>JALMGF010000055.1:2500-602500 GCA_023333645.1 Sceloporus occidentalis | reverse complement strand
CCTCTTTGTTCCTGGCCCTCGATGCCGAGAAGGCATTCGACAGAGTAAATTGGATTTTTTTTGAAGAATCTTTACCCTGTTATGGATTAGGTGAAGGGTTTATTGATTCTGTATTGTCATTATATACAAACCTGACTGCAAGAGTAATAGGCCAAGGATTTAGTTCAGAATGGTTTAATATTAATAACGGTACTAGACAGGGCTGCCCGCTAGCACCATTGCTATATGTACTTACTATGGAACCCTTGGCATCCAGGATCAGGAACAATGGTAATATAAAGGGAATCAAGATCGGAGACATAGAAAACAAGATTAGTTTATATGCAGATGACGTTATGATATATTTATATGACTGTAACGTACCTGGCTGCCGGTTCCTCCGGGTCCGCGGATCTTCAGCCGCCATGGAGAAGGGGCAGACCGCCGGCTTCACCACAGCGGCATCAGCCGCCACGGAGGAGAGGGAGACCCCCCGCCTTGCCGCTACAGCCGCAGCCGCCGAGGAGAAGGGGTAGACCTCCCGCCCTGCCACAGCAGCTTCAACCGCCGCGGAGGAGAGGAAGACCCCCCTCCTCCGCGAGACAGCCTCTGCCGCCGCAAGGACGGGGAAGACCCCGCAACTCCACACGGCAGCCGCCGCCTACTGGAACCTGGTCCGGTCCTGCCGCGTGTACACGTTCCGCACGCCACCTAGTGGCGCCTGCCGGTACTACCGGTTCTTTTATGAATCTGAGATCTCGCCAATCCCAAAATGGCCGCGGACCGGAAGTGACGTAACAGCAGTTTGGAAATTTTGGCGGGAAAACGCTGATTGATGTCTGCACTTCCTCTTCCTATTTAAGAGCCTCAGAAACCTTCCAGCTTTGCCTTCTGATGGTTGTACCTATCTTGATAGTGTCTTCTCAGTACGCGTTCCTGTTGATTTCCCGTTACCGACCTGGCTTGTTCCTGTTACCGATTTCCTGGCGTTTGACTCTGGCTTTCCTCACGACGATTCTGACTTCCGGCTTCCTGACCTCGGCTTACCCTGCAACGATCCTGACTTCTGGCTTCCTGACCTTGGCTTGCTCATCAGCTATTCTGTACTGGACTCTGGTGTTCTGTCTATTGGACTTGCACACGCTGTTCTACCTGATTACAGGTTCTACCATACGCTGTGCGTGACAATGACCCAGTTTTTTCTTTAAATGCATTAATGGGAGAAATATCTTATTTTAGTAAATTTTCTAAATATAAGCTAAACACAAGAAAGACACAAGCAGTGATGTCATACATCCCAGATTCGATAAGAAAAAATTTGTCTATGATTTTTCATGGGAAATGAATAAGATTGATTATTTAGGCATTATTATTCCACTTAAGATATCTAACATCATTGAAATTAATTATAATAAATTGCGAGTGGAATTGTTAAAACAAATTTCAGCATGGAAGGGACTTTTCGTGTCTTGGCTAGGTAGAATAAATATTATAAAATCATATATAATCCCCAAATGGCTTTATATGTTAAGAATGATCTCTATTAAGCTCCCGGAACATTGGATACAAACATTTCAAAAAATATAGAGAAATGTATTTGGGTAGATAGGAAACCTAGAATTTCCAGGAAAATCTTATATGCAAATAAAATCAAGGGGGGTCTAAACGTGCCCTCTTTGGGGAGATATGTACAGGCCAGTCTACTTTTACATACATTAAAGATTCAATATAAACATAGAACCAACGAAGATTGGTTTCGCGTAGAACAAGAACTAATAGGATTGCCTAATTTAGAATGTCTATTATGGACGCATCATGATAGATTTCATAAAATTTCGGAATCTCTTCCCATTTCTCGTAAAAGTTCAATGATATTTTGGTATTCTTTTAAACATCGAATAGGGATGAGAAATAAAATTATCCCATCAGTGCCGTTAGAAACATTACAGAATAATATCTCCTTTTTGAATTTTAGGAAATGGAATAACTTTGGAAATAAAATAATTAAAGACATACTGAATGTAAATCATTCAATCAAATTCTAGAGGAGTTCAATTTATCAAACACTGAGTCCTTCACTTTAGTAAGGATTAAGTACTATTTAAGTAAACATCAATACGCAGAGGACTCAATCATACAGTTTAATAAATTGTTCTCTCGAGAGATTGTTACAAAATGTTTGAAGAGATGTTATCTTATAATGGAAGAAATTGATATCCCAATATGTATTAAAGCATGGATACATATGGATGCTTTCCAATAAAGTCTTTCTTCAATTGTTGAACTGCTCCAAATTATGTGAATATAAATGTACGTGCACGGAGAGAGAAATAAGACACACGACACACTCTGGGTCAGGTCCAAAATCACTCTGCTTTATTTTTTTTATATTATAGATTATATAGTGTCCGGAAAGAGGGACGTCAGGTTACGTAAAGCTTATTAATTGGTTAATCCTGAAACTATGCGGAAATAGGCAGAAAACCGTTAGAAGCAAATGTTAGATACTTTCCTGCAACTAAATATAGCCGGATGGCGCTCGTGGTTAGTAAAACATAGATAATCTCCCACGTATCTGCGTGAGGTGTAACCCTTTATTGGTCGAGGCCAGTTTATATTCATTAAAGCAATAAGCGTTTCTTGCTGATATATAGTGGTTCCATAACAGTCCCCCCTTGAATATACGATGGCCGACTGTCCCTAATCCTGACAGATCCTACCGGACATAATCCCGCATCCTCTTCACCTGCAGTGGCGACAAATTATCCCTATTGGATAAAATCCCGGTTTCAGGTCTTGGACATGTCCCTCGGATCTATATGTCCCTACACGGGGCGGGGATTACCGTTGGGGGTGACTATCGAGTCAAATGCTGTTTCATAAGAAGGCGCAAAACTGCTTGGCTCAGTATCATCGTACATGAGCATTAAAGGGGTTGGCAATGGTTACCATACGTCGGATGGATGGGCCAGCATTTGGAGCCAGGGGATTAGGTGGAGGATCACTTTGAGGCTCTTTCCATTCTGGATTATTTGACAGACTCCGCCTTTTTCTGCCAGAATCATATCTGTGCCATACGATTCTGAAAAGTCATCTGGGTTGCGGCCTCCAATTGATCCGAAAGTCCTTGGAGCGCATCTCGGGTATAGTTGACAAATCTCTGCTGATTATAATAGATATAGTTGGGAAAAATAGATTCGAAACCAGCGACTACTTGATCTCGGGCTTTATACTCATCTGGGACCCCCCCTAGGAACTCCTATTGCATCTATATACACATGGGGGTCGAAGCTTCCCTCGGGGGCTTTTGAGACACTGCGTTTCTTACGGAACAGAGTAGACTGGGCCTCAACAGCTTCTGGCTCTTCCGACATTATAAATAACGGCATTATAACTTTGGCCAGTGCACATTCACCAGTCCAACTACCTTCTAATCTGGTGCGCAGTTTCATGTCTCCACATAGCCAATAGATGTCTCCCAGAGAATATATACTTGATTCTGTGTGGGGGGACCGGTCAAATTGCTGTATTCAGCACAATTACCATTAGAGAATTTACCAAGAAATTTTCCTGTTCCTTTGGTGTTTGAAATACAAATGTAAGTGCCAGAATATATAGTAATTCCTCCGTTGAACTTGGGAGCCTCGATTAATAGAGGATTTTCTCTTTTCCATTTCTCACATTCGGTGAAATTGTTACTGGTATTGGTATAAAGACTCAATAGACATAACAGTGACTGATAGGGCAACTGTAGGGGTACTGTACCCAGATGTGGACGGGCTCTACCACACACATAGCAATTGGACTTATTGTGCTTAATAGCAGAATATTGCATCCACTCGAGCCATAGATTAATATCATTATATCCAGTTTCTATGGCTACAGTATCATCATAAGTGGGATTCGCGATAGCTATCATACGTTGAATGGCGCGCAGGGCATTATATGGAATTTCCGGTGGTTCCGAAACTGATTGGTTGGATGGTTTACCTTGTGGCTCTTTCCATTCTAAACTATTGTACATATCTAAGATAGAAGGGGGCCTTGCCGCTCATGAAACCATATTTATAAATCCCGAAAATATATTTTCGAGCATCAGTTGGCCGGGTATTCTCTATAGTAAGGGTGTATCGTTAGTTATCACCAGTTCCGGTGGATATGAGAGTCATTCGTGAGAGCAATGATTTACCATATTGATCTTTGAGGACTAGGGCTTCAGGGGGCTTATATCCCCATTTGGTACCTGAATTAGTTATAACAGAGCCCCAATACCTATAGTTGTCCCCCATTGCCCTCCAACATAGCATATGTACCCAACACATTCTCCTATTTGAACATCACAAAACCCGGGATCAAAATTGTCGGTGGTATCCCTTTCTTGTGTCATCACACCGGTGTAGCGTTTAGAAACACAATCTATAATGTGACAAAATTGGAATAAGTATGTGGCTACTGATGTGCTACTGGAGTTGTACCAAAAAGTGGGAGGACCTGCCTGTCGTGCGTCTCTTGTAATGGCTACCCGACCCCCCTGGTGACTAGTAGCTTGAGTTGGTTTTCCCCATGTATGTTGGAAAATGAATAATAATAATAATAGTGGGATGCCCACTCTTTTGCAAAGGATATACATTTTAGGAGTCAATTGCTGGAGGATTGTATCCTTTGACTCTTGCAGTGCGGTGCGTGTATCCACGTGGGCTTCTCTTCAACTTTTACTGAGATAGAAATTGTTAGTAGCACTTGATAAGGGCCCTCGAATTGCGGTTCCAGAATGGATCAGACATATTTCTTCACAACCACCCACTCCCCAGGCAATAGGGAATGGGTACCTTCGAGGGTATTGGGATCTGGAATAGAAGAGAAAACTTGGGCATATATATTAGATCACTGAGTAGTCAAAGCAATAACATATTTTGCAATTGTTTTATAATTCATTTGCAACTGCTGTGGGAAGTACTGTCCTAGCCTAGGGCTACTTCCAAAAAATATTTTGTGTGGAGTCAATTTGTGTGATGCCTTTGGCGTATGTCTGATAGCAAAAAGTACGATGGGTAGGCACTGTACCCAATTTAGACCAGTCTCTTGTGTCATTTTCAACATTTTTGACTTGATAATACCATTTAGTCTTTCCACTTTCCCGCTACTCTGGGGTCTGTAGAGAGTGTGAAAGGCGAGATGTGAACCTATAATTTTCCACACTTCTTGAGTGATGTTTGCCGTAAATGCAGGTCCTTGGTCGCTTTCTATGACCTCAGGGACTCCAAAACGGCAAATAAGTTCTTGAATAAATTTCTTTGCGGTAGTGGGTGCGGTTTGGTTTCGTACTGGGTAAGCTTCAGGCCATCCAGAGAACACATCTACCACTACTAGTACATATCGAAAAGTCTGACACATTGGCATTTGAATATGGTCGATTTGAATCTGCTGGAAAGAATATTGAGCATTCGGTAAACATTTGGATGGTGTAGGTTCTGCCCTTCTGGTATTGCACTGAGCACAGATTAAACATAATTCGGTGGTTCGTGCTAGCATCGGGGTGATTCCTGGTGCGATCCAGATTTTGTCGATAATCTCCTTCATAATGGTTTTAGACTGATGCGTCGGTCCATAAACTAGTGATGGCCCAGGCTTCCCGCTCATCCTTGGATGCTCCTTCTTGTATCCATTGATTTTGTTCCTTGGTTGAAGCTTGTTGTTATAATTGAATTAAAATATCCCAGTCTAATTCCTTTGGTGCTTCCTTGATTACCGCCATTAAAGGGACCGCTGAGTCTTCATTGAGGGCTGCTTGCTTGGCTGCACTATCTGCTAAGGCGTTTCCTTTTGCTTCCATAGTGTCAGCCCGTGAGTGTGCCTTAACTTTGATCACTGCAACTTGTTTCGGGAGTAGGGCCGCAGTCATCAAAGCTTCAACTGCTTTCCCGTTCTTGATTGGAGTTCCTGCTGCAGTGATATAATCTCTTGCCTTCCAGATGACTCCAAAATCATGTACAACTCTGAAGGCGTAGCCATAATGCAGGCCTCGGTGAGGGCAGCTAGTTCAGCCTCCTGAGCTGACTGATCCGGTCGTAGAGCTTTTGCACAGAGTACAGTGGTGTCAGTCATAACCGCCATTCCCGTATGGAAGCGACCCTTGTCATCGGCATATCTGGAGCCGTCCACAAATAGGGTCCATTCTGGGTTTGAGAGTGGGGTATCCTGTATGTTCGGAGGCGAACCGACTTCCGCTTGCATCATGGTCAGACAATCATGTGGATCGTCCTCGGGTGGTACATCTGGAAAATCGACATTTGATAACTGTGTATGCCACAATAGCTGTTCCTGAAGATCTTCTTCTGTGGCTAGATCAATAAAATCCGTAGACGGAATATCAGTATACTCCCCCCTTGGAAGTGGAAGGAGGGCAGCCGGATTGAGAACATTGCATCGTTGAATAGTAACATTGTCGGGCAATAACAGACTCCCTTGGAGACGAAGATGACGCTGAGCAGTGAGATGTCTGGGTTGGGTCTGTTGTAAAATAGCTGAGATGTCATGTGGAGCTAGAATTGTCAAGGGATGTCCGAGGACAATATCTGAAGTGACGTCCAGAAGACAGATGGCAGCGTGAATAGCTCTTACACAGGAAGGAGTCGCGCGAGCAACTGGGTCCAATCGTTTGGAGTAGAATCCGAGGGGACGATGTCGACCACCGTGCATCTGAGTGAGAACGCCTGTGGCATGGCCTTGCCGTTCCATAACATAGAGACGGAACGGAAGAGAATAGTTCGGAATTCCTAAAGCTGGAGATGAGGCAATCATTTGTTGTAGAGCGAATGAGTCCAGTGCCTCTGGTGTTAAATAAAAAAATTGCTGGTAGTTCTCGAGGTATACAGTCATATAGTGGTTGCATTAGAACAGAAGCGTTGGGAATCCAGGGACAACAGTATGAAATGAGACCCAGAAAGGTCTGTAGCTGATGTGGAGTTTCTGGCGGAGCCAACTCCAGGATGGCCTTTTTCCGTGCCATTGTAAGATATTTACGGCCTTTGGTAATACAGTGTCCCAGAAAAATCACTTTTTGAAGACATAACTGTATTTTCGATTTGGAGACCTTACAGCCAGCTGTAGCTAGAAAATAGAGTAGGTCCAGGGTAGTTTCTTGACACAAGGATGGGTCTGGAGCACAAAGAAGTAGGTCATCCACGTATTGCAGGAGCTCAACTTCCGGGTGAGCGTCTTGCCATGAAGAAAACACAGAAGACATAGCTTTGCTGAAACTGGACGGGCTGTTTTGAGCTCCTTGTGGCATCACCGTCCAGGTGTATTGCCGACCAGCATGTGTGAATGCAAAAAGATATTGACACGAAGGGTGTAATGGAATGGAGAAAAAGGCATTAGCAAGATCAATTACAGTGAACCAGGATGCCGTAGGTGGAATATGGGATATGAGTATGTGGATTTGGCACAATAGGGGTATCCAGAACCGTGGCTTCGTTGACAGCGCGTAAATCTTGTACCATCCTGTACACTGGAGGTTGGCCTTTGATCTGCTTCTTTTTGACTGGATACAGCGGAGTATTGCAAGGAGAAGTAGTAGGTATTATTGCACCGGATTCTAGGAGTGCAGCTACTTGAATAGATATTGCATCTAGTTGGGCCACTGATAAAGGATACTGGGCCTTGTATAGAAGAACGTTAGGATCCTTAAACACAACTTGTACTGGTGGGACGTTGAGTCGTCCAATATCCATAGGCCCAGAGTCCCACAAAATAACTGGAAGATTGTCAAGCAAGGTATTCAAAGAATTAAATAGATCATCCCAGGTTTCGGCACCAGGATCATGTACTACTGCCATAAGCATACAGGTTTCTTCAGGGGCAAGAGCAGTGTTGAGAGTGACAGTTCCTTTGTCAGTGAAGGAAATATTGGCTTGGATTTTGCTGAGAAAATCCGCTCCTAGAAGATTGAAGGGGCAAGTGGCACTGACCACAAATTGAGCTAGAGTAGATGAAGGCAGATGTATTGAAGAGCTTGTGACAGATAAGGGGCGTGTGAGTGGGTTGTGTTGAACCACGCCTTCTAACCCACTACAGGGGAGTTGTAATCTCTGATAACCAGGATGGGTGTGCATCCGTCTCAAAAAGCACGCTACGAGCAGCGCCAGTGTCAACAAGAAATGAGCAAGGTTTTCCGACTACATCAAAAGTTATCTTAGGGGAAGGGACGGAAGGAGGGGCGGAGACGGCCATGCAAATAGAGTCCCCCTCCTCCATTTGCTCGCCTATTTCCTATGGCTGAGGAGGAGGAGGTGGAGGAGGAGTGTTCTGGTTCTGGTTTTGGTTCTGGGCTTGATAAGCGGCCCAGAGATGGCGCGTACGGCATACTCTAAGATGACCGACTTTTCTGCATCCATAGCATTTACGAGGTTGTCGCTGTCCGTCCGTGGCTTCATTAGTGGTGTCGGCTCCGGTCATTACCGCCACGATGGCGGACTTTTTCTTGCTGTTTCCTGCCTCCAATCCTTTAGCAACCTGTATAAAGACTTCGAGTTCCATTGACCTCCATTCCGGGCGGCAGGTAGTGAGTACTTTGTTGAGATCAGAACGGAGGCCGTCTACAAAGGCACGACCCAACATACGAATATGTGCCATTTCTTTGAGTGAGAATCCTAGGTCACGAAAATATCGTTTGATTCTGTAGGCATATTTCTCCACTGACTCTCCTTTTTCTTGAGTTATATCCTGTAGAGATACTGTTTGTTCGGACAATCTGTCCTTCACCCAGATTTCCAGTTGCTTGATAAACTGTTGACCTGATTCAGTGGATCTGGGATCGCAAGGTAGATAAGATGGGTCTCGTATAATTTGGTTGAGAATAAGATCTGCGTAATCTCCTGCTTTGGCTTGGACAATACTAACAAGGTCAGACCAGGTACATCCATAGGTAGTCCAGGCCTGTGAAACTTTTCGCGATAGAATGGCATTGGATGAGTATCAGGTTCAGGGAGATCTTTGACGATTGTATACAGTTGTTGCGGATTGAATGCTACATACTTGGAACGCGGCTCCGTGGAAGCGAGACCATCTCGTGGAGTAGCATTTTCTGTGGCGAGTCGGGTGGCTTGTACTATAGCTGCAGACATAATTTCAGCGAATTGAGAAGAAAACAGATTATTGGGATTTGTATTCCCAATGGATGGTGGCTGAGGGGCTGACGTACTTGAGGGCTGTTCGGTATCAGATTGTTGAGTATGTCTTATACGGCGATGGCCTATAGGGGAACGTACAAAAGGTAAGCCATGGTAAATGCTTCGGGATTCCTCCTCCTCTGAGCCCTCTTCTTCTGATAGACTATAATGAGTACCTATTTCTTCATCAGTGAAAATAGGTTGGTGCTTAGGCCTAGCTCCCATCTCCTCAGCAAGGAGAACAGGTGGGTCAAAACCCACCAAGGGGGACTGTGTGTGTTTGGGCTTAGTTCTTCTTTGGGGTTTAGTTATTGGTTTCGGTCTAGGTAACTTTTTTCCCTTTTTAAGTACCATACCGCTGTTGGCATCGGATTGGGTCGGGGCAGCTGTTGCGCCCTCGGCCGTATCTATTTCCTCCCCTTCTGCACTGTCGTCCGGGCCCATCATCATTAACGGGACAGTAGTGCTGGGTGTAGGTACCGGGGGTGTAACTACAGGAGGAGTGGGTGGAAATAGTACTGCTTGAGGTTTTTCTAGTGTTTTGCCTTCCTGGAGTAGTAGGCATTCCTCAGCCTGGTGTTGGGCCGGAAGCATAACAGCACTAGTAGATATATTTTCCTTCTTTGTTTCCTCACCGCTTGCCATTATCATAATTGGGACCATATGTCTGGGTGCTGTAGTCTGGGTAGGTAATACAAATGTGCCATCCGGATTAACTACTGGGTACAATACCACTGTGGGAATAGACATAGAAGATAACGGAGCTGGAGGTAGGCCAGAATTTTGGGCGTTGTCAGTTAACAAAGATGGAGCCGATGCCTGTACCGGATATAACATAGAAGACGGGGCAGGCAATTGGTGGGGATTTTCCACTAAAGACAGTTGGTGAAGTGCATCACAAGATGGCGCTGGTGTCTGTGTCAGACACGACACAGTAGCCGGAGTAGACAGGGGGCGGGGGGGCCTCACAGTACAGACAAGAGCGACGGCTTCCTGACGTCATTGCATTACAGGCTGGGCAGCTCTACCCCTTGTTCGACGACTCGGCGCCATTATAGAGCGGTGGCGTATGAGACATTGGAATTTTACACAGATATCTTGAGTGCTTTTCATAATACATTTCTTCGCCATCTAACGATTTAAATTCTTTGCTACAATCTAGCCAGATTTTAACAGTATCTTTCAATCCGTCGTTGTCTAATTTTCCTGCTTTTTCATTTAGGAGGTTTTGCCAGGTGCAAATTGATAAGGTTCCTCCTCCGGGTACTTTATATCGTTTTTCCAACTTAGATAATTGCTTAATGTATCTTTTCCCTCGTCTGTCGGCAACTAATTGGGAGGGCGTACAGAACCCACTTGGAACGCTGTTATCGTTCCCCATTCCGCAACGATATCGTAACCTTGTCCGCAACCGTCCGAAACCTTCTGATACGAGCAAGGCACACACACACTGTAGTAATATTATGCACTGGGGACAGGCGACTGGGCTGTCCAAAATAGTGTTAGTCTTACGGCACCGTCTGGGTTCAGAGCAACTGGGTTGATCAGGTGTAGACTTGAAACACTTTACCGATTCCTTCCTACTACAGTGTGCTTGGGATAGGCGACTGGGCTGTCCAAATTAGTGTTAGTCTTACGGCACCGTCTGGGGATCAGAGCAACTGGGTTGATCCGGTGTAGACTTGCAACACTTTACCGATTCCTTCCCACTACCGTGTGCTTGCCAGAAAAGGGAGGCACCACAGTTCAACAAGTGACTACGACAGTATATTTACATGGGGTTCTTTTATTGCCTCTCGAGGGTGCGTCAACCACCTGAGTTCCCTCCTCCGAATACACACGTGAGTAACGAGTGACACACAAGGTAGATAAGAAACGATCTTACCTTGTAACTGGGCTGCAGTCCCAGGGTCTAATCGTCAGCTCACGGCGTGAACTCTCCCCGGGAGGGACCTCCGACAGGTACGACTTCCTCGAGCCCCACATTGGGCGCCAACTGTTTTGGATGCTTTCCAATAAAGTCTTTCTTCAATTGTTGAACTGCTCCAAATTATGTGAATATAAATGTACGTGCACGGAGAGAGAAATAAGACACACGACACTCTGGGTCAGGTCCAAAATCACTCTGCTTTATTTTGTTTATATTATAGATTATATAGTGTCCGGAAAGAGGGACGTCAGGTTACGTAAAGCTTATTAATTGGTTAATCCTGAAACTATGCGGAAATAGGCAGAAAACCGTTAGAAGCAAATGTTAGATACTTTCCTGCAACTAAATATAGCCGGATGGCGCTCGTGGTTAGTAAAACATAGATAATCTCCCACGTATCTGCGTGAGGTGTAACCCTTTATTGGTCGAGGCCAGTTTATATTCATTAAAGCAATAAGCGTTTCTTGCTGATATATAGTGGTTCCATAACACTGGCAACAAGACCTGGATATACAAGTAGATCAAAAACAATGGAAAAATAGTGCAATAGAAATAAATAAAGTCTCCCATTGCTTAAATATGTCAGAATTACATCTTAAAATTTTGTTCCGATGGTATTTGATCCCTGTTAGATTAGCCAAGGTTAAACAGAGCTCATCTCCTGTATGCTGGCGATGTAATTTAGTACATGGAACATTTAGACATATCTGGTGGGACTGCGGTAAAATCGTTTATGCTAATCTTGGATCTTATTAAAAAAAATATTCCACCATCTCCAGAAAAAGCACTACTCCACCTGAATATGGTTAATATATCTTTTAACCAAAGAGCCTTGGTAATACATGGTTGTTTGGCTATGAAGATAATTATAGCAAGAAATTGGCAACAAACAATAAGTATTAACATAGAGAAGGTTATTAATCAATTAAAATTCCAATGTTTAATGGAACATGGACAGGCCCGGACTGGGACAAAAATAGGCCCAGGCATTTCAGACTGAGCAGCCCATTTTTATGAAAAAACATATATGTACATACACATACATAATACTTGGTCATTCAACATGGGAAGCCTGAAGCTACTATTGAGTGCGACTAATCTTTGAAATAAATATTATAGAGTAAATAACACAATACCTTATCTTTTCCACTAAATTATTTCAGGGCCTTGAATGTTTTGTCCCCTGAAGTCACTACAAATTCAGGAGGGCGTTTTATCTCTGGATAAGTAAAAACGAAATAGTTCCTACTGTAAATTAAGGAAACAGATAACCAAACACACACACCAGGACAGGCTTTTCTACACCGACACCCAGACACACACACCAGGCTCTGCCACACCGACACCCAAACACACACCAGGACAGGCTCTGCCACACCGACCTCCAAACACACACACCAGGACAGTTAAAAAAAGAAGAAATAGTTCAGCACTCAACTTCCAGGAAGCTGGGAGCTAGCAGCTAAAAAGGGCAAAACCAAAACAGAAAGCATAACAAAAATAGCAACGTTTCGGCTAAACAGGGCCTTTTGAGCTTGACAAAGTCCCTGTTTGGCCGAAACGTTGCTTTTTTGTTTTGCTTTCTTTGAATAAAGTAACCTAAGGATTGGAAGCTGACTGGAGTGCTGGGGTTCTTTTCTGTGTTCGTACACACACCAGGACAGGCTCTGCCACACCAACACACACCCCAGGACAAAAACACACCCCAGGACAGGCTCTGCCACACTGACACCCGAACACACACACTAGGACAGGCTCTGCCACACTGACACCCAGACACACACACCAGGACAGGCTCTGGACAGGCACACCGACACCCAAACACACACACACCAGGACAGGCTCTGTCACACCAACACCCATACACAAACACACACCAGGACAGGCTCTGCTACACTGACACCCACACACACACACCAGGACAGGCTCTGCCACACCGACACACACACACCAGGACAGGCTCTGCCACACCGACACCCAAACACACACACACCAGGACAGGCTCTGCCACACCAACACCCAAACACACACGCAACAGGACAGGCTCTGCCACACTGACACCCAATCACAAACACCAGGACAGGCTTTGCCACACTGACACCCGCATCCGGAGGGTTTTCACGGACGGTTTCACTCAGCCTGCCTGTGGCATCTTTGCCCCCATAACAGCTTGCCTGTGGCAACTTTGCCATCAAAAGAGCCTGCCTGTGGCATCTTTGCCACCAAAACAGCCTGCCTGTTGCATCTTTGCCCCCCCTTACACATCCATGCTATGACAGACACATATTCATTCATTTGTTCACAAATATTCATTCACTAATTCACAGATAATCATTCACTCATTCAGATATTCATACATACATTGATACTCATTAATTCCCTCATTCAGATACTCATTAATTCCCTCATTCAGATACTCATTTACATATACTCATTCACAAACATTCATTCACTCACTCCTTCACAGATACTCATTAATTCACTCTTTCATTCAATCTCACATACTCCATTCGGCCTCCCTCACCCCCTTACCTGAACTGATGATGTACGCGCCGCTCGCAGACTTCCGCGGATCTGCACAGGGGAAGCAGACGCGCAGCAGGGTCATGTGACGTACGTCACATGGCTCCGTTGGATTCCTCCATCCCCCTGGCGGTAGAAGAGATGCTGCTCGTGCGCGTCTGCCAGGTCGCAGTTGCTGCTGGCTTAAGGGGCAGGTGCCCCTTTTGCCCTGTGTTAAGGACGGCCGCATATGCTCAGTCAGTCCGGTCCTGACTGGGCCTATTTTAAGGTAGGGGCCTGGAGCTGCAGCTCCATTAGCCCCTAAGTCAATCTGGCCCTGCCGCGGCAAATGCCCGGTGTGCCCGATGGCCAGTCCAGGCCTGAACATGGATATTATCAAGCACATCAGAGATTACATCAATTTAACTCAATCTGGAAGCCCTGGACAGATAAATATCCAATTAGCTATGGTAACATATAACAAACTAATTAAGACTCAAGCTCTCTAGTATGTGTGGGTGAGGTATGATTGTTATGTTTTTGTTATGTTACGTTAGGTCATGAGATAATATGTGAAGTATCTCGACCTAGCAAAATTTTGTATTATTAAATGTTAAGATGCTTAACTATACTACAGATAGAATATAGACATATTTTTATGTTATTTAAAGAATTTATATTATTTGTATTGTTTTGTATTCATGTTTTATTATATAAAAAAAAAAAAAGAAAAAAAAGATTGTCCTTTAAAAGTTCCCAAAAACACATATAAAATTCAATTCTGTCCCTGGGACTTACCAGCAGAAAAGCTTTCAATTGCAGTTTCCACCAGTCCAAAAAGTTGCTTGGGTTTTTCTGGTGCCACCATTGCCCATATGAAACCTTAAAATTATTTCTGATTTGTTTGTCTTTTAGCAATAATAATTAGGTATCGACAGACTGTTTCAGATACAATACAAGCTGTAGTTTTTAAAAGCCTATGGTCTGAGAATACATTATCCAAAAAGACTATAATTACATATAATAAAGGAGGACATAAAATCGATGCAGAAGCTGAACTGGCCATTACAGGTGTGAATACATGTATGATCAGAAGGTTTTAGCTTCCCCAATGCATCTTTCAATTTAAAAATCAACAATAACATAAAATTTTTAAGCAGGCGGTGAGATCTATCTGCCTTCTGGTTGTCATACCCTTCAATTAAAATCACTATTTATAATAACAGAATTTAAAACCTTTTTTTAAAAAATTTTAATCCAATGACGTGCCAGACAGGTAATGAAAAAAGTCAGTTAATGACTGATGATGTGCCGGGAACATCATGGCCTTAAGTGACCTTAGAAATCAACCAAGAGTCACTTTCTCTGCTCAAACGGCACTGCTGTAATGCCTCGGTGTCGACCAGAATCTTCTCCTGGGACACTATGTAATCACTCCTTAGGGCAGCAACGTCTGCCATATACAATATGGTGGCAGATGCCTGATTAAAAGAGCTTAGGAGGCAATCAACACCTAAACAGCCTGCCTGTGCCATCTCTGCCCCTGCCATCTCTACACCCTATACAAACTGCCTGTGCCATCTCTGCCCCTAAACAGCCTGCCCGTATATCTCTGCCCCCTAAACTGCCTATCTGTGCCACCTCTGCCCCTAAACAGCCAGCCTATACAATTTCTGCTCTCAAATAACCCCTTACTTATTAGTTTTCACTTAGAAGACGCACCAAAGATTAGTGACAATAATACATTTTTTTAAGTTAAAAAGTGCATATGTATGTGTGTATATTTTACATAGGAAATAAAATATTGAATATTTTGTAAAATTATTTATCTAGAAGACATATTGCTTATTTTAAAAATCATTACATAGGTTTATTTTAGTGTATGGAACAGATAATTAAAGTATGTCTTAAGTGACATATCCACTTTGATACAATTGGAACTACATAGCTGCAAATGATACACTATTTTGTGGGCAGATAGTTTCCATGTGCAGTGTACTTTGGGAACATTATTTCAATGTGTATTTTTTAAAATTTACATAGTTCTTGTGGGCACACCACAGTCTTTGGTAACCTCAACTCCCTGTGACTAGTCCTTGTGACGTACCCTCTCATCCTGCTGACTGTGGTTCTAGTACTCTTGCGGGGAAGAAAATGGAAAAGTTACGTTTAAACATCTATATTGTATACATTATGGGCCCCGTAACTTGTCCTACAACAACTGCTAACAATCAAAACTAGATTAATTTGTTAGACACAGCAAGAAACACGGCCCACTATAACGAGAGGAACCCAAAGGATCTGACCAGGTTATGATAACCCTGGAAAAAAGGGCTGAGGTACACAAAAATTGAGTGATGACTTTACTTGTAGTCACTGATAGAAATCACTTCCCATAAAGACAGAATCTGTAGTAGTAGTAATCTACTGTATGGACTATTTGTATGTAATAAAAATTCTAAAATGCATCTTCTCTTCCGTATTTTATATGTCAATTAGCATATTTACTAATATATGTTTATATTTAGAGTCATAAAGAAATATACAATTTTATTTTATAATATCTTGCATCCTGTTTTTGCATTCTCTTTGCAGTATACTGCCATTTTAAGAAGTGAACAATGGTTCTGGACAAACAACAAAATCAGAAATGTTGCATACATATCTTGTATTTATTCTAATCCTGTGAGAAGGCAGAATATTAAATTACTTTCACAATATAGTATGTTTGTTTATCCATGATACCCTTCTTGTTCTTCTGTCTTCATTCTTTAACTGCTGCTCCTCGTGTCTTCTTTCTTAGTCCGCTTTTGCATGTCCCTGGCCTCACAGTTAACTTACGCAAAAGATAATAGCCTCTAGGGCACACACTCTCCCCCCGACTGACGGATAGGCAGATACGATTCTCTTTCTCCGCTAACCTTTCTTCATTATTTTGCCTCTGGGCACAGCCTCTACCCAGATTGGAAGAACAGAGAAGAGGGTGTGCCCGGAGGCTCTGCTTTTTTGTGAAAGTGGTCTCAGGATGCTTTATTGTTGGCATGACACAGGACTGATGGTAGCACTTACCTTGTCTTCTCCAGATAAGCTGTCATCTGGGCTAACGCAGGGGTTTTTGCATTGTAAGCAGGGCCGGACTGGGACAAAAAATAGACCCGGGCATTTAAGACTGAGCAGCCCGTTTTTATTTATTTATTTTGTTAAACCAAATTCTGTCAAATTTAACCCCTTCCGAACCGGGACGGACCTGGTAATTCCTGGTCACATGTCACCACCAGACCGGGACGTACCAGGTACATCATCCCCAAAAACCGCCCCCACATCGCCACAATCGTGATGATTGCGGGGGCGCTGCTGCTGATGTCTGCCCAGGTGTATGGGCAGATCAGCACAGCCACTCCAAGCCCGCCCCCGAGCCTGAGATCACTCCCACGGAGTGATTCTGTAGGCTGAAAACAGGCGGCTTCAGTTAAGGAAGTGTGGGGACCTGACACAACATCCCCCTGCTGCCTGATCGCTCCATGAGAGCGACAGTGCAGCGTTAACCTCTTCAATGCCGTGATCGGCATTTTAGGAGTTAATTCCCGTTTTGTACGGGGCTCTGCTGCTGGTGGTCTGCCTGGAAGACATAAATTAACTTGTCGCTTTTAATTTCATTTTTTTTTTATTTTTAGAAGTGTGATATTCACTTATTTTTTGTGCACGTCAGATTTGTGATACAAATACAACTAAGACCTCATTTGCTGCAGCAGGGGGTGTAGTTTCTAAAAATATATAGTTTTGTTGGCATATTTTAACATCCCGGGCAGCTAGAGCTGATGTCTTTTGTGATAGTCTAATAAATTTAACTTTTAGCTATAAAATATTAGAAAAACACAGTCTACTTTTCTCAATTTCTGTTTATTTTAGACCGGTTACCTACTACAAACATTTAGCAACACAGCTTTTGATATTAGAGTTTAGAAAAATAACATTACAAACTAGTTTTTATTGAGTCGGAAGTGAAAAATGACATTTCCTTGGGCCCGGCTCCACGCTTCCTAGCATGCAATCACTCCCTCCACTACCACACCAAAAAAAATTGCCACACTGACTGCAGATTAGGGGAAGACTGTGAGAGTCCTGAACCATGACTTTGAGAGGTCCTCTCCCCTGAAATCATTCCCAGTCCCTTTATCCCTCATTCATTAAGCCATACCTCTCCTTTCCTTCCTCCCTGTGAACTATAGATCAAACACATATAAACAGCACTTGCATGTATAGATCACATACAAACCCTATATTTGCAGGTATACATAAATGATGTATGGAAACATAGCATACCAGGTATAGATCAAGAGAATCAACACAAAAACCAAGCTTTGCAGGTATAGATCGATTGAAAAATCACATGTTAACGCAGCGTTGAAGGTATAGATCAAATAAACAGAATCAGACATACAAACCCTCTATTTGTAGGTATACAATAATAATGTATGGAAACAGAGCATACCAGATACAGATCAACACAATAACACACACCCAGCCTTGCAGCTATAAATCAATTGGAATTCACATATAAACTCAGCATTAAAGGTATAGATGACCCCCTAAATTACAGGCATATATCACAGGTTGCACACCCCAAAGCCAGCCCTGTTGTCCACATTGCCCTCATAGAACCTGATCAGCACCCAGATTACACATATATTACAGCCCAGCCTGAGCCAACTTTGTCCCCTAACAGCCCAGTGTAAGACTTCTTTGTCGGCAAACAGCCCACCCTTCATGTGCCATCTTTGCATTTCCCCAAATCACTTAAACATTCATGATAGACACAAACACTTACACAGTTACTCACTCATTCACACAAATCATTTACACATATTCATTAATGCAGTCTCACAAATCATTCAAGCAATTCATCCACACATTCTCGTACGCATTCACACAATTCATCAACACATTTACTCATTCATTTTCGTACACATTCACACAATTCATCCACACATTCATTCATTCTCGTATGCATTCACACTACCCCCTCTCCCCATGTACCCCTCCCTTTCTTATCTGCCCCTTCTCACTATATTCCCCCTTATCACTATGTACCCCCTCTCCCCCTTCTCACTGCCTTCCCCCCTTTCTCACTATGTACCCCTTCCCCACTTCTCAATATGTACCCCCTCTCACTGCCTCCCCCCTCTGCCCCTTCTCACTATCTACCACCTCTGCCCCTCCTCATGCCCCCCCTCTGCCCCTTCTCACTGCACCCCCCCCACTATCTACCCCCTCTCCCTACTTACCTTGTTGCCGGAGTCCTGCGGTGGGAGCGGGAGGCCTCAGTCTTCCCGCTCTGCCGCGGTACGCACTTATGACATCATATTCCGGCGCTCAGCATGAAACGCCGGCACCGCGACGGAGTCACGGAGGGTGAGGGTCGCCGAGCGGTTGCTAAAGACTTCACGAGTGACTGCTCAGTGCCCCTGCCCAGGACTTAAATTAAAACATCGGGGGGTTTTTTGTGTTTTTTTTTTTACTTTATTTAACATGGAGGATGTTAAATAAAGTTAAAAACAAACAAACAAACAAAAAAAACCCTTGTTTTAATTTAAGTCCCGGGCAGGCGCCCCTGCTGCAGCGGCGCCCTGTGCGGCCGCACACACCTAAGGCCGGCCCTGGTGGGGGCTGCCCGGCCCCCTAGAGTGGCTGGCCCGGTCGCAGTTGCTGCGGGCTTAAGGGGCAGGTGCCCCTTTTGCCCTGCGTTAATGCGGCCGTAGAGGCCGCATAGGCCCAGTCAGTCTGGTCCTACCTGGGCCTATTTTAAGGTAGGGGTCTGGAGCTGCAGCTCCATCAGCCCCTAGGTAAATCCGGTCCTGGATCGCCCGGGCCACCGGGCCTGATTGTAAGGGTTAACCTAGCAAGATGTGTTTTATAGCCAACTTGCCCTCTTAAGCCACTCAGACTGACCCACCCCTTTTACATACCAGAGCCCTGCCATAAATTATTTCAGGCTCAGCCTCACTGACCATTAGTGGTAACTCCCCTATGATATGGAATTTAGGGTGTTGGTCTTCTATGCTGGGTTTGGGTCATCTTGAAGACAGTGGGTTCTGTCAATCTTAACAGATGTATGTTAAGAGTATATATGTGTGACACCTGGGACATCTCTCTGTGACACTGGAGGGGTGGAACATCTCACCAGGGGATAAAATTGACAATTTTTTTGAAAAATCAGAGAACCTCTCCTAGAACTTTCTATGGATTTAGAACATCACCGAAAACCCTCAACAAGGACATTGAGGTTTCCGCAGATGACCTATATCGGTTTTGTATAATTAGGTTTTTCTATGTTTCTCCTTGTTTTATTTTTACCAACTGTATGGTATACTGCGTGTCTAAATTACTATCACCTTATTTGATATTTTTGTACATAAACACTGTGACATTTGTCGGATTAAACTATATATTAATCCAGTTTCCGTCTCTGTGCTCTAACCGAACTCTACCTTCCGAGAAAGCCGGAATAAACCACGTTACTTAACCCCTTAATGACAAGACTGTTTCTTATTTTGGGACAATGGCTCTTTTAAAAATTTTCAGTGTTGCTGTTTATCGGGAATTTTCTTCTTTCTCATTTTGTGCACCCACACACATTATATATTGTTTTTTTTCAGGACAAACAAGACTTTGTTTGGATACCATTTTTATCATATGATCTAATTTACTATAAAAAAATGATAAAATATGGTGTTTTTTTTGTTAAAAAAATGACTTTAAAAAAAAAATCTTTTACTAGTCTGCAAAAACTAATGAAAAAACCTGCTACATTGATTCTACTATTTGTCCCGAGTGTAGAAATACCCAATGTTTTTATGGTTTTTTGCCTTTTTCTGCACATTATGGGGCAATAAGTACCAGTAGCGTTTTGCTATTTCAAAACCATTTTTCCCCTAATCTGCCCAATGTGCGATTTCGGGTATCTTTGAAGCCTAGACACCCCAAGGTATTTGAAATGCTGGTATTTTAACATTTTTCCATGCACTAATTTTACCACCAGCCTTTGTCAAACTTTATGGTAGTAAATTGTTATATTTTTTTCACACAGGTTGTAATTCAGGTATGAATTTACCGCTCCTGGTATATATCCCTGAGTGCAGTGATACCCCACATGCATGGGTTTGTTGAGTTATTTGGGAGGTAAAAGGCCACCTTTGTAAGGTATGTATTTTTTTTACCATTTAGACATCTGGTCAGTCTGTGCCCACGTCCCATATTTGGGACATCTTTTAAGCCGGCCAATTCAATTTACCCCATCAAATCTTACATTTTTTAAAACTAGGCACCCTATGGGCATTTATAATGCCAATATTTTAACTCTTTCCATGCGGGAATTTTTGTGAAGCTATAGCGTGATTTTTTTGGTGACAGTGGGGAATTTTTACGTTACCATATTTTTTTCAATTTTTTTAAAACATTTTTTTTTTACTTATCTCACTGATTAGTGAGCTGGGCTCCATTGACCTTGCATGGTTGAATACAGTACCTGCATTAGGCCTGCAGGAGGAGCTCGAGAGTTCTCAAGAGGGACCCTCTGTGAACGCATTAATTTTTCTATTGTTGATGTCATCTTGTGAATGGCGGCAACGTCATTTGCGTGATCTTCGGAGCAATCACAAGGCTATCGGGGTAGGGGGGTTGTGTTGCTACATGCCTCAATATCGAGGCATGTAAGCAACACCATTTATGCTTAGGAAGCGATTCTGCAATCTTTGATGATCGGTGCGGCGGCGGCCATTTTTTTTTCCGGGGAGGGTTTTCCTCCCCGGATCCACGGTCAGCCACGCTTGTGAGGCTTCCGTGGATGCTGCAAAGCCGCCGATTGCTGCGATGCAGCTGTTTAACAGCAGCCCGTACATTTACGGGCTTTGCCGTTATCACGTTGCACTGCAAGCCCGTACATGTACAGCCCGTACATGTACAGCCCATACATTAAGGGGTTAATCAGCACAACAGAGTGATCTCCAGCTTTGCTCACATCAACACTGTCACCCGTGATAAGAGAATCACTGACATGATGTCAGCTGGTCCTTTTGGGGCAGGGTTGAAGTGCAGCAGAAATGTTATTTTGGGATTAAGTTCATTTTATGGCAAAGAGGGACCTTGCAACTCATCTGATCACACTTCATAACATTCTGGAATATATGCATATTGGCGTCATTTAAACTAAGGCAGCAGCCACTACTGTACTTAATAGTACATCGTTTATATGTGCATTTAATTGTCCATTACTCAAGTAAGAACTGAATTTCAGCAGTTTGCAGAAATAGGGAGTAATATGTAGCAATTTGTCCATAAAGCTTGCAGACTCGTTAACGTTTTTGTAAATACACACTTTATAAGACTGGCAACTTAATGGTGGGAAAAAGGGTTTGTATTAAATTGCTTGAGCAGGAAGGAAAATGATCCAGATGTCAGAGAGTGATTTACCCTGTGTTCAAATAAACTTGAAAAGTTTTATACAACAGAGAACAATCTCGATTTTCAATATGTGGCAGATCCAGTGCAACAAAGCTGGCTTTCAGTGCTGCAGGGGCTTTATTTATTTATTATTAATTTACTCTTTATTTTTTTTTAACCCTTTCACTTCTAAGGACGTAGTGGTTACGACATCACAAGTGGGCTTCAGGTGCTAAGGATGTAACCACTACATTCTCAGCAGTGACTTACCTCGGTGGAGGTCTATGGACCTCAACCGCCTTCTGCCCCGGCACAACTTTATTAACAACTGACAATTGTCAGTTAAAGCGGTATGGGGACATGCTGCTTGTATCTCAGGCATCTAATCAGCTATAGACCCCCAACATATACCGTTCAAAAGGTAATCGCCTCAACTTTCCAACGGTATAAAGCTTGTAAAAGAGGAATAAAAAATATTAAGTTAAAAAAGTAAAAATTTTTAAAAAAGTTAAATAAATGATTTGGGGGTCTCTAAAGGCAGATACCGTATTTGCTCGATTATAAGATGACCCCTCAAAATCTGAATATTAATTTAGGAAAAAAAAAGAAAAAGCCTGAATATAAGACGACCCTATAGGAAAAAAGTGTTACCAGTAAATGTTAATTCATGTAAACCATGTAAACTATTTTTTTTTTATAAAAATATTTTGATTTTATTTTCTTTTATTTTCCAATCTGCCCCCCCCCAGTTATGCACATCTGCCCCCAGGCTTGCCACTCTGCCACAGGAATGCCTTATACCCCCTATATGCCACTGTGCCCCATGATATGCCTTTTTACCCTCTAAATACCACAGTGCCCCATGATATGCCTTTTAACCCTCTATATGCCACTGTGCCCCATGATATGCCTTTTGACCCCCTATGTGCCACTCTGCCTCCAGATATGCCTTATACCCCTATATGCCACTCTGGCATTTAGGGGGTTAAAAGGCATATTATGTGGCAGAGTGGCATATAGAGAGGTATAAGGCATTTCAGGAGGCAGAGTGGCGTATAGAGGGTTAAAAGGCATTTATGAAGGCAGAGTGTCATTAAGGGGGTTAAAAGGCATTTCATAGAGCACTATGCCTACAGAAATGCCTTATGCCCCCTATTTAACACTCCCCGCCCCCCCCAAACTTACCGGTGCTTCTGACTCCCGGTATGTTGTCCGCACCGGTGCAGGGAACTCTGATCTCTGACATCGGTGCGGGGAACTCTGATCTCTGACAGCCGGGGACGGTCTGTGCAATGGATGCAGACAACCCCCGCTGCTAACCGCACCTCCTTCCGACTGCAGCAGAAGTTGTCTACGCGAATCGCTACACACCGGGGAGTCACAAGCACCGGTAAGTTTTTTTGGGGGGGTGTTAAATGGGGGGCATAAGACAGGAGGATCCAGGTCCCCTGCAGCGCTGCGGGGGATCTGGATCATAGTCTCATAGTCAGACCTATTTGAGGTCTGATTATAACACGACCCCGATTATAAGACGAGGGGTATTTTTCAGAGCATTTGCTCTGAAAAAAACCTTGTCTTATAATCGAGCAAATACGGTAAATAAAGATCAAAATTGCCTAGAGACACCCAAATTAAATTAGCTAAAAATAAACTAGTTTAACTTTAAAAAAAAATAAATAAAAAAAAAACTTTAAGTATTCTAGCCAAATGATCACTGTGGATCACAGGTGGGAAATGGCTTAGCAGCAAAAGGGTTAAAAAGGACAATACAAAAATAGAATAAATTATCTGTTTTATCTTCAGTTTATGAATTAACACTTCAAGCAACTGAAAGGTTAATGGATACCGGGAGGGTTTTCTTTCTTGGTGCGGGTAGCATTCAAGTAACAAAGGTACAGTGGGGCAAAAAAGTATTTAGTCAGCCACCAATTGTGCAAGTTCTCCCACTTAAAAAGATGAGAGAGGCCTGTCATTTTCACCATAGGTACACTTCAACTATGAGAGACAGAATGAGACAACAAAGTCCGTAAATCACATTGTCTGATTTTTAAAGAATTTATTTGCAAATTATGGTGTAAAATAAGTATTTGGTCGATAACAAAAGTTCATATCAATACTTTGTTATATACCCTTTGTTGGCAATGACAGAGGTCAAATGTCTTCACAAGGTTTTCACACACTGTTGCTGGTATTTTGGACCATTCCTCCATGCAGATCTCCTCTAGAGCAGTGATGTTTTGGGGCTGTCGCCGGGCAACACGGACTTTCAACTCCCTCCAAAGGTTTTCTGTGGGGTTGAGATCTGGAGACTGGCTAGGCCACTCCAGGACCTTGAAATGCTTCTTACGAAGCCACTCCTTCGTTGCCCGGGCGGTGTGTTTGGGATCATTGTCATGCTGAAAGACCCAGCCACGTTTCATCTTCAATGCCCTTGCTGATGGAAGGAGGTTTTCACTCAAAATCTCACGATACATGGCCCCATTCATTCTGTCCTTTACACGGATCAGTCGTCCTGGTCCCTTTGCAGAAAAACAGCCCCAAAGCATGATGTTTCCACCCCCATGCTTCACCGTAGGTATTGTGTTCTTTGGATGCAACTCAGCATTCTTTCTCCTCCAAACACGACGAGTTGAGTTTCTACCAAAAAGTTCTACCTTGGTTTCATCTGAGCATATGACATTCGCCTAATCCTCTTCTGGATCATCCAAATGCTCTTTAGCAAACTTCAGACGGGCCCGGACATGTACTGCTTAAGCAGGGGGACACGTCTGGCACTGCATGATTTGAGTCCCTGGCGGCGTAGTGTGTTACTGATGGTAGCCTTTGTTACTTTGGTCCCAGCTCTCTGCAGGTCATTCACTAGGTCCCCCCGTGTGGTTCTGGGATTTTTGCTCACCGTTCTTGTGATCATTTTGAGATCTTGCGTGGAGTCCCAGATCGAAGGAGATTATCAGTGGTCCTATATGTCTTCCATTTTCAAATAATTGCTCCCACAGTTGATTTCTTCCCACCAAGCTGCTTGACTATTGCAGATTCAGTCTTCCCAGCTTGGTGCAGGTCTATAATTTTGTTTCTGGTGTCCTTCGACAGCTCTTTGGTCTTGGCCATAGTGGGGTTTGGAGTGTGTCTGTTTGAGGTTGTGGACAAGTGTCTTTTATACTGATAACAAGTTCAAACAGGTGCCATTAATACAGGTAATGAGTGGATGACAGAGGAGACTCTTAAAGAAGATGTTACAGGTCTGTGAGAGCCAGATATCTTGCTTGTTTGTAGGTGACCAAATACTTATTTTACCGAGGAATTTACCAATGAATTCATTAGAAATCCTACAATGTGATTTCCTGTATTCTTTCCCCCCATTCTGTCTCTCATAGTTGAAGTGTACCTGTGGTGAAAGTTACAGGCCTCTCTCATCTTTGTAAGTGGGAGAACTTGCACAGTTGGTGGCTGACTAAATACTTTTTTTCCCCACTGTAATCAAACAGTGACTATAATGTATCCAGGGTACTTATGTTGAGTCTTCTATTGTGCGTCAGTCAACGTACAGCTTCAGCAATATTCATGTTGCAGGGTTTCCAGCCATGTGGAAGTAATCTCTCAAGAAGGAAAAACAGGTATGCTCCACTCAGAATAGGATAAAATATTTTTTTTATTGTAATCCATATAAAATGTAATAATATACAAAACTACACATCTTCCTGTGTTGACAGAATAGCACATCGTGTGCAAGGCAAAAAAAACTGATAGCATTAGACAAAAAAAACACCACCAACCGGTTTCAGTGCGGTTCCATTGCCAAGGTTTTTAGTGACAGTTAATTTGTGAGTGCCTTAAAAGTAAAAAAACACACCTCTAATTAGGAAATGTTGACCTTTAAAAATTTAAGTAACACTGATCAATTAAGTGCTCTGTTCAAACCTGAGTGGAGGGCATTCAATTCTAGTATCCAATCACCTTCTCGGGTAAATATATTGATCCCTTCTAGTCCTATAAATTTCAAAGTGGCTGGAGAGCCATGACCAGCTTCATGAAAATGCACAGCCATTGCATTTAGTTTCTTCCTGTCAGTACCCAAAATAGAGTTTATATTGCGAACAGCAGATTATGTTGACAAATTCTGTCATGTAGATGTTGGGTAGTACTCCTTATGTAGAATTTGGAACAAGGACAAATGAGCATATAAACAAACTCTGTATGTAATTAACTGATTGATGAAAATGTTTTTGCCTGTGTCATGGGAGCAGGCCTGCTAATAAAATTACAATGAGTGGGAGGAGTCACATTGGTAACTGACTCCAGGGAGACAGTAACAGACAGCAGCCATGACAGTTACTGCCTGTGTGTTATGCTAGATGTTTCATGAATAACCCCTTCGTGACAAAGGCTGATTTTACTTTTTGTACCCTTCGTGACAATGGCCGTTTTAACATTTCTGCGCTGCTCGTGTTTAGCTGTAATTTTCTTCTTTCCCGTTTACTGAACCCACACACATTAGATATTGGTTTTTTCAGGACAAGAAGGGCTTTCTTTAGATGACATTGTTTTGATTGTATCATATTATTTACTATTAAAAAAAGTATAAAATATGGTGAAAAATTTAGAAAAAAATGACTGTTTCTAACTTTTAGTTGAAAAATCTTTTACTCATCTATAAAAGGTAATAAAAAAACCTGCTAAATAGATTCTACTATTTGTCCTGAGTTTAGAAATACCCAATGTTTTTATGTTTTTTTGCTTTTTTCTGCACGTTATGGAGCAATAAGTACAGGTAGCGTTTTGCTATTTCAAAGCCATTTTTTCCAAATCTGGTAATTCTTCCCCCCATGTGCCATTTCGGGTATCTTTGAAGCCGGCCAATGCAATTTACCCCATCAAGTCATATATTTTTGAAAACTAGACAGCCCAGGGTATTCCAACTGCTGGTATTTTAACCCTTTCCAAGCACTTATTCTACCATCAGCCTTTGTCAAACTTTATGGTAGTAATTTTTTTGCATTTGTTTTTTCACACACATTTTACTTTAGGTATAAATAAACAGGTTCTGGTATATGTCACTATCAAAAAACACCCCAATATGTGTTTAGCAACATCTCCTGAGTACAGCGATACCTCACATGAATGATTTTGCCTGGCTGTTTGGGGGCAAAAGGGCCACATTTGGGGCATGCACATTTTTCAATGTTGAACTTTGGCATTTGGGGATCCACTGCCCATGCCTATTTGGTACATCTTTGAGCCGGGCCATTTCAGTGTGCCCAATAAAGCTATATATTTTTGAAAACTAGACACCCCAGGGTATTTCAAATGCTAGTATTTTAACTCTTTCCATGCACCATATCTACCACCAGTCTTTGTCAAACTTTGTGATAGTCATTTTTTTCCATTTGTTTTGTCACACACATTTTACTTCAGGTATGAATTAAAAAGTTCTCGTATATGTCACTATCACAAAACACCCCAATATGTGTTCAGCAACATCTCCTGAGCGCAGTGATACCCCACATGAATGAATTTGCCTGGCTGTTCGGGGGCAAAAGAGCCACATTTGGGGCATGCACATTTTTCAATGTTGAACTTTGGCATTTGGGGATCCACTGCCCGTGCCCTATTTGGTACATCTTTTGAGCCGGGCCATTTCAGTGTGCCCAACAAAACCATATATTTTTGAAAACTAGACACCCCAGGGTATTTTAAATGCTGGTATTTTAACTCTTTGCATGCACACATTTTACCACCAGCATTTTTTCAAAGTTTGCAGTAGTATTTTTGTGTGTGTATTTTTCCCACACACACCTACTTTATGTATGAATTTGCAGCTCCTGGTATATGCCGCTGTCACACGACACCCCAATATGTGTTCAGCAACATCTCCTGAGTACAGTGAAAAGGCCACATTTGGTACGTGTGCATTTTTCTAATTGGAAATTAGATGTGTGGCCATCCTTTTCCCCGTGTTAATTGGGACCTTGTTGAACCCGGCCAATTCAATTTACCCCATCAAATCATACATTTTTTAAAAGTAGACACCCCATGGGCATTTAATATGCCAGTATTTTAACTCTTTCCATGCAAGAATTGTTTTAAGCTAATATGCAAATTTTAGGACTTGCTCACAAAAATATATATTTTATATATATATATATATTTTTGACTTTTTTTTTATTTTTTTAACATTTTTTTCAACTTGAAGGTTCCCCTGATAGTGACATCAGTGGGAAATTATTTTTACATTTTACTGGTTTTTTACTATTTTTTTTCTAATTATTATTCATTTTATTTTATTTTTAATTTATTTTTTCTAATCACACTGTGATTAGAAAGCTGAGCTCCATTGACTTGCATGGTTGAATGCAGTACCTATATTCAACCTGCAAGTGGAGCCAGAGTTCTCTAGAGGGTCAGGAGACCGTCTAGCGAACTTTTTAGACTTTATTGTTTTTCTTTATTGAATTTTCCCGGACCGCCGCCATCTTGCAGATGGCGAAGATCACCGGCAGCTGCGGCTGTGACCCCTCTCCGGAGCGGTCACAGTCCATCCCCAGGTAAGTGTTTGGTGTCGCTGGATGCCTCCTGATCGAGGCATTCCAGCGACACCATTTAAGTTTAGGAGGCTATCGTTGATCGCCTCCTAAACGCTTTTAAAACGGGCGTCCGCCGCCATACAAAGTATGGCGGATGTTGACGCCCCGGGGAGAGGCCAGAGATGGCCCCTTTGTGCCGATAATGGCGTTGCTGAATGCCTCGAGGTCGAGGCATTACAGCAACGCCGTTTCGGTGCAGAAAGCGAAAATAGATCGCTTTCTGCACCCGTTTAATGGCGTGCCGGTCCTGGCACGTCATTTGTCGTTATCGACATGAATTTCCGTGACATGCCCGGACCGGCAATTGTCATCAAGGGATTAAAGCAGTTGACAGAAGATCTACTGGAGTGTTTATTTCATGACAGCCTGTATAGGGGTGATTCAAATATTTGATATTGTGTGTATTTGAACACTGAACACAATATGCACATGTATAATTACCTTTTGTTTTTACTTTTAGGTGACTTTCTGACATGTCACTATGAGTTAGCACATTTTTAAGATTGGGTAAATGTTTATATGTGACATTTGGGTGGGGAGTTATATGATAAGTAAATCTGCTTTCATGAGATAGCAGATGCCAATGTTTTTTTAATAATATTGGAAAATCTAGCTGAAATTGGAGAAAAGGAGGTAATGAATCTTACTGGTTGACTAGACATTTTTTTCTTATTTACTTTCGGTTTATTTAACCTCTTTGTGACAAAGGCTGATTTTACTTTTTGTACCCTTTGGGACAATGGCCGTTTTAAAATTTCTGCGCTGCTCGTGTTTAGCAGTAATTTTCTTCTTTCCCGTTTACTGAACCCACACAAGTTATATATTGTTTTTTTCAGGACAAGAAGGGCTTTCTTTAGGTGGCATTGTGTTGATTGTATCATATTATTTACTATTAAAAAAGTATAAAATATGGTAAAAAATTTAGAAAAAAATTACTTTCTCTAACTTTTAGTCGAAAAATCTTTTACTCATCTATAAAAGGTAATGAAAAAACCTGCTAAATAGATTCTACTATTTGTCCTGAGTTTAGAAATACCAAATGTTTTTATGTTTTTTTGCTTTTTTCTACAAAAAAAATGCCCCATAATATGCCTTTTTATCATGGGACACAGTGGCATATAGGGGGTATAAGGCATTTCTGGGGCAGATGTGCATAACTGGGAGGGCAGGTTGGAAAATAGATGGAAATAAAACCAAAATATTTTTCTCAATCATAGCTTTTATTAAAAAAAAAATAGTTTACATGAATTAACATTTACTGGTAAAACTTTTTTCCTATAGGGTCGTCTTATATTAAGGCTTTTTCTTTTTTTTCCTAAATTAATATTCAGATTTGGGGGGTCGCCTTATAATCAGGGTCATCTTATAATCGAACAAATACGGTAATAACTTATTGAGAACTGTATATAATATTTAATTCAGCCATTCATTTTTAGGCAAATAAGGTAGAGGATTAGCTGCCCATAGTTTAGACAAAATACTAATGAAGCCCATGGAGCAGCGCAGCTCAGGTGGAGTGGGCCTAGGCCTAGGGCACCGTGGCAGAGCAGGGAGACTCGCCGCAGGACTGCTGAAAGGTAAGTGAAGTACAAAGGGGGGGATAGGGTAGATAATAGGGAGGGAGCAGGAGAGAGATAGATAATGACCCCTGGCGGCGCGGGGGGCATCATTTTAAACTTCGCCCCAGGCTGCATTATGTCTTGGGCCGGCCCCTGGGTAGGGGTTTAGGTCAGGCTTTTATTAGGTCCAGATTAGGTCCAGGCTTTTATTAGGTCCAGATTAGGGCTGCAACTAACGATTATTTTAATAATATTTCGATTAATCGGATAAAAAAATTAAATTTTTTTAAATTTCAAATAATGTAATAAAAAACGTACAATTTACACTTTCATCTCTTTATTGCAATGGCCTCTCTCTCTATTCACCTTATTTTACTGACATAATAATAAAAGCTACAAGAACCCAAACACTGTGTTTCTCAAACTAGGTTTTAATACAAAGTTATTAGTAAATATTAATTCATATGTTAACTATTTTTCATATTTAATAAAAACTGAGAAAAAAGCCGTGTTTATATTTTCTTTTATTTACCAAACTGCACATCTGACCCCCAGCTTGCCACTCTGCCCCCATATATGCCTTATACCTCTTATATACCAGATTCCACTGTGCCCCCTGATATGCCACTGTGCCCCCGATATGCCTTATACTCCTTATATGCCAGTGATATGCAACTGAGCCCCTTGATATACCTTTTACCCCAGATATGTTTTATGCCCCCCTGATATGCCTAATATCGATATGCCTAATATCAATATGCCTTATACCCCCTATATGCCCTGAAATTCATAATACCCCGCCTCCCATGCACCGCTCTGCCTCTCTACCCGGCTCCGTTGCTGACAGGCACTTTCACTGCAGCTTCATAGAAGCCTCAGCGTAAGTGAAGGGCGGTAACGGAGGCTGTCTGTGCGATGCAGACCCCCACTGGCTGACAGAGAGGATGATTCTCTGTCAGCCGGTGGGGGTCTGCGCGATGTGCACAGACAGCCTCCGTTACTCCGTCAGGAGAGAGGCAGAGTGTATGGGAGGGGGGAGTAGTCAGAGGGGTGTATGGGAGGGGGGAGAGAGACGGAAGTGAGAGACCGGCCGACAGTGAGGGGAATCCAGGTCCCCTGCAGCGTTGCGCGGGATCTGGATTCTAGTGTTATAATCCGATCTCAAACATATAAGGAGAGGAGTTTTTCAGAGCATTTGCTCTGAAAAAAACCTCTTTTTATAATCGATAAAAATCGATTCAACTAATCGATAATGAAAATCGTTGACAATGATTTTCATTATCGATTATTATCGATTTTATCGATTAGTTGTTTCAGCCCTAGTCCAGATCACCTAGCAGGAGCCCTGGGAGGGAAGGTGGGGGTAATAGTCAATTTAGATCTAGGATTCCTGTCAGGCATAGTTCTTCATCTCGTGGGGATTCTCTTATGGTGCCTCGGCTTTCATCTCCTTCAAGGTCCAGCAGTCTGGGAAAAGCTACTCGTCCAGTTCAACAGGGATGTCCAGCAGCGGCGGCTGGGAGTGATAGGAGTGCGGCTTTGCCGGATGATGTACAAGAAGGCAGTGGTCAGGAGGCAGCCTCGGGGCCAGGATCGATGGCCGGAGGTTCTGGTGGTGAGTCACAAACTTCAGTTAACACTGAAATTTTGTTAGATGGCTTGAAGTGTTTGTTGGGGTCTCTGCAGAAGGGGTCCCATAGTGGGTCAGGTTGTGGTCAGGTTTGGTCTTCGGCTGGCTCCGGGCAAGGAGCAGTTAGTTCTGTGGTGGTTCCAGAAGTTGAGGGTGTTTCTAGTGGTGAGGTGTCAGCAGTTGGTGTTAGCTCTTCGGAGGTTAGTGTCGAGAGGGCAGAGTTGGTAGGTGGAATTCCTGATTCGGCTAGGCAGAATGCCTATGTTTCTTTTGCTGGTCCTTTAGGGGTCCTTCTTAAGCAAGAAGTTAAAGATAAGATCTGGAAAGTGGAGTTTGTGGAAATGTTCTCTCTGTTGCCGTTAGAGGAGTTTCTTGATTTGAAAGAGGAGGATAAGAAGGATGCTAAGAAAGAATAGGAGGACAAGAAAAAACGGTATAGGACGACTACCAAGTCAAGGGAGGTTGAGGGGGTTGTGTGTTTTGGCTAGTGTTATTGGGGAGAAGGCACCTAACTTATGCTCTCCTCTTTTCTGTTACTTGGATGGTATTTGGGAAGCCTATAGAATTTATGGGGGTTGAGCAACGTGGAAATATGATGAGCAGTTTAGGCAGTGGTTGTCGGCTAATCCAGGTATGCTGTGGGACCAAATGGACCTGCCATTATGGATGAAGTTTATGATGGCGCAGAAGGCGCAGCCCTTTCAGCCAGGGGCCAACGTGGGAGGACACATTTCCACAGCGGCTAGTAACAAGAAAGGCTTCTGCTGGCTGTTTAACGACAGTCAATGCAAATGGGGGTCAGCTTGTAAATTCAAGCATGAATGCTTCGGTTGTGGGGGTTCCCATAGTCTCGGCAGATGTTTTAAGAAGGGTAAATCAGGTGGAGTCCCGGGGCCAGGGCTGCTTCCTCTGGGTCTAACCCCAGTGAGGTTAAGCGCGATGCTCCCCTGGCTAAGCCGCTACAGTGATCGCGAATCGGCCAGGTTGTTACTTGAGGGTTTTCGTTATGGTTTTTATATTCTGTTTTGTGATCGGCAGTTTCAAAGTTGTAGTCGTAATTTGAAATCGGTTTTGGAGTTTCCAGAGGTGGTGAGGGAAAAGTTAACTAAAGAGGTCTCTTTGGGTAGGATGGCAGGTCTTTTTGTTCGCCCCCCTCTGGATAATTTACGGTTGTCACCGTTGGGCGTTGTGCCTAAGAAGGAGGTAGGGAAGTATAGGTTGATTTATCACTTGTCATACCCGAGGGGTTTTTCGGTAGGGCTGCAACAATGAATCGATAAAATCGATAATCGATTATGAAAATCGTTGAATCGATTTTTATCGATTTATAAAATGAGCTTTTTCTCAGAGCAAATGCAAACTCCCCTCCTTCTATAATCCGACCTCAAATAGAGATCGGATTATAAAACTAGAATCCAGATCCCCCGCAGCACTGCAGGAGACCTGGATTATCCTCTGTCAGCCGGAGGGTGTCCGTGCAAAACGCGCAGACATTCTCCGCTTCTCCCTGAGTCCCCTTCACTTCCGCTGGGGCTTCTATTACTGAACGCCGGCGTCACGTGACTTTCCGGACCGGTGCACCATCATGGAAGCCCCAACGGAAGTGGAGGGGAGAAGCGGCTGTCTGCGTGCATCGGCTGCCGAAGAGGATCCAGGTACCCTGCAGCGCTGCAGGGGATTTGTACTTTAGTGCGCGATGTGCGTAACCTCCGCTACTTCCCTTCACTTCCACTTCTACCTGCCCCACCAGGGGTTAATATATCAACAGAAGAAAAACTCTTCTTTTTTGTCTATATTTACCGTATTTGCTCAATTATAAGAAGACCCTGATTATAAGACGACCCCCCAAAATCTGAATATTAATTTAGGAAAAAAAGAAAAAGCCTGAATATAAGACGACCCTATAGGAAAAAAGTTTTACCAGTAAATGTTAATTCATGTAAACTATGTAAACTTTTTTTTTTTTTAATAAAAGCTATGATTGAGAAAAATATTTTGTTTTTTAATTCCTTTTATTTTCCAACCTGCACATCTGGCCCCCAGCTTGTTACTCTGCCCCATAAATGCCTTAAACCCCCTATATGCCACTGTGCCCCATGATATGCCTTTTAACCCTCTAAATGCCACTGTACCCCATGATATGCCTTTTAGCCCTCTATATGCCACTGTGCCCTATGATATGCCTTTTGACCCCCTATGTGCCACTCTCCCTCCAGAAATGCCTTACATGCCACTCTGGCATTTAGGGGGTTAAAAGGCATATTAAGGGACAGAGTGGCATATAGGGAGATATAAAGCATTTCAGGAGGCATTTGCTCTGAAAAAAACCTTGTCTTATAATCAAGCAAATACGGTATTAAAGCATATTTTTATGGCTGCAACTAACGATTATTTTAATAATCGATTAGTTGGCCGATTATTTTTTCGATTAAGCGATTAATCGGATAAAAAATGCTAATTTTTTAAATTTAAAATAATGTAATAAAAAACTTACAATTTACACTTTCATCTCTTTATCACAATGGCATTTCTCTATTCATCTTCTTATTTTACTGACGTAATAATAAAAGCTACAAGAACCCAAACACAGTGTTTCTCAAACTAGGTTTTAATACAAAGTTATTAGTAAATATTAATTCATATGTTAACTATTTTAATAAAAACTATGAGAAAAAAAGCCTTGTTTAAATTTTATTTTATTTACCAAACTGCCCCCAATTATGCACATCTGACCCCCAGCTTGCCAGTCTGCCCCCAGATATGCCTTATACCTCTTATATGCCAGTGATATGCAACTGATATACCTTTTACCCCCAGATATTTCTTATGCCCCCGATATGCCTAATACCCCCTATATGCCACTGTGCCCCCTGATATGCCTTATAACTTCCAAAATGCCACTCGCCCCCATTCATGCCTTATACCTCCCTATATGCCACTGTGCACCCTGATATGCCACTCCGCCCCCCATAAATGCCCTGCACCACCCTGAATTTCATTACACTCCCTGATTTACCACTCTGCCACCCCAGATATGCCACTGAAATTAATTATACCCCCCATACACCACTCTACCTCCCCCTATACACCACTCTAACTCCCCAGATATGCCACTCTGCCTCCCTGAAATTCATTACACACCCATACACCACTCTGCTACTCTGAAATTCATTATACCCCCATACACCACTATAACTCACCCATACACCACTCTGCCTCCTCCCCCTCCCATACACCACTCTGCCTCTCCCCCCCCTCCCATACACCACTCTGCCTCTTCCCCCCACTTCCATACACCACTCTGCCTCTCTCCCCCCTCCCATACACCACTCTGCCGCCTGTCAGCAACGGAAATTCACAAGACACCAGGGAGTCGGGTAGAGAGGCAGAGTGGTGTATGGGAGAGGGGTGGGGGCAGAGTGGTGTATCTGAGGGTGGCTCCCATACACCACTCTGCCTCCTCCCCCTGCCATACACCACTCTGCCTCCTCCCCCTCCCATACACTCTACCCGACTCCTGGTGTTTTGTGAACCTCCGTTGCTCCCAGCGGAAGTGAAGGGGAGTAACGGAGGCTGTCTGTACGCATCGCGCAGACCCCAACCAGCTGACAGAGAGGATGATCCTCTGCAAGAGACCTCGATTCTCTGTCAGCCGGTGGGGGTCTGCACGATGTGCACAGACAGCCTACGTTACTCCCCTTCACTTCCGCTGAGGCTTCTACATCATGTGATGCTGCCGCTGCATCGTAGGAGCACCAGCGGAAGTGGAGCGGAGAGGCGGAAGTTGTCTGTGCGCATCGCACGGACACCCACCGGCTGACAGTGAGGGGAATCCAGGTCCCCTGCAGCGTTGCAGGGATCTGGATTCTAGTGTTATAATCCAATCTCTGTTTGAGGTCGGATTATATAAGGAGAGGAGTTTTTCAGAGCTTTTGCTCTGAAAAAAACCTCTTTTTATAATCGATAAAAATCGATTTGACTAATCGATAATGAAAATCGTCAACGATTTTCATCATTGATTATTATTGATTTTATCGATTAGTTGTTGCAGCCCTACATATTTTAATACCTATTTTAGCGCTGTCAGTTTTTCTTATATCAGGGGGGTATAAGGCATATCAGGGTGCACAGTGGCATATAGGGGATAAAAGGGATATCAGGGGTTATTGTGGCATATAGGGGGGTATAAGGCATATCGGGACACAATGGCATATCAGGGGACAGAGTGGCATATCAGTGGCATATAGGGGACTGTAAGGCAAATCGGGGGGGCACAGTAGCATATAGGGGGCTATAAGGCATATCAGGGGGGCACAGTGGCATATAGGGGGTATAAGGCATATCGGGGGTAAAAGGCATATCAGGAGACAGAGTAGCATATAGGAGGTATAAGGGATATTAGGGGGCACAGTGGCATCTCTGGCATATAGGAGGTATAAGGCATTTCTGGAGGCAGAGTGGCATCTCTGGCATATAGGAGGTATAAGGCATTTCTGGGGGCAGAGTGGCAAGCTGGGGGTGAGATGTGCATAACTGGGGGCAGGTTGGCAAATAAAAGAAAATATAAACAAGAGGCATTTTTCTCAATCATAGTTTTTATTAAATATGAAAAATAGTTTACATGAATGAATATTTACTAGTAAAACTTTTTTGGTACTTTGGTAAAACTTGGATAATCGGCCAACTAATCGATTATGAAATTAATCATTAGTTGCAGCCCTGTTTATCGGTGAATGACGATATTGATGGGGTGTTGTGTTCTGTCTCCTATGCGTCATTTGACCACGCTGTCGATGACTTTCTTTGTGTGGGTCCTCAAGGCTCTGGGGAATGTGGTTACTTGCTGCGGATGCTGGAATGGGTGACTGGGTTGTTTAGTGTACCGCTGGCTGCGGATAAGACCGAAGGTCCCACTACCTGTTTAAGTTTCTTGGGTCTGGAGATCGATTTGGTCGCGCGTGAGTGCAGGCTTCCGCAGGATAAGCTGCAGGTGCTTCGGGATGTGGTTCGTGAATTTTGAGGTGCCTGGAAAGTAACTCTGCAGCGGTTACAATCCTTGATTGGTCGTTTGAATTTTGCATGTCGGGCAATACCTATGGGCAGGATTTTCATTAGGAGTTTGTCTAGGGCAACTTCGGGTGTGAAGGTTGCGCATCGTTTTATGCGGATTTCGTCAGGTATGAAAGCTGATTTGGAAGTTTGGGATGTGTTTCAACGGCAAAGTGTTTTTTCGTAGGGATTCAGTTTCCGCGGATTTTCCCATTGGATTTGGGGCGTATTTTCAGGGCCATTGGTGCCCGGAACATTGGCCTGATTCTTGGAAGGGCAGTTCGCTCATGCGCAACTTAGCGTTTTTGGAATTCTTTCCTTTGGTAGCTTTGTCGCTATGGGGGAATTTTCTTTAGGGATAAGAAAGTAGTATTTTTCTTGGATAACATGGCGGTGCTTCACTCAGTAAATCGGCTGTCGGCCTCGTCAATGGTGGTGGTCTGGTTGTTGCGGAAATTTGTGCTGCTCTGTATGTCTCTTAACGTGGTGTTTCGGCTGAGCATGTTCCTGGTTTTTTTAATGTTATAGCGGACTCCTTATCTCGTTTTCAGTGGGAGTGGTTTCGCGAGGTGGCACCCGGGGCTCGGGACTCGGGTCTTGTTTGTCCAGACGAGATGTGGCAATTGCTGGAGGCTTGAGGGCATTGTTGGCACTGGTAACGTGGTCCGCATATGGTAAGGTGTGGGAGGAATGGGATAGGCTGGTATTATGTGCTGGTTCTATTAGTATGCCTGCAGAGCAGCTGGATGTGTTGCTGTGGTTTTTGTTTGATTTGGTTTCCAAAAGGGCTTCGTCTGCGGCCCTGGGGTGTAATATGTCGGCTTTGGCATTTTTGTTCAAACTTAATGGTTGGAGGGATCACACTAAGGAATTTTTGGTACGCCAGGCTTTGAAAGGTTTTCGGAGGAAGGTTGGACTTGGGGATGCTAGGCGTCCAGTCTCAGTTCAGGTGTTGCAGAAGGTATTGCACATTTTACCCGTGTGTGCTACTCAGGTTATGAGTCCAGATTAGGGGCTGGCATTCCTTTTGGCGTTTTTTGGGGCTTTCCGGATTGGACAGCTGGTTAGTGGGAGTCGTACAGGTGGTGGCGGACTTCAACAGTCTGATGTGGTGGTCAGTGAGGAGATGGTTTCTATCCGTTTACAGCGGTCCAAAACGGATGCGCTTGGCAAAGGATGTGATGTGGTACTGTATCCATGGCATGGGTCAGTGCTGTGTCCGTTTCGGGGTTGGTTGGAATTTTTGAGATGTCGGCCTGATGTGGTGGGTCCTCTGTTGCTGCGTGAGGAAGGGTCAGCGTTGTCTCGGTTTCAATTTAAACGGAATTTTCGTATTTGGAGCGTTTTGGGGCTGGATCCGCGGAAATTTGGGACTCATTCTTTTAGGATTGGGGCTGCTACGGAAGCAGCCCGTTTGGGTTTCAGTGATGATCTGGTCAAAAAATTGGGAGTTGGTGGCATGGATCCTGGGACATTCTTACATCTTCTGGGCTGGTCGGAGAGCCGCAGTTTGTATGACGGGACAACAGCTGGGCTTTCCGAAGGCTTTCCGAAGGTGCTGCAATGGTTTGGCCTTCAAGGTGCAGGATGGAATGATGTGTGTGGGGAACTTTGGCGGCTCTTATGGGTGGAGCGGGTTCCGGACATTGTTTTGTTTCATGCTGGGGGTAATGATTTAGGTGTGGTTCCCCAGCGGGAATTGGTCTGGCGGATGATGAGGAATGTTGAGAGGTTGAGGGAGTTGGAGTTGGTTGCCCTCGCTGGCCCTCGCTGGTTGTAGGGTAAAGTGAATAAGCTCATGGCGAGCTTTATTAGGCGATGCGGGGGCCTGGTAATACGGCATTGGGAGCTTGAGTCCTTGTTGCATAGTAACATAGTAACATAGTTGCATAGTAACATAGTAACATAGTTCATAAGGTTGAAAAAAGACCAAAGTCCATCAGGTTCAACCTATATACATATTGTGTCCCTACTGTGTTGATCCAGAGGAAGGCAAAAAACCCTTATGAAGCAGATGCCAATTGCCCCATACCAGGGGGGAAATTCCTTCCCGACTCCAAATATGGAAATCAGAATAAATCCATGGATCACCGTTCTGTCCCTATTAATCTAATATCCATAACTTGTAATAGTTGCCTGGTTATTTTCGGGAAGATGGGGTCCACTTAACGGATGTGGGCCTGGATTTTTTTGATTTGGGGTTTTCAGGACGCGTTAACCCAAGCACTGTTTTTTCGGTGTGGCAGGGCTCAGACGGCTTGAGGGGGTCATGGTCTGGCCTGTGGTGGGGATAGTTGGGGATTATTGTTTGGTATAGTGGATTTTTGGTTTGGTTTACTAATTTGACTCGGTTCAAGTTAGTTTGGTAGGTTTCGAGCTGGCCTGTGGCTCAGAACCTGGGGTGGTGTAGGGGTGTCTCGGTATGCCCCTACATGGTTTATTATTTGGTTAAAGGGTCTGGTAGGGGTGTCTTGGTATGCCCCTACTGTGTTCAATGTGTTAATGTGGAGGCACCTGGTACGTGTAGGTGCTATTGTTATAAGGTTAATGTGTTTATTATGGAAGGTCATTGCTAATAAAAGGGAAATCTGTTATATATGTTTTGACAATGACCTTTAAATATTGTAAATGTTAATAAAGCTGTGGAAATTATATTTTCACCTAATAAAGTGTGTGCATCATTATTGGGTATAGGGTGCGGTCATCCTGGGGCACAATTCAACTATGCGCCTGTCATAGCTTGTTGGTGGGGTATATTTGTATAGAGAGATTCTATAGCTAAAGTCACAATATACCGTATGTAACTTCTGAACTTTGTATTCAGGTATGTATGCTTTCCCTAAGGCAAGCTTGTTGTTTATGAGCATAAGGGTCCAGATACACACACAGTGGCTCCAGCGCCAAACCAATGCTGGCCACTATGGGTCTATGGGGCGGGGGAATCATTTGTTTATAAACTTTGGGAACTGTGTAAAACACAGGTATCACAGGATTATTTCTACTGAGATGTTTAACAGTTCTTTCATCCAAAATTTGTCAATTGAGGGCAATTTCCAATAAAGTGTCAACCTTAGATTTAATGTGATCAGTAGGATTGGTCTCTAATTTTGAATAATATTTAGTATCTGATAATTGACGATGACACATTTGGAAAGATAATCAGATGTATCTAACAATACTTCTGCATCCCCTTTATCTGCCTGTTTTTATCGTGATCTTTTTATTTTTAGACAGCATTATTAATGCAATTCGCTCTTTCTTATTTGAATTCTCATCTTTAGTAATATTTGAAGGACGTTGATACATTTTTTCAAGATCTTTAGATACAGCACTCTCAAAAATTATTACAGCAGGCCTGATGTTAAGAGGAGGATTATATTTAGAAGTGATACTTTATTTGGGACGAGATTGGTTTCTACAAAATTTGAACCAATCAACCTTAAGATCTGCCAGTCTCGGTTTCTTTTTGTAGCACCGTTTTTTCAATGTCATTAAGGCAGAAGTGTTAAAGGTTAATTACTACATCCTGCGATTTCGTCCGGAACTGGTTCTCTTGTTGTATCCTCTCCCTCTGTAGTTGGGATTGAAAAATGTCTGTTGATTGTAGGTTCGACTGCGTGTAGTCGGTCTGTTTGAGCCATCTGTACTTGTTCCTGAACTCCCTGGTTCTCCAGGGTAGATTTGTAGATTGTCCATCGAAAAATTTCCTGCTGCAAGAGATTCAACTGATGAGGATGAATAATGCATTTGGGAATTAAATCTTCTTTGTGTATTATATTGCCAATTGTAGACTGAGTAATTAGTGTAATCAATATGTGGGATTCAATATGATATAAACCAATGTCTTTATACAATTTTTATACAAAACTAATACAAACAAAATTAGGGATTAGGGATTAATCTAGCCTTGGTGTAGAATTTTATTAAAGACAGGAGGCAAGTATTCTACATTTCATACTTTACTGAATAACCTCCAGCAGCAAAGCAGTTAACAAGAAAAAGAACAACCAATCGGGATGAAGCAAAGATCCTATATCAGTCCAAGAGCCCAGCCACGCCTCCTCTTTCTTTGCAGAAAAAGCCGAACAGGAACCGAACAACAACATAAACTGCTCCAACTCTAGAAAAAACATCTAGCCTGTAGTGGTTCAGGAATGTATTAAAGGATGACTAGGTCACCGCTTTGCAGATATCTTTTTCAGTTCATGACACTGACATGGCTCTTGTCGAGTGAGCTTTAATCTGAATGGGAGACATCTTAACACTGATTCGGTATGATAACTGAATAGTGTTCGTATACTATTGGCAATATTTGGTTTTGAGGAGGACTTTCTGTAACTGCGGGGTACTTACCTTCCGTCTGCCCGAACCGCCGATCTTCTGAAACACCTTGACGCCTGTAACCGCTGGCAGGTTTCCTGAACACAGACTGCATGGACTCTGGCCCTGTGTACTCGCGCGCCACCGTGTGGCCTCTTATAGGCACTACCCTTGTGCGTTCCAAGCCTCCGTTTCATGCTGGGCGGGAAATGCAATTAGCATGTCTATTTAAACCTGGCTGTTGCACTAGCTCATTGCCTGTGATAGTGCCTTGTGCATGTTGGCTGTGCTTATTAAATACCTTACTTCGTGATTTTGGCTTCTGACCCTGGCTTGTTTTTGACGTTCCTGTCTATCTCCTGTGTTTGACCCGGCTTGTTTTTGATTATCCTGTCCTCGCCTACTCCTAACCTCGGCTCCGTGTAACGACTACTCTTTTGCCTGTTGCAACCAGTAAACTGCCCTGCTCCCATACCGGTGGATGATACCAGGTTCCTGCACTGCTGGTCCTCTAGCCGTGACACTTTCCTGCAGATTTCCCATATTAGTTTACGAACTTGCCCATGCGACTGCAGGGATAGAAGCTGTTAATAGACCCAGAACGCTCATAGCTTTTCTTATTGAAACACTGGTAACCTTTTGAAGAGTCAACACTTTTTTTTTTTTTCCAGTTCACCGTTTATTGTAAAGAGAGGATACAACATAGCACAAAATCACAATAACAGCATTATACAGTCAGAGTATACATGAAACAGGATAAACGACAAGGCACAGAACAATCCATGCCCGATCGTGCATGAGACTACAATACTTCCGACAGATACATAATGTGTCGTAAGGAACCATCAGTCATAAGTGCTACAAAGACGGTTGCAATCGGTAAACAGTGAGTAAGAGCGGGTTGTCACTAAGAACAATAATATTAACAGGAATAACAGAAGTACCAGGAGGATACATACAAATGGAGGGTAGGAATGAGCCCGGCCACAAAAACCAGGCAGCTCTAAGATCCAGGTCTAACAGGAGCCGATACATAAAGCGTGGTCACGCGTATAACTCGAATATGAAGAACATAGAAAGGAAAACAAAACAAAAGAAGAAAGTCCGGGCTGGCAGTGGAAACCCCACCCTTGCGAGAAAGGCCGACGAAAGCTCAAGGCCCCACAGAATCAGGTCTGTCAGTTAGGGAGGAGACATATGTACGCCAGGGATACCATATGAGCCCAACCGAGTACTCTTGGCCCCTAGCAGCCCCCATGAGGGCCTCCATTTGATAAATGAATTCAATCCGGCGAAACCAAGCAGACATAGAGGGAGGACTGGCAGACTTCCAGAATCTGGGAAGGGCAGTGAGAGCCGCATTAATTAAGTGAAATGTGAGGGAACCCCTGTAAGATTTGTACGGGGCAGTGGTATGGTGCAACAGCACCGAAGCCGGGCTGGCTACAAAGGACGGGTCCGACACAGCGCGGATGACTGAGGAAACATCCCAGAAAGGCTGTATCACCGATCATGACCACCAGATGTGGTAGAGGGAGCCTGGGGAGTTGTGACACCGCCAGCACGTGGGGGGAATTTGGGGAAGAAACCTATGAAGGTCAACGGGAACTTTATACCATCGGCTCACAAGTTTAAAGAGAGTTTCCTGCACTCTGCTAGAGACGATTCCCTTGTGGACAATCAGGAGCATCCGCTCCCACTCCTCAAGGGAAAGGGAGATCCCGAGATCCCCCTCCCAAAGACTGAAATAATAGGGCTTAGTGTGGATCGCCGGTCCAAGCTGGATGGCATCGAGGGCAGAAAGAAGGTGCGGAGGTACCTTGTCCGCCAGACACAATTGCTCAAACGGAGTAAGGGCACGCGATCCACCAGCAAGCGCGCCGGAGGACGTCAGGAAGTGCTTGATCTGGTGGTACAGGAAGACAACCTGAAAGGGGTTGGACGCAATACCTGTCAAGTCCTCCAACGGCCGAAAGGCGGAGCCCTGAGTCAAATGGCACACTCTAAGAATGGAGACAGATGGGGGGTGGAGGGACAACACTCTGCCAGCCTGCCCGCCAGGCAGAAAGTCCGGATGCCCCGAAACGGGGAACAGAGGAGAGGGAGCCGACGAGATGGCACCAAGCCGCACAGCACTCCTAAATACTTTCAAGGTTGGCGTAATTAATGGATGAGGCACCAGAGAGACAGAGCGTTGTGGGTCTGCGATCCAGGGGAGAACCGCAAGGGGACACGAAAGAGCCGCAGCCTCAATCTGAAGCCAGGGCCGACTGGAGCCGACAGTCCACTCGACCACCCAACGGAGATGGGCAGCCCTCCAATATAGTTCCAGGTCGGGAAGACCCAACCCCCCAGCCGTCTTGGGCCGCGTCAGGTAAGAGAAGGAAAGCCGAGCAGGCTTACCCCTCCAGATATAGCGGATGAAGGCACTGTGGCATTTGCGAAAATAAGAGTGGGGAAGGAAGATGGGTAACGTTTGAAAAAGATAGAGGAAACGCGGGAGAACATTCATTTTCAAGACACTCACCCTGCCAAACCATGACACATGGGGGAATACCCATTTAGTCAGGTCGGCATGGAGAGTCGCCAAAAGCGGGTCAAAATTCAGGGCCTTAATTTTACGTAAATCCGAAGGAATAAGGACGCCAAGATATTTTATGAAGTCCTCCTTCCAACGAAAGGGCATTGTAGAGCGAATATGATGGGAAACATCTGGCGGAAGGTGGAACCCCATTATCTCGGACTTGGATAGGTTGATCTTGTAATTGGAAAGGCGATGGAACTGCTCAAGCAAGGACAACAGCGCAGGGAGTGAACGGTTCGGATCAGGGAGCGTCACGAGGACGTCATCCGCAAACAACGAGATCACATGGGAGTGACCCGCAATGTCAATGCCCGTAATCTCCGGGTGGGAGCGCACCGCCTCAGCAAAAGGTTCAACTGCCAGGAGGAACAGGAGAGGAGAAAGCAGACAACCCTGGCGCGTACCATTGGACAGGGTAAATCCCCTGGACTGAATACCATTGACAGTAATGCGGGCCATAGGGGACGTGTACAGGGCTCTGATGCAGGTTAGGAAATGCATACCTAAACCGATCCCCTCCAGGACCTGAAAAAGGAAGGACCAAGAAACCCGGTCAAATGCCTTCTCGGCATCCATGGAAGCGAGGACCATAGGGGTTCGGAAGTGCTGGGCATGCGCAACAATATCTATAACCTTGATGTTATTGTCCCGCGCCTCTCTCCCCGGGACAAAACCCACCTGATCTGGATGAATCAGCCCCGGCAATAGCGGGCGAAGGCGATTAGCCAAAACTTTAGCAAAAAATTTGGCGTCGACATTTATTAACGAAATCGGCCTATAGCTACTGCAGAGGTCTAGATTTTTGTCAGGCTTGGGGATGACTACAATACTGGCATCGAGGGCTCGAGGATCAAAGGGTAGTCCCCTAGCTATAGCATTGAAGTAAGAGACCAAACGGGGTCCCAGGAGGGGAAGGAATTTCTTATAATAAGCTGCCGAGAAACCATCAGGACCAGGACTTTTGCCGGAGGGTGAACCTTTAATCGCCGATTCGATCTCGGAGAGCGTAAACGGGGTCTCGAGGGCTCTACTCTCCTCTGAGGTGAGAACTCTCCGAAGGTGCGCGTCTAGGAAATCAGCAGTAGCTCGAGAGACTTCTGACGAGGAGTCTGAGCTAGGGGGGAGGTTGTAGAGAGAGGAATAATATTGCCGAAAACATTCAGCAATCTTATGGGAGTGGAAGTGTAACCGATTGTGCCCATCGCGGATCCTGTGCAAGTAGAACTGGGCCCTCTTAGCCCTCAAGGCCTTAGCCAGCAATTTTCCGGGCTTGTCCCTAAATTCATAAAATTTATGGCGCGTCAGCAGGAAGTTGCGCTTAATACGGGAGTCTAGGAGGGATGCCAATCGCGCTCGGAGGGTGGTAATTTGAAGTTGCAGGGACGAGTGAAGTGTCAGTTTATGCCTAACTTCCAGCCGTGATATCTGCGTGGTGAGGGACGAGATGGATTCTAACCGTAAGCGTTTCGCAGCGGCCCCCATTCCGATCAGGTGACCTCTCACCACAGCCTTATGGGCTTCCCAGACGACCGCCTCCGAAACATCTGGGGTGGAATTCTCTGCAAAATATGTAGAGATATGGTCAGATAGGGAGGAGACGTTATGAGGGTCATCCAGTAGGGACTCATTAAGTCTCCAACTCCACTGAGGCGCGGGGAGCACGGACATAGAAAGTGACATAGACATTGGCGCGTGGTCGCTGATAGTGGAAGGGCCTATCTCAACAGAGTGCAGGGAAGGAAGATGAAAATGGGATATAAAAAAGGTGTCAATCCTGGAGTACACAACATGCGGCGATGAAAAATGAGTATAGTCCCTGTCATCCGGATGTAAGACCCGCCATGCATCAATGAGTTGATTCAGTTTAAGATGCTTGAGGACTTTACGGATCATTGAGTATGGGATACGGGACCTGCCCGAAGACGTGTCACCTATAGGATCAAAGACCATGTTGAAGTCCCCACCTAGAACAGTGATTCCCTCCTGGAAGTCTGCCAGCTTAGTAAGGATAGAAATGAGAAATTTACCCTGCATCTGATTGGGTGCGTAGATATTCGCCAGGGTAATTTTTTGCGCCCCCACATAACCCTTCACAAAAATACATCTCCCTTCTTCATCGCTCCAATCCTCTAGAGGTTGGAACCGGGCCAGCTTGTGGATAAAAAGGGCTACCCCCTTCGTCTTAGAGGAGGACGAACTTGAAAAGTAGAAATGAGCAAAGCACTGCCCCAGCAGCCGTCGTTCGGCACCCCTCCTAAAGTGAGTCTCCTGAATGAAAACGATATGAGTTTTAGAGGACCTGAGAAAGGAGCACAATTTGGAGCGTTGTTCTGGTTTATTTAGGCCCCTCATATTAAGGGTAGTGAAGCGTAAATGAGCAGAAGACATAATAACAACTAACGGTTAGACGAGTACAGGAGAAACTCCGTCTGCCCAGACAATCCAAAACAAAGAAAACAAAAGAGAAAAAAAAACTCAAAAAAAAACAAAAAGAAAACTAACAGAACAGAGAAATATGTAGCGTGTGTGCGTAGGTCTCAGACAGGTCTACAACCCGCCTAAATCAGCGACACAGAGTGTCAAGTACAATTGAGCAGCAGGACTGCACAGAGTCCCTAGGTCACTGTCCGCAGAGGACAGGGGAGCTCAGGGGGGGAGTGCTCGGTTGGACGGTGCTACTGCGAATATACCCCTTGGGACTGGATATGACACAATGAGGCAATCGGGTCTCAGAGGGTGGTGTAGTGCAAAACACAGGCCCAAAACCCGATAGCATGGCCCCATGTCATAGAAGCACATATCGGTAGCCAAGACAGTGCACATACCAATAAAGTGGAGCAAAGATCACCCCAGGTGTGTAGTGTGTGTGTGTGTGTGTGTGGCATAATGGGCGCAAAGAGGGATGAACCCTTACTAACAAGGCAAATGATTATATATGCGCAACGTGTATGAAAGAAACATAAGGAAAACGAAAGCGCCGAAAACCGTACGATCAAAACAATAGAACGCGAACTAAAAAAAAACAAAAAAACGGAACGGAATACCCGGTCGGAAGCGTGGAAGTCTCGGATCACGAGTCCAGCAATCAACAGGCACACGGTAAGTCCAGGCAACGTCTGAGTCACCGCAGTCTAGGAGGAGAGTGTCCGATCGCAGGCCTTTTGCACCGTTGAACATCGCTGGAAGGCAACGTCAAGAGCCACCAGGAGTATCAACCGGTAGCATCAGCGTCCGACGGAGCACGGCGATGTCTCTTCCGTCTGTTGGCGCGAGGGATCCAAGAGGCCGCCGGATTGGAGAGTGGTTGCAGCGTCGGAGAAGCGACATCCCAGTCGGGGACTTCAATAGGTGGCAAATCCAGCTCCTCCAGGAAAGATGGTAAGTCGGAGGGTTGTTTCAAGGTGGATGCCACACCATTACGTCGTGCTACAAGCATGAATGGGAAACCCCACTGATAGGGGATCCCTGCCTCCCGGAGAGCTGAAGTCACTGGACGGAGTATCCTCCGCTTCTGGAGAGTAATTGGGGATAGGTCCTGAAATATAGAAACCTTATCTCCTTCATGCTCCACACTGCCGGCCGCGCGGCAGGCCCTAAGGATCGCCTCCTTGGTCCCATATTCATGTAGGCAACAGACCACGTCTCTCGGCGGCGCGGACGGAGGGCCCCGCGGTCGTAGAGCACAGTGGGCTCGATTGAAGATGATGGGTGAGTCGTCTGGCAGCTGGAGCAGTGAGTTGAAAAGGGCTTGCAAAGACGAACGGAGCTTCTCCGGTGGGATCGTTTCGGATAACCCCCGCACCCGGAGGTTGTTACGTCGGCCTCGATTGTCGAGATCCTCCACTTGCCGCTTCAGGTGGTTGATTGAGTCTGTGTGTGTGTGAATGGTAGTGGATAGGTGATCGATCCGCTCACATGCAGCCGAGTCACCACTCGGTCCCCAATCTGCTTCAGGTCATGTTTGATGACCACGAGGTCGGCCCGAACGCCGTGAAGAGCATGTTCCAGCAAAGAATCAATGACAGCCACCAGGTCCGCTTTGGTCGGCAGAGATTTGAGGACGTCTCGCCACGCTGAATCAGCGGATGGCAGAGAAGGTAAGTCCACGTCTTGGTCAGGCGGGCCGCCCTCAGAGAGATCGCTGGCCTGGCTGGCCGGGGAAGGCGCCATCTTGGCCTCTGAATCCCGGGAATCATGATCCGGCATTTTATGAAAATAAGACCGCACAGACGGGTTTGACGATCTGTCCCGGGCTCCCGGAGCTCTGGGGGTGCCCCCAGTACGAGTAGTTTTCCCCATGAGCGGGGTAGAGCGTAACGAAGGGTAATAAAGGTTGAACGGCTGGCAGAGCTATCGGCTTAAGCAGCCATCTTCCTCGAGCGCTGACTCCGCCGAGTCAACACTTTTTTAATCTTTTTTATTTTAGGCAGGAAGAAGCGGAATACCTGTGAATCCACTAGAAGACCTAAAAACTGTACCTTGGTAGTTGGTATCAGATTGGATTTCTCCAGTTGATTACCCAACCATGCTATTGTAGAAATAGGATGGTTCTCTGTAGATCTGCTTGAAGAATTATGGGTAAAGCATGATTGACACTCCTCTTAAAGCCGCAACTAAGGGAGTTAGGATTTTGGTAAAGACTCTTGGGGCTCAGGTAAGGAAGGGCTCTGAATTGAAAATGTTGAATTTTCTGGTTTGATTTTACTGCAAAGCTATTTCCTGGATAAGTTTGCTATGGTAACATGAAAATATGCGTCTTAAATCCGGTGTTGCCATGGGTAAGAGGTGCAATAGCTAGATCACCACTCATGAAATAGCTGATCTTGCTATTGTACCTGTTACCCGAGTTTTGTCTAAATGCTGTCCTGTACAGTGGGCAATTACTCTCAAAGGATCCATGTATAAAATGGAGATAGAGGCAAAAGTGATAATTGTTGACCTTATTTGCATGCACCTACCCAGAATCCCTTGTGGTTGTGGCAGCACCATGAGATTTCTGAGGGAAAAACAGGCCTTCTGGCTTGTCTGGTGTCTGTAGATAAGTGTTTAATAATGCTTCTACTACCCCCTTAATTTTAGTGGAAGGGTTTTCCATCACCTTTACCCACCATAACTTATGTAATGGTATTTCTTGATATTCTTAAAATGTTAGTATTTTTTCGATGATGTCTTTGTGTAAAAGCCGAAGAGCTTCTGAAAGCAGGGTGGAATTTTTTCTGTGAGATGGATAAGAAGATAGAAGGAATTAGAGAGGAGGAATCTCTATAAATCTTATTCTGTAGCCTTCTGTAATGATTCTCAGGATCCATAGATTGTCTGTAGTGTTCTCCCATACCTGTCTGAACCATTGAAGCCTTCCTATCTTGTCAGAATGTTTTTTCTCTCTTTATTGCTTTTTATATTGGAACTTATCTCCCAGATGTCTACAAAAGGAATGAGATATATTAACCAGTTCCTGTAAGGGTACCTGTTCCACTTCATTTTCCTATCCTGAGGAAGTGTAATTTTTGTATCAGACATCTTTTTTATAAGATAATGATGCCATGGATGCTGAATCTGCCGTCCTGGATCAAAGCTACAGAGCTCTTCAAGAGACTGATGGCAGACCCATATTACAAGCAGATAATTTTAGGGTCTCTTCTGTTGTATCTGACAAAAACAGATTGGATAATTTCATATTCTTAATAAGACGCAAGACCCTTTTATCCGTATATTCTGGGAGATACTCTTCCAGTTCTTGTATAAAAAAGCCTTGTGCTCTAGCTACTGCTGAGCCTGCAAGTGAAGCTTTATTCTGGAAACCTGCTGTTTGAAATACACGTCTAAATGACATCTCTGACTTTTTATCCATGGGATCTTTTAGTCCAGCAACCTCTCCAATTGGAATTGTGTTGTATTGGGGTTTTTTTGTTTTGTTTTTTTAGATAGTTGGACAATTTGAAGGTCTACTTTAGATAGCTTGTTCCACTTTTCATCTTCTTGTAGCTTGAACATTTGCTTAAATACAAAAGCCCTCTTGCCTCGATTTTTCCTTTCACACTGCATGAGTTCTATGCATTTTGGCAAAACTGGAAAACCTTAACATTGAAGGTGCTTGAAATCCTGAAAGACCCCTGTAACCTATTTGACAAACTTCCTCAATTCTTGGGAAGGGAAACCTGCTTCTTCATCAGAATCCTCACCAGACAAAATTGAAGCTGATGTTTGGGAGCATTCATCAGATGATAATTCCGACATGGAAGATGATCTGGACCTTCTGCGTTTGCGAGAATTCTCTTTTCTCTCTAGCCGCTGAATATTTTAATTATCTCTCATCCCAAGAAACTTTGCATATCCTTGTGTTTCTCTTTGTCCATATTTTCAGCTGAGCATGGGTTACACAATTTTTTTTCTGCAGCCGTCTGGAAGAGGAACCGAACATTCAGTGCAAGTGACATGCTTTGCTTTAAATGTGGATGTTTTTCAGAGTGGGAGCTGGATTTTTGTCCTTATCCATTTTGTCTCGAGATACAGGACTAGACATCTGCATGTAAGGAGATAAACAGTTAATTCCAAAATAAGAGGAAATATATAAGGTACAGATAAATGAAAATTCTTACCTTAACCTCCCCTATTCTGTGTGGGGGGCTGGTGACACAGAAATACCTGTACTGACATGTACCCATTGCCATACCTGGGAACTTCTCACTCCGGCTACCCGGAGCCTTCCCTTGCAGGACGTGGCCAGGACTGCACACTGACGTCGGGGGCGTTCTCGCTGACATCGGGGGCGTTCCCGCTGATGTCGGGGGGGGGAAACACTCCCATGTAAAGTGTGTGTGTTCCACTGCTGTGCCATGCTCCCACTCATCGTCTGTCCCCAAAGGGGACAAGAAGGACTGTTAACCCCTCCTTCTTACCTTTAAATATGTTTTCCCTCCTGCCTCCCCCAGATGATTAACGGTTTCTCTTAAGTTTTTTAGGCTACTTGTCCCCTGTAGGGAAAATACTTGCCTCCTATCTTTACAAAATTTAGATTAATTCAACACCAAGGCTAGATTAATCACTAATTTTATAGCAAGACAGGAGGCTTCATATTTTGCACTTTTAACGCCCTCTAAGCAGTTCAAAGGAAGTCCAAAACGTAGATTCCCTAGACCATTCAGCCGCAAACATGTCTGAAAGGGAACTTCCTGCGGAAAAAGCTGCAGATGCTCCCGCACCCCTAACCGAAGGAGCCCCAAAGGAACCCTCGATACCTGCCAACTGAAGAATCCACCCGATCCACCTGGCTATCGTAGTGACGGATATCAAAATGCCCAAACGGAAAAAATAAAAAATAGCAATCTGGGTTATTCTTAAATAACCTCAAATAAATGTGAATATCATATAGATGTGAAAGTATGTGAATAATAATAAAATGAAATAAGATAAGAAAAAATGAAATACTTTTCTTTGGTGATTTTCGGGCAGCCTCCCTGTTACAACACTCTCCAAATGTTGAAAACGAAACGTAAAAATCAAGATCCACCAGGTGGCGCTCACGTAAAAACTAATTAGCGTGTTTTCAGGCCTTTTTCCTTTTCTTTCAAAGTTTCTAGATGAAAAACAATCAAAAGGGACAAAATAGTGTAGTATTCCAGCTTAATAAATGTTTGAAAAAAAAAGATTGCACTCACACAACTGGTGGCACATCAATCAAATGTGCTAATCGCGTCTTATGCTCCGTGGGTGGCTGTTATCCATCCAGACTGGTTTAAATGTGTGGACATAGGAGATAAAGAGGGGCACGGAAGGAGGAGAACGATACTGTACCGAAACCACCAGATAAGATTGAACACAACGTGCCACACACAGCCTAGGCCTGTCCGGGAAATAAAGGTAAGCAACAGACAGAGAGGGATTTGGTCCTACGAGAAATGGAAACAAACACCTTTGGGGGGGGAAAGAAAACAAATCGACATCGAAGGCTCTGACATGCAAGACACGCCGAAAATAAATGAGGCAGAGAAAGAGAGCCACCTTAGCATACAGATGGTCATTATCTGGCCATTTTTCTAAAAAACTGAGAACCTTGGAGATATCCCAGAAAAAAGGCATACCGGGCAGTAGAGGGTCTGGACGATCAAATGCCCCGCAACAGACGGCAAATGGAAGGGTCCTTGCCAACCCCAAGACCCTCCACCGGGACATGGGGCGCCGAGAGAAACACATTGATGGTGTGATATGATTTACTCTGGGGAAAAAAGATGCGGGGAAAAAAATGGCCAAAATGGTGTTCCAGACACCAACGACACCAGACTCCCCAAGCCTGGTGCCCAGGATCCCCAGAGTAAGTCTCGAGCTGTAGCCGATAGTCCCAACATATCCCATGATCCAATGAAACCGTCTAGGCCAGATCGAGTCCCATAACGAGGATCCACGCATGACATTTCCAGGAGCAGCGGGGACCACGGCCGAGTCCTCCAAAGAGGGGTTACCAGGATGACCATTACACCTTGCCGGATCAGGGTGTAGAGGGTCCAAAGGATCATGGGGGAAACGTGTAAGCGCCCCTGGGAGGCCACGTCTGTAGGAACGCATCCGCGGCCAGTGAGAGCAGATCCGGTAGCCAGCTAAAGAAAGCAGTTCGTCAAGACACGAACAAATCTAGATGGAAGGGACCCCGACATAGGTCTAGGGATCGAAAAAAACACTTGGAAGGAGAACCAGTTCGCCACCAGGTTGTCCTTCCCAGGAAGGTATTCCACTCGGATGGACAGATGGCTGTCCAAACGGTACTGGTAAAGGTCCTTGGTGAGCTCCTTGAGCAGAATTGACCACGAGCCTCCCAAATAGTTTATGTACGAACGGCGCACGTGTTGTCCATTCGAAGGACCATTTCTGCAGAGTACCACAGTGGTTTCTTTAATTTTTTGCTCTTACTGACCAGCCTAATACAATTTTCCTTCAATAGTTCAACTTTTAAATAATCCCATTTCTCCTGGACTGTGTTTAAATTGTTAAAATGTTTGCTTGTGTGTAGTGTTACTCAGTCAGTATATTAAACCACACAGACTGATGATCACTACTGTAGATCCCAAACTTCCACCTGCAGTAATATCCGTTAACAAATCTCCATTTGTGAATACTTCATACCTCATGAGGGTCTTCCGTCAGCCACATCTAAACTATTTGAGAGATATTTCTGCTCCACGATTTACCTGATAATATTGTGTCTCAATTCACTTTGCATTTTTGCAAGAACTACACATTCAACAATGTCTCTCTATTGCATTCCATTCTCAGACGTAACACACAAATCAAACTTTTGAACAATACTTACACTGTTTTACCACTTCCCTCCAGGATAACTGTGCTCAGTAGCGTACCTAAGGGGGGACGGGGAGGGGCTTTCTGTCCTGGGTGCCTCTCGTCAAGGGGGTAAATGTATAGTGATAGAAGTTATGCTGCACTACCGCCAATGTCTGGCTCAGTGTATAGTGATGGGAGTTACGCTGTACCATATCTGTTCAGTAAATGTTATTTATTTAAACTTATTTAAAAATTAATACTTCATTTTTTCAGATTTCTTTTTCCAGTTGACATACAGTTTACAAATTTGTGAAATAAATATTCTTGGCAACATTAAGTATTTTTCAGGGGGGTACCACATACAGAATCCGCCAAAGGTGCCAAATACTCTAGGTACCTCCCTGACTGTGCCCAATTTCTTCTGCTGGCTGAGTTTGCTTATAATAATCACACACACAGCTCCATAAAAATGTCTAAATTTTTAGTAACTACGGCTATCATCCATCCATGCTTCCATGTTCTCCTACTCGTAGTATAGTGCCTTCAACCACCGAGCATGTGCACCACCTAACTCATAATTAATGAGTTTGAAGAACCTTGACCAAGTCACAATAAAAATTACACATTTTTTGGCTGACCAGCATTGATCCCCAGCACCAGAGTACAAAATAGGGGACACGGTTTGGCTGTCCACTAAATATCTCAAACTGTCCTGCTCTGTCCAAGTTCATTGGCTCTTTTGCAGGTTGCAACATTTTAAACCTCTGACAATTAAGTGATGTCTTCCACGCTCTATTAAGATTCACCCAGTATTTTGTGTACCTTTTATTAAAGCCATAGGCCAAGGATTCTTTTCCAGAGAGGCAGTGTCTCTTCAGAGCTTGTCCTACTCGATGGCATAGAAGAGTTCAAAGTAGAAGAGGTTTTTTACTCAAGGATTCATTGAGGGTAATTACAGTACTTCATCCACTGAAGAGGCTACAAATCCATGGATCCACTAAAGGTGTACATGCACCTGCTCTGCACCTTTTGTCTGCAGTACCTAGCGTTTCCTTACATTTTGGCTGAATATTTGTTGCTGATCTTGGATAAGACTTTGATTTTGCTTGTTTGCCTGTGGCCCCTGACATTGGAATTGTTTTACCGTGTTGCTGTGTCTCTGGTGTTTCTGACTTCAGTTGTCCTTTATTAACCTGTGGCTTACCCTGCATACTGGGCTCTTCCCCTTTTAGACTGCTTTACAGGCCCCTAGAGTGGGCGAATAATTAGGTTGTGCTTTTATGATTTATTGGTTTGGCTTTTGCCAGGCTTTGTCGTTTGCTTCATTGAATAAGAAATTGTCAGCATTGTCATGCAGATCTTATCAAGAGGTTTTTTTAGTTTTACAGGCAGTTGTATAGGTATCGAGGGTATAGGAGGGGTTTTAGATCAGACCATGAAAGACTCCCCATTTCTTCTGGGATGCTTCAGGACATGTCGGGGTGTTATGGCTTGTGATTCGATACACCAAGTCTGTTTTCCCTTAAACGGAGTGCTGCCCTGTGTTTTGTCTTTGGGCCTTTTTAGGTCGGCGGAGGTCTTTATATTCATTCATTACACTGGTTCATCTTTAAAATTGTCACAGAGCTGAATAGTCCGACCGACTACCTCCGCTGACTTGTGCTCCCTCAGCCTGGGACAACACACTTTTTCCTCGGTTTCCCAGTCACTAGTCGAGACTCAGTGTAGGGTATAACATTAGTAATGCTTTATTGTACACAGGCACAGATATATATATTCACATAATCACATCAACAAACAGAATGAGAAATCTGAGTAACAGAACCGCCCCCTTTAGCTGGGGGATTCAGGTCTCCAAGGAACAATAGGGAAGATAAAGGGATTAGCCTCCACAAACAGACCCCCACCTCTTATATCTTCCTGTGATCGCCAGCCAGGAGTCTTGGCTGGCCACCCTGTGGAGATAATCCTGTCTGGTTCACAGAGGGCATAGTGGGGCAGGAGGCTATTCTGGCGGGCAAATGATTCCAAAAGGAAAACTGGGCCTGGAAGTGTGGGCGGCAGAGGGGCAGCTTCTGGGTCGCGGCAATATGAAAAAGGGGTATAACATTGTAAATATGGAATTTAGATGAAGACCATTTTGTATTAAATATACATCTTATTATAGACACTTTTGCCAACGTACACAATTCTTGTTAATGATTTCTTTTCATCCTTAAGTAACAAAATAACATATGTTTACTTGTACGTATGCTAGGAAGGATATTTACTTTTGTGTAAATAAGAACTTTTGACCTTAGTCTATATTTGATGTGGATTAGTTGTACCCACTATATGCTGAGTGTTACATTTTTCTTTGTGAGTGGTTTTATAGCAGTCTCCCTGAAAAAGTATTTAAACCTGCTCACAACAATGAATAAATTGAGAAGTGACTGAGAACTAACACCTTGTGTGTGTCTGAATTATTTACTTCTCCCAGATATCTGCGCTTGCCACTCTGAAGGTTCTGCATATTTACTCAAGAGAGCAGAATAGTAAGAATGTAGCATTAATTTGTAGTGCAGAAAGTCAGACATGGAATGAGACTTTCACCAACTACGTTCAGCAGTGCAGGAACATCGTCGTAGGTGTCGGTTTACAGTAATGTGCCAGTAATGTTAGAAGCATGAACATCGTGAGGAGTGAGTAGTAACTGGCGCTACATGCTCAAGAGCAGATGTGAGAGTGGAGTTATAGAAATAGGTAGCATTGTTAGGGCACGTCATGTTTGAGATGGAGAGAGGAGAGTAAATTGATTGAGAAGTTCTGAAGGTTAATAGAGCTGAGGTCTCTGGTTAGGCGGGGTTGGGGTGCAAGGGAGTGAGTAGGAGGCAAGGTTAGAGAACAGGAAAGGAAGTGGTGGTCAGAGAAGGGGAAAGGGGAATTAGAAAGGTTAGTGAGAGAGCACATGCTAGAAAAAATAAGGTCCAGGGTGTGACCATGAGTGTGTTGCGTGAGGTCAAAAAAGACGAGGTAATAGAAAACATTTTGAAGCCAGGGGACTCAATAGGTTGTCAACTGGGATGTTGAAATCCCAAGGACAACAGAAGGAATATTAAAGGAGAGGAAGCCATGAGGAGAAGTGATCAAGAAAGATGTTAGCCGGGCCAGGGGTATATAACAGCAATGTGTATGGAGATGGGATGAAATAGTCGGATAGCATGGACTTTGAATGAAGAGGGAGAGTGATGGGGCAGAAGGAATAGGTTGAAAAGTAGAAGTAGGGGAGAGTAGGAATCCTACTGTCACGTTCTACCCAGGCTGTGAAGCTGCATATCTCTTGCTTCAGTTTCTCTGTTTTGCTTCAATCCATTCCTGGATTTCCTTATGCTCTGTTCTGATCTTCCATTCCTTGTTTCTAGTTCTGCTCTTTGCTTCAGCTCTGTTTCCTTCATAGGTTTGCACCACCCGTTATGTTTGTCTCAGTCTGCAGTCTAAAGGTATGTCTCATTGCTATGTGTTTAGATTTCTTGTTTGGTTTGTTTCGTACCTCTGTAAGCAGGGATTAGCATAAGGACCCACCGTCATTGGATTACTTTGTCGTAGTGGTGGGCTAAGCATACTATGGCCATAAGATGTGACGGAATCTCCAATAGTTATCATATAGTCCTAGGCTAGTTCCTGTATTTACGTGTGTCAGTCTGTGATGTAACCTGTGGGGTGTCCTGTCTTGAATCCCCGGTAGGGGGGTGTCCTGTCCTGTTCATGTCAGGATGTTGAGCACCTAGGGTTGTGCGGCCACATACCAGCGCCCTGATATAACAGCGGATGTAAAAGAGCTTGGGGGTGTACTAGCAAAACCGTTAACTGATTTATTTAAGGAATCAATGGTAATGGGAGTCGTCCCAGGGGATTGGAAAGTAGCAAATGTTGTGCCCATTCACAAAAAAGGCAGTAGGGAGGAGTTGGGCAACTACAGGCCAGTTAGTCTTACATCTGTAGTGGGGAAATTAATGGAAACAATGTTAAAGGAAAGGATTGTTGAACATCTGAAGTCACATGGGTTTCAAGATCAAAAACAACATGGGTTTTCCTCAGGAAGATCATGCCACACGAATATTATTGATTTTTTTGATTGGGTGACTAAAGTAATTGATCAAGGTGGTGCAGTAGACATTGCGTATCTGGATTTCAGTAAGGCCTTTGACACTGTGCCACATAGAAGATTTATAAATAAACTGCAATCTCTGAGTTTAGCATTTGTACTTCACTGTACTGCAGTTGTACTGCACATTTACCGCACTTTTTTTTTTATATTGCAAACCTGCAGTTGTACTTCAATGTACAGTAGCTTTATTACATTTGTACTTCCGTACAAAAATAACTGCAGTAAAACTGCAGTACAGCGACGTACAAATGCAGTAAAACTGCAGTAAATGTGCAGTAATACTGCAGTAAAAGTGCAGTATTACAGTTTTTTCATGTCCAAAAAACTGCAGTATTACTTCAGAAAAATTGCAGTAATTTTTTCGTAAGGGTTTCCCCATAATTAAAGATTATATCCCTGAATATTATGTTTTTCCAAGTATCCATCCAGTTGCAGTTTAAAAGTCTTGATGGAAAGGTATGTCTATTTGCTGACGAAACAAAAATGTGTTTAAAAGGAGAAATACTACCACAACAAGAGGACATAGTCGTAAGCTAGAGGGGCAAAGGTTTAATGGTAACATCAGAAAATATTACTTTACTGAAAGGGTAGTGGACACATGGAATAGCCTTCCAGTAGGAGTTGTAGATGTTAATACAGTAAAGGCATTTAAGCAAGCATGGGATAGGCATAAGGCCAAGCTAGATATAGGATAAGGGCAGGTACTAAAGGAAAGTGCTCAGAGGTTGGGCAGACTGCATGGGCCTACTTGTTCTTATCTGCCGTCACTTTCTATGTTTCTATGCTGTCCAGTTCTGTCAGGGTCCACAGCTAAGACCCCGACGAAGCAACTCACCTGAATACCCGGCACCCGCGAGGGCCGGGCACAATGCCGCTCCTGCTGCTCCTGCTTCCTCTCCGGCTCCATCTGCAGTCTGTTCTAGGCGCGCGGGCGCCCCCACCTCAACTTAACCCTTCCAGTCCTGGAATGGCGGGGAACGCTCTCTTATATTAGGCAGCATGTGAACACTTCGTCCTCAAAGTTGATGTGTTAGAAGCAGGAAAAATGTAAGTGCTAGACGACTGGGTCAGAGCATCTCAAGAACTGCACCTCTCGTGGGGTGTTCCCAGTCTGCAATGGTCAGTGCCTATCAAAAGTGGTCCAAGGAAGGAAAACCGGTGAACCATTGACAGGGTCATGGGCGGCCAAGCCTCATTGATGCTAATGTGGGGGGCAAAGGCTGGCCCGGGTGGTCAAATCCAACAAACGAGCTACAGCAGTCAAATTGCTGAAAAAGTTAATGCTGGTTCTGATAGAAAGGTATCAAAACACACAGTGCACTGCAGTTTGTTGGATATGCTTACCTCTGTCCACTGCCAGAAATACCTACAATGGGCATGTGAGCATAAGAACTGGACCACAGAGCGATGAAAGAAGGTGGCCTAGTCTGATGAATCACGTTTTATTTTATACCACGTGCCTGTGCGTCACATTGTTGCAGACCATGTACACCCTTTCATGGACACGGTATTCCTTGCTGGCATTGGCCTCTTTCAGAAGTATAATGTGCCCTGCCACAAAGCAAAATGATTCAGAAATGGTGGTTGGTTTGAGGCAACAACAACAAGGTGTTGATGTTGCCTCCAAATTCCCCAGATCTCAATCCAATCGGGGATCTATGGGATGTACTGGACAAACCAGTCCGATCCAGGGAGGCCCCACCTCCCACTTACAGGAATTAAAGGATCTGCTGCTAAAGTCTTGGTACAAAAAACAAAATACTGTCTGCGCTTCTCACCCTAGCTTACATGTTTATATATTTGTTGCCAACTTTATTAGGGTGAGAAGCGCAGACAGTATTTTGTTTTTTGTATACATTGTACAGCCAACACACTGTATTTGCAGCATGCTCACACTGTTTGGTAGGCCTCATATTATACATTTGTATTATTTGAGCCTGAGACTAGCTTAGCGCACCGACATTTTTTCTTTTCCCTGTTTGCTAAAGTCTTGGTACCAGATACCACAGCACAACTTTAGAGGTCTAGTGGAGTCCATGCCTCAAAGGGTCAGGGCTGTTTTGGCTAAGGGGGCTGTTAAAGGGGGACCTGCACAATATTAGGCAGGTGTCCATAATTTTATGGCTGATCGGTGTATATTTTTACAGGATTATGGAATTGTTTATGGAAAAGGGAGAAGTAATAAGGATACTGAAATAAATAAGTAAAGAAAAAACTTATAGGGGAGAGATAATAATGAGGAGAAAGAAAGATGGCAGTTACCATGTGTGCAATCTGGGTGCTGGGGTAACTCCTCTGAGTTCAACCTGGGTGGTGGGCCAAGTCATCTGAGTGCAATGTGGGTGCCGGGGCAAGACCTCTGAGTGCAGTCCGGTTGCTGGGGCAAGACCTCTGATTGCAACCTAGGTCTTGGGGCAAGACCTCTGAGTCCTTCTTAATTGGGCATTCTGATAGGCCAACCTTTTTTATAGTTTCTACTAGCTGGTCCTTATATATATTTAAACCGGCCCTTCATAATGTATAATTTTTGGACACATGTTTTACCTACAAGTACGTGGTGTAAAAAGTGATATTACTGGTGAGTTATGTTGTACCACCTTCAGAGCCTGGATCAGTATATAGTGACGGAAGACATGCCGTAAATTTGCCTGTATCTGTCCTGCTATAATGATAAGAGATGCACTGTACCACTCTCAGTGTCTGGATCACTAAATAATGATAGGCGTTATACTGTTGTAGTGATGGACGTTGTGGTATACCCCTGTCAGTTGGGTTTGGGGATATTTGCTTTACTAATTTTTTTAACCCTCTGCAGTTCTAATATCATGAATTTCCTATTTATTTGCTTTCCTCAAAATAACCTCTGCAAAGATATAGTGGGGGGCACAATTTTCTGTTCTGGGGAATGAAAGGAGCTAGCTACGGCTTTGTCCCTCTCGCTGAGAAGCTTTTTTAAAGTCGGATGTCACTGATACATTTAGTGTAATGCTGTTTGGGGAGGGCAAATATCTCACTGATGACCTGTTTAGGCCCAAAATGGCAGTGACAAAGATGGCACTGAAGGACTGTTTTTGGACAAAGCTGGGTGGAAAGTGCCATGTTACATGGTGAAGTTGGGGTGCCCAAAGAGGTGGGGTGGTTGCCTTAGAAAATGGATCTGGTTAGAGGGGTTATGTTTGCTAGGGGGGGACGTTAGCAATATTGCCACACCTACCTGGGGGCGCCAAAAACATTTTTGCACCCAGGCGTCAGTGACTCGGACCTTCATGTTGTCATAAAATAGGACTTGTTAGGGAGAGCAGTGAAAGTATCCAGAATGACTTTTTTTTTTTTTTTTTTTTTTCGATTTAAAAGTTTTTTATTCGTCGGAATCGTGGTACAAAAAGAGAGTCACAGATCACAAGTAGCAGATAACAGCTGTCACGCAGGACGGGATTATATCCATGTGAGCAACACGGTGAAAAGAAAGAAGATAATAATGACAGCCCACAACAGAGTGATGCAGAAACTCGAGATGGGACCGACAACGAATTTTGTAGTTTTTCCTTTTTTTTCGGTAACGATAACGCAAATACAACGTGAGCATATGTAATACATTGTAAAACATTCACCGTGCGTTGAATGGAAATATGTAAAACAAATGGTCACGAGAACAAAATAAAACTAAAAGCACAGCAACAGAAATGAACATATCAGTGATGTGCCATGTAGCCGAGTCCGCGAGGCATGTAACTTGGTGAGAACTTGAGACATCCTGCAAGCAGGAAATACAGAAAAGCTCCACCGCGGAGCGGAGCCTAGGTCAGCATAGGAGGAATACCGGAATACTGATCGGGTGTGGTCGAGGCCCAGTGTGGGTTGGGAAAAAAAACGAAAAAAAAAAACACAAAAAGAAAAAGGAGATACGAGACTCAGGGTCAACAATATTCAGAGAGAACCTGGCTAGAAAGTCAGGGGGTCCAGATTTTCGTGTATAAGTGTGTGGTGCATGAAGAGTCGTGGGACATTTCCTCCAAAACCCTGTGCCTCTCAACAGTGGAGACTATTTCGGCGAGGGCAGGAGGGAGAGGCGCCTTCCATCGTTTGGCAAAACACAGTTTAGTGGCTAAGAGGATGTGTATGAGGAGTTTGCGTGTCGGGGGAGGGATGGGGTCGGGGAATACGTGGAGCAAGGCAAATTCCGGGAGAAAGTCAAAGGAACAGTGAAAAATGCGGCGTAACAGGGCGAATATTTCCTTCCAAAGCGGCTTCAGTACTGGACAGCTCCACCATATATGAAGCATGGACCCCGAGTGCCCGCAACCTCTCCAGCAGAGTCTGGATTGGGTGGGCCACATATGTGAGAGACGGACCGGGGTGAGATACCAGCGGCAACTGAGCTTCTTTTGGAGCTCTATGTGGTTGGTGCAATGGGTGATCCCCCGCATCACCTCCTCCACCTCCAGCCAGGATTCTAATGGAAGTTCCGTGCGCAGCTCCCTTTCCCAGGCAAGCATATGAGGCACTTTGCGGGCAGAGAAACAGGCAATTAACAACGAATACCAGGTGGAGATGACCCCCTGAAACCTGGGAGCCGAATCACATAGGGCAATCAGTTGGTGGAGGAACGGGGAGGAGTGACACAGGGGAGAGGGCAGCGAGCCAAGCTGATGGCAGATCTGGAGGTATCTAAAAAAATCATGTCGTGGAATGTCGTGTGTGGAAGTGAAGTGCGAGAAGGGGGGCAGCACCCTGTCCGTAAATAGGTCGCCCAACGAGGAAAGACCAGGGCGAACCCAGTGGGAGATTGTGAAATCAGGGATGAGCAACTCCAGAATCCGTAAAGGAGTGATGCGTGTGAGACGGTGTAGGGAAGGAAAACACTTAGCCGCCCTATCCCATGTGTCAATAGCGTGCCTAGTCGTCGGGGGCAGAGGCGGAAGGCACGGGCGCTTAGTGCGGCGTAGCCACAAGAGTTGGTCAACGGTGAGAGGGGAAATGATACTATTTTCCTGAGCAGTCCAAGTTGGGGGGCGGGTGGGCGAAAGAAAAGGGAGTGTCTGCGCTAGAATGCAAGCCTCATGGTAAGATTCTATGCGAGGGACACCAAGGCCACCTTGCAAGCGAGGCACAAACGGGTACGATTCGCTACTCTGGACCTACTTCTGACACACGTGAAAGAAACAAAAAACTTTTGAATAGAGTGTAAGAGACCCCGAGGGGGTTTAACACCAACCTTCCGACAACACCCGCAAATCCCTTTGGGATGCAGCCAAACACAAACGCTGGGGCATAAAGTTTGAGGTCGGTATTGAGGAGAGGAATGGGGCGAAAGTTGGGGCATATATTGGGTGGCTTACCCGGTTTAGGCAAAGTGACTACGTGAGCCCTGAGATTCTCAGGGGGGATGGTACCAGACGACATAAAGGAACGGAAAAGTGAAAGGAGATGGGGCCCTAAAGTAGGTAAGAAAGAGCGGTAATGTGCGGCAGTGAATCCATCTGGACCCGGGGGTGATCCCTTTTTAAGTTGACATACAGCTCTCTCAATCTCCCTTAATTCTATAGGCGCGGCAAGTGGCTCAAAAAGATCAGGTGTGAAGGTGGTCAAGTGTGTGGAATCTAAACAAGCATTAATGTCTGCAAGCGAGGGTTGGAGAAGAGTGGTGTCGCGCTGAAGGTTGTACAGTTGTGAGTAGTAGGTAGCGAAAGTCCGGAATTGTCAGTGATGTGAGAGGGACGGGATAAGGAAATAGTGTGTCTAAGTTTTCTAGCCAAAAGAGAGTCAGCTTTATTGCCTTTCACGTAAAACTTTTGTTTGAGCTTCAGCAGCATATATGCCGTTGAACGGGCGTTAATTTCCGAAATTGAGATTTAATGCGTTTGATTTTGCGCAAAAGGGAATCAGTCGAATCGCGTTTATGGAGGGTCTCAGAGTCGTGAAGTTGGAGAAGCAGGGAGGTCTTGTCGGCAAGGGATTGTTTCTTTAGATGGGAGGCTAAGCTAATCAGCCGCCCACGTATGACTGCTTTAGGAGCATTCCATATCGTCTCCGCGGAGGAGTCAGGGGAGGCGTTATCTTCAAGTAATTAGTGAGGTGCGTCTGGATTTGTTCTTTATGTTCGGGATGTAGCAACAGGCTGTCATTAAGGCGCCAACTGCCTCTGCCCGAGATGGGATAAGAAAGTGCAAGGGTAAGTATAAGCGGGGCATGGTCAGACCAGGATATGGAACCTATGGAGTACGACTTGGCCGATTGGAGTGTAAATTTATCTAGAAAAATGTAATCTATGCGGGAGTATGATGTATGTGGTGCGGAAAAATACGTGTAGTCGCGTTCAGAGGGGTGCAGGACCCTCCAGGCATCAAATAGTTGGTTAGAGTGTAGTAAAGAAGACATATTGGAGCCGAGTGCGGGAGGTGTGCGTGGAGTGTCTGTAGGTGGAGCTGTCCAGTTGGGGATGGAGAACCGCATTCAAATCACCACATAAGATGACCTGACCTTGCTTTAGGGCGTCTAATTTTGAGAAAAACGAGCTGAAGAATTGTGTTTGGGAGGTATTAGGGGGATAAAAAGAGGCTATAGTATAGCGGATGGAATTAATGTCACACACCAAGATAAGGTAGCGTCCCTGCGGGTCGGGGCATTTACGTATCAAAGAAAATGACAGGGCATTGGAAAAGAGGAGCGAGACGCCCGCTCTTTTAGAGGCAGCCATGGAATGATACTGCCAGGGAAAGCGTTTGGAAAATAAGTTCATCGTGCTAGACTTTTTAAAGTGAGTCTCTTGAACACAGACAATATTAGCTTTATGAGATTTGGTTTCAGACCATAGAGAGTTCCTTTTCTGAGGCGTATTAAGACCCTTGGCGTTAATGGAAAGTAAGATTAATTCAAGATTAACTCCAATGTGGAGTGCGAGAGAGCAACGTATGAGCGACCACACCCGACCAGGCAGGACACGGCAGTGTAATAATATAATGTAAACCAAAGTAAAAACATCATTGATGACAAACAAAAAGAAAAAGTACTTTAAACAATAAAAATGTAGAACCAGGGCAGATTGCCCAAACATGATGTTGAGAGAGTGTGCTAAAGAGGTAGATAGCACCTGGGGGGTGGAGAGGTGGAGGTAATAGAGGCTCTTCCAGCGGGAGACCGCGCAGCCAAAAACGATGTATCAGAACATGGCTGTGTGTGGAGGCAAGGTGGAAATATGTATAGAGAATATGTGTGCAGGAGTGACGTGTGGAAGAAAGAGTGTGTAGTGATGTGTGCAGTACGAGTGAGCATTATTCTGGTAAGGGAAACCAACTAGAGCCCCTGAGTGGGGCAAAAAAGGTCACAGGCTTATACGGGCCAGAGTCGAAACATGTGGGTGTCAATCGCCCAAATGAAGCCGGGTTTAACCGGGGGCATTCGAGATAGTGGAGAGTGTGTATTTAGTGCGCAAAAAAAAAACCTGATAACGTGTAGGAGAACCAGTTAAATAAAAACAAAGAAACAAAAAAAACAAAGGGACCAATAGTAAACCCAAGAGAGAAAGAAAGAAGGCCCAAATCTTAATCGAACTGCTCCAGTCCCTGTGGTCGGCATGCGGCCCAACACATGTGAGTCAACGGGTTACCGTCCTGGAGAACAGCGCAGATCCTCAGGTTTTCGTGGACCAGTCCCTCTTCAACTTTTTCTGCAGGGAGACTTTATCCTTCGCGGCGTCAGGCGGTGGTGATGCAGGATCAGCAACCGGGTCGATCCCCCATTTGTGCAGAAGAGCCATGCCGTCCTCCGGGGTGTGGATGGAAGACGCGGTGCCATCTCTGACGACGATGAGGCGGATGGGGTAACCCCATCTGTAGGAGATTTGGTGTGATCGCAAGAGGCTCGTCACCGGAGCGAAGGAACGGCGTCGCTAGAGGGTAAGTTGAGAGAGGTCGGTTAAAAGCATGATGTTCTGAAAATGAGGAGGAAGGTCAGGTTTACGTCTGGCCGCCTGCATTATCTTTTCTTTAACATCATAAAAATGCACCCTAGTCAGGACGTCCCTAGGGGATTTCAGTGAAAGTGCTTTGGGCCTAGCGGCGCGGTGCAGTCTGTCTAGGCGTATGTCAGCATTATTACCTTCACCCAGGAGATGTTTGAAGAGGTCTACTACGAAATCTTGAAAGGCGTCTTGGCCTATGTCCTCTGGAATGCCCCGCAGGCGTATATTGTTCCTCCGGGAGTGGTCCTCCAAATCCATCACCTTCGTCTGGAGATGTGCAATCTCCGATTTAAGTGCTGTGTGGTCGTCCGCGAGGGTCTCCCAGGCCATCCAGGTCGCGTCGAATGGAGTTAGCAATGTCCTGGAAGTCTTGACGGAGCTGTTCCCGCATTTCACGTAGGAGTGATTTCATAGTGTGTGAGGTGAGTGCGTGTGTGTCTTGACCCAAGTCGTCTTGTTGGGTATCCGATGGTGATGGAGGCCTGGAGCGGGAGGATAAGGCCGGGCCTGTGGAAGCGTCTGAGTCCTCCTCTTGGTCACGAGGTAGTCCCGACGTGCGAGATGAGTGTTTTTTCCGGATTTTCGGCTCAAAAAAGTTCGGCATTTTAACGGATTTTTTCGGGTGGTGACCCGACATGTGCGTGGAGCAGTCAGGGTGAAGCAATAAGGTGAAAATAGCCACCGATGGATGCGGATGGAATGCTGAAAGGCTGGCTAGGCGCGGAGCTCCTTCACCTTCAGTTCGCCATCCAGACCACGCCCCACCCAGAATGAAAGAAACATTTAACAAATATAACGCATGGAAATATGGGAAACAGAACTATATTAGAACTCTTACAGTCAGTGGTAGACGGCAACGGTTTTTCTTTGAATTTCTAGCTTTATAAAGAGACCTCAACATACCGCTTTGAATGCACACCAATTGTTTATTGGAGAGGTATCAACAGAATCATTCTCATTAAATAATCTTTTAGTTAGTATCAGGAGCTCCTCTTTTGCTTACTCGTCCCTAAGTAAATGATCTTTGATTTTCCAAGTATTTCTGGCAAAAAAAAAAAAGTTTTGTTTTGTTTTCTAGCTCGATTGCTACAATGTTATCTATTATCACAGCATGGATCTTTTCTGGGTCGAGTTATTCACCTAATTATTCATCTAATGCCCCATATGCACCAATCACTTCCACAACAATGAGACTTGTCATAGACTGGTGTCTGTGTATGGATACTTTGTCTATTTCTGGTTATAACCTCTGACCCTACTGAAACATTATTTTTAATGACCTCTTAACTATTTCAACTTGCAGAGTTGCCTGAACGAATAATGATTTTCATAGAGGGATTACAACAGTGTCACAGGAAAGTGTAAAGTGGATGTAATCTTAAAAACTGAGAACAAAGATTAGATTTGCCATTAAACACTGATTGAACAAAGTTCAGTTCAGTAAAATATTAATTTTATCATTGAATATTAGATTTAGTTAGCACAGAAGTTAAGAACTAAGAAGTCTTCTCATTAATTGCAGGGTATAGGATTATGTAATCACTAGACACCTATAGTAAACAAGCACTACATTTCAACAATAACAGCACTACGGAATACTCTGGAACCTTTAAGCTAAAAAACAAACAAAATGTATGGCCCCAAGTTCAGAGATTTAATGTGAGAGTGCTCAAAATGAGTGTTTAATTATTAAAAAAGAAAAAATATATATAAAAAGTAAACAAAAATAAAAAGTGTAAAGAAATCCGCAACCCAGTAGGGGTTCGCTAAAATAGTTTGTGGGGAAGATGGTAAACACAGGTGTTTCCCTGACTTCTGGTTGAAACCGCCTGGAAATCAAATCTTGGTGCAAATACTTGCCATAGAGGTCTCTGTCCTGTAAGTCCTGACCTGATGGATAGTATAACACCACACATAAAACCTCCTCCCAAAATGGAGGGACCCCCAACTCTGTGTCCGAGCTCCACAGTCTTTAGAGTCTCTAGTAATTGGGGAAATGTTGAACTCTGTACTATAGGGAAGAAGTAGTCCAAACGGACCCCCTGTACCAAAAACAGAACCCCTTCCAGGGCCCATAGTCTGTAGGGAGGAGGCTGGCCCTCAGTCCCCTCCAGGAGCCCAGTGCACAGAGATTTCCGTGACATTCCACATTTTAAAGCAGCTTACATTTTTGCAACACCCCTCCTGCTGTTATGTGACCCCACAGCCAGCTATAGATTTTTTTAGGTGATTGCATGTGGAAGATGTGGCCAGATTCCAGACCATGGAAGACAACCTACAAGATTTTCCATTATTCAGGTAAGGCAGCCAAGTCCTGCCACATACTTTGTAAAATGCTTAACAGGCTTCTTCTAAATGGAATTTTGGATAACAATTTTGACTGATGTGCAATATTTACTGTAATGGATTCAAACATCATATCCTTGCACTGTCACTGACAATACAAACAGTACATACAAGAGCATAAAAGAGCTATGTATGTTAGGGAGTTTTAATGCATCATCTTCTAAACCTGGGTTTGCACCTTGCATTGCGAAGAAAGGAGGTCCTACCATTTAGGTTCACTAGTGACATAAATATGATCTACTCAGAATTGATGGAATGTTGTATTTGTATGTTTCATATTTGAGGAGTTGGAGAACCATGATTAGTATTTATATTCAAGGGTGCCTGGGGCCTCAAGCCAGTCATGACTTTGAAACTTGAAAAACTGTGTTATAAAACAGCATATTAAGCAGTGCTAATTCGTTATCTATGTGTTCTTATACGTCATGTTCAAAGTCCATATTTTTTTTGTTGAGTTTAGACATACATAACAGATGGCACTTATTTACATTTATTACTGCACCTGCATGTTGCTCAGTAGATTACAGACTAATGATTAAGGGATATAGTAGAATGGAACATGACCAACACCAAACCTATTCACTGTGAATTTACATTTCTGCTATGATTTGCAGAGATTGTTGTGTCAAAACTATTGTTCTTTTGTGTGGTTGAGCATGTGTGGAAGAGACAATGTAGGCTATGTATTGTGACTATGTAGCAAAGAATAATGGTGGGTGCTGTATGACAAAGATATAAAAGACATGCGCAAATCAAGAGGAAGAGCATAAATAACTTGGTGTAATTCTTTTTATTACTATATTACATAGATATAGATGAGGTGGAGCACAGAAGGGGTGTGATATTCCTGGGCAAAGAGCAAAAGGAGTGTTCTTTGTAAGAGTGATTACCAGCAAGACTACTAAACTCAAAGGTGCTGCCTGCCTGGATACTTGCACAGATTTACCATACTATAGTTTTCCCTGATTTTTCACTCAAACACTAAGAAGGACCAAGAAAACCACCTTGCGTCATATAGGAAGGTATGTATATACTGATTTTATTTTCTCAAGGAAACTTTATAAAAGTGGTTAGTATAAGTACAGTTTGCTGCAACAAGATACAGCTCTTTCTGTGGTCCTTGGGTGGCTTCTTGTCAATTTAAAAATCATATGATCTGAAATAGACAGATCAGATAGATCAGTTGGCAGTTCCAGTGATGTGATCTAGGAACACTGAGATGATTCTGGTTCATAGTAGTAAAAATTGAGCCATTTTAAGCATTCCATTGGTTTCTATGGGGATTGCAGCACTTTACACATGGCTTGCTCTGTAAACATAACCCCACTGCACTTATATAAATTAAGTAACTGTGTGCAATATTTCCCCAACTCATTAGTGTGCCATAGGAAACTGTACTTTAGTATTACTGAACCTTTAAGAGGAGTGAGCTAGCTAGAGGCACCAGTAGCAGAAAGACCGGGGTGGTTATGCCACTTTACAGATCTCTTGTAAGACTTCACATATAGAATTGTGTACAGTCTTGGAGATATATCTATAAGGATATAGATTATTTGGATATAATTAGTAGAAGGGCTACTTAAATAGTGAATGGTTTGCATAAATAAAATAATCTGGAAATACCAAATTATCTCAACATTTTTAGCTCAGGAAAAGAAGAGGAAGAGAGAATGTGGTATAAACATTTAAAATATAAAAGTATTTAACAAAGGGGGGAATGTATTTCAAAGAGGGAGAAAACAATTGGTCCTAGTCTATTACCAGAGGGTTAGCTGCTTAGACATAATGTAAAGAAGTTTTAGGTCACTGAGGGGCTGGTAAAAGTTAAACAGTGAAGATGTTTAAACATGTCAGATAGACATAAGGTCATTGTAATTATAAGACCAAATAAGGTTTGAGGCTTTTACCACAGAAAAAAAAATATACCGACTAGGTGGGCTAAATGGGTTTAATGTGCCATCAGATGTTCCTACCTCTCTGTAGGGGCTCTGCTTAAATTACTAATGCTAATCCCTAGAAAAAATGGAAAACAGGTCTCTGAAGCAAGCGAAAAAATAAGAAATGCCAAACAGAAATCTGATATTTTTAATACACTACCACAATGTGAAAGTAGGATACTTGCACAACGTTGTCTCTCCAACTCAATTCTAGGATAGTGTCACACAGACCTAATGAGCACTTAGATGTTTGTATTTGTATAATAGCACTACCTATGCTTTAACATTAGTAAATTTCCTATATTTTCTTCAAAATAAACCAAATTTAATTTTTCAATGCCCCCCAAATTTTGAGAAGGTAGTTGTGAGGCCCCATCCAGGCTGCAGAGCTGCTTATCTCTGGTTTTTCTTTTTTCGCCACAGTTCCCCTGTCTCTCTACAATTCCCCCTTTGCTGTAATCCATTCCTGGATTTCCTTATGCTCTGCCATTAATTCTGATTCTTGAATTTCAGACCTGCTCTTAGCTTCAGCTTCTGTTTCCTTTATAAGTTGTGCCCCACCTGTTTGTTATGTTTGCCTCAGTCTGCAGTCTATATGTATGTCTTTTATCTCTGTTCTGTGTTTAGATTTAATGTTTAGTTTCAGCTTATTAGTAATGCAGTAGGCAGGGTTTAGCGCTAGGACCCACCGAATATTGGAGTACTTTGGTGTAGTGGTGGGCTAAGCATACTATGGCCATATAATATGACTGAATCTCCAATTGTTATCATATAGTCCTAGGCTAGTCCTGTATTTATGTGTGTCAGTATTTTATGTTACCTTTGCCCTCTCTTCCCTTAATCATCTGAGGATCTCGGTTCCTCTCTCTTCTCCCCATGTCCCAGTTAAAATTCCTATCCTTGCTTATAGGAGAAGCGTCAGAGGTTCTCAGCTCCTCACTCCATCCCCTGTGTTCCTCGCCTTGTTCCCTGTCCTTTGTTGTGTCCTGTACCATGTATGTCTTGTCTGTTTAAGTTTCTTAATAAGTTCCTCTTGCTCGTTTTTTCCCACTTACTTGGTATGTTTCTCTATACCCTCTGCTATTACTCTGCTTAGCTTCCCTAATCCCAGCCTGCAGAATCCTGCACATTTCTCTGTAGAGCTATGTCTCATGTCTGCTCCAGGGTGCCTGCAGGATATCACCAGGTTCTGTTCTGAACTAAACAGCATCCACTACTATGTCAGGGCTCTGGTATGTGGCCGCACACCCCTGATGCTCAATACCTACACCTGGAGAGTGCAGTCGCCCAGCAGAAGGCCCTGTGTGACTCCGCTACTGCGGAATATCTCCTGTATACCATCATTGGGAGCTCTGGGTCATTACAGTCGTCTGTATGGACCCCGTTCCTGACAGTAGTTTGTACAAGTTATTTTCTCAAGGCCAATGGCAGTTTTACAATTCCTGCTTTGGTCAATGACACAATGCTTACTATGATATAAGGGTTCTTAACTAGATACCCTGTACTATTTGTAAACCAAAGAAAACAATCCTCACTCCCAGCAACATTAGAAGATTTCTTATTTTCCACAGAGTCTCAGCTGATTAGCTGACATCAAATCAAATCTGCAGCCCATCAGCTATCAGTCAGACAGTAACAGAAAATGAGATGCATCAGCTTCTTTAGTATTGTTGGATATTTTTAAGCTCTCAGGGTAGGTTTTCTTCTCATGTATAGTAGGCCCTTAGGCTCAAGGGTTCTTTCTTCTGGAAACTCTGATGGACACGTGACCTCCATAAGGAATGTCTCTCTTTAGAGGTAATTGAATAACCTAATTATTTCATCATCCTGGGGTTGGCCTGGCTATGAAAGCAGCATAACTAAAAGTTTGAATGGGTTTCTGGAGAAACCCTTGCTTGAGACTCAAGCTTCTTCCAGTCATGTCTATCTCCCTGCAAGCCTCTGGCACCCATTTTTGAGATCCCAGAATTACCATTCGTAGATGTTATTGGAATTTCCTGGTTGCATATTCAAAGAAACACGCGGAGAAGTTAACCCTAACCTCATATTGGTTATGACTGCCCTCTTTCATTGGTAGAAGGCATTGCACTCAAAAGTGTATAAATGAAAGGCTGACCAAGGGTCTCATCTCTCTCCATGTGCTATTCTCCTGAGGTGATGAAGGAATCACTTATTCGCTAAGGCTGAAAATAGCATCTTTAACCACACTTGCAAAGTAAATTATTTCTGGAAAAGTTTTGATTAATTTTTAGCCTTTAAGCATCTAATAAGGGGTCTCACTTCTGCACCATTCTGGCACACCCTGACCCTGCTAATCCAAATATATCCCAAAAATGTTAGTGGCCTCCTCTTCTGAAACAAATGCAGTTCTTTGACCACGCATGTTCCACTTTTGCCCATTTTAAAACTGCACTAGATTCCATGAGCTACTTCATCCTCAATCAGTATCTAATATCTCTGGACATGTCTCTTCATGGACTTTATTATTGAGCATACAATTCAATGATTCCTTTTTTTCCCTAAATACACTTATTTCTTCCTCTGTCTTAACTTCCTAATTACTTTTATTATTAACTTGGCTGATATTTGCTTTGATTCTGTTAACCTGCAAGTACAAATAGTTTCTGACTAATATTCTCATTTTTGTCTTGGCTCTGGAAAACATTGTGCATTGAATTATAATTTTCAACTGCTTACCATCCCAAGCCAAATCTTTAAAACAATAAGCTTACTCATATAATTTTGTTAAAGAATAACATGACAACTGGTGGTCTCTTTGGGCGGAACTCTTCACCCTTCCATTTAATGCATTTCCTTTTTAAGTGCCCTATGTTATGAATTTCAGAACTTGTCTCCAACTTTTGTACCTACTGATTTACCTGCCATCAATACCTATCTCAAGGTTTTCAGCTTCATTGAAAGACAGTTTGCTTGAGGCTTATGAAAGCTGTTGATGCTCATAAAAGCAGGAGTGGGGTACCATCAATTTATAGGCATTTTGCTGAAATCTAGAAGCAATTGAGCACATGTCTGTCAGGGTACAAATATTGGTCCAATGCTGGTCCAAGAATGTTTGACCTAACATATACTCCCATTTGCCTATGAATTGAGGAGGTGAGGTGCAACCACCCTCTGTAGCATATATAGATCAGAGAGATGCCCCTACCAGTCAGCAGTTCTTGAGAACATAAGTCCTCAATGTCACTGAGGTATGGCATGCTTAGCAGAAAGGGAATAGATGTGATGAATGAGCTGAAAGTACATGTGATGTTTGAGCCTTGTAAGCTCTCCTACCAATCGAAAATGTCCTAAAGCCTCAAACCCCCTCGCTACCAGTTGAGAAATCCTGTTTGGCAGATGAACCCCAATCCTGTTAGAGGCGTCAACCACGAGGAGAAGGAAGATAAAACACACCCCTAGTAGCCCATACCCTCATTGTGCCCTCAACAAATGGGCGAGGCCACGGATCCATAGACAGCACTGAAGATCTAAAGAAGTGATTGCGCTAGAAAAACCCATGTATGTAGGTAGTGTGTACCGTGCACCACAAACCAACTACCACCTTAACCCACCAAGTAACAACACGGGGACTGAAATTGGATAAAACAGGCCACAAGATATTTTTTTTAAACTTCTTTATTAATCGGGAAGGTGTCATAGGAAATAACAGTAGTAATGTGCATTATGACATCAAACAATATTACGATTCGGTACAATCCATGAATTGAAAGCGAGCGCATGGGCCACAGCCATTAACAATAACCACAAACAAAACTGTGTTGGCCTAAACACCATAAACCAATAAACATAAATACACAATAAACTAGGGCTGAAACAACGAATCGATAAAATCGATAATAATCGATAACGGAAATCGTTGTCGACGATTTCCGTTATCGATTAATCGAGTGATCGATTCGTTGTTGGAGCACTCGGCTCCTTTTACTTACCTCCGCGAGCGTTCCCCGCTTCCGCTACACGCGCCTTCTTTTAGTTGCGGTTCGCTCTGTGCGAGTGGCTCCGTTCGCACAGAGCGGTTCGCTCTGTGCGAGTGGCTCCGTTCGCACAGAGCGGTTCGCTCTGTGCGAGTGGCTCCGTTCGCACAGAGCGATTCGCTCTGTGCGAGTGGCTCCGTTCGCACAGAGCGGTTCGCTCTGTGCGAGTGGCTCCGTTCGCACAGAGCGAACCGCTCTGTGCGAGTGGCTCCGTTCGCACAGAGCGGTTCGCTCTGTGCGAGTGGCTCCGTTCGCACAGAGCGGTTCGCTCTGTGCGAGTGGCTCCGTTCGCACAGAGCGGTTCGCTCTGTGCGAGTGGCTCCGTTCGCATAGAGCGGTTCGCTCTGTGCGAGTGGCTCCGTTCGCACAGAGCGGTTCGCTCTGTGCGAGTGGCTCCGTTTGCACAGAGCGAACCGCTCTGTGCGAGTGGCTCCATTCGCACAGAGCGATTCGCGGGGGTGGGGGTGGGGTTTCATGGGATGCAGGGCAGAGTGGGGGTGGGGGGGGCAGGCCAGGGTAGGAGACTGAGTGCAGGGCAGGGTGGGGGTGGGGATGCAGGGCAGGGTGTGAGTGTGGGGGTAGGGCAGGAGACTGGGTGCAGGGCAGAGTGGGGGTGGGGGTGCAGGGCAGAGTTGGAGACTGGGTGCAGGGCAGAGTGTGAGTGTGGGTGCAGAGCAGAGTGGGTGCAGGGTGTGAGTGTGGGGGCAGGGCAGAATGTGGGGGCAGGGCTGGGTGCAGGGCAGAGTTGGAGACTGGGTGCAGGGGCACAGTGCAAAGTGCCAGGGCTGGGTGCAAAGTGCCAGGGCTGGGTGCAAAGTGCCAGGGCTGGGTGCAAAGTGCCAGGTGCAAAGTGCTGGGTGCAAAGTGCCAGGGCTGGGTGCAAAGTGCCAGGGCTGGGTGCAAAGTGCCAGGGCTGGGTGCAAAGTTCTGGGTGCAAAGTGCCAGGGCTGGGTGCAAAGTGCCAGGGCTGGGTGCAAAGTTCTGGGTGCAAAGTGCCAGGGCTGGGTGCAAAGTGCCAGGGCTGGGTGCAAAGTTCTGGGTGCAAAGTGCCAGGGCTGGGTGCAAAGTGCTGAGTGCAAAGTTCTGGGTGCAAAGTGCCAGGGCTGGGGCAAAGTGCCGGGTGCAAAGTGCCAGGGGTGGGGCAAAGTGCTGGGTGCAAAGTGCCAGGGCTGGGTGCAAAGTGCCGGGTGCAAAGTGCCGGGTGCAAAGTGCTGGGTGCAAAGTTTCTTGAACAGTATACCTCTTTTCAGAATGTTTGGGGTTATTTTGTTTCATAAATATTGTGTTTGGGTTTTTGTACTTTGAAAATATTGTTTTTTTATTACATCATAACAAAATAAGAATGTTAATGTAAATTTTAAGTTGTTTTTTAACATCCAGTTCATTAAATTATTTTAAATAAACAAAAAATTTGCATATTGTTTTTTTTTATCCGATTAATCGATTAATCGAAAAAATAATCGGCCAACTAATCGATTATTAAAATAATCGTTAGTTGCAGCCCTACAATAAACCATCACAATAAATACTAAATACAAATATACAAATATACATATCAACATAATCCATAATACATTCAAACATAACCAACACAGGAACTGAATTAACCCCGTCCTTGCCGGCCACTCACCACTGTACAATCCAAACCACAGGTACTCACCTCCCCCCCGGTTCAAACAAAAATGACAGCTAACTTCCGCTGTCCCACAACCAATGCTAACCACTAACTAATGTCAGGGGAGGATTGAGCCTTCCTCCACACCAGCATCCAAACTCCATAAACCAGACCGGCAAGGACACACAAACCACCAGTTGTGACAAAAGAAAAGAAAGTTAGTACATAAAATTTAGGGAGGGAGGGTGGGAAGCAGGTAAGTCTGTTAGCCGTCTCTAAAAAAAGTGACAGTGACCGGGGTCACCCAGGTCCCCTAGGGACTCCCGCCCCTACATTTACATACCCCAATCAAAAACACCCATGCCCCAAGCATGCACTCACCCACACACATACATGCTCCCTGTCTATTTAGCTACGCTGATTCCCAGGGGCCTAGTCTTCTGAGCTGCAAATCCGTTCTAGACGCTGCAGGAGATGGGCTGTCTGATAATACTTGCATAAATCCTGGACTGATTAAGATATATGTTTAACATTAATTCTCCAATTAAATCTCCATATGCAGGAGTATGAGAAGAGGGAGAAACAGACATGTACAGTGCTCTATATCACATAGGTTTCCTCTGTTTTAAAAGAGATTCAAGAGACACCATCTGGGATCTCTAGCTGTAGTGCAATGCACTCTTTTAAACTATAAAATAATAAAAGAATGTGCATGTCTCATAGCAGTCCCAAAACATACCAAACCTATGCATGTATCATAAATTAGGGGCATTTTGTGTAATTAATTATGCATATGCTGCGCAATAAATCCAGGAGACATAGCGATATATGTGCCAAAGTGAATTTTAATGGAATCCCCTGGGTTTTCTCCTATGTGTTTTTGGGGGGATAATTTGAATAGGGGGCTCCTATCGGGTCCCAAATTTGAAAACCCATATAAGTATGTTCCAATTTTGGCCCTAACACATGTCAAATCTATGCATGTGAGGCATTCTGAGGATGTTGCTGAACAAAAAATGTTCAAAAATTTGTTTGAAAAGCAGACACCCAGTTTGGTGGGGAAACAAATGCACAAAATATGTCAAATATCCTAGTCTGTCTATTGTTCAGAAACACATAGGTTTATGTAGCTGTTTGAGATGTGAGAGTGGTAGTGAAGTTTTTTACAATTTGGGAAAAATATATACACTGTTTAATATTTGCATCATACCTGCCAAAATAAATTCTAGACATATGAGGTGTAACCAAACTCAGGACATGTATATGTATATATTTTGGGATTTTATTTCTCATTTGCACTAGCTGAGTATGATTTACAGTTAGAAAAAAAATCTTTAAGATAAAATTATGAACTATAGATATGAAAATCATATTATAAGAAAGGCCCTCTTGTACTGAAAAAACCCTATAATTTGTGTGGGTATACGACATGAGAAATTGGTGTCGTCCACAATTGTAAAAATGCCTTAGGTGAGCGCTGCTCCTCTGGTTCTCTGGGTCAAGACCCGAATCCCCCGGGTCACGGGAGCGGGGTCTTGACACGTCCCGTTCCCCACGCATTTTTTCATTTACATGGGGGTGTTCCCCCCGACGTCGGTGGGCGGCCTATATTTGGGCCCATACGGTAATTGGATCAGGAATATAATCCCATCAACTACCAGGCAGCCCGACACCTTTAGGCTAGGTTTCCACTTGTTTTTTTTTAGCTAAAAACGCCCATAAAAACGCCAATAGCGCCACCTGGCGTTTTTTTAGTGGAAAAACGCAGCAGCCAGATGTTAGCTGTTTTTCAATAGGAAATCGCAAAATGCCATTTCCACTTGGCGTTTTTCTGTCTGGCGTTTTTTCAGTCCTCTTTGGCGTTTTTCTGCTTTTTTGGGCTCTGTGGCAGTTTTTCAAAATCGCAGCATGTTCACACTCTGGCGTTTTTTCAAGGAAATCTTGGCGTTTTTCTCCAATAGAAGTCTATGGGAGAGAAAAAACGCCATGAAAAAGCCAGGTGGGTTTATTGCCTTGGCGTTTTTTATGGCGTTTTTTCCACAGTTACAATGCAGAGGATGGACCCAGTATCTGTGTGTCCTACGAGAAATAGGCTGGAAACAAACAGTTTCACACAAAACAAAGTCCTGGACTGGTTCATATTGAATTTTACACCATTTGGAACAAACATGCCATTACAAACAAACATACGCAACGCATCAACTGGATCCTGCGTGCCAAAAGCAACAGCAAACAATTTGCACCATCATTTGGGGCCAATCTTCCTAGAGGAGCAGACATTCGGAATAAAGCATGCCTTACAAACCACAGAAAAGAGACAAAGGGGTCTACCAAGTAAATGACATTGGGGGCAGATACTTGCCATTTATCCTAATCCCTTTTAGCTGGGTGAAACTGCTAACTTGTAAAGGCTGGAAAAACTGCCTAAGGTCAAAAAAAGCAATTTCCACAGAAAGGCTAAAACGCCAGAAAAAACTCCAGAAAAAAACGCCAAAACGCAGGAAAATGCAGTGGCAGTTTTCTTGGCGTTTTTCATCAAGAAAAAAAACGCAGGACAAAAACCCAAGTGGAAACCTAGCCTTATACGGTTCTATGGCCAGAAATGCCCAACCAACAAAGTCACAATTACGGGGTGATGCAGAGGGAGTGGCATCAATCCTGGGGTACCAATGGAGAGCTCAGGGTCCGAGGATGTTATGTTCCAAAAAGCAACTTGATTCGACGTTGGAAACCTGAGTGTCAGCATCGAAAACATCCCCAGTAATATACAGATCAAAAAGAGGTAAAAAAAGGCTGCTCTTAAAATAACAGATATAAGATAACCAATAATAGTTAATAAGCTGTTATGGTGAGAAGCTCTTAAAAGTGCATATAAAAACTCCCCCAACTAAATATGCAATAGTACAAATGTAAAACAATAAAAAAGAGTATTTCTCTAACCAAGCACTTATAAAATATTAAATCTATAGATTATAAAGTAACCTTAAAATACTTAAATTCAAACGTGCATAGGTCGGTCAGCGGTTTTCAATCGATGTCTCTCAAATGCAGATATCGTATGAAAAATAAAAGGCAAAGAGAGACATCATAGTGCAAAAAAAATCACTGTATAAAATGAAAATGTTAAAACCTATACACAGTCTGCTCATCGTATTCAGAGCCAAATTAAAAATGTAGGCTCATAAAAGGCACATATGGACACTCTTAAGGTGGTGTTCTAGCCCCTTTCTGAGAATAATCACTCAAGATGTTTTGTATTAATTTAAAAGTTTTTAAACAATTTATTGATACGTCAAGTAATTTTATTTTTTTTTAAATAATAAACACTTTAATTAAGATAAATTGTGATAAAAAGTGCTCAATACGTTCACTGGGACGCGTTTCGTCAGTCCATGACTTCCTCAGCCAGTGCAATGTCTAGATTTAATATTTTATAAGCACTTGGTTAGAGAAATACATTTTTATTGTTTTACATCCCCAGTAATAGCCTGCTCAGTAGCCAGTCCAGAGTTCCAATACCATGGCTGGGTGAATCCCGGTCCTAAAAATGAACCAGGGTTTCTAAATGACCTTCCTCTCCGTAACCACGAGTGTTGTTGGTATGATGGGAAAACAGATGTCCGTAGCAACACAGTTCAAATTGTCACCGGTCATTTTACCGCATGCAAATTTGTTTTCTGTATAATTACACAATTATTCTAGACTCGATGACCGAATAATTGGAATTTTAATAAAGACAGGAGGCGAATATTTGCTTGATTTTCTTTACTGTCACCTTAGCAGCAAAGATAAAAATAGAACATTGGCAACCAATCATAACAAAGTTCAACAATATAAACGTGGAAGCAGCCCCTCCTTCTTCCTTTCTGAATATGCGAACCATGGAACGGAAGACGAAATCGGTAAGAACCCTCCGAAGAAAAACTTGAACGGAGCATCAAAGTGAAGCCCTGGACATCAGGTAAAATTGCAACCAAAAGATCCCACACAAAGGTTTACACTGAAAAAAGAAGAGAGACACATGACAGCATCTGAATGCCATAAGCATAACATAATCAATATACCAAGAGAAATAGCAAATATATATAATAAAGGCATAATCTCCCACCAAGAGGCAATAAACATGCAAAATATAAGTACAATCAAAGAAAAAAGGGGTGGGAGGGAGGGAAATATTCTCCTCCTGTCTTTATTAAAATTCCAATTATTCGGTCATCGAGTCTAGAATAATTGTGTAATTTTATTGCAAGACAGGAGGCTCATATTTGCTTTTTTAACGTCGGGCCAATAAAGGCAAGACAGCTGAAGATAATGGTCGAAAATAAAAAGACCTAAAAGTGGATGCACGTGACCAATCAGCCGTGTGAAGAATATCAGAGAGAGAAGCTCCAGCGAAGAAAGCACCCGAGGCCGCAGCACCTCGGTCAGAATGTGCCCCAAAATGAAGATCGATTCCAGCTAGCGTGAGAAGCCAACAAATCCATCTCGACAATGTAGGAGAAGAAACCGGAAGAAAAGGATTAGAATAAGAAATTAAAAGTTGAGAAGCTGAAACTGGACGTAAAGGACGAGTAACAGCAAGGTAAGTCCGAAGACATCTAGCGATACAAAGTTTGGGATCCTCGGTGAGGTAAGGATAAGAAATAGAAGTCGAAGAAGTCTTAGTACGTCTATGAATTGAGAAAATGACTCCTTCCGGAGAAAAGGAAATGACTCCAACATCCAAAGCCCGAACATCAGACACACGACAAAAAGAGAGTAAACAAAGTAACAAGGTAAGTTTTGCTGATAATTGACGTAATGTCAAGGAATCATTGTCGGGCCATTGTCGCAGAAAATCCAGGAGCATGAAAACATCCCAGAAGGAATCGTATCGAGCAGTCGGAGGTCACCGTAAACGGATACCTCTAAGAAGACGACAAACTAAAGGATCCTTACCAATGGGACCTTCCTTGGATCCGACATGGCCACTGGAAATGGCCGAACGAGACAAATTGATAACTATATCAAACTATAAGATTTCCCGGTAGAAAACATGTCTGCCAAAAAATGTTATATAAAAGCTACAGGGGCAGAATGGGGATCAGTCTGTCGTCCCACACACCAAGCAGACCAGGACTTCCATGCGGCTCTATAAGCCTGGTGTGTACCCGGAGCCCAAGAGTCCCTGAGCAATTCTCTAGCGTCCTGCGATAATCCCTGGACAGGGTGAAATCCCCGGAAATCGTCCAAGCAACCAAGGAGAGATGGCCTTCGAGAATCAGAGGATGGGATTGACCTTCTGGTCCCCTGAGAAGAGATGGGAAAATAGGGAGAGCTAGCGGATTTCCAGAAGAGCTGGAAACCAAGGTTGGGAGCGCTATAATGGAGTCACTAGAACGATAGATATTCGGGTCCGGAGGAGGTGTTGGATGACCCTGGGAATGAGAGAAAAGGGAGGGAAAGCATAAACTCCCGATGGTGGCCAAATCTGTAAGAAAGCATCCGTAGCTAGAGCCTCCGGATCTGGAAGCCAACTGAAAAAATTTGGAGTCTGACGGTTTATGCGAGATGCGAATAGATCCAGCGTAAAAGAAGGCCTCTGAGGGATTCGAGGAAACGAAAGACTCTCCTGTGGATCATCCAATCGCTGGCATCTCGCCAATTCCTGGAAAACCAATCTGCGGTTTGGTTCTCCACTCCCGGAACATATTCTGCCAACAGGGATATGTTTCTTTCGTAATCTCCGTCAGACCTTTGGAACGAGTTCCTCCGAGACGATTTATGTAGCGGACTGCTGAAAAATTGTCCATACGTAAGAGAAGACAGCAGTCCGAGCGGTCTTTTGCCAGACTGCGAATGGCGAAGGATCCCGCGATGAGTTCTAGATGATTGATATGTAAAGTGCTCTCTTCCCAAGACCACCGACCTCCCGTGGCCTCCGTGAATGATCTTGCTCCCCAACCTAGCATGCTGGCATCGGATTCGAGAACGAAATCCGGTTGAGCACCGAAAATAGCTCGGCCGTTCCAGGCTTGCATGTGGAAAAGCCACCACTGGAGCTCTTGACGTACTTCTGTAGTGAGATGAACTGGTTGCTCGTAACATGGTCTGAGGTAAGATGCTTTCAGTCGTTGGAGCGCTCTGTAGTACAAAGGACCTGGGAAGATCGCTTGAATCGAAGAAGAGAGGAGGCCCACCATACGAGATAGTCTCCGTAAGGGGCAAAAATCGATGCGCAATAGAGCGCGAATCTCTTTCTTGATGTTGGCAATCTTGGATTTTGGAAGGCAAAGAAGAGCGGACACAGAATCGATGTCGAATCCCAGGAAACAAATTTTTTGAGTCACAATCAACTCTGATTTCTGCATGTTGACCAGAAAGCCCAAAAGATGAAGAGTCTCTATGACGAATGAGGTTTGGGAATGGAGAAGTCCTGGATGTTGGGAAAACAGGAGGATATCGTCTAAAAAGATTATGGATCTTATGCCCCTGGACCTGAAGAAAGCCATTACTGGCTTGAGGAGCTTGGTAAAGCACCAAGGGGCTGAACTGAGGCCGAAAGGAAGACAATTGAATTGCCATAATTGATGATTCCAATGGAACTGAAGGAATTGGCGGTGACGAGGATGAATGGGGACCGATAGATATGCATCCTTCAGATTGAGACGAGTGAACCAGTCGTCTTTTTTCATGAGGTCTTTCAATAGATGAATGCCCTCCATCTTGAAATGATGGTAGGCCACGAACTTGTTGAGAGCCCGTAAGTTGATAACCGGGCGGAGATCGCCTGTGCGTTTCTTGACCAGAAAAATTGAGCTGACAAAAACGGGAGGACCGTAGGCTCGTTCTATGGCCACTTTGTCTAGAAGCAACGATAACTCGTTGTCTATGAGGTCAGAAGCAGAAGTGGTTCTGAAGACCGGAGTAGGAAGCTGATCTTGAAGGGGAGGAGAAACAAAATCTATTAGATAACCCCTTACCGTATGAAGAACCCAAGGATCCGATGTGATCTCCTGTCAATAATGGTAGGAACGGGATATCCTGCCTGCTACCTGTGGAAGAGAAGCATGATGATGAGACACAGTACTTACCGGAATTGAAGCGCCCTCTGGAAGATGGTGTAGAACCTCGGCCTCTGTAACCGCCTCGGGTGTTGAAAGCACGTGGACGGTATGATCCTCTGTAGAAAGAGGTATTCTGTTGCTGGAAATTCCTGGAGCCTGTGGGAGTGAAGCGGCTGGAGACACGGCCCCCTCTGTCGTCCAGCCCTGGCGGAAAAACGGGTGTCTGGGTTGAAGACTTTGCGCATAGAAGACTTGGCTTTTGTCCATGATGTCATGACAGAAACATATCTGTTTAATTCTTTCACGAAAGTATCGCCAAATAAGAGTCCATTGGCAGAAGAGCCTAACTCTTTGGAGCCCAGTTCCGCTAGGCGAGGATCCATTCTGAGCAGCGCCGCCTTTCTACGTTCAGTGGAAATAGCCACATTTGCATTGCCTAGCAGGCAAACAACCCTTAGGGCCCAGTCTCTGATAAGTCGAGGATCTAGGATAGAATCGTGAAGAAGGGCATGGTCCGCCAAAGATAATATTTGAGTAATAGGACCCACTATATCCAAAAGTTTATCCTGGATTTTAGGCCTTGTTCCAATCCTTTACGTGGGTCACGACCTCTTTGCGAGAGGAGAGAAACAACATTTTGGTCAAATTCAGGAGTGACCGCTACTTTTCCCCGGAATGATCGGGCGAGGACATTCTGCTCTTAGTTTATTACGCACATCCTTATCTAATGGTTTGCGTAGCCATCTTTGTAGGTATAAACTCAGGTGTTCTGGAGGAGCCCATTCTGTGGCCTTAGGGTGGCGCATGTTGGATGGCTCAAATAAAATAACCCTTGCAGGGTCATGCACTGGAGTATCAGCAGAAGCGGTTTGGCACAATAAGGACGTCTCATTAGTAGACTTCTGCTGGGGCTCACCCACGGTCGACTCACGTATATATTGTGAGTGACGATCTCTGGACATAGCCAGAAAATCTGAGTGCTGCGAGTCATCCGAAGATGTCGCTTTCCATTCATCGAGGAGTTGAAGAACACCCCCGGAATTAGCGTCCTCGAGCTCTAACGATTGTGACCTGTCCTGAAGCAACTTGGGACGTTTTGCAGGACCTTTGCCGGTAGTAATACTATTCCCTTTCCAGGGACGTTTAGATGTATGGGATACTTCAGATTTTTCAGAATCACCATCAGATATTTCCTGCGGTAGAGAGGGATCTAATGGAGCAGGAACAGCATGTGCCATTTTTGCCATAATAGACTCCATGGAGGAAGAGAATTTAGCTTCCAACCAGGATAAAATAAAGTCATGAGAAGGACTAGGATCCTCAGACATATTGTATGATAAATAAAAAGGAGCACAGACTCTCAAAATAAAAAAGTGGCAATAAGTAAAATATAATGCTGTGATGCAGCAATGAAAGGGTTACAGGATGAGCCTGCCAGCAATGTCCATATATTAGTGGATACACTGCAGTAGAGATCCAGGAACAGATAACAATGGCTCACCGTAGTATATAGAAAAAGTAAAGGTTTTTTTTTTTTGTTTTTTTTTTAAATGCCACCCCCCCCATTATCTACCCTTCCTCTCCCCCCCCCCCCTGTACTTACTTTTCAGCAGTCCTGCAGCGAGTCTCCCTGTACGATCTTGGTGCCGCCTTGTAATGCTGAGTGCCGGAAATCTTCCGGCACTCAGCATTACAAGCCGGCACCGATACCGAACAGGGAGACTCGCCGCAGAGGAGAGAGAGAGGGGCGCCGAGCGGGTACTGACAGCTTGGTAAGCGAAAACCGCTCGGCGCCCCTTTCTCTCTTTCGCTTTTAAAAAAAAAAAAAAGGGGCTTGGGGCGGCAAAGTGCCGCCCCTTCAAAAGTGCCGCCTGGAGCGGTTACCCCACTTGGCTCCATTGTCGGGCCGGCCCTGGTAATAGGGCTGACCTGACTTCATGGTGAGCAGCAAAGAAAGAGGAAGAAGGAGGGGCTGCTTCCACGTTTATATTGTTGAACTTTTATATGATTGGTTACCAATGTTCTATTTTTATTATTGCTGCTAAGGTGACAGTAAAGAAAGTCAAGCAAATATGAGCCTCCTGTCTTGCAATAAAATTTGAATTCTCTTCTGTCTGCCTCTACTAAAACCAGTAAGTATCACTATATAAACGTCTTGTATATGCTAAGTAGTGCTCCAATTGAAGTCATAGAAGCAGAAACAAATCACACATATGCTAGCAGATGTATACAGATAGCATACATGTGTTTGGCGGCCGCTACTCCCATAGATTTCAGAATCAATGAGAATGCGACTTCTGACATGTGCAAGAATTGCATGACAAATTTTCCTTGCTCTCAGAAAAAGGCTGGATCAGGGAATAGGATCAGCAATACAGGCACGTCGGAAGGTAGCAATGTAGACTAGGCAGGCTGAAGTCCTACACAGTAGAGGAGAATCACATAGCAAGTCAGGAACAGACCAGATCGAAATAAGAATCGGCAGTCAAGGCAGTGTAAGAGAATATGAACATAGACTAGGCAGGCCAAGGTCATGCACAGTAGAGCAATCTGAAGTAGAATAAAATAGCAAGTCAGCAATAGGCTGGATTGGTACCAGAATCAGAAGTCCAGACAAGGGTCAGACAGTATCAACGTAGACTAGAGATCATACACAGTAGAGCAATCTGGGGCAGAATCAAATAAGTTATAAATAAGCTGGATTGATACCAGAATCTGAAGTCCAGGCAGGGTCAATCAGGATCAGACAGTATCAGTGTATGCTAGACTTGAGATCATAGACCAAATGTATTGGTATAATTATTTTTTGTATTAAATAGATGGAGTGAATGTGAACCCCTCATTCAGTCCTCTGGGACTGAGGGTTTTTCATTTATGAATCCATTCTGTTTCTTTGCAGCAAATTATCAAGGTTTCCCCTCCTCCTACCCAACATGATTTGTTCTATAGGTGTGAAGTTGAGACATTTTATATCACCATTATGAAAGGTTCTTATATATCTGGAGACTGATGTATCCAGATTGTTGCGACATGCTCCTATATGTTTGAGTAATTCTCTTCTAGATTGTCTAAGTGTCTTCCCTACATATTGTATGCCTTAAGACAGGGGTGGGCAATTAATTTTCCCATGGGGCCACATGAGAAATTGGAATGGTTTTAGAGGGCCAGACCTCTACAAACTACAAACTCCGAAGCCTTGTCCATTTTGTTAACTTATGTGCTGTTTAATAAAGTTATTCAAGCCTACGTCATTGGTAGAGGTGCTTGAATAAGTAAGGCCTGAATAACTATTAGCACAGCACAGAAGTGAACAAAATGAACAAGGCTTCGGAGTGCATACCGTATTTTTCGCTCTATAAGACGCACCTGCTGATAAGACGCACCTAGATTTTAGAGGAGAAAAAAAAGGAAAAAATATTTTGAGCTAAAAAATGGGCTAAAATATTTATTACAATAACTGAATAAGCTATGAACACAGTAAGACACACGCAGTAAGACACACACAGACACAGTAAGACACACACAGACACAGTAAGACACACACAGACACAGTGAGACACACACAGACACAGTAAGACACACACAGACACAGTAAGACACACACAGACACAGTAAGACACACACAGACACAGTGAGACACACACAGACACAGTAAGATACACACAGACACAGTGAGACACACACAGACACAGTAAGACACACACAGACACAGTAAGACACACACAGACACAGTAAGACACACACAGACACAGTAAGACACACACAGACACAGTAAGACACAGTGAGACACACACAGACACAGTAAGACACACACAGACACAGTAAGACACACACAGACACAGTGAGACACACACAGACACAGTAAGATACACACACACACAGTAAGACACACACACACACAAACACAGTAAGACACACACACACAGTAAGACCTCCCTCCCTAACCCCCCTTCTCAGTATCTCCCCTCTAACTCCCTAACCCCCCCTTCTCAGTATCTCCCCTCTAACTCCCTAACCCCCCCTTCTCAGGATCTCCCCCCCCCGCCCCGGTCACTTACCTTAAACTCCTGTGTTGGAAGCGTGAGGCGTTTGTCTCGGGTGCCGGCGCTTCACTGCTGATCGCCGGCGTCTGACGTCATATGCCGGCGCCCAGCGTAAAGCGCCGGCACCCGAGACAAACGCTTCCAACACAGGAGTTTAAGGTAAGTGACCGGGGCGGGGGGGGACACCGGACTCATTGGTGAGTCACCAGGACACTCTTTGCGGGCCGGTCCGAGCTATTCAGCGGGCCGGATGTGGCCCGCGGGCCGTGCTTTGCCCAGGTCTGCCTTAAGAGAATGCAATAAGATACAATACTCAAATGCTTTTGTAATTAATTGGGATATTAATCTTAATATTTTAAAAGTTTCTTTGGCAATAGAGCTGTTAAAAATATTGTGGGTCTCGCAAAATCACATCCTTTACATGTTCTACATCTTTATGCTCCTTTGGTTACCAGTTGACTGTCTTGTTTTCTTGGAAATAAGAGTGAACACATAGGTTTCTCAAGTTAGCTGTTCTTCCTGGAGTTATGTCTATACTTGGGCCTAAGGTACATAAGTACATAAGCTAGTACATTCCAATCTGTACATTCCATGTTGAGGATTGATTTTATTTGATCCCAGACTGCATCATAGGTGCCTATACATCTTATTATTGTATATGTTGTTTGTAATGAGGCTTTATCTGTGATGAGCTGTTATCTGTTACTGTGGAGTGCCCTTTGATATACCCTCTAATGTAGTCCTGCATACTAGAACAATGTCTGCATAATCTTAAATATTGGATACCTTTTTTTCAAAGAGGGAAGTTGGTGGAGGGTCCTGATCTTTGATTATACAGAGATTGAGAAAAACAAGGTTATTTGGGTGTATTAAGTTTGTAAACCATAATGTTGTTTATATTTATTTTTTTCAGTTAAAATCGCAAGCTCTTCAGTTGTGTTTCTGAATAGACATATTATCACTAAGTATGTTTACTTAAATCCGGTTTTGTAGCAGGTATATGCAAGCTGATACTGAAATGTTGCCTTAAATAAAAGCATATAAGGCAGCCAATATTTTTCACGGAACAATTTTGATTGCTTCCTGTTTTTGCTATTTTGTGTTTATTTTTAACTAACAGACCTTGTACTGTAAGTGTAATATGCAATATATTGAAACTGACAATGTGTAATATATTATTTCTTTTCTTTTAGTATTGCCCACGTTAAAATGAACGATTACATAAGTTCACATGAGTAAGTATTACTATTTATTCTCTTAACTAAATCTTTGCATATACATTTTATAGAAGCTAACTGATGTTAAGTTCATAAGAAAGATCCATTAATAATGTTTCCTTTATTTTTTTAATTGACTTTTGAGCACCATCACAAATTGGAATCCATGTATAAAGTGGATGTGTTAACCTTATTTGCATATACCTACCCAGAATCCCGTGTGGTGGTGGCAGCGCCACAAGATTTCTGTGGGAAAAACAAGCCTGGCGCCTGGTGGATATAGATTAGTGTTTACTAATGCTTCTGCTACCCCCTTAATTTTAAGTGGAAGGGTTTTCCATCATCTTTAACCCACCATGACATTTGTTATGTCCATCAAAAATTGCAGATTTAAAAATTGCAGAACAAAACAATGAACTTCTGTATTTCAGGTCAATCCATTTAAACCCTGCTAACCTCATACAAGTTGTTTCAGTACCACACTGAAAATTTATGTATTTGTATATTTTTCTAATTTAGCTCTCAAGGTATTTATTGGCATATGTGGCCCAAAATAATCTTGTCAAATGTCCCCAAAATGTCAATGTGTAATGCAAGCCATTTTGAATACAGTGAACTGGAACAGTCTAACCAGTAGTAAGTGCTTTAACCCCTTAAGGACCAGGCTGTTTTAACACTTTTGCGGTGCTCGTGTTTAGATGTAATTTTCTCCTCACTCATTTAGTGTACCAACACAAGTTATATATATATATATTTTTTAAGGACAAGAAGGGCTTTCTTTTTTTCTGATCATATTATCTAATTTAAAAAAAAATTAAATATGATGAAAAATAAAATAAAAAAACTTTCTCACTTTTATTTGAAAAATCTTTTACTCTTTTTTAATCCAAAAAGCTAATGAAAAAACCTGCTAAATAGATTTTACTATTTGTCCTGAGTTTAGAAATACCCAATGTTTTTATGTTTTTTTGCTATTTTAAAACCATTTTTTTTCAAATCTGGTCATTCTGCCCCATGTGCTATTTCGGGTATTGTTGAAGCTGGCCAATGCAATTTACCCCATCCAACCATTTTTGAAAACTAGACACCTCAAGGTATTTCAAATGTTGGTGTTTTAACCCCTTCCATGCACTAATTCTACTACTAGCCTTTGTCAAACTTTATGGTAGTCAAAATTATTTGACTGCCTCCTAAACTCTGTTAAAACCGCCGTCCACCGTCATACAGTGTATAGCAGATGTTGACGCCCCGGGGAGGGGCCAGACATGGCCCCTGATGCCGATCTCGGTGTTGCTGAATGCCTCAACATCGATGCATTACAGCAACACAGTTTAAGCGAATGCTTTCTAACAATTCTACAATTTTTTCTTTAACTTTTCCTGTTGCTCTGCCTCCCCTCCTGCAGCTCCTCCCTCTCTTCCTCCATCTTTTCTTTTTTTGTCTTAGTCCGTTTTGCTTCCTCCTCCTCTTCTGTTTTCTTAATTTTTTTCTTTACGATCTGGCCTGGCAGTGTTCATGGCTTCAGTGTGAACGCCAGCGTTCTTCACAAACTTCAAGAATATGTGCTACCATTGCCTCAGAGCAACTGAGACTCTCCCGCTGTTGCGGCCCCTCCAACCACCTGAGAGGCCTGCCTTTAAAGTAAATGGTACTGTCTGAGCTTCGTAAAACTTTGGCCTAGCTCCAGGTTTTAATTGTAACCGAACTCTTTTGTTCTTAACTTTTCCCAGAACATCTTCAAACACAGGGGCATATTTGATTTTAATGTTCTCAATCCATTGAGAACGATCAACTTCCATAAGATGGACTTTAGTTTTGTTGAGACTCTCAGGCATTCCAAGGGCCCGTATCCAGTCTCTTCCATATATAGGTGGTCTACCTGATTTAAGTATGTACAGTGTAAGATTAGAAGTTTTACCATTTGCACACACAGACACAGATGCACATACTACCGGTGTCAATATTTCTTTAGTATATGTTTGTAGCTTTAAAGTAGTTGGCTGTAGAGATATTAGAATATTTAACTTTTTCCAGTCATTGACTGTCATAACTGAAACTGCAGCCCCAGTATCTATGTCCATGGTTAAGTATTTCCCTTCCATATTAACCAGGATAGTCAAAGGCTCTGACCTTCCTACCATGGTGTATACAGTTAACAGCTGAAAATTCAGGTACCCTTCTGAATCTGATTTGTTTTCTCTATAAGCCATGTGATGATTTCCTTTCTTATGTGATTTGTTAGTTACATTCTGCTGATGTCCTCTGCAAGTCTTCATTAACCCCTTAACGACAATCCATGTACATGTACGGGGTCACGATGCAATGTGTTAGTTACAATGGCCGTACATGTACATGTTGCTGTTGATGGCGGCGTTTTCGCTGCGATCGGCGGCATCACGGTTTTCCTGGAAGCCTCACAAGTGAGGCTGTCCAGGCAAACCAAAAAAAAGTCTTTCAGACCTTCCAATCGCCGTGATTCACACGGTTTAAACAACAGACCATTAAACATGCCCCCGAGCTAGATGCAAATCTGGCTCTTCATTGAGGCTAGTCCGACAATTTGAGCTATATCTTTCCCAAAAAATGGCAAAAAAATACACACCTCACAAAGGTGGTCTTTTACCTCTCAAATAACTTTTTTGACTACCATAAAGTTTGACAAAGGCTAGTGGTAGAATTAGTGCATGGAAAGGGTTAAAATACCAGCATTTGAAATACCTTGGGGTGTCTAGTTTTCAAAAAGATAAGGTTTGATGGGGTAAATTGTATTGGTCGGCCTCAAAGATACCTGAACATGGGGCAGAACGTTTTTTCATTAGTTTTTGCAGATGAGTAAAAGATTTTTTTTTTAAGTAATTTTTTATCAAAAAATCACATTTTATCGTTTTTAAAACAAGACACCCAAGGTATTTGAAATGCTGATATTTTAACCCTTTCCATGCACTAATTTTACCACCAGCTTTTGTGAAACTTTAAGGTAGTACATTTTTATTTTTATTTTTTCCACACATGTTGTACTTCAGGTATAAATGTATCGCTCCTGGTATATGTCCGTGTCAAACAACACCCCAATATGTGTTCGGTAACATCTCCTGAGCGCAGTGATACCCCCCCATGCATGGGTTTGTAGGGTTATTTGGGAGGTAAAAGGCCGCCTTTGTGAGGTGTGTATTTTTATGCCATTTAGACATCTGGTCCTACTTCCCCCATGTCCCATATTTGGGACATCTTTGAACCCGGCCAATTCAATTTACCCCATCAACTCATGCATTTTTTAATACGAAATATTTGTAATGCAAATATTTTAACTCTTTTCATGCTGGAATTTTTGTAAAGATAAAGAATTTTAGGACTTGCTTATTAAAAACTTTTTTTTTTTGTGACAGTGGGGATTTTTACATGTTACCATATTTTTTTTTTTTTTTTTTTAACATTTGTGAACAAGTACGGCAGCTATTTAACGGCAGCCCGTACATGTACAGGCATTGTCGTTAACACGTTGCACGGCAACCCCGTACATGTACGTGGATTGTCGTTAAGGGGCTAAAGAAAGCCCTGTTTGTCCTGGAAAAAAACAATATATAATGTGTGTGGGTGCACAAAATGAGAAAGAAGAAAATTACAACTAAACAGCAACACTGAAAAATTTTAAAAGAGCATTTGTCCCAAAATGTACTACGAGAAAGAAACAGTCTTGCCATTAAGGGGTTAAGTTTTTTTTTACCGCAGGCATGACAACGAGCATTTTTAAATCTGCACTCAGAAGCTCCAGGATTATGTGCTCCACATCTGTAACAGTTAACATGTAATGTTTGTTTTTGTAATGAACAAGTATCCAATGTGGCTTGTTCAAAAACAGAAGCAATCTCTAATGCTTTATGAAACGCCAGGCTCTCTTCTGTCAAAAGACTCTTTTGTAACGATTCTGTAGCAATACCCATAACAAACTGATCTCTAAGAGCCATATTCATGTAATCTCCTACAGGAGCTAGACAATTTCTTCAAACTGAGTGCAAACGCAGACACAGTCTCATGTACCCTTGGTGTCGATTATAAATCTTGAAACGTTCAGCAATTTGTAATGGCTGCAGTTTGAAATGTTGGTTTAAAATCTGTACTATTTCAGATAAAGACTTGTTGCTCGGCTTGTCTGGGTATATCAGGACTTTTAGAATATCGTTTGCTTTATTACCAATAGTTGTGAGACAGACAGCAACAGACTTAGTATCTCCAATGCCATTAGCGAGTAAATATTGCTCTAACCTTTCAGTCCAGGAAATCCAGTTTCAGGGTCAAACTCTTTCACTGTTCCAAATAAAGCCATTATAGTGTGAATTCGTTGTTGAATCCTCATCACCAATTGTAATGTTCTTAATTATGTAATAATGCAATGACCGTTTCAATATGTAACTGATGCTTTTATTATACTGTCTGTTAACCGTTACCAAGAAAAACTGTCAACTGCCTTTTTATGTACCTGCCAGCTCCACCCAGTTGATGATATCATGCTTGTACAGAAGCCAGTGTCATCCATCCAAGCAAGGCAACAAGCAAGCACTACACATAAACACAACATATACACATTCATGCTAACATGAATACTTACACACGCATGTTAACACCCACCTCACACCATTAATACATTCATGCTAGTACATACGTATACATATACATTGATGCTCAAATACACTTATATATAGACATTGATGCTCGCATACACTTATACATGGATGCTCGCATACACTTATACATGGATGCTCACATACACTTATACATGGATGCTCACATACACTTATACATAGACATTCATGCTTACGTACTCCTATACATAGACATTCATGATTACATACACATTAATGCTCACATGCATCTAAACATACATATTGTTTAGAAAAGGCACTTCTTACCTGGATTCACCCGGTGCATTTGTTACTGGGAGGGCACAAGGGGCTGGGGGGCCCTGAGCCAAAAGGTGCCAGCCGCAACATGCTGACACTTTTATGATGTCCTAGACAGCCTAGGATATTTGTTTTTAATATAACTACATGATATTCCTTACTAGGAACACATTTTGTATAGAATAAGGTTACAGAGTGATTACCTTGCTAGATGAGTGTTAAGCACATTAGATTGTGTTGAGGATTACAGGAATCTGATGTTTAAGGGAACTCCCATCATTTTCTCTTATTACTAATATGAGATTAAAAATAAATTCATAAATATATTGTGCCATTTTTTTTCCAAACAGTTCTAGTTTTTGCATAAAATTTTTTCAGGCAGCTGTATGTGTTCCAGCTGTGTTATTCTAGTAAACCAATTTATTACACAATCATACCTCCTGTAGTAACCAATACAATAGCTCATTGTTAATCACCCAGCTAGATATTCTAACTAATGAAAGTGTATGTTCTTATCACCATCAGAGCAAATGCTTGAAAGGACTTTTGCGGGCAAGTCCAGTTTTGCTCATGAACAGTTCACAGAGCAATGCCATGGTGCAGACTTTTGCTGGTTTGAGCACATGACAATAATCAGCTCACCTATCTTTAGGATATACAACCTGTGATATTTGGGATTATTTCACAGGTAGTGTGTATGAACAGTATGTTATATTGTGTATATTTTAATCTCTTTCTTCCTATAGTAGTGCCCTTGGACAAAAAGCAGATTACTCAAGACAGAGTATCAAAAGCAGTCGACCATCTGCCAAGAATATTTATGGTAAGGGCTTCCTATAGTCCACTGGAGTCTCCTTACAGAATGCACCTTACATTATTTTCAGCATTTTTGATGCCACCCTTGATCTCATCAAAAAATCATGTCCAGTACCAGCACCAGTGGAGTCGCTACAGGGGGGCAAGGGGGGGCAATCTAAGCAGCTACAGACCCCCAACATATACCGTTGGAAAGGTAATTACTTCACCTTTCCAACGGTATAAAGATTGTAAAAAGAATAAAAAATATTAAGTTAAATAATTAAAAATTTTAAAAAAATTTTAAAAAAATAATTCAACGTAAAGTAGTTTAACTTAAAAAAAAAAAAAAAAGTTTAAGTATTCTAGCTAAATGATCCACTGTGGTAGCCAATGTTACCACAGTGATCCTATAGCTATAAAAAGTCACATTCCCTTTTTAAAAATGGCCGATACTAATTTTTAATCCCACGATCCCTTTGATCATGGGGTTAAATTTAGCCAATGGTAGAGGGAGGCAATTTCTGAAATCCTGATGAACTGCAAATATTAATAAAATCAGCCATTAAGCCTGTGTGGTACGTGAGTAACCATCTTATCCCTGGAGCGCCTTGCATTTTTACTGCAAAACTTATTTTTGCTGTAAAAGTGATTTTTTGCTCCCTTTATCATCATTTATTTGGGATTGTAAGGGGAAAGAATGGTGTGTGCTTCTGTGAGTGAATGTATGGAAAGTATGGTGTGTGCTTCTGCGAGTGAATGGAGATATGAAAGGCGTGTGAATGATCAGTAATTAGGGTTGAAGCCTTGACGTGGCATTACTGCTCACGTAGGAAGTTAAATTATGGTACAAAAAGTTGTATGTGTTTCTAGTACAAACCTGGAGTGCGCAAGCAGGGGCATACCTAGAGTATTTGGCACCTGGGGCGGATCCTGTATGTGGCACCCCCCCACACACACTTTAAAACTGCATAGCTGCTTGAAGGTGGTACGGCATAACACCTATCACTATATACTGAGGCAGACATTGACGGGGGTACAGCATTATACCTATCATTATATACTGAGGCAGACATTGACGAGGGTACAGCATAACCCCTATCACTATATACTGAGGCAGACATTGATGGGTACAGCATTACACCTATCACTATGTACTGAGGCAGACATTCACGGGGTAGAGCATAACACCTATCACTATATACTGAGGCAGACAATGACAGTGGTACAGCATATCACCTATCACTATATACTGAGGCAGACATTGACAGTGGTACAGTGTAATCCCCATCACTATACACTGAGCCAGACATTGACAATAGTGCAGCATAACCCCTATCACTATACACTAAGCCAAACATTGATGTGGTATAGGCCTACCACTTCAGTGTCTGGCTTAGCAGGGATGCACCAAAATGAAAATTCTGGACCGAAACCAAAAATTCAGCGTTTACTTGGCCAAAACCGAAAATTACCCCCCCACACCATAAAAAAAATCTCACACTTTTATTAAAAGTAAGTAACACATCAAAATTGGACAAAAAAATAAAATAGCAAGATATATATATATATATATGATTGTTAACAGCTATCATGCCCATGCATACCCAGGTTCTAGCATGTACTGGTTGCCTGGGCATGATAGGAGTGTGACTGCTGTTAGCAATCATATATATATATATTAATATTGTTATTATTATTGTTCACATGTGAACTCAGCACTGGAGGCATAGAATCAGATGTACAAATCCCGTATTTGCAGATATACAATAATAATGTACGGAAACAGCATTGCAGGTATAGATCAACTAGAAATCACATAAAAACTCAGCAATAAAAGGTATAGATAAAACCCCCTAAATTACAGGCATATATCACAGATTGCACACCCCAAAGCGGGCGTCCACATTGCCCACATAGAACCTGACCAGCACCCAAATTACACACACACACATAGGACGTGCCATCTTTGCCCCCAAACAGCCCAGCATGAGTCAGCATTGTTCCCAAACAGCCGAGTGTACGCCATCTTTGTCCCATAAACACGCTACCTGTGCCATCTTTGTCCCATAAACACCCTGCCTGTGCCATTTTTGTCCCATAAACACCCTGCTTATACCATCTTTGCCTTTTTGACAAATCAACTATACACCTATGATTAACACAAACACTTTTACAGTCACTCACTAATTCACTTTCATTCACACAATTCATTCACACAATCATTTATTCTTTCACACAAATTATTTACATATTCATTGATGCATTCTCACAAATTCATTAATTGTCACTCATTCACACAATTCATCCACACATTAGTCCATTCATTTTCTCTCTCTCATTCCGACTCTTTATTTCAATATTCTTGCTACCCTCCTTTCTCCCTATCTACCCATTCTCACCCCCTTCTGCCCTATCTTCCTCCTCTCACTCCCTTCTCCCTATCTACCCCCTATCCTCCGTCTCACTCCCTTCTCCCTATCTACCCCCTCCTAACTATCTACCCTTTCCCCCTTTGAAGTTCATTTACCTTTCAGGAGTCCTGCGGTGGGGGTGCAAGGCCTCTGTCTCCCAGCTCTGCCACTGTATGGAACAGTATAGAGTGATGGGAGTTATGATGTATTTTAGAGCATAATTAAATAATGAAAGAGACATTGGAAATGGTACAGCATAACACCCATCACTCTCACACATTTACCAATCCACACTTACCAATCCACAGATTCCACACATACCAATCCACACATACCAATCCACACTTACCAATCCACAGATTCCACACATACCAATCCACACATACCAATCCACTCTCACTGTCACTGAATGATTTTCTACCTTTCCTCTTTTCTTCTTACAGCAGTCAGCTACTTTTCTTCCTCTTCGCTCCGCTTCTTCTGTCTTCTTCCGGGTTCAGAGGGCACGGAGAGCGGTGGGCGCGGCTTCAGTGTTGTGCGCCGGGATCTGACAACAAACCCCGACGCACAGCAGCAGTTGCCGCGCGGATTGCAAGGTAGCGGTATCGGAGGTCTTTAACAGACCTCCGGCTCCCTTGAGTGATTTTAAGCCGGTTCAAGGGAACCGGCTTAAAATCACTCAAGGGAGCCGGAGGTCTGTCAAAGACCTGTGATACCCCTCCCTTGCGAGCCTGCTCCTCCAGCGGCGGACATTACTGTCCGTCTCTGGAGGGGTGCCGAGTGCCGGCAAGTTGGCACCCCCCTGATGAGCGGCACCCGGTGCGGACCGCCCCCCCCACCCCCCACTAGGTACGCTACTGTGCGCAAGACACAAATGAACATGTCGCTATGGTTAGAAAAAAAAATTTCTAGCCAAAGCGACATATTCCATCATTATTTGTGCAGTCAACTTTTGTCCTAGAAATACATGTAGCCCCTCATTTGAAGCTCCAAGGGGCGTAGTTTCTTAAAATTTATGAATTGTCCGAATGAGGGAGAGCATGAGTTAATATGTGGATGAATTGTCTGAATGAGGGAGAGCATGAGTTAATGTGTGGATGAATTGAATGAATGAGGGAGAGCATGAGTTAATATGTGGATGAATTGTCTAAATGAGGGAGAGCATGAGTTAATATGTGGATGAATTGTCTGAATGAGAGAGAGCATGAGTTCATGTGTTTGTGTGTATCATAGATGTATAATTGTGGAAGGGCAAAGATGGCACTAGCAGGATGTTTGAGCCTTGGGGACCAAGATGGCACAGGCAGGGTGTATATGGGACAAAGATCGCAAATCTTATGTGTGTTATCTGGGTGCTGGTCAGGTTCTATGTGGGCAGTGTGGATGCCAGGGCTGACTTTGGGGTGTGCAACCTGTGATCTATGCCTGTAATTTAGGGGGTTTAAAATATAAATGTTATGTGAATTCCAATTGACCTACACCTGAAAAGCTGGGTTTCTGTGTTATTCTGTAGATCCATATCTGCTATGCTATGTTTCCATACATTATTTATGTATACCTGCAAATACAGGGTTTGTATGTCTTGTTCAGTTGATTAATACCTGCAATGCTGTTTCCATGTATTTATTTGATCTATACCTGCAATGCTACATTTCATATATTATTATTGTATACCTGCAAATACAGGATTTGTATGTCTGATTCAGTTTATTTGATATATACCTTCAGTGCTGAGATCACAAGTGAATTTCAATTGATCTATACATGCAAAGCTGTGTTTGTGTGTTAGTGTTGATCTATACCTCCTATCAGCAGCAGGATATAATATTTATATATATATATATATTTATATATATATCGGCAGCAGGGACTAATATTAATATATATGGGCAGCAGGGGCTAATATATATATATATATATATATATATATATAAGCAGCAGGATCTAATATTAGGCCCTGAAATCATTTAGTGCAAAAGTTAAGGTATTGGCTTCAGGCTTCCCATGTTGAACGATCAAGTATTGTATTGTGCAATAACAAAAGTATCATTCCATAGCACATTACTTTTGGCTATATATATATATATATATATATATATATATATAGATATATATACACACCGGTGTGTATATATATATATATATATGTTTTTTCAGTGGTATGATTTAATGGTGGAAATTATTAATGCCCCCCCAGTTTGACTGTGGTATCTTGTGTGCCCCCCCTATATATTGTTTCTAGAGTCGCCACTGATCAGCACACAGGCATCATTGAGATGCCACGGGAGACTAGCGACGCCTCTGCCAGTGAAGGCTCCTCCTCTAGCCACCTCTAATTGGTGGTCCTGTACATTTCAGCAAAAACCTTCCACAAATATATACTGTAGTGTAATAGTAATAGGAAAGTGATTCTACATTATAAACCATCATACCTTAGATGCAAACCATGTTTGCTAATTAAACAAATCAAAGGTTGTTCCCCACTCTCCTCTAATAGCACACTTTAAATATTTTTTAATAATTTCACATGGAAAGTCACATGCACATATCTAGAAAAAGCTTTGAACTGTTCTTCATGAATGTTAATAAATATTTGTAGATCTCATGTTATACCTGTGTCTCCTATGCAGAACAGAGAAAACAATATGCTCAGTCTTTGACTAAGGCTGAAGACAACTTTCAACATCGTGTGGAAGTAAGTACAATGTTGTCACTACTGCATGTTCTGGGTCAAGTTCGAGTCTCAGTGCAGGAGCAGGGTCGGGCTCAGAACTCTGCTGGAGACAGTTGGGTGGTAATGTGCCTGGTTGCAGACAGTTGTCTGCTGTATCCTTAGACATTCGCTTTAGCACCATCTGTAGAAACAGCAAGAAGAAACAATAGGTTTCCCGCAAAAGGGTCTGTGAAACAGGCAGACAGTAACGGGGTCTGTGAAACAGGCAGATGGCAATATGGTCTAGAGAAGCAAAAGTAGAAGCTAGTCAGGATGGTGATAGATCTTTGCTGTCTGCGGAACTTAGGAGCAGAAAGATACAAATGTTTCTTAGACAGTAAAGTGGAGTTCACAGGCAAATGGGAAATCAGCATGGTCGTCAGAGTTCACACCAGGGGTCAAAACCTGAGAATCAGTTATGCTATCAAAATCCAAGGAATCAATAAACAAGACCAAGAACTGCAATGCTCTAACAAAGGCGCTGGGAGCATGCCCAGTCTATATAGGCCCTTGATTGTGAGAAAGACAGGCAGGTATGACAGGAACAGGGAGACATCATATGTCCATGGGGTGGCAGAGAGTCCAGCAACTCAAGTCACTTGGTGACATAAATATTACATTTAACACATATCATACACAGGGTTGCTTGTTCAAACCCCCATGGTTCCTGACAGAAGCTGCAATTTGCAATATATCTAACAGTTAACTTTTACTTCTGGCTGGTAAAACTTAGTGCTTTATCGAAGTACTGTATTAACTACAATACTTCAATGCCTAAAAGCGGTACTGCCAAACAGAACAAATATTTTCCCCAGTCTACATTGAGGCCTGGATGAGACAGCCACATGTCATTTTTGACATTGATAGAATTGCATGGTGTAATAGATTAGTTTCTTCAGTTGGGAACTTTGAATTATGTAATCACCATTATTAGTCTAATTCTAAAAAGGCCTACCACTGCAAAAAAATCTTTGTATGACTCCAAGAATTCTGATTAGCACCATTTTGTTTTTAGCATCTCTTAACATATGACTTGGATGACAATATTCACAATGTAGAGGAGTGTCTGAACCATCTTCGTTTGCTTGATGCTGAAGGTAGAATATGGGGTCAAGATTTGCTCCTACAAGTGAAAGATGGAGAACTGATGCTAAACGACATGGAGACCCGGGTAAGAGGAACCTCAATATTAAAGATACTTTACTGTGAACTTCAATCAACACTTCATATTTATAATATTAACTATGTATTACAGGACAGTCTAGAAAGAATTCCCCTGCAGAATGTCCAGAGCTCTTGTTCAGTAATGGGGTACTCAACATATAATTCAATCCTCACTATTACTATCCAAGACAAGAGAAAATCAAGCATATTCCTTTTCCAGTGTGATGAACATCCGGTAAGAAGGGCAATGCAACCAAAATGTAGGGAATAATAGGCTTTGGCAGAGGTACAGAAACTACAATCTCACACCACTTGTCTATGTCCTTAGGCTGACATTTTGCACACAAACCTAGAGAAAGCCCTGACACAATGGAAAGGAAACCACAAATACAAAGATGTTCTCAGGTATATATAATTGTCTTTCAAACTCACTGACCTCCTCACTCATTATTATTATCTGACAACCTATTCTCTGCCTTTCTTTTTGTCAGGTTTGTGCATAACAATATATGGACACCAGTACTCATTTTATTCAACGAACACCTTCTAAGCTTCAATGGTGTCGCTTAAATGCCTCAATAGCGAGGCATTCAGCGTCAAACATCCACCCCAGGACGCACTGTGACCGCTGTGGAGAGTGGTCACAAGCACCATTGCGAGAGATTTTACCTCTCACAAGATGGCGGCTTCCTTTAAAAACATAAACAAGTTTCCAAGAAGGTCTCTCCACACCCTCTTGAGAAATCTGGTACTGCAGGTGTTGCATTCAACCATGCACGTCAATGGAGCCCAGCTTTCTAATCACAATCTGATTAGTAAAATATAAAAAAATAATTAAAAAAAAATGGAATAAAAATAGCTAAAAAAAATTATACAAATGTGGTAACATTTAAAAATAATTATGCAGTTGTGTCACCATCAAAGGAACCACCCAGTTATAATAAATTGTAGAAAAAAGTCCAAAAAAAAAAATATTTATATTTTTATGAGCAAGTGCTAAAATTAGGGCTTTATCTTACCAAAAATCCTGACATGGAAAGAGTTCAAATACTAGCATTTCAAATATCCGAGGGGTGTCTACTTTAAAAAATGAATGGTTTAATGGGGTAAATTGGAGTGGCCGGGTTCAGAGATGTCCCAAATGGGGCATAGGCAGACTGACCAAAATGAAAAAAGTGCACTTCACAAATGTGGCCTTTTAGCCTCATACAACCAGACAAACCCATGCATGAGTGGTATCACTGTACTCAAGAGATGTTGCTGAACACATATTGGGGTGTTATTTGACAGTGACGTATACCAGTCAAAAAAAACAAATATCCCCACAAATTTTGACAAAGGCTGGAGGTAAAATTAGTGCAGGGAAATTGTTAAAATAATACCATTTAAAATACCCTGGGGTGTCTAGTTTTCAAAAATATATGATTTGATGGAATAAGTTGAACTGACTGGCTTCAAAGATGCTCCAAATAGGACATGGTGGCAGAAGGACCAAATGTACTTCTGCAATCCGACCCATGCATGGGTGGTATCACTTTTTTTTGTTTCTGAACACATATTGGGATGTTGTGTGACAGTGACATATACCAGGAGCAGTAAATTCACACCTGAAGTACAATTTATGTGATTAATAACACAAATTAAATTACTGCCACAAAGTTGGACAAAGAGTGGTAGTAGAATTAATGCATGGAATGGGTTAAAATACCAGCATTTGAAATTACTTAGGGTGTCTATATTAAACAATATATATCCCTCCAAATATAGGGGGGGTGTAGGCTTACCCGGTCAGCAGACTTCAGATCCGGCATCCATGCCAAAAATCAATACAAAACGAAGATGCAGAGAAAATAATCCAACGCTGCAAAACCGAGAACGCCAAATCGAACTCAAATTCAAATAACTCCACCAAAATCCATACTTAAGCAGACTTTATTGGGTAACTTTAAACATGAGGGGGGCAATAGACAGGGAATAGAAAAAATAATGTCTAAGGAGTACATATGTGCTGCAAACTAGAAACCACTTATGAGACTGGCTGCAGATAAAACTAGTTCACTTGCTCATCACCTAATAAGATGAAAAAAGAAAAATTTTATGCTTTACTCAAATTAAGTCTAACAAGCTCCTTCACTGACAAATAGCTCTAAATCACATCATTTAGAGCTATTTGACAGTGAAGGTGCTTGTTTGACTTAATTTGAGTAAAGCATAAAAAGAATGGTGTGTGCTTCTGTGAGTGAATGTATGGAAAGTATGGTGTGTGCTTCTGCGAGTGAATGGAGATATGAAAGGCGTGTGAATGATCAGTAATTAGGGTTGAAGCCTTGACGTGGCATTACTGCTCACGTAGGAAGTTAAATTATGGTACAAAAAGTACACATTTGCAAGAACTACACCCCTTGGTGCATCAAATGAGGGGCTGTATGTGTTTCTAGTACAAGCCTGGAGTGCGCAAGCAGGGGCGTACCTAGAGTATTTGGCACCTGGGGCGGATCCTGTATGTGGCAGGACACACACACTTTAAAACTGCATAGCTGCTATCGTTATATACTGGCACAGACATTGAAGGTGGTACAGCATAACACCTATCACTATATACTGAGGCAGATATTGACGGGGGTACAGCATTATACCTATCATTATATACTGAGGCAGACATTGACGAGGGTACAGCATAACCCCTATCACTATATACTGAGGCAGACATTGATGGGTACAGCATTACACCTATCACTATATACTGAGGCAGACATTCACGGGGTAGAGCATATCACCTATCACTATATACTGAGGCAGACAATGACAGTGGTACAGCATATCACCTATCACTATATACTGAGGCAGACATTGACAGTGGTACAGTGTAATCCCCATCACTATACACTGAGCCAGACATTGACAATAGTGCAGCATAACCCCTATCACTATACACTAAGCCAAACATTGATGTGGTATAGGCCTACCACTTCAGTGTCTGGCTTAGTAGGGATGCACCAAAATGAAAATTCCGGACCGAAACCAAAAATTCAGCATTTACTTGGCCAAAACCGAAAATTACCCCCCCACACCATAAAAAAATCTCACACTTTTATTAAAAGTAAGTAACACATCAAAATTGGACAAAAAAATAAAGTTGCAATATATATATATATATATGATTGTTAACAGCTATCATGCCCATGCATACCCAGGTTCTAGCATGTACTGGTTGCCTGGGCATGATAGGAGTGTGACTGCTGTTAGCAATCATATATATATATATATTAATATTGTTATTATTATTGTTCACATGTGAACTCAGCACTGGAGGCATAGAATCAGATGTACAAATCCCGTATTTGCAGATATACAATAATAATGTACGGAAACAGCATTGCAGGTATAGATCAACTAGAAATCACATAAAAACTCAGCAATAAAAGGTATAGATAAAACCCGCTAAATTACAGGCATATATCACAGATTGCACACCCCAAAGCGGGCGTCCACATTGCCCACATAGAACCTGACCAGCACCCAAATTACACACACACACATAGGACGTGCCATCTTTGCCCCCAAACAGCCCAGCATGAGTCAGCATTGTTCCCAATCAGCCGAGTGTACGCCATCTTTGTCCCATAAACACGCTACCTGTGCCATCTTTGTCCCATAAACACGCTACCTGTGCCATCTTTGTCCCATAAACACCCTGCCTGTGCCATTTTTGTCCCATAAACACCCTGCTTATACCATCTTTGCCTTTTTGACAAATCAACTATACACCTATGATTAACACAAACACTTTTACAGTCACTCACTAATTCACTTTCATTCACACAATTCATTCACACAATCATTTATTCTTTCACACAAATTATTTACATATTCATTGATGCATTCTCACAAATTCATTAATTCTCACTCATTCACACAATTCATCCACACATTAATCCATTCATTTTCTCTCTCTCATTCCGACTCTTTATTTCAATATTCTTGCTACCCTCCTTTCTCCCTATCTACCCATTCTCACCCGCTTCTGCCCTATCTTCCTCCTCTCACTCCCTTCTCCCTATCTACCCCCTATCCCCCGTCTCACTCCCTTCTCCCTATCTACCCCCTCCTAACTATCTACCCTTTCCCCCTTTGAAGTTCACTTACCTTTCAGGAGTCCTGCGGTGGGGGTGCAAGGCCTCTGTCTCCCAGCTCTGCCACTGTATGGAACAGTATAGAGTGATGGGAGTTATGATGTACTTTAGAGCATAATTAAATAATGAAAAAGACATTGGAAATGGTACAGCATAACACCCATCACACATTTACCAATCCACACTTACCAATCCACAGATTCCACACATACCAATCCACACATACCAATCCACACATACCAATCCACACATACCAATCCACACTTACCAATCCACATTTACCAATCCACAGATTCCACACATACCAATCCACACATACCAATCCACTCTCACTGTCACTGTCACTGAATGATTTTCTACCTTTCCTCTTTTCTTCTTACAGCAGTCAGCTACTTTTCTTCCTCTTCGCTCCGCTTCTTCTGTCTTCTTCCGGGTTCAGAGGGCACGGAGAGCGGTGGGCGCGGCTTCAGTGTTGTGCGCCGGGATCTGACAACAAACCCCGGCGCACAGCAGCAGTTGCCGCGCGGATTGCAAGGGAGCGGTATCGGAGGTCTTTAACAGACCTCCGGCTCCCTTGAGTGATTTTAAGCCGGTTCAAGGGAACCGGCTTAAAATCACTCAAGGGAGCCGGAGGTCTGTTAAAGACCTCCGATACCGCTCCCTTGCGAGCCTGCTCCTCCAGCGGCGGACATAACTGTCCGTCTCTGGAGGGGTGCCGGCAAGTTGGCACCCCCGTGATGAGCGGCACCCGGTGCGGACCGCCCCCCCCGCCCCCCTAGGTACGCTACTGTGCGCAAGACACAAATGAACATGTCGCTATGGTTAGAAAAAACATTTTCTAGCCAAAGCGACATATTCCATCATTATTTGTGCAGTCAACTTTTGTCCTAGAAATACATGTAGCCCCTCATTTGAAGCTCCAAGGGGCGTAGTTTCTTAAAATGGATGAATTGTCCGAATGAGGGAGAGCATGAGTTAATATGTGGATGAATTGTCTGAATGAGGGAGAGCATGAGTTAATATGTGGATGAATTGTCTGAATGAGGGAGAGCATGAGTTAATATGTGGATGAATTGTCTAAATGAGGGAGAGCATGAGTTAATATGTGGATGAATTGTCTGAATGAGGGAGAGCATGAGTTAATGTGTTTGTGTGTATCATAGAAGTATAATTGTGGAAGGGCAAATATGGCACTAGCAGGATGTTTGAGCCTTGGGGACCAAGATGGCACAGGCAGGGTGTATATGGGACAAAGATCGCAAATCTTATGTGTGTTATCTGGGTGCTGGTCAGGTTCTATGTGGGCAGTGTGGATGCCAGGGCTGACTTTGGGGTGTGCAACCTGTGATCTATGCCTGTAATTTAGGGGGTTTAAAATATAAATGTTTTTATGTGAATTCCAATTGACCTACACCTGAAAAGCTGGGTTTCTGTGTTATTCTGTAGATCCATATCTGCTATGCTATGTTTCCATACATTTATGTATACCTGCAAATACAGGGTTTGTATGTCTTGTTCAGTTGATTAATACCTGCAATGCTGTTTCCATGTATTTATTTGATCTATACCTGCAATGCTACATTTCATATATTATTATTGTATACCTGCAAATACAGGATTTGTTTGTCTGATTCTGTTTATTTGATATATACCTTCAGTGCTGAGATCACAAGTGAATTTCAATTGATCTATACATGCAAAGCTGGGTTTGTGTGTTACTGTTGATCTATACCTCCTATCAGCAGCAGGATATAATATTTATATATATATTTACATATATATATCGGCAGCAGGGACTAATATTAATATATATGGGCAGCAGGGGCTAATATATATATATCAGCAGCAGGATCTAATATTAGGCCCTGAAATCATTTAGTGCAAAAGTTAAGGAATTGTGTTGTTTAAAGGATTTCAAGGATTAGTCGTACTAAATTGTGGCTTCAGGCTTCCCATGTTGAATGATCAAGTATTGTATTGTCCGATAACAAAAGTATCATTCCATAGCACATTACTGTTGGCAATATATATATATATATATATATATATATATAGATATAGATATAGATATATACATATACCGGTGTATATATATATATATATATATATATGTTTTTTCAGTGGTATGATTTAATGGTGGAAATGATTAATGCCCCCCCAGTTTGACTGTGGTATCTTGTGTGCCCCCCCTATATATTGTTTCTAGAGTCGCCACTGATGTCAAGAAAAGATGTATAGAAGGCTAAATAATAACACACACCGCAATAAAGGCAATAATCACCACATAGAAAATCACTCACCGTCAAACAATGGAACTTGTCCCCCTAGAAAAAACAAGGGTATGGGAGGGAGGGAATAATACTTGCCTCCGTGTCATTAATAAAATTATGACTTTGCGTCATGTAATAGTAAAATCTGGTAATTTTATTAAGACACCGAGGCTTCGTATTATGCTAGTTCAAAGCTGATGAACTACTCGTAAAGCCAAGTGCTGAATGGGCCGAAAATAAAAATTACGGAATGTAGATTCAGATGACCAGTCAGCCGCCTTCATGATATCTTCCAAGCGACACCCTAAGGAGGAAGCGAAAACAGTAACATCGATACCCGCTTGGGCTAGTAGCCACTTGACCCAGTGAGCGAGAGAAACAGTAGAGACCGGAAGATGAGGCAAACAAAATGATAAGAATAAAGGCGCAACATCGACGCCCCTGAATGAAGCAGTACGATCCTCATAAGCACGAAGACACCGCACCGGACAAATCCGGGGCCGATCGGGAAAAGCCTGTTTGCAAGATATCAAACAAAGTATGGTAACTAATTTAGCCGACAACTGCTTCAAAGATAAATCCTCATTAGGACCCCACTGATCTAAGAAATCCAAGACCAAATTCCCAGAAGGAAGTATAGCGCGAAGCAGGAGGACGAGAAAAACGAATACCCTTAAGAAGTCGACATATAAGAGGATGACGACCAATGAGAACACCCTCGAAAAGAACATGGCCAGCCGAGATAGCCGATCTATATACGTTCACCGTACGATAAGCTTTCCCTTCTTCAAACAGCATAGTGAAGAATCCGAGGATCTCATTCAAAGGAGCAGATACGGGATCCACGTGTGTCTCCCCATGCACCACTTAGACCAGGAATCCCATGCAGAACGATAAGCTCTTCTGGTACCAGACGCCCATGCATTTGCCATAAGACAGAGTTGATTGCGGAACTCCAGGGAAAGACCATGGTCCCTGGAAAGCAGCCAAACCATCAGACGAAGAGTGCCGGAACACACCAATCCATGCAAATTCCCCTCCGGATCCGTCAGAATGTCCGGACGGTCCGGGAGCATCCGAGGCATATCTATGGACATCTCCAACAACTGAGGGAACCACGGTTGAGACTGCCAAAACAGGGTGATCAATACCGTATTTGCTCGATTATAAGACGAGGTTTTTTTCAGAGCAAATGCTCTGAAAAATACCCCTCGTCTTCTAATCGGGGTCGTCTTCTAATCAGACCTCAAATAGAGTCTGATTAGGAGACTAAGATCCAGATCCCCCGCACCGCTGCAGGGGACCTGGATCCTCCTGTCTCACCCCCCCCCCATCATACACACTTACCGGTGCTTCCTGCTGTATTGCCGGGGCAGCGGGTTGACGTCTACGCGATCCGCGTAGACAACGTCCGCTGCAGCCGGAAGGAGGTGTGGCTAGCAGCGGGGGTTGTCTGCGTCCGTCGCGTAGACCTTCCCCGACTGTCAGAGATCTCTGATCTCTGACAGCCGGGGAAAGTATACGCGACGGACGCATACAAACCCCCGCTGCCAACTCCACCTCCTTCCGGCTGCAGCAGAAGGCGACGTCAACCCGCTGCCCCGGCTGGAAGCACCGGTAAGAGAGGGCTGAGAGGGGAGAGAGGGGAGAGAGGAGAGAGGAGAGAGGAGAGGGGAGGGGGGGGAGAGAGTGTGTGTGTGTGTGTTAGTTAAATGGGGGCATAGGGCATTTCTGGAGTGGCGTTAAGGGGGCATTTAATAGAGCACTCTGCCTCCTGAAATGCCTTATACCTCCCTATATGCCACTCTGCCCCATAATATGCCTTTTAACCCCCTAAATGCCAGAGTGGCATATAGGGGTATAAGGCATTTCTGGAGGCAGAGTGCTCTATACAATGCCTTTTAACTCCCTTAATGCCACTCTGCCTCCTGAAATGCCTTATACCTCCCTATATGCCACTCTGCCCCATAATATGCATTTTAACCCCCTAAATGCCAGAATGGGATATAGGGGTATAAGGCATTTCTGGAGGCAGAGTGGCATATAGGGGGTCAAAAGGCATACCATGGGGCACAGTGGCATATAGAGGGTTAAAAGGCATATCATGGGCCACAGTGCCATATTGGTGTGGCAAGCCTGGGGGCAGATGTGCGTAACTGGGGGACAGGCTGGAAAATACAAGAAATAAAAACAAAAAAAATATTTTTCTCAATCATAGCTTTTATTAAAAAAAATAGTTTACATGAATTAACATTTACTGGTAAAACTTTTTTCCTTTAGGGTCGTCTTATATTCAGGCTTTTTCTTTTTTCCTAAGTTAATATTCAGATTTTGGGGGGTCGTCTTATAATCAGGGTCGTCTTATAATCGAGCAAATACGGTACTAGAGTGTCCCCTTGGGTCCGGAACTGGAGAAGGGTTCTAGCAATCATGTTGAATGGCGGAAAAGCATAATGCCTGCCCTGAGACCAGTCTTGGAGAAAGGCATCCGTAGCCAGGGCATCCAGATCCGGTCTCCAACTGACGAACCTGGGAAGCAAAGAGGTCTGTATGCTGATCCACTCTCCTCTACTCCATGTCCTCACCAGCGCAAAGTGCGCTCCTTCTGCTCTCCATCAATGCCCACGGCCTTAACACCCCCGAGAAACGATCCTCCCTTTTCCGAGACTTGAGGAGGGGGCGTGTGGGCGTTGCCTTTGTCCAGGAGACCCACTTTCACTGGCCACGGGCCCCCAAGCTTTAGTCCAGATCATATCACTCTGGCTTCTTTAGCAATAATACGGTGGCCAAGACCAAGGGTGTGGCGATTCTTTTCTCCGCCCGTGTTCCTTTCCAGGTTTTGGAGACGAGGGCCGATCCGGAGGGACGATTCTTGCTGGTCAAGGGAACGATCCTTGACCGCACATACACATTTGCTAATGTCTATCTCCCCAATCAGGGACAACATACTGTTCTGCGTGCCGCCCTCCGGGAGCTCGCCGGCTTTCAGTCTGGGATCCTGGTGCTGGGTGGGGATTTTAATGTTGCTTTGTATCAGACATTTGACACTTCTGCGGGCACCACACGGACTCCCCGCCACGTTCTGCGGAGGATCATCTCTCTCCTCACGGGAACATAAGCTGGTGGACTGCTGGAGGGCTCTTCACCCCACCGACCGGGACTATACCTTCTACTCTACGCCCCATGGTTCATATTCCCGCATCGCTTATTTTTTTCTTCCTTGCCATTTTGCCTCACTTTAGCGTCGCTCCTCTATTGGAACGGTGACCTGTTTGGATCATGCCCCAGTCTTTATCTCACTAGCCTCCTCCCTTTCTTTGCTTTCTAAGTGCTCCTGGTGCTCCCAACGGAGACTCCTGTGCTGACTGTTTGGGAAGCCCACAAATGTGTCCTTCGGGGACATCTTATCAGTGTTTGCTCTCGGCGCAAGCGCCTTGAGACGGAGAGGATTGACCAGCTCTATGCCCAGATCACCGCAGCTGAACAGGTTCATAAAACCTCCCTATCAGGAAGCGACCTGCAACTTCTCTTGACTCTCCGGGGAGAACTAGCCTCTATCCTCAACAGTAGGATGCAACGTTCTCTTTTGAAAACCAGGGCGTTGTTTTACGAGCACAGGGATAAACCCAGCAAGTATTTAGCTAGGGCCTTATGCGCAGTCCGGAAGCCTACGTATATCACCAGGGTGCGCTCCTCCGATAACCGAATCCTCTCATCCTTCGGATATATCCCACTGCTTCCAGAGTTACTATGAAGGCCTCTACAACCTTCGCCCAGGTACTATTGACCCACCTTCCACTAGTGACTCTGCGGCCATTAAATCGTATCTGGATTCTACGTTACGGAAGAAGATCACCACGGAAGAGACAGCTCTTCTTGACTCCCCAAATCACTGTGTCTGAGCTCGAGTTGGCGCTCAAGTCCTCCCCCTCTGGCAAATGCCCTGGTCCAGATGGGCTTCCACTGCGTTATTACTCTATGTTCAGAGACATTTTAGGCCCTCGCTTCGTAGCTGCCTTTAACTCTATCCTAGAGGGGGGCCGCGTTCATGACCATACCCTATCAGCCTCCATTGCTCTGATCTCTAAGGAGGGCAAGGATCTCGAACTATGCAGCAGTTACCGTCCCATATCACTGTTGAACACGGATTTGAAACTGTTCGCTAAAATCATTGCCAACAGGATCAAACCTTTCATGTCCTCGTTAGTACATCCTGACCAGACTGGTTTTATCCCGGGTCGTGAGGCCAGGGACAGCACTATCCGTGCTCTCACGCTTATGCATTCTGCAAAACATACCTCTACCCCGACTATTCTCCTGTCCACTGATGCCAAAAAGGCCTTTGACAGGGTGCACTGGCTTTTTATGCAGTCCACCCTGGCCCGCATGGGTTTTGGCCCTGGTCTCCTGGCCTGGATTCGGTCTTTGTACTCCACACCCGTCCGGGTCAATGGCTTTTTCTCTGACCCTTTTGCTATTAGCAATGGCACCCGTCAGGATTGCCCATTGTCCCCGCTCCTCTTCGTGCTCTCCCTTGAGCTCTTCCTTCAGGCCGTCAGGATGAATTCGGATATCTGTGGTCTCCGGATGGGGACCACACACCACAAGGTTTTGGGATACGCCGACGACCTTATGTTTGTCATCACCCGGCCACGGATCACCCTCCCCGAAAGAGGTGGCTCTTTCCTTGAGGGCTTCCTTCCCCTTTGCCTGGCGTAGCCCCAAAATAAATCTTGGGACCTGGCTATCTCCTGATTTCTCCCAGCTTTTCCATTACAACTTTTCGCCTTTACTGGCGACTCTCCAGGCTGATTTGCTCTCATGGAAGAAATTAGCAATCTCCTGGACTGGCCGGATTAACACTATCAAAATGAACATTATGCCCCATCTTCTGTATCTCTTCCAGACCCTTCCCATCACGATACCTCCCTCCTTTTTTGATACGCTACAGACTGTCTTCCTGCGTTTTGTGCGGGGTTCGCGGAACCCCCGTATCCGCTTTGCCACCCTGATTCTCCCCAAAGCTGCGGGTGGCCTGGCTCTGCCCTGCCCCCGCTCTTACTACAGAGCTTGCCACCTGCTCCGGGTCCTTGGAGTGGTCCCACAGCCTTGCCCATAATCAGTGGGTTTTTGTTGAAGCGACCTTACTTGGCCTCCCCGTGAAGGGATTACCCTGGCTCTCGATTGCAACAGCTCGTAGGTTATCCCTACCTCATCCTTTCATCCGAGTCACCCTTGACGTCTGGCACCAGATCGTTAGGAAGACACGGCTCTCTTCTGTCCCCTCTCTGCTGACCCCAGTTAGGGACAACCCTGATTTTCCCCCCGGGATGGGCGGCGACCTCTTCCCGGCTCCCGGCTCTACTGGGGGTTCGACGATCCGCTCCTTCCTGTCCGACGGCGGTCTTAAGCCCTTAACTCAATTGGCTGTCCACTCGCCTCCTTCCCTAATGGATAGGTTCCACTATGCCCAGCTGTGCAGCTTTTTCCGGTCCCAGCCTCAGAAGCACACTATGTTGAGAAGCTGCACACGATTTGAGGACCTCTGCCTGGCTTCTTCGCTCCCGCCGCATGGCATTTCCAGGTTATATGGCCTCCTTCTTGAGGCCTTTCATGCGCTCCCGCCTTCGTTCATGGGGGGCTGGGAGTCGGAGCTTCAGACCACCTTCTCAGCTGACCAATGGGAGAAAATGTGCCTCCTTACTCATGGCTGTTCTAGGAGTAATGGGGACTGGGAAATGTCCTATAAACTGTTAGCCCGTTGGTACAGGCCCCCGAGCATAACTTCCACTTTCCGTCCCGATGTCCCCGACAGGTGTTGGAGATGTGATGCCACCCCAGGTTCCCTCCTTCATCTGTGGTGGCACTGCCCGTGCATTACCCCGTACTGGACTTCTATCCACTCGCAGATGCAGCACTTTACGGACAGGACCATCCCGTTCACCCCGGAATTCTTTCTCCTTCTCCATATGCCTTACTCTGAGCGTTGGTTCCGAAAGTCTGTGGTACGCCACCTCCTGACTGCAGCAAAGGCGCTTGGTCCCCCTGCTTTGGGGCAGCCCTGCTCCACCTTCTTTCCAGGAATGGGTCCTCCGCGTAGAGCGGATACGAATCTTTGAGGAATTGCACCTATTGGTGACTGGGGCGACTGAGCGATACAGGTCTACCTGGTTCTATTGGCTGGAGTTTGTATCTGGTCCTCTTATCCGCCCCCTCCTGGCTTAGACTCCCCCCCCCTCCCTAGAGCGCTCCTATCTCCTCTCTTCTTCTCTGTGTTTCTTCACCCATCACCCCTCCCTTTCCCCCCCTTCATTCTTCTCTCTCCCACCCCCGTTTTTCCCCGTCACCTCCCCCTTTTTTCCCCGTCTTCCCCTCTGCATCCTTTCCTTCATATGTCTGGTGCCCCCTGTGTGCTAGGACTCCACTCATGCCCATGTTCTGTGGCGCACACATATCAACCCGCGTTTTCTACTGCCCCTGACCTGCCACGTCCTCTCTGGCCGCTTTCTCGTTGCACTGTGTTCCTATCGTTGGTTCGGACAGCGCACCGTGTTGCACGCTCCAGCCACCAGTTGTTCGGCATTACTAATACTGCAAGCTGTTTTATGCACTCTATGGAGATACCTTCTAAAAATTGTGTATTTTTGCCTTGTAGCCCCCCCTCCCTCTTTTTTTCTTCTGTTCCCCCCTCTTTGAAATACCAAAAATACGAATAAAACTTTGATTTACCCTAAAAAGGTCGGTATGCAAGGGACCCCAAAGGTCGTTTATCCGATAGAACAAATCCGGATGAAGACGCCAATCGCTCCCATCTCGGAGATATCTGGAATTCCAGTCCGCCGTGGTATTGGAGAGGCCGAGAATATATTCGGCCACTATAGAGATGTTGTTGTGAAGGCAATAGTGCCAAAAATCCCATGCCAGGACTGCCAAGGCTCTCGATTTGGTACCTCCCAGATGGTTGATGTAATGAACCGCAGAGATGTTGTCCATCCTGAGGAGGATAGAACAACAAGCTTGATCGGGAGAGAGGCTGCGAACCGCGAACGAACCCGCCAGCAATTCCAGGCAGTTGATGTGGAGGAAAGATTCGTCTGGAGACCATTGCCCACCTGTAGAGACGTTCCCGCAGCGCGCGCCCCAACCGCGTAAGCTTGCGTCTGACTCTATTATTAAGTCCGGTACCGGTTCGCATATCGCTCTCCATATGTAGAAGCCACCACGTTAATTCTTCCTTGGCCTCCGCGTCCAGAGTTATCTTGGTCTCGTAAGAGAGGCCTTGCCTCAGATGAGCTGCCTTCACACGTTGCATCGCTCTGTAATGTAGTGGCCCTGGGAAGATGGCCTGAATGGATGAGGAGAGAAGTCCCAGCATGCGAGCTAGGTGCCGCAGGGAAATCAGTGGAAGACGTAGAATTCTCCGAATCTCCTTCTTGATAGCTACGACCTTCGTGAGAAGGTGTAACGTCTGTAGGACTGCATCTACACGAAATCCTAGGAACTCGATGGATTGAGAAGGATCCAGGATGGATTTCTCCCAATTGATTAGAAAACCCAGGTTTTGTAGTAAGGATACAGTCCACCCGAGATGAATCTTGAGGAGTGCTTCTGACTGAGACATGATCAGGATATCATCGAGGTAGATAATAAGTCGTACTCCCCGACTTCTTAGGAATGATACCACCGGTTTTAGAACCTTGGTAAAACACCACGGGGAGGATGAAAGGCCGAACGGGAGGCATGTGAACCTCCATTTCTTCCCGTGCCATGTGAACTGAAGAAAATCCCTGTCCCCTGTCCTATGGGAATCGAGAAATAAGCATCTTTGAGGTCTAACTTGACCATCCAATCGGACGGGAGCAACAGATCCCGAAGACAATGGATACCTTCCATCTTGAAGTGATGATACACTAGGAAGGAATTCAAAGGCCGCAGATTGATTACCGGACATACTCCACCTCCTTTCTTTGGAACAAGATAGAGGTTGCTGACGAATCCTGGGGTATCCCAAGGAACCTCCTGAATGGCCCCTTTGTCCATCATTTCTGCTACCTCTGCAGATATCATTTCTTGATCCTTTGTTGGAAACACGAAAGGTCTCGCAGGAGCCACCTGGAAAGGAATGGTTGCCCATTCCAAACGATAAGCCTGTACAGTTTCTAGAACCCAAACATCTTGTGTCATAATATGCCATACGTGAGAAAACAGAGCTAATCTCCCCCCCACTTTGACATGGGAAAAAGGCTGAAACCAGGTACTTACCGTAGGTTCTCTTCCCAGGAAAAGCTCCTCTGGTATTGCGAGACTGCCATGGTCGCCCTCTGGAAGGGAAGAACGGAGTAGTCTTGGGTTCTGCATATGCCGTTCTACTGGGGAAGGAGCCTCGATTCTGGTGGAATGAACCGCGAAATCCACGGCCGGACAGACGACCCCTAACTCTGCCGGCCCCTCCAAAAACCTTAGGCGTAAAAACACGCTTCATAGAGCTTTGAGCCTTATCCAAAGCTGTGAAGGTCTTCACAAAGGACCCCAGATTCTTAATAAAAGAATCACCAAATAGGCCTTTGGCCGAGGGACCAGGTTCATTATCAGCCATGTTGACTAACTTAGGCTCTATCTTGAGGAGGATGGCTTTCCTCCGTTCAATAGCCAAAAGTAATGTGCTATGGAATGATACTTTTGTTATTGGACAATACAATACTTGATCATTCAACATGGGAAGCCTGAAGCCACAATTTAGTACGACTAATCCTTGAAATCCTTTAAACAACACAATACCTTAACTTTTGCACTAAATGATTTCAGGGCCTAATATTAGATCCTGCTGCTGATATATATATATTAGCCCCTGCTGCCCATATATATATATATATATATATATATATATATATATATATAAATATTATATCCTGCTGCTGATAGGAGGTATAGATCAACACTAACACACAAACCCAGCTTTGCATGTATTGAAATTGAAATTCACTTGTGATCTCAGCACTGAAGGTATATATCAAATAAACATAATCAGACAAACAAATCCTGTATTTGCAGGTATACAATAATAATATATGAAATGTAGCATTGCAGGTATAGATCAAATAAATACATGGAAACAGCATTGCAGGTATTAATCAACTGAACAAGACATACAAACCCTGTATTTGCAGGTATACATAAATAATGTATGGAAACATAGCATAGCAGATATGGATCTACAGAATAACACAGAAACCCAGCTTTTCAGGTGTAGGTCAATTGGAATTCACATAAAAACATTTATATTTTAAACCCCCTAAATTACAGGCATAGATCACAGTTTGCACACCCCAAAGTCAGCCCTGGCGTCCACACTGCCCACATAGGACCTGACCAGCACCCAGATAACACACATAAGATTTGCGATCTTTGTCCCATATACACCCTGCCTGTGCCATCTTGGTCCCCAAGGCTCAAACATCCTGCTAGTGCCATCTTTGCCCTTCCACAATTATACATCTATGAGACACACAAACACATTAACTCATGCTCCCCCTCATTCAGACAATTCATCCACATATTAACTCATGCTCTCCCTCATTTAGACAATTCATCCACATATTAACTCAGGCTCTCCCTCATTCAGACAATTCATCCACACATTAACTCATGCTCTCCCTCATTCAGACAATTCATCCACATATTAACTCATGCTCTCCCTCATTCGGACAATTCATCAATTTTAAGAAACTACGCCCCTTGGAGCTTCAAATGAGGGGCTACATGTATTTCTAGGACAAAAGTTGACTGCACAAATAATGATGGAATATGTCGCTTTGGCTAGAAAATGTTTTTTCTAACCATAGCGACATGTTCATTTGTGTCTTGCGCACAGTAGCGTACCTAGCGGGGTGGGGGGGGGCGGTCCGCACCGGGTGCCGCTCATCAGTGGGGTGCCAACTTGCCGGCACCCGGCACCCCTCCAGAGACGGACAGTAATGTCCGCCGCTGGAGGAGCAGGCTCGCAAGGGAGCGGTATCGGAGGTCTTTAACAGACCTCCGGCTCCCTTGAGTGATTTTAAGCCGATTCCCTTGAACCGGCTTAAAATCACTCAAGGGAGCCGGAGGTCTGTTAAAGACCTCCGATACCGCTCCCTTGCAATCCGCGCGGCAACTGCTGCTGTGCGCCAGGGTTTGTTGTCAGATCCCGGCGCACAACACTGAAGCCGCGCCCACCGCTCTCCGTGCCCTCTGAACCCGGAAGAAGACAGAAGAAGCGGAGCGAAGAGGAAGAAAAGTAGCTGACTGCTGTAAGAAGAAAAGAGGAAAGGTAGAAAATCATTCAGTGACAGATGACAGTGAGAGTGGATTGGTATGTGTGGATTGGTATGTGTGGAATCTGTGGATTGGTAAATGTGGATTGGTAAATGTGGATTGGTATGTGTGGATTGGTATGTGTGGATTGGTATGTGTGGAATCTGTGGATTGGTAAGTGTGGATTGGTAAATGTGTGAGAGTGATGCGTGTTATGCTGTACCATTTCCAATGTCTTTTTCATTATTTAATTATGCTCTAAAGTACATCATAACTCCCATCACTCTATACTGTTCCATACAGTGGCAGAGCTGGGAGACAGAGGCCTTGCACCCCTACCGCAGGACTCCTGAAAGGTAAGTGAAGTTCAAAGGGGGAAAGGGTAGATAGTTAGGAGGGGGTAGATAGGGAGAAGGGAGTGAGACGGGAGATAGGGGGTAGATAGGGAGAAGGGAGTGAGAGGGGGAAGATAGGGCAGAAGGGGGTGAGAATGGGTAGATAGGGAGAAAGGAGGGTAGCAAGAATATTGAAATAAAGAGTCAGAATGAGAGAGAGAAAATGAATGGATTAATGTGTGGATGAATTGTGTGAATGAGTGAGAATTAATGAATTTGTGAGAATGCATCAATGAATATGTGTAAATAATTTGTGTGAAAGAATAAATGATTTTTGTGAATGAATTGTGTGAATGAAAGTGAATTAGTGAGTGACTGTAAAAGTGTTTGTGTTAATCATAGGTGTATAGTTGATTTGTCAAAAAGGCAAAGATGGTATAAGCAGGGTGTTTATGGGACAAAAATGGCACAGGCAGGGTGTTTATGGGACAAAGATGGCACAGGTAGCGTGTTTATGGGACAAAGATGGCGTACACTCGGCTGTTTGGGAACAATGCTGACTCATGCTGGGCTGTTTGGGGGCAAAGATGGCACGTCCTATGTGTGTGTGTGTAATTTGGGTGCTGGTCAGGTTCTACGTGGGCAATGTGGACGCCCGCTTTGGGGTGTGCAATCTGTGATATATGTCTGTAATTTAGGGGGTTATCTGCAAATACGGGATTTATACATCTGATTCTATGCCTCCAGTGCTGAGTTCACATGTGAACAATAAGAATAACAATATTAATATATATATACGATTGCTAACAGCAGTCACACTCCTATCATGCCCAGGCAACCAGTACATGCTGCACTATTGTCAATGTCTGGCTCAGTGTATAGTGATGGGGATTACACTGTACCACTGTCAATGTCTGCCTCAGTATATAGTGATAGGTGATATGCTGTACCACTGTCATTGTCTGCCTCAGTATATAGTGATAGGTGTAATGCTGTACCCATTAATGTCTGCCTCAGTATATAGTGATAGGGGTTATGCTCTACCCCGTGAATGTCTGCCTCAGTATATAGTGATAGGTGTAATGCTGTACCCATCAATGTCTGCCTCAGTATATAGTGATAGGGGTTATGCTGTACCCTCGTCAATGTCTGCCTCAGTATATAATGATAGGTATAATGCTGTACCCCCGTCAATGTCTGCCTCAGTATATAGTGATAGGTGTTATGCTGTACCACCTTCAATGTCTGTGCCAGTATATAATGATAGCAGCTATGCAGTTTTAAAGTGTGTGTGTGGGGGGGGTGCCACATACAGGATCCGCCCCAGGTGCCAAATACTCTAGGTACACCCCTGCTTGCGCACTCCAGGTTTGTACTAGAAACACATACAGCCCCTCATTTGATGCACCAAGGGGTGTAGTTCTTGCAAATGTGTACTTTTTGTACCATAATTTAACTTCCTACGTGAGCAGTAATGCCACGTCAAGGCTTCAACCCTAATTACTGATCATTCACACGCCTTTCATATCTCCATTCACTCGCAGAAGCACACACCATACTTTCCATACATTCACTCACAGAAGCACACACCATTCTTTCCCCTTACAATCCCAAATAAATGATGGAAAAGGGAGAAAAAAATCACTTTTACAGCAAAAATAAGTTTTGCAGTAAAAATGCAAGGCGCTCCAGGGATAAGATGGTTACTCACGTAGCACACAGGCTCAAAGAGATCATGGGATTAAAAATTAGTATCGGCCATTTTTAAAAAGGGAATGTGACTTTTTATAGCTATATGATCACTGTGGTAACATTGGCTACCACAGTGGATCATTTAGCTAGAATACTTAAACTTTTTTTTTTTTTTCAAGTTAAACTACTTTATGTTTAATTATTTTTACAATCTATATACCGTTGGAAAGGTGAAGTACAGGCATCTAAGCAGCATGCCCCCATACCTCTTTAACTGACAATTGTCAGTTGTTAATAAAGTTGCGCGGTGACGTCATCGCGTCATTGCGCGAGACGTCACCGGGCGGATCGGGTGGCCCCGGTGATGCCCTTCAGTTTGAGGGGACGATCGCCGGTGTAGGTGGTGATGGAGGTCCACAGACCTCCATCAAGGTAGGGTAGTGCTAGTGACGGCATGGTGCCGTCGTTAGCACCTGACTGGGACTGCTAGCGACGGCACCTTGCCGTCGTTAGCAGTCAAGGGGTTAAAGTCCCATTGCGGGACTGTCCTGGGTGACTCTAAATTCGGCGGGGGGGCAACAGGGGGGGCAAGGAATATCCTAGGGGGGGCAATTGCACCCCCCCTTGCCCCCCTGTAGCGACACCACTGCTCAGCAGGCACACCAAACGCCCTAAAGCGGTATCAAAATCCAGAAGTTGATCACCCATTTTGGCGGCCTCCAGCAATTCATACAATTTAGTGACAGGACCCAGTGAATCCAATACTCTGTCCTGGCAATTGTTTAGAGAAAACTCAAGACCCTTTCTGAGGAGCATTATGGGAATGGGTGTGATGTTATTAGAGGCACTATCTGCTTATTGGCTGTTATTGTTTTCCTTGTTTAATATCTCTTTGCTGCTGTTGGGAATAAAGAAAGAATAGCATAATACAAAGTCTCCGTGTCTTAATAAAATCCATTACTCATTAATTTTGTAGCCTGCCTCTACACGTTTCTTAAGCTCAATGATGTTATGTCAAGTGACCAGACTTGCTCTGCAAGGTAGGGTCTTACCATTGACTTATCCCGAGGCTAACTTAACATTTTGTAAGGGTGGTGGTGGTTTTTATAAAAATAATTGTATTTGATTTGGCATATATATGGGGAAGGTTTGTTTTAAAAAAAAATATTTTTACTATTATACCATGATTAGTGTGCCTTAACCTAGGTGTCTATGCAAAGCTTAACTTCTCCTGAGAAACTGTAAACTGCTTATACAAGCTGTCACCTAAAATGGACTTCCACTGGGAAAAATGCAGCATGGCTCTCAGCACTTAAAGGATTAAAATACAGCTCATATAAACATGTGTGTCCTTCAGGGCCCTTGTGCCACTTTACTAAGAGCAGATCGGTGCTTAGTTAAATGATCAGGGATTTGCCTATCCATCACAGTACCTTTTCCGCACTGAGGATCTGCAGCTTGAGGAAGAAGAATCCCAGCTGGAGCTATGTCCTGTCCCAACATAAATACAGAACCGTCCAGAAACTTATCACCAAAGAGAATACCAACCAGTCTACCACACTGACGGAACTCGCTGTTCCACATCAAAACAAAGGGGAAGGAGTGAAACTTAACCCTTGATTAACTCAAAATAACAAATTGCCCCCTTGCCAGCCCCCTGTCCACCTTATTATGTATTTTGTAATCGGCTCCTTACAATAACCATTCTTGATTTGTTGTAGGTTTATTGCCAAATCATGGTTTCCTTTAATATTTAAACTTGTTAGTGCTATATAACTAAGGTTAAACTTTGGTGTGCAATACAGAACCAATGCAACTCAGAGTCCAGGGATTCACCCTGTGAGGCAGGGGCGCACCTAGAGTATTTGGCACCTGGGGCGAATCCTGTATGTGGCACCCCCCCCAGCGTAACTGTTATTATTTACTGAGGCAAACATTGATGGTGGTACAGCATAACTGTTATTGTTATATACTGAGGCATGCACTGACGGTAGTACAGCATAACACCTATTACTATATACTGAGCCACGCACTGACGGTGGTGCAGCATAACACCTATCACTATATACAGAGGCACACATTGACGGTGGTGCAGCATAACACCTATCACTATATACAGATTCACACATTGACGGTGGTACAGCATAGCACCTGTCACTATACATTGAGCCCGACATCAACAATAATGCAGCATAACCCCTTATCAGTATATACTAAGCCAAACATTGGTGGTGGTACAGCATAGCACCTGTCACGATATACTGAGGCACGCACTTGTGGGGGTACAGCATAACACCTATCACTATATACTGAGCCACGCACTGACGGTGATACAGCATAACACCAATCACTATATATTGAGGCACGCACTGACGGTGGTAAAGCATAACACCTATGTACTGAGGCAAACATTGACGGGGCACAGCATAGCACCTGTCACTATATACTGAGGCACACATTGATGGTGATACAGCATCGATAGATAATTGTTATATTCTTATAATCATTTTGTATGTACCCCAACATTGCAAGAATTCTATATTTCAGCCAATAATTATTTCTGAATGAGCTTTTTATTTCGTGTTCTTCTATAATTAGGAACAATATGGAGAGTCTCCAGACACAGAATCAGAAAATGGGACAGTTTCCCTTTCAGAGTGTAGGATGGGGAAGTCCTAAATCAGAGGATATTAGCGGAGAACTTCCCAATGGTATGACATGATCTTCAAGCTATTGTGTTTGTGCAAAATAGAGAAACACTTAACTAAGTGGTCTATTCACTAATGCATGCTTTCTGTTTTGTAATTAGCTCAGTAAAATGTTTCTAAGCTTGTCTTATTTGTCATTTGTGACTAGAAACATTAATTCTTATTACTTAAACTAACCATATCATTGCTAATATACAACACATAACCTATTACTAATTGGCTGGCACACAATGCATGTAGCTAATACATGACCCATTTGGTCATGAAACTAACAATTAGGAGAGACATTGAGTATATATTATTTCTGTTATCTATATAACAGAAATAATCTAAACTTAATGTCTCTCCCCATCCTTTGTTTCATGACCAAATGGGTCAATAGTGTTAACTTTGAGGAAATAATTATAGCTCCCCGTACCTCACAATCCTGTACCTTCTGATTTCTGAAAGTGCTCTATATACATTTGGTATGTCCCCCATCTCAGGCTCCAGGGGCGAGCCTTGGGTTAGTCATTTTTTCATGCCTGCCCCCGCAATTAACATGCACACATACTAACATGCAACTCATCATATGCTTACAAAGACATAGACACATGTATTGTTTTCTCATGCTCTCTTCTCCCTCTCCCAGGAGTCACCTACTCTAGGCTCCCCCATGATACGCTGACACACACACTCATGCTGATACCCTAACACACACACACTAACACCAAGTACTAACATACACCCACTTGTGCTAACCCACACTCTAACAACATACCTTGACAACATGCACTAACACATCATAGAGACACATTCATGCTAACATTGGGGCAGGCTGAACATCACTCCACTGCTCTTTTTTTATTTATATATTTGTACCCAATTATTGAGGTCTTTTATATATATATATTTTTTTGTCTCTATTTCTTTTATTTAATGTATTGTATATTTTTTTGTCTTTGTATTAACATTTTTTTACATTTATCTCCTTGTTTTCAAGATGTGCTAACCATACACTCACACACACTCATGCTAAGACCATACACTAAGACACACCCAACATCATATGCTGACCAAATGCTGACGCACTCATGCTAATTCTATACAGTAACATTTACACACTGGTACACATTGCTACACGCACTGACATTTGCACAAACTTACACACTCATGCAAACACACATATACATTTATGCTTACACATACTCATTAACACACACTTGTACTCCCTCTCAAACACACTGACACATACACATTGATGCTCACAAACACTTACACATACGCTTTCCAACTTGGACCTGCCCTTTGTGAACAATTTTGGACCAGCCCGGGAGCAGTTGCCTGCCCTTGAACCATACGCTCACACATGCTACCACCCCATAGATACAGTAGATAGACAGACATGTGCTTATTATGTTTGTTTGCAGATTCACCCACTTCCCTGATGAGATTTGACCAAGAGAGTTTGCAGTCCCTAAATGCAGAACCAACTTTCCAGCCTCAATCAGTATCCAGAGTATTTGAAACACAGTGTGATATTGTAAGTTTATGCTTCTATTCTGAAACATCTTGCAGACATTTCCTATTGTATAAAATGGGGTGATGATGCTACCCTTGCGGATGTAATGATAAGTCTGTGACTAGCACTGTATAGTTGTCTTATCATGTTGGGAAATCCCCAGGTATTTCGGTTACCAGGTTTTGTGGCTATTGCAATGTCTTTTTTAGGGTTCTCTGCTTGATTTACTGTAGTACTACATGTATAAATGTACAATATATAGGTACAGCAATAACCCCCTCCTTCTGTATAACTAATCATTTCTTTATCACCAACAACCTGCAGCAGGACCCATAAAATAGAGGTTCTATAACTATTGTTCCCCCAAACATTTGTGTTGTAAATCTTGCATTTGCTTATGTTTACTCTCTGCTGAGGGGCATTGTTGATTAAGCAGGGCCTTGATATAGAATCCTTTGGTTGATCTTCCAAACACAAATCCTCTTAAGGAGTAGTTGGGCCGGTCGGGTTGATACCGCTAATCTTATTGTGCATATCCTGCACCTGGAAATACAATGACTCACTTTGGCTCTCATGGTATAAAGGTCCAACAGCCCCCCCTTCCTATGTAGGCCCTTAATTTCTGATATATCTCAAGGGATAAGCAGACTCTGTAATTACTTTCTCAGATGGGTCAGAATTGGACTGCAAACCAATCATGGACATGAACAAGTCCCACAGAGCAAAGGATTGAATTCATGCCCCATGCTGCCATTTGGTTATCCAAAGTATCACCTGTCTGGACACGGCTAAAGAGAGTGCCCCTCCATTTGTACCCATATTAAATTACCACTGCAAGTGTAGTGTTTTCTTACTAATTCTATGTAAGAACCTGGGTCCGTGGTCAGACAGCTACCAGGACCCAGAGCGCCCAAAGATGGAGTTCAGGAGTTATTGCGCAGTAGCGGAGATGGACAGGGCCTGATGCAGGGCAACCACACTCTCCAGGGTGTTGAGCGCCTAGGTTTGTACAGCCACGTACCAGCGCCCTGACATATCAGCGGATGTTATCCAGTTCAAAACACAGCAATAACCTGCATGCACCCTAGAGCAGGTATGAGACATAACTGAACATAGAAATAGGCAGGATGCTGCAGGCTGGGAGTAGGGAAGCAAAGCAGAGTACAGGAGAAACATAGCAAGCAAGGGGGACAGAGTAAGGAGCAGGGAGACCAAGCAAGAAACATAACCAGACAAGACATACATGGTACAGGGCACTACATGGAACAAGACAAGGAATACTCAAGGTCAGACATGAACAAGACAGGACACCCCTCTACCGGGGATACAAGACAGGACATCACAGACTGACACACAAATACAGGAACTAGCCTAGGACTATATGATAACTATTGGAGATTCCGTCACATCTTATGGCCATAGTATGCTTAGCCTACCACTACGCCAAAGTACTCCAATGACGGTGGTTCCTAATGCTAAAACCTGCCTAAAGAGGTACTAAACATGAAACCCAAACACATATCAGAGAGACATACCTGCAGACTGGGACACACAGGTGGGGCACACCTTATAAAGGAAACAGAGCAAACACAAAGAGCAAGACTGGAATGAAGGAATCAGAGGTACAGGACAGAGCATAGGAAAATCCAGGAATGGATTACTGCAAAGGGAGAACTATAGCAAGGACTAGGGAAGCAGTAGTAAGGACTAGGGAAGCTGTAGCAAGAACTAGGGAAGCTGTAGCAAGGACTAGGAAAGCTGTAGCAAGACAGGGAAACTAAAGACATGCAGCTCCGCAGCCCAAATGGGGCCTGAAATACTATGTTTCTTGGTATTCAAAATAGAGCAAGTTACTAATCACTAAAGGGAAACTAGCTCTGATTATGGGACCACCACTGGCAGAGACCAAAATCAGCAGAGGAGCTTGGGAAGCAATGACAATTTGCAAGCTGACAGCTTAACCATCCATGAGATAAATCATTTTGATCATTAAACATTAACTTTGAGAAGTTTTTGGTATCGCGCCATTAAAAAGTATGGGGCCCATTACTGATCCCTGAGGTACTCCACTATTAACAAGGGCTTCTTTTGAATATACCGTATTCTTTGGCTTGAGTAAAAATGTTTAAAGGGTTTACAATATACTCCTGGAAATTGATCAGGACCCAGGGCCTTATTCTTAAATAAGTTCATCCCCTCTAGCTCTTTTTTAATTATCAGACGATTAAATTTTTCCAAATCTACTTCAAACACAGTGGGATCTTTGCGGTTGCTTCAAAATTGTTTATAAATCCCTGGGAGTCCCCCTGGGGGTGGGGTTGTCTTTTTTTCATATAGAGAGGAACAATAATTACCAGATTTTACTATTTCATGATGTAAAGTCATGATTTTATTAATGACACGGAGGCGAGTATTATGCTATTCTCTTTCTTTATTCCCAACAGCAGCAAAGAGATATAAACAAAAACAAAATCCAAATAACATCAGCCAATAAGCAGATAGCGCCTCCAATATCAACACGCCCAGTCCCATAATCCTCCTCTTTCTTGCTGGAACCGAAGATCCCGAAGACCGAAACACGAACAGCACCTCCACATCCGTAAAAACAGGAACGGAAGAAAACTCCATACAGATGCTTCAGGCTGAAAAATGGAAAAAAACATACGGTAAAACAGGCCCGAAACAGAATCCAGGTCGTGAAACAATGAAACAAATGCAGAAATGCAAAATAACAATAACACACCGCAATAAAGGTAATAATAAGCATCATTAGAAAAATCGCTACCGTAAAACAATAGACTTACCTCATGAGAGACACAACACAAAAAAACCCTGGAAAAAGCACAAGGGAATAATACTCGCCTCCGTGTCATTAATAAAATCATGACTTTACGTCATGAAATAGTAAAATCTGGTAATTTTATTAAGACACGGAGGCTTCGTATTATGCTAGTTCAAAGCTGATGAACTACACGTAAAGCAAAATGTTGAACGGGCCGAAAATAAAAATTACGGAATGTAGATTCAGATGACCAGTCAGCCGCCTTCATAATATCTTCCAAGCGACACCCTAAGGAGGAAGCCTTAGAAGCCATAGCACCTCGGACAGAATGAGGTGCGAAAAACGGAAACATCAACACCAGCCTGGGCCAGTAACCACTTGACCCAGCGAGCGAGAGAAACAGTAGAAACCGGAAGATGAGGGGAACGAAACGATAAGAATAAAGAAGCAACATCGACACCCCTAAGTGAAGCAGTACGATCCACGAGCCGTGGTATTGGAGAGGCCGGGAATATATTCGGCTACAACAGAGATGTTGCGAAGGCAAAAGTGCCAAAAATCCCGTGCCAGAATCGCCAAGGCTCTCGATTTGGTACCTCCCAGATGGTTGATGTAACGAACCGCAGAGATGTTGTCCATCCTGAGGAGAATGGAACAAGAAGCCTGAGCGGGAGATAGGCTGCATACCGCAAATGAACCCGCCAACAATTCTAGGCAGTTGATGTGGAGGAAGGATTCGTCTGGAGACCATCGCCCACCTGTAGAGACGTTCCCGCAACGCGCGCCCCAACCGCGTAAGCTTGCGTCTGACTCTATTACGAGGTCTGGTACCAGTCCGCAGATCGCTCTCCCATTCCACGCGTCCATATGAAGAAGCCACCACATCAATTCCTCCTTGGCCTCCGCATCCAGCGCTATCTTGGTTTCGTAAGAGAAGCCTTGTTTCAGATGAGCTGCCTTCACACGTTGCAGCGCTCTGTAATGCAAAGGTCCTGGGAATATGGCTTGAATGGACGAGGAAAGAAGACCTAACATGCGAGCTAGGAGCCGCAGGGAAATCAATGGAAGACACAGTATTCTTCGAATCTCCTTTTTGATAGCTACAACCTTCGTACGAGGAAGTTGCAACATCTGCAGGACAGCATCCACACGAAAACCCAGGAATTCTATGCATTGAGCGGGATTCAGGATGGATTTCTCCCAATTGATCAGGAAACCCAGATTCTGCAGTAAGGATACCGTCCAACCGAGATGAACCTTGATGAGTGCTGTGGTGTTTGAACCAAATATAAAAATATATCTCACAAAGGTTCGTCTACATTAAAAGGTATTTATTATAAGGTAACAACACAGCAAACACATTTATCTCATATACACGCATAGCCAAACCCCACAGGACAACAACCCCTTTTTTTATCTCTCTCTCTATACATATAACAATTCCCTTCAACACAATTTGATCTCACCCAATGTTAAGCCTCCAGATCCGATAATAGCTCACTGCCGGGAGCTCACTCTCACCACATCCACCATGGAGGAAAAGGAAAAAGAACTGAAAGAGTCCATGTGTGGTATTATATTATATACCCTTCATTTGACGTCACATCCTGTTTCATCACTTCCTTTAGTGAACTGTGGGAGGGAAGGATTCTAAGAACGCCCACCTTAACCTAATCCCTTTGTTTATGGGGACAAGACAAGTTACCACAAGTGCCTCTGATTGGGACATGATCAGAATATCGTCGAGGTATATGATAAGCCGAACACCCCGACTTCGCAGAAACGACACCACTGGTTTCAGAACTTTGGTAAAACACCACAGGGCGGATGAGAGGCCGAACGGGAGGCACGTGAACCTCCACTTCTTCCCGAGCCACGTGAACTGAAGAAAATCCCTGTCTTCGATGGCTATGGGGATCGAAAAATAAGCGTCCTTTAGATCCAACTTGACCATCCAATCTGACGGGAGCAACAGATCCCGAAGACAATGGATACCTTCCATCTTGAAGTGACGATACACTAGGAAGGAATTCAAAGGCCGTAGATTGATTACAGGACGTACGCCTCCTCCTTTCTTGGGAACAAGAAAGAGGTTGCTGACGAATCCTGGGGTATCCCAAGGAACCTCCTGAATAGCCCCTTTGTCCACCATCTCTGCAACTTCTGCTGAGATCATCTCTTGATCCCTTGTCGGAAACACGAAAGGCCGTGCAGGAGCCACCTGAAAAGGAATGGTTGCCCATTCCAAACGATAAGCCTGTACAGTTTCTAGAACCCAAACATCTTGTGTCACAACATGACATACGTGAGCAAACAGAGCCAATCTGCCCCCCACTTTTACATGGGAAAAACGGTGAAACCAGGTACTTACTGTAGGGTCTCTTCCCCGGAAAAGTTCCTCTGGAAGCGCGAGACTGCCATGGTCGTCCTCTGGAGGGGAAGAACGGAGTAGTCTTGGGTTCTGCATACACCGATCTACTGGGGAAGGAGCCTCGATTCTGGCGGAATGAACCGCGAAATCCACGGCCGGACAGACGGCCCCTAACTCTGCCGGCCCCGCCAAAAACCTTAGGCGTAAAAACGCGCTTCATAGAGCTTTGAGCCTTATCCAAGGCTGTGAAAGTCTTCACAAAGGACCCCAGATTCTTGATAAAAGAATCACCAAATAACATACCTTTGGCCGAGGGACCAGGTTCAGTATCAGCCATATTAACTAATTTAGGCTCTATCTTTAGGAGAATGGCCTTCCTACGCTCAATAGCCAGAGAGGAATTAGCGTTCCCCAGCAGACACACCAAACGTTGAACCCACCCTAGAGCAGTATCAAGGTCCAAAGGCTGATCACCCATTTTGGCAGCCTCTAAAAGTTCGTACAACTTCGTAACAGGGCCTAGAGAATCCAAAACCCTGTCCTGGCAATTCTTGAGGGAAAACTCAAGACCCTTACGGGGTTTCCATCCAGTCTTCCCAAGAAATTGGATGATCAGAGGGTCTACCTCGGGAGTCTTACACACTCCATCAGGAACAATCGGCCGTGGGCATTCGGCCCTAAGCTTATTCCTAGTCTCCTTAGATAAAGGAGTACGGATACGAGATGCCAGATAATTAGCAATATGAATAGGGGGCTCCCACTCCGCAGAACGAGGATGGCGGAGATCATCTGGGTCAAATAGAGGCAAACCCTGAGGGTCTAGCAGAGGACCCTGAGTCTCTACACCCCTAACACCCAAAGCCTGTTTAAGAGGCACCTTAGGAAGGGCATCTGAAAGTTGAGGGGGAACATCAGACTCATCTGAATCTGCACCTTCCAGAGGATCCCTATAAGAATCCATAGACTGGACATCCTCACCATCACTGGCCTCTGAATCAGAGGACTCAACCAGGGCACGCGCCCTTTTCCATTTCCTGACCGATTTAGCCCGGTCAGAGGCACTATTGCGCGGTGCATACGCGCCATCTGTGACAGCATGAGAACTGTCCATAACAGCAGGGGAGACCCTGACATCAATCAGTGAGGGAGACAAGTGTTTTGTCTTGGCCGAGGCTTTACGCCCTGTCGAACGGGGCTCAGAATGCCCTGCAGTAGAAACCCCAGGCTGAATCAGGCCGGAGCCCTGGGCTTGAGCAAAAGCCTGGGCAATAGACTGAGATATGGAGGATGACATAGCCCCCACAGCCTGAACTAAGGCCTGATTAATGGATCTGGACATAGTATTGTCCATCATAAATTGGAATTCCTCGGAGGAAACCAAATGATCATCCCTGACCACATTGCTATTAGGGACAGCAGTGGGAGCAGTAGCCCCATGAGGGAGATCGCCACCAGAATTCTGCATTATAAAATAAACAGAAAACAATACCTGAAAGAAATATACACTGATAATGGAGAAAGGGTGAAATAACCCTTAAAAAACAGCACACACACGGAGAGGCAGAGCCAGAGAACCACTGACAGTAAAAACCGCGCGAAACGAACTAAAAATGGCCGCCGCGTATGAAGAAAAAGCCGATACGGGAGATGAAATATAAAAAAACGTGTAAAACCTATTGCCAGACACAAAGATGGCCACTGTGACACAACTGCGCATGCGCGGCCGCCTCAGCGGCCGCAAAAAGAAAGAAGGCGCGACGGCGTAGACGAGAATGACACGCCGAAGAGCCGAACAGGATGAAAAACGCCGCGATCGGGCAGAAGAAAGCAGCAGCAACTCAGGAGAGACGCTGACAGGAGAAATAGAAAGACGAACAAGGTAAGAACACCGAGAAGAGGGAAAAACGTAATACAAGAAAATATAAATAACGGAAAGCAATACAATACCAACTAAAAACACGAAAATATAAATATATATATAAATATATATAAGGCTGAAAGGAAAAACAGAAATCGAAAAGCAACAGAAAACAAAATATGGAAAACACCAAATAATCTAAAATATGAAAAATCGAATATAATATATTGAGAGCAAAAAATTGGTACTTAGCTGTCTGAGGGAGCAGCAAAGAAAGAGGAGTATTATGGGACTGGGCGTGTTGATATTGGAGGCGCTATCTGCTTATTGGCTGATGTTATTTGGATTTTGTTTTTGTTTATATCTCTTTGCTGCTGTTGGGAATAAAGAAAGAGAATAGCATAATACGAAGCCTCCGTGTCTTAATAAAATCAGCAAATAATCTATTTTCCTAGGATCTCAGGTTATTGTGCTGTCTGATTTCTGTATAGCCATTATATCCTGAAGGTATGTTAAGCTCTATCCACTAGCCCCAGATCAGATAACATTTAAACTGATGTTGTATCTTAAGTGATCCAAAGGATGTCCGTGGACAGGACCTGTCAAATTCTCCACCAGGATTAGCCTAACCTGCCTCCGTGTAAATAGCTTATCTGCTACCAACAAGAAAAATTATGCTTGCTTGTCATTGGGGGCGTAAATATTACGCAAGTCAACTTCCACTTCTTGTATCATCCCAGTAAGACCCCTCATGTTGTAGTTTATTACCTTAATGGTTGTTTCACAGGCATCCAAGCACACGACACAAGGGCCAAAATAGATAACCAAAAAAAAAAAACACAGCAAAAACATGTATAGAGTGACATAAGGATGGTCATTATAACCATCCACAATATTTTCATCTATTTTTGGCCATTATAGGATAAATATTGCACGGTACATATCACATTTTCCAAACTGCATTTTTTTCAAACTTGGTTTAATTGGCCAATAACTGCAATAGTGGTCACAGATATCAAAACACCATATAAACCATATGTTGCTAAGAAGTAGACTAACTCCTGACAGCGCAACTTGGCCTGGGTTAAAGGTCCGTACGAGCAACTCTATTGGTCGTTCGTACGCACATTTAATTCTTAGAGCCAAGTTGCGGGACCAGGATTTTAAAAGTCTGCACGAACGACTCTATTGGTCGCCAGCAGGGGGTTCATCTGCCATCAACCAATGGCAAAGGAGCTCCCTGCCGGCGACCAATAAAGTAGCCCATACAGACTTTTAGCTCTTGGAGCGGGGAGACCAATGGCCTCTCCAGGCCAAGTTCCCCATCAGGAGTTAAAGGGCCATGTGACTGACTCTACTGGTTACCTGCAGGGGCCCTATCACCGACCAACATAGTCGTTCTTATGGCCCTAACTCCTGACGAAGACACGAAGAGTTGGTCGTGCCCAAGTCTAGTTTCAATCTGCATTATGTAGATTGCTTTCTTATACTACTTGTTTATTTTCCTTATGATGAGGTATGCCTGCAAAAGCTGATCAACCAAATCATCTCCCTCCATATGCCTGTTGTAGGCCTTAATGCAGACTGGCATCCTACAGACCTGTGCTTTGCCCTCAACAGAAACAGGCACTGTGGCATCATCATGGGTGGTGCTTAACATGTAATTTACTGGCAAAAGTTCTTGGCGCTAAGCTACGGATGCCCCAATTTCTAATTTGGTATGCTGAAGCTGTAGTGGGAGGCCTCTTCTATTTTGCCTTATGGTATCACAAGCCACAGTATCCATGCAAGACAGCAACTTGAACAAAGGGACCTTTGTAGATGTTGTCTTGTTTATTACCCTTCAGTACCCTTTGTTCATTAAGGGGCATAAAAGGTCCCAGACAATTTTTTCACTTGTGCCAAGAGGGTCTGGGCAACCTGGTGGATCAAGCTGGACATCTTTCACCTCATATACCTGGAATGTGTGTAACCACTACCACTCTCACACAATTTGTAAAATGTAACCTCCTAACGGGAGTGTTTAGTGGGGATGTGTTGTTTGAATCCTAACTGGATATTACATTTTCAGTAGTGACTAGACTTGTGCATTCGGATACGTAAGAATTACAAAGCCTCAAAAACAAGGCCAGACCCCTCACGAATCAGATGAAAATGAAGCAAAAAGCTCTGAATTTTCCAGTCACACTCTCGGGGAAGACATCACCACAGCGCCACCATTTTGGCGGAAGCTGCGGGTTATGTCTGCAGAAATGCAGACAAAGAAATGAGATTCTAGATTAAGTATTGAAGATAGAATAGAGAAGAGAGGGAGAGTTTCTGTTCAGTTTTTACAAATGAAAATGAGGGAAAGGGACATGTGAGTTTATCGAGGCAGAGGTTCTACATCAGTTGTCTAAGGTAAAGACAAATAACTCGATGGGGCCTAATGGGATACACCCCAAGTTATTAAAAGAGCTTGGTGGTGTACTTGCAAAACCATTAACGGATTTATTTAACTAATCATTGGTAACGGGAGTCGTCCCAGGATTGGAAATTAGCGAATGTTGTGCCCATTCACAAGAAAGGCAGTAGTGAGGAATAGGGCAACTGCAGGCCAGTAAGTCTTAAATCTGTAGTGGGGAAATTAATGGATGTTAAAGGATAGGATTGTTGAACATCTGAAGTCACATGGGTTTCAAGATCAAAAACAACATGAGAGTACCTCAGGAAGATCATGCCAAACTAATCTTATTGATTTTTTTGATTGGGTGACTAAATTAATTGATCATTGTAGTGCAGTAGACATTGCATATACGGATTTCAATAAGGCCTTTGACATAAAAGACTTATCAATAAACTGCAATCTCTGAGTTTAGATCCCAATATTGTTGAATGGATTAAGGACTGGCTGAGTGACAGAAAACAGCGTATATTCAGAGCAAGGTCTTGTTACCAATGGGATACCTCAGGGATCTGTACTGGGACCCATTCTCTTTAATATTTTTATTAGTGATATTGCAGAAGGTCTTGATGGAGAGGTATGTCTTTTTCCTGATGACACAAACAACAGGGTATATATTCCTGGAGGGATGAACCAGATTGCAAATTATTTCGGTAAACTGAAAAAATGGTCAGAGCTGTGGCAACTGTCATTTAATTTGCATAAATGCAAAGTAATGCATCTAGGGCATAAAAATCCAAGGACACAGTGAGGAAAGGGGATTTAGGGGTAATTATTTCTGAGGATTTAAAGGTAGGTAGACAATGCAAAAGAGCAGCAGGAAATTCTAGCAGAATTATATAGGGAGAGGTATTAGCAGTAGAAAGAGGGAAGTCCTCATGCCGTTGTACAGAGCACTGGTGAGACCTCACTTGGAGTATTGTGTACAGTACTGGAGAACATATCTCCAGAAGGATATAGATATGTTGGAGAAAGTTCAGAGAAGGGCTACAAAATGGTTCATGGATTACAGGATACAATTTACCAGGAAAGGTTAAAGGATTTTAACATATATAGCCTGGAAGAACGACGTGATAGGAGGGAAATGATAGAAATATTTAAAGGGAATCATCACGATAAAGGAAGAGAGTTCATTTAAAAGGAGAAATACTACCACAACAAAAGCACATAGTCTTAAGCTAGAGGGGCAAAGGTTTAAAGGTAACATCAGGAAATATTACTTTATGGAAAGGGTAGTGGATGCATGGAATAGCCTTTGAGCAGAAGTGGTAGATGTTAATACAGTGAAGACATTTAAGCAAGCATGGGATAGGCATAAAGCTTACAAACACATACACACATACATATACACTGCCCTTACATCTCTTACCTCTCCCTCCATCCTTCTTCCTCCAGTCTCCATCCTGTATCCGGCATCCTGTCACTTCAGGCCTCGCTTTACTGCTCCCTCATCACTTCGTACCGGCTATTGCTGCAGAGCACAGGGATGACGTCATATCCCCACACTCAGCATTATTTGCCGGCACATAGTGATTAGGGAGCAGTAAAGCGAGGTCTGAAGTGACAGATCTCGCGCTCCCTAATGTTGAGCCAACTAGAGGGAGATTGCGATCTCCCAGGTAGTCTGCAGGCTGCAGCTGCTGTGAGCCCCCCCCACAGCTGCACCTGAGGTAAGTATCACTCTCGCCTCGCCTCGCCCTTCCTCTGCCCCTGCAAGGTGGGACAGAGGAAGGGATAGGTGGGACAGATGGACATAGACCCGAAGGGAGGTTACGTGCTCGCTGTACTCAAGATTCCCACAGGACGGATGGAACAGAGGTGATGTAACAGACTGAAATTTGGCGCCAAAACCGTCCTCTATTTAAGCACTTTGCCTTCAAATGGTTGTGCCTATGTCCTATAGTGCCTATTCCTCAGTATGCGTCCTACTTGATTTCCCGTTGCTTGTTTATTTGTTGTTTATGATCTCTGGTACCCTGAGGCTGGCTAGTTCCACAACATTTCTACTCTCTGGAGCCCTGACCTTGACTAGTCTAACCTTGAGCCTATATCTTGCAGTCCTGCTTGATACCGTTGTGTCTTCTCCGTGCGTGACAGTATCAGAAGGCCATCATGAGTCCTGCATCAGTGGGAAAACAAGGGTCCTGCGAGGCTCATCTGGATAAAATGGATCACTGGTTGCATCAATTCACTTAAGCCCTCCAGACTCTGCTGCAGAGTAGTTATCCTGTCCAACATACACCCCAGCCTGGCTCCTACACCTAAACCTGCACCGGTAGCCTCAGCTCCAGGTTAACTAAATCTCCCTTAACGTTATGGTGGTGATCCTGCAGCATGTCGAGGTTTCCCAAATCAATGCGAAATACATTTTGAACTGTCTCCATATTAGTCATGACACTCCTTATTAACAAGGACTTGGCATGGGCTTCTCCACTCTGGGAGAGAAACGCCTCAGCTGTCCAATTCTACTCTGAGTTTGTGGCTGCCTTACGCTCTGTCTTTGATGTTACAGGAAGGAGGACCACCGCATCATCCTTATTATTTACCATTTGCCAGGGTTCCTGTCAGCTTCTGGAATATGCCATAGAGTGCTGTACCCTGATGCCAGAGGTGAAATGGACTAATGAGGCATTGGTCCCTGCCTTTCTGAATTAACTCTGTGATACCCTGAATGATGAGATCGCAGCGAGAGATTAACCTACAGAGCTTGACAGTGTGATTGTCATAAATTGATCTACGCCTTTGCGATTGACTTGCAGAGGGAGAGTCAAGGACTTTGTGACAGGGGAAGATGACCCAATATATGTCTTGCCCCACAATTCACTCCTTCAACCACTTCTTCTGACCCTACAGAGGAGCCAAAGCAGTTGGGAGTGGCCAGACTAACCGAACATGAGACGATGGGAGGGACTGTGTATGTACTGAGGTCTCTCTGGTCTCCTTCTGAAGACCTGTCCCAAGAGGTCGGGAGAACACCCGCACCTAGGTAGGCTAGGGGGACCTGCTATAGGTGTGTTGGACTCTTCCTCCTAAACACTCTTCACCCACAAGACTGTTCCTGTCCGTCTGGTCTGGTCCATGGGGTCCATCATAACTAATGCCTTCCTTGATTTCTGGAGCCACTAGTATTTTTTTTAGACTCTGTTTTCTGCAACCAACAAAAAAATTCCCACTTTTCCCAGAGCAAACCTTGTATCTGTTGAAGCCATTGACTTTGTCCTGAAAAAATTACCCTCACCACATCACAGCTTACACCCACTGTCGCATTAGTTAACAGGGAGTAACTGCAATTTATCATGATCTGTTCTCCCTTCATTCCCCTCATCCTGGGGTTCCAGTGGTCACAGTCCCACAACCCAACTGAAGACTGGAGTACCAGACAGATTGTTGCCTGGAGCAATTCCTGTGATGCTCATTGCCTCAAGCTGGTGAGACACGACTCGCTAATTTTGACCCCACCAGCTACTTCCCTTCTGGTAAGGTCCAGAGTTTTGCGAATCTGTTTCACAAGAAAATGCACAGAAAAACTACTTCCCACAGGCATTACAATTGCCCTATTGACTTACTTCCAGGGACCATACCACCCAGAGAGCGGGTCTACCCACTGCCCGTCCCAGACAAAGAAGTTGTACATTGAGGAGAATCTCAGACGGGTTTTAGCCGTTGATCAACGTCATCCGTCGGAGCACGGGTTTTTTCTGTTCAAAAAAAGGATGGAGCGTTGCACCCTTGCATTTATGCCAAAACTGGAAAAATTTGCTTTTGAGGTCTGGAAGGTCACATTCTTAGGATACGTCATAACCCCGGTGGGTTTTGAGATGGATCCTTCCAAGGTGCAACCATCAAGGACTGGCCTCAACCTGTGGGCCTAAAACCCCTTCAACGTTTTTTGGGGTTTACTAATTATTATAGACATTGTGTTCGCAACTACTCTGTGATAGCTGCTCCTTTAACGGCCTTAACAAAAAAGGGAGACGTCTCTGCTTTTACTCGGCTCAAGAATAAGTTTATTACGGCTCCTGTATTGACACATCTGGATCCACAATTGCCGTTTGTCTGAGAGGTTGACGCATCAGAGCCTGGGGTTGGAGCAGTTATCTCTCAAAGTGCCTTGTACAGTGGTACATTGCATCCTTGTAGTTATTTTTCAAGAAAATTTACTCCTGCAGAAAGAAACTAAGACGTCGGGAACAACGAGTTTCTTGCCGTCATCCTTGCGGCATCTTCTGGAGGGCATTCCAGTTCCTATGTTGATTCTGAAGTATCACAAGAATCTCCAGTATATCAAATCTACCAAATGCCTCAATCCTCGGCAGGCCAGGTGGGCCGGAGGTCTGGAGATGGGACAGACCTAACTACATGCAGCCACAAGCACGAGTGCACTGAGAATGATAGGAGTACCACAAATAATCCAGAAGTTCAGGAAGCTGGAGGGAGACGTAGTCCAAAAAACACAATCCAAATCAGGGAGCCGGATATAAGAAGGGTCAAACTAACGAGTCAGGTCAGGAAGCCAGAGATGAGTCCAGGAGTAAGCCAAGTCAGGGTACCAGAAAAGCAGCAGAGTCCAAAGCAATCCGAATCAGCTTGCGGCCCGCAAGCCAAATGTGTCCGCCAGACCACATTCAAAGCGGCTGTCGTGCGTCTGTAAGACCACCTCCCGGCAACTGCTTTGAACACGTGACGTTCGAGGGGGCGGGCTCACAGAAGGTGTTCCTTGTGGCAAGGAGAGGGTCATCACATCGGAAAAAATTATAAAACAAAAATGTAAGTATTACCAAAAAAATAGCTAGGGGTTATAAGCAGACCCATATTCAAGTGGGGCGGGTGGCTGGGTTATGGCATTACAAAATAAATATAAACAGGGGTGTGTGGCTGGGGGGTAATACACATGGCAGTGGGGGTATCAATAGACAAGAGGGTGGTTGGGCATCACATTAACCAATACAAAAGAGGTGGGGGCATCAATACACAAGGCAGGGGGTTGGCTGGGGCATCCCATCAATCAATACACAAGGGTGTGGGGGCATAAATGCACAAAGGGGGGCAATACACAAGCTTATGGGGGGGACATTAATCAATAGTAGAGGGGACCTACTATGTGTATGTGTTTGGGTGTCGGTGTGGCAGAGCTTGTCCTGGTGTGTATGCAGTGGCGTCGCTACAGGGGGGCAAGGGGGGGCAATTGCCCCCCCTAGGATATTTCTTGCCCCCCCCTGTTGCCCCCCTGCCGAATTTGGAGTCACCCAGGACAGTCCCGCAATGGGACTTTAACCCCTTGACTGCTAACGACGGCAAGGTGCCGTCGCTAGCAGTCCCAGTCAGGTGCTAACGACAGCACCATGCCGTCACTAGCACTACCCTACCTTGATGGAGGTCTGTGGACCTCCATCACCACCTACCCCGGCGATCGGCCCCTCAAACTGAAGGGCATCACCGTGGCCACCCGATCCGCCTGGTGACGTCTCGCGCAATGACGCGATGACCTCACTGCGCAACTTTATTAACAACTGACAATTGTCAGTTAAAGAGGTATGGGGGCATGCTGCTTAGATGCCTGTACTTCACCTTTCCAATGGTATATAGATTGTAAAAAAGTTTAAAAAAATTAAACATAAAGTAGTTTAACTTAAAAAAAAGTTTAAGTATTCTAGCTAAATGATCCACTGTGGTAGCCAATGTTACCACAGTGATCATATAGCTATAAAAAGTCACATTCCCTTTTTAAAAATGGCCGATACTAATTTTTAATCCCATGATCCCTTTGAGCCTGTGTGCTACGTGAGTAACCATCTTATCCCTGGAGCGCCTTGCATTTTTACTGCAAAACTTATTTTTGCTGTAAAAGTGATTTTTTCTCCCTTTACCATCATTTATTTGGGATTGTAAGGGGAAAGAATGGTGTGTGCTTCTGTGAGTGAATGTATGAAAAGTATGGTGTGTGCTTCTGCGAGTGAATGGAGATATGAAAGGCGTGTGAATGATCAGTAATTTGGGTTGAAGCCTTGACGTGGCGTTACTGCCACGTAGGAAGTTAAATTATGGTACAAAAAGTACACATTTGCAAGAACTACACCCCTTGGCGCATCAAATGAGGGGCTGTATATGTTTCTAGTACAAACCTGGAGTGCGCAAGCAGGGGTGTACCTAGAGTATTTGGCACCTGGGGCGGATCCTGTATGTGGCACCCCCCCACACACACACTTTAAAACTGCATAGCTGCTATCGTTATATACTGGCACAGACATTGAAGGTGGTACAGCATAACACCTATCACTATATACTGAGGCAGACATTGACGGGGGTACAGCATTATACCTATCATTATATACTGAGGCACACATTGACGAGGGTACAGCGTAACCCCTATCACTATATACTGAGGCAGACATTGATGTGTGTGTGTGGGGGGGTGCCACATACAGGATCCGCCCCAGGTGCCAAATACTCTAGGTACGCCCCTGCTTGCGCACTCCAGGTTTGTACTAGAAACATATACAGCCCCTCATTTGATGCGCCAAGGGGTGTAGTTCTTGCAAATGTGTACTTTTTGTACCATAATTTAACTTCCTACGTTCCTACTTTAATCACTATAAATTCATGCTCCACACCTACAACTCTGCCCTCTCTCTCACCAAACAGCTCTACTTCTCCACTCTCATATCCTCTCTTTCTTCCAACCCACGACGCCTTTTTTCTACTTTCAACTCCCTTCTCTGTCCCTCCACACCCACACCACAAACCTCTCTCACTGCCCAAGATCTTGCTACCCACTTCAAAGAGAAGATCGAGACTATTAGAAAAGACCTCTCTTCCTTACAACTCCCTCCTACACCACTCAACACCACTCTCTCCACTCCTACTATACTAACTGCCTTTTCCCCTACAACCGAAGAAGAGATAGCCACTCTTCTTTCTTCCTCTCACCCAACAACCTGTCCCCTCGACCCTATCCCTTCACACCTCACAAAGTCTCTATATCCATCCCTTGGTCCATCACTTACCCACCTATTTAATCTTTCTCTATCATCTGGAACTGTACCATCTGCCTTCAAGCATGCGCTAATCACACCAATTCTAAAGAATCCTTCCTCAGATCCCGTCTGTTTGACTAACTACCGCCCTATCTCTCTGCTTCCTTTTATCTCTAAGCTGCTTGAACGGATTGTATACAACCGCCTCATTAACTTCCTCTCCTCTAATTCCCTCCTTGACCCTCTACAGTCTGGTTTCAAACCCCTTCACTCTACTGAAACAGCTCTAACAAAAGTCTCCAATAACTTGCTCTCTGCCAAAGCAAAAGGTCACTACTCTATTCTAATTCTACTGGATCTCTCTGCTGCTTTCGATACTGTTGATCACCACCTTCTTCTAGACTCACTTGCTTCTATAGGCATTCGAGATACAGCTCTCTCCTGGATCTCCTCATATCTGTCTAACCGTTCCTTCTCTGTCAACTTCTCTGGCAAGACATCATCACCCCTTCCACTTTCGGTTGGTGTCCCCCAAGGTTCAGTCCTTGGCCCTCTGCTGTTCTCTCTTTATACTTCCTCTCTTGGCAAACTAATCAACTCATTTGGCCTCCAGTATCACCTATATGCAGATGATACCCAAATCTACCTGTCTTCTCCTGATCTCTCTCCATCTCTCCTGTCCCGTATTACCAATTGCTTGTCTGCTATTTCTTCATGGATGTCACAACACTACCTGAAACTTAATCTTTCTAAAACTGAACTCATTATCTTCCCTCCCTCCATCTCCACTCCACTACCTGAATTCTCTATCACCATTAACAACACGACTATCTCTCCTACTAACCAGGCCCGATGCCTTGGGGTCATCCTTGACTCAAACCTCTCCTTCATCCCTCACATTCAGTCCCTCGCCAAATCCTGCCGCTTGCACCTAAAAAACATCTCTCGTATCCGCCCATTCCTCACCCAAGAATCCACAAAAACCCTTGTTCATTCCCTTATCATTTCCCGTCTTGACTACTGCAACACTCTTCTGGTTGGCACTCCACTGTCTCGACTCTCTCCTTTACAGTCTATCCTAAATGCCGCTGCTAGGCTCATCTTCCTTGCACGTCGCTCCTCTTCTGCTTCCCCCCTCTGTGAAACCCTCCACTGGCTCCCAATTACCTTTAGAATTAAATTTATGATCCTGGTACTGACATATAAGGCCATCCATAATACTGCTCCTCCGTACATTTCTGACCTCATTAGCAAATACTCTCCTACTCGATCCCTACGTTCCTCCCATGGGCTAAGGCTCTGCTCCTCACTCATCACCTCTTCCTTTTCCCGTCTACAAGATTTCACTCGAGCTGCCCCATATCTCTGGAATCTACTCCCAAGGAACCTTCAGCATTCTCCCTCCCTCCCAACTTTCAAGAAACATCTAAAAACCCACTTCTTCAGAGAAGCATACCATCTTAGCTGCTAGAACTTCCTTGTCATCGATACAACCCCCACAATACCTCTCACCCTTTCTCTATGCCTTATGTTTGTCACCCCATTTCCCTCTAGATTGTAAGCTTGCGAGCAGGGCTCTCTCCACCAAATGTATCGGTTTGTCTTAGTCTGTCAATTCTTGTCTTGTCATATCCCTTGAATTTATGTATTGTATTAAGCGCTGCGTAAACTGTTGGCACTATATAAATAAAGGATGATAATAATAATAATAATAATGGGTACAGCATTACACCTATCACTATATACTGAGGCAGACATTCACGGGGTAGAGCATAACACCTATCACTATATACTGAGGCAGACAATGACAGTGGTACAGCATATCACCTATCACTATATACTGAGGCAGACATTGACAGTGATACAGTGTAATCCCCATCACTATACACTGAGCCAGACATTGACAATAGTGCAGCATAACCCCTATCACTATACACTAAGCCAAACATTGATGTGGTACAGGCCTACCACTTCAGTGTCTGGCTTAGTAGGGATGCACCAAAACGAAAATTCTGGACCGAAACCAAAAATTCAGCATTTACTTGGCCAAAACCGAAAATGACCCCCCACACCATAAAAAAAAATCTCACACTTTTATTAAAAGTAAGTAACACATCAAAATTCGACAAAAAAATAAAATAGCAATATATATATATATATATATATATGATTGTTAACAGCTATCATGCCCATGCATACCCAGGTTCTAGCATGTACTGGTTGCCTGGGCATGATAGGAGTGTGACTGCTTTTAGCAATCATATATATATATTAATATTGTTATTCTTATTGTTCACATGTGAACTCAGCACTGGAGGCATAGAATCAGATGTACAAATCCCGTATTTGCAGATATACAATAATAATGTACGGAAACAGCATTGCAGGTATAGATCAACTAGAAATCACATAAAAACTCAGCAATAAAAGGTATAGATAAAACCCCCTAAATTACAGGCATATATCACAGATTGCTCACCCCAAAGCGGGCGTCCACATTGCCCATGTAGAGCCTGACCAGGACCCAAATTACACACACACACATAGGACGTGCCATCTTTGCCCCCAAACAGCCCAGCATGAGTCAGCATTGTTCCCAAACAGCCGAGTGTACGCCATCTTTGTCCCATAAACACGCTACCTGTGCCATCTTTGTCCCATAAACACCCTGCCTGTGCCACCTTTGCCTTTTTGACAAATCAACTATACACCTATGATTAACACAAACACTTTTACAGTCACTCACTAATTCACTTTCATTCACACAATTCATTCACACAATCATTTATTCTTTCACACAAATTATTTACACATATTCATTGATGCATTCTCACAAATTCATTAATTCTCACTCAATTCATCCACACATTAATCCATTCATTTTCTCTCTCTCATTCTGACTCTTTATTTCAATATTCTTGCTACCCTCCTTTCTCTCTATCTACCCATTCTCACCCCATTCTGCCCTATCTTCCCCCTCTCACTCCCTTCTCCCTATCTACCCCCTGTCCCCCGTCTCACTCCCTTCTCCCTATCTACCCCCTCCTAACTATCTACCCTTTCCCCCTTTGAACTTCACTTAGGTTTCAGGAGTCCTGCGGTGGGGGTGCAAGGCCTCTGTCTCCCAGCTCTGCCACTGTATGGAACAGTATAGAGTGATGGGAGTTATGATGTACTTTAGAGCATAATTAAATAATGAAAAAGACATTGGAAATGGTACAGCATAACACCCATCACTCTCACACATTTACCAATCCACACATTCCACACTTACCAATCTACACTTACCAATCCACACTTACCAATCCACAGATTCCACACATACCAATCCACACTTACCAATTCACACTTACCAATCCACAGATTCCACACATACCAATGCACACATACCAATCCACACATACCAATCCACACATACCAATCCACTCTCACTGTCACTCTCACTGAATGATTTTCTACCTTTCCTCTTTTCTTCTTACAGCAGTCAGCTACTTTTCTTCCTCTTCGCTCCGCTTCTTCTGTCTTCTTCCGGGTTCAGAGGGCACGCAGAGCGGTGGGCGCGGCTTCAGTGTTGTGCGCCGGGATCTGACAACAAACCCCGGCGCACAGCAGCAGTTGCCACGCGGATTGCAAGGGAGCGGTATCGGAGGTCTTTAACAGACCTCCGGCTCCCTTGAGTGATTTTAAGCCGGTTCAAGGGAACTGGCTTAAAATCACTCAAGGGAGCCGGAGGTCTGTTAAAGACCTCCGATACCGCTTCCTTGCGAGCCTGCTCCTCCAGCGGCGTACATTACCGTCCGTCTCTGGAGTGGTGCCAGGTGCCGGCAAGTTGGCACCCCCCTGATGAGCGGCACCCGGTGCGGACCGCCCCCCCCGCCCCCCGCTAGGTACGCTACTGTGCGCAAGACACAAATGAACATGTCGCTATGGTTAGAAAAAACATATTTTCTAGCCAAAGCGACATATTCCATCATTATTTGTGCAGTCAACTTTTGTCCTAGAAATACATGTAGCCCCTCATTTGAAGCTCCAAGGGGTGTAGTTTCTTAAAATTGATGAATTGTCCGAATGAGGGAGAGCATGAGTTAATATGTGGATGAATTGTCTGAATGAGGGACAGCATGAGTTAATATGTGGATGAATTGTCTAAATGAGGGAGAGCGTGAGTTAATATGTGGATGAATTGTCTGAATGAGGGAGAGCATGAGTTAATGTGTTTGTGTGTATCATAGATGTATAATTGTGGAAGGGCAAAGATGGCACTAGCAGGATGTCTGTGATCTATGCCTGTAATTTAGGGGGTTTAAAATATAAATGTTTTTATGTGAATTCCAATTGACCTACACCTGAAAAGCTGGGTTTCTGTGTTATTCTGTAGATCCATATCTGCTATGTTTCAATACATTATTTATGTATACCTGCAAATACAGGGTTTGTATGTCTTGTTCAGTTGATTAATACCTGCAATGCTGTTTCCATGTATTTATTTGATCTATACCTGCAATGCTACATTTCATATATTATTATTGTATACCTGCAAATACAGGATTTGTATGTCTGATTCTGTTTATTTGATATATACCTTCAGTGCTGAGATCACAAGTGAATTTCAATTGATCTATACATGCAAAGCTGGGTTTGTGTGTTAGTGTTGATCTATACCTCCTATCAGCAGCAGGATATAATATTTATATATATATATATATATATATATATATATATATATATATTGGCAGCAGGGACTAATATTAATATATATGGGCAGCAGGGGCTAATATATATATATATATATCAGCAGCAGGATCTAATATTAGGCCCTGAAATCATTTAGTGCAAAAGTTAAGGTATTGTGTTGTTTAAAGGATTTCAAGGATTAGTCGTGCTAAATTGTGGCTTCAGGCTTCCCATGTTGAATGATCAAGTATTGTATTGTCCAATAACAAAAGTATCATTCCATAGCACATTACTTTTGGCTATATATATATATATATATATATATATATATATATATATATATATTGTGATCCTGCACCCACACAGGGTACCAAACAGCACGGTCCTCTAGGGTATTAACGCCACATCTCAGTTAGGTAATCACCAACGATTTATTTGTAGTCCACGTATGAAGATATTTACAGGATTACATAGAAAACAAATTCGCTACAAACAAAAGCCTAGCTCGTCTGAGCGCTTACTAACATATAACTCCCTCACTACTAAGGGTCTAAACTAACACAAAACATAATCCCACCAACCTCTTTGATGGTCTCTTTTGGACATAGCAAGCTCTGCTGCTTCCAAACAAACTCTCTTCTCTCCCTCTGTCCAACAGGTCAGGTTATATTGCAGTCAGTGCAGCTAATTACTTGCAGCTGACCAGTGCATTGGAGTCAGCTTAAACTCCCGGCCTGGAACCCGTGTCAGTCCAGGTGCATGTAAACTGCGGGGTGGAGCACCAGCCTGCCCTATATGTCGTATAAAACCCTGCAAAATCGAGGGGGAATGTATACCCCTTCCACGACAACACCCCGCACCTTGTTACATATCCTCCCCCCCAGCTCAGACCCATCGGGGCGAGCGGCCTTGGACCACAAACAGTGAACTCGGGAGAGGCCATCCACATTACCCTGGGCAGTACCAGCCCTGTGCACCATAGTAAACTGGAATGGCTGGAGACTAAGGAACCACCTGGTAACCCTGGCATTCTTTTCCTTGTTCTGCCTCATCCAGGTTAAAGGTGCATGGTCAGTAATCAGTGTAAACCTTTGACCCAACAGATAATACCTTAAGGACTCTAGTGCCCATTTAATAGCCAGGCATTCTTTCTCAACCACCGAGTACCTCTGTTCATGAGGATTTAACTTCCGACTTAGATACATGACTGGATGTTCCTCTCCATCATGTGCTTGAGAAAGAACCGGGCCCAGGCCAACATCTGACGCATCGGTCTGTACAATGAATTGCTTAGAAAAATCCGGAGCTACCAATACGGGGTCAGAACACAAGGCCTCTTTCAAGACCTGAAAGGCATGTTCTGCTTCTGGGGTCCACTTAACCATAACCGGGCCTTTAGCTTTTGTGAGCTCAGTCAACGGGGCAGTAATGGTGGCAAAGTCAGGGATGAACCTGCGATAATAGCCAGTTAAGCCCAAGAATGCCCTTACTTGTTTCTTTGTTACAGGACGTGGCCAATTGGAGATGGCTGCTACCTTGCTCTGTTGTGGTTTAAGGAGCCCCCGCCCTATGGTATAACCCAGATATTTAGCCTCTTCTAAGCCTAAAGAGCACTTAGCGGGGTTGGCAGTCAAACCGGCAGCCCGTATACTATCCACTACCGCCTGAGCCTTCATCAGATGTGTTTCCCAGTCCGCACTGTGAATCACTACATCATCCAGATAGGCAGCTGCATACTCTCTATGGGGCCTAAGTATCCTATCCATCATACGCTGGAAGGTGGCTGGGGCACCATGCAAACCGAACGGTAACACATTGTATTGGAACAACCCCTCAGGGGTAGAAAAAGCGGTCTTTTCCTTTGCTCTCTCTGTTAAGGGAACCTGCCAATATCCTTTGGTCAAGTCCAATGTACTCAGATACCTGGCTTTACCCAACCTCTCCATGAGCTCATCCACCCGAGGCATAGGATAGGCATCAAACTTGGAGATATTGTTTAATTTACGGAAGTCATTACAGAAGCGTATCTCTCCATTTGGTTTCGGCACCAACACAATCGGGTTACTCCACTCGCTTTGTGACACTTCAATCACCCCTAGTTTTAGCATCTTTTTTACCTCTGCACTAACCGCTTCACGTCTAGCCTCGGGTATTCTGTATGGCTTCAGATTGATTTTCTTTCCGGGTTCGGTGATAATATCGTGTTTTATTATGTGTGTCAGCAATGTACACCTCAGGTTCTTTCCCACAAGCGTGAGTGGGTTGCCCTTTGGTCATGGTGAAGACATCTCGCTCTACCCATGGCTTCAATAAATTCACATGGTAGATCTGTTCTGCCTTCCTCCTACCCGGCTGTCTTACTTTATAATTAACCTCACTGACACGCTCTATAATGTCATATGGCCCTTGCCAGCTGGCTAGGAACTTGCTTTCAACTGTAGGGATAAGAAGCAATACCCGGTCCCCTGGTTTGAAGATCCGAAGCCTTGCATTCCTGTTATAACTGACTTGTTGGGCCCTCTGGGCTTTTTCCATGTTCTCCTTCACTATGGGCATTATAGCTTCCATACGCTCCTGCATTTGAGCTACATGTTCTATAACACTACGGTGAGGGGTATGCTCTTGTTCCCATGTTTCCTTGGCAACATCTAAAATACCTCTGGGGTGCCTGCCATATAATAATTCGAAGGGTGAAAACCCAGTGGAAGCTTGTGGGACTTCTCTAATAGAAAACATAAAATACGGTAAGAGATAATCCCAGTTCTTACCGTCTTTGTCTACCACTTTGCGTAGCATGGCCTTTAATGTTTTATTAAACCTCTCTACCAGTCCGTCCGTTTGAGGATGGTATACTGAGGGTTTTAGCTGTTTAATTTTGAGCAGCTTACATAGCTCTGTCATAATCCTGGACATAAAAGGAGTTCCCTGGTCTGTGAGAACCTCTTTTGGTATACCTGTCCTGCTGAACATCATCATTAACTCCCTTGCAATACTCTTAGAGGAGGCATTCCGTAGGGGAACTGCCTCAGGATAACGCGTGGCATAATCAACAACAACTAAAATGTATTGATGTCCCCTAGCTGACTTAAGCAGAGGCCCTATCAGGTCCATTGCAATTCGTTCGAAAGGGACCTCGATAACAGGAAGGGGTACCAGTGGGCTGCGGAAACCTTTGTGCGGTGCCTTTAATTGACATTCAGGGCATGATTTGCAATACCTCTCTATTGCAGCGTATATACCTGGCCAATAAAACCAGGTCAGAACTCTCTCTCTGGTCTTCTCAAATCCCAGGTGCCCACCTAGCACATGGCTATGGGCCAGCTTTAACACCGTGTGTCTATACGATTGTGGGACCAGCAACTGTTCCATCTCCTCCTCCCCTTTCTTCTCTACCCGGTAAAGCAGGTTATGTTTTACTTTGAAATAAGGAGAACTTACGTGCTTGTCAGGGTTTACAATGGTATCCTCCATTACTTGCACATTCTCTCTAGCCGCTGCCAGGGTTGTATCCTCCCATTGGGCAGCTCGGAAATTTCCAGGGTGGACTCCCAGATCCTGAAACTCTACTTGTGCTAAGGGGGCCTCATTATGGGGAGGTTCTACTTCATTACCCAGGCACACTACTGGTGACTCTTGTTCATCGCCTAGCTCCCAATCAATACTGGAGAAAGGAAAAACATCCATTCCTTCTACCTCATGGGTTTCCTCAGAGCCCGTTACCTGAGGAACTGAGGGTTTTCCTGTTATGTTGCAGAAATGGGGGAAGTCCCTCCCTAATACTACATCGTAGGGCAATAGGGGTACCACCCCTACCTGCCATTTGACCTTTCCTACTTCCGTGACAATATCAACCTCTGTCGTGGGGTATGAGTAGGTGTCACCATGTATACACACAATATCAAGAAGCTGCCTGGTATCTACTGTCTCTGGCTGAAGCAGAGCACTTTTTATCAAGGTAACTTCACTCCCAGAATCAAGTAATGCTTGTACACTCTTCCCTTCCACCCTCACTGGTCTTAAATGAGTTGTATCAACAATAGTAACCACACACATTTTTGAACAAGTCATCGCAGTCTTGTGTAGGGCCCTGGCTCCTACATCACACTGCATGGGTTCTTCACCCCCTGGACAATTACGCGCAAAATGTCCCAGCTCGTGACATTTGAAGCATCTTATGTGTTCCTCAGTCTGCTCTTGTGGCCGTAATGGGAATCTTGGGTCCCTGTTACCACCATAGTCATATTGTCCCATGCAGGGTACAGGGTTTTGTCCTTTGCTTCCGGTTTTCACACTTGTCCGGTTGTTAAGGGATCCGGACTTTGGCTGTGCAGAAGTACTATACAGCTCCTTAACGGTCAAATACCTCTCAACCAGACACATCATCTCCTCTGGATCCTTCGGGTCCCCTTAGCTGACCCATTGTCGCAGTTCTGTAGGCACATTCCTGAGAAAGCGATCCATGACCACCATCTCCATTATTTTAGTAGCAGAGTTGATCTCGGGTTTCAGCCATTTCTGAGCAAGCCTCAGCAACTCATACATCTGGGTCCGTGTAGGTTTACCCATGTCATAAGCCCACTTATGAAACCTTTGGGCTCTAAGGGCAGGGGTTATGCCTATACGTGTTAGAATTTCTGTTCTGAGTTGTGCATAGTCCTGGGCTTGGTCATCAGGTAAATCTTCATAGGCTTTCTGGGGTTCCCCACTTAGACAAGGAGCTAGTAACCCCCCCACTGGCTTGCTGGCCAGTTTTCTCTGATAGCAACCCTCTCAAAAGTAGTGAGATAAGCTTCCACATCATCTGCCTCTGACATCTTATGCAGGAAATCAGTTGCTCGAATACGGGGCCCCTTATCCACAGTGGGGCTCCCTGCAGAGGGCGATAGCACTTTCTGCAAAACATTAGCAAGGACAGCTCTGTCCTCATGCTGGGCTTCTCTCAGGTGTTCAACTTGTGCAGCCAGTAAACGATTTGTCTCCTGCTGTACAGCAGTCGCCTGTACCAAAGCCTTCACCAGCTCTTCCATCATAACACCAAGGCAGATGACTAGTATGAAGGTACTGTACTAATTGGGTATCCCACCAATTCACAAACAATCTTCAATATGCAGCCTGGCAGAGACTTTGCATACCCACAGACCTTTTATGTGCTGTGCCCGCATTCTCCACCATATTGTGGTCCTGCACCCACACAGGGTACCAAACAGCACGGTCCTCTAGGGTATTAACACCACATCTCAGTTAGGTAATCACCAACGATTTATTTGTAGTCCACGTATGAAGATATTTACAGGATTACATAGAACACAAATTCGCTACAAACAAAAGCCTAGCTCGTCTGAGCGCTTACTAACATATAACTCCCTCACTACTAAGGGTCTAAACTAACACAAAACATAATCCCACCAACCTCTTTGATGGTCTCTTTTGGACATAGCAAGCTCTGCTGCTTCCAAACAAACTCTCTTCTCTCCCTCTGTCCAACAGGTCAGGTTATATTGCAGTCAGTGCAGCTAATTACTTGCAGCTGACCAGTGCATTGGAGTCAGCTTAAACTCCCGGCCTGGAACCCGTGTCAGTCCAGGTGCATGTAAACTGCGGGGTGGAGCACCAGCCTGCCCTATATGTCGTATAAAACCCTGCAAAATCGAGGGGGAATGTATACCCCTTCCACGACAACACCATGTTACAATATATATATATATATACCGGTGTGTATATATATATATATGTTTTTTCAGTGGTATGATTTAATGGTGGAAATTATTAATGCCCCCCCAGTTTGACTGTGGTATCTTGTGTGCCCCCCCTATATATTGTTTGTAGAGTCGCCACTGTGTGTATGGGTGTTGGTGTGGCAGAGCCTGTTCTGGTGTGTGTGTGTCTGGGTGTCGTTGTGGCAGAGCCTGTCCTGGTGTGTGTGTTTGGATGTCGGCGTGGTAGAGCCTGTCCTGGTGTGTGTTTTTGGGGGTCGGTGTGGCATAGTCTGTCCTGTGTGTGTTTTTGGGGATCGGTGTGGCAGAGCCCCTCCTGGTGTGTGTGGTTGGGTGTCGGTGTGGCAGAGCCTGTTCTTGTGTATGTGTGTTTGGGTGTCGGTGTGGTAGAGCCTTTTCCTGGTGTGTGTGTGTCTGGGTGTCGGTGTGGCAGAGCTTTTCTTGGTGTATGTGTTTGGGTGTCGGTGTGGCAGACCCTATCTTGGTGTGTGTCTGGGTGTCGGTGTGGCAGAGCCTGTTCTGGTGTGTGTGTGTCTGGGTGTCGGTGTGGCAGAGCCTGTTCTGGTGTGTGTGTCGGTGTGGCAGAGCCTGTCCTGGTGTGTGTTTTTGGATGTCAGCGTGGCAGAGCCTGTCCTGGTGTGTGTGTTTGGGTGTCTGTGTGGCAGATTCTTTCCTGGTGTGTATTTGGTTGTCTGTTTCCTGGCACTTTACTTACTGCAGCAATAAATAAAACTATTTAATTTTTACTTATTGAGAGAGAAAAACCCTCCTCAGTTTGTAGTTGCTCAGTGACTCAGTCAGAGGAAAAGTAAAGGTTTTGTGTCATTTACTCTGTTTCAATCTGCATATTTTATTAAAAAGGATTAGTGGCACTAAATTGTGGCTTCAGGCATCCCGTGTATGATGACTTTTTTAATGTACTGACTACTCCCAATCCCATCACATAAAATTCTATCCAATATTATCTGCCGAGCTCTGATGTCATCTTTATGCAGTATACATGGATGCCGATGAGTTAAGATTCTGTCTATTTTACTTATTTCCATAAAATGGCCACCAACATCCTCAGCATTAGGCCCGTGACGCTCTTAATCCGGCCCTGATCTACTCAGTGTGCGTCAGCCATCTTAAATCCAGCCTGTACCCACAGTGTGCTCCAGCCTTGTACAGTTTTATTTGGCTAAACTTGTTTTAAATGGTTTGTGGACTGACTTTGTTTTACTGTTTAAGTAATTTAGTATTGATAGAATGACATATAAAAGTTGATCAAAAAAAAGTTTCCACTGCTTTTTTCATTATCGCCAAATTAACCCTGTATTAATATGCATTATAAAGCTAAAATGCCATATTTTCTCTCAGTGAAAAACGAGTGCAGCCCACGCACACATATATTTCTGATGAAGTGGCCCACTGCAGAAAAAACTTGGACACCCCTGATATATATATATAGAGAGAGAAGGAAGAATGAGAAAAATATTTAAGACAAAACATAAGAGAGTAGGCAAGGAGGGAGGAAGAAAGAGAAGGCAGCTTTCTATGTAGGACCCAGCATGCTTTAGGGCTGTAGCTATTAACCTTATCTGCACATTCTTATAAAGCTTTGTGGTGCTTTTTAGCAGGTTGGAGAAGCAGACTTTTCAACCAGATAGTTATGAAACATATTGTTTAGTCAGTGCCCTAAGTGGGAGTTTTTTTTTATTTCTGTTTTGTTTGTATGAAAAGAGCACTACTCAATAAATGTGCTTGCATTCTGTTGTGTTTACTGACCTTCTTGGTGATCCTGTAAAGTGGTGAAGTTTATAATACATCTTGTACATAATTATTAACAAAATCTTAACAGTGACTTTCCTATTAAAAATTGTTAGCAAACAGAAAGGTGAATTTAGTGCTGTTTACAGAATCTACCATGCACACGTACATAATGGCCAAGGAGCAAAGTACCATTTGAGTACCAGTCCTACAAATTCCTTAACCCCTTGATGACAATTGCCGGTCCGGGCACGTCACGGAAAAACATGTCGTTAACGACAAATGACTTGCCAGGACCGTCGTTTGTTAAAACGGGTAAAAAAAATCGATCCGACCTCGAGGCATTCAGCAACGCCATGATCGGAATCAGGGGCCATGTCTGGCCCCTCCCCGGGGCGTCAACATCCGCCATACAATGTATGGCGGTGGACGCCCGTTTTAAAAGCGTTTAGGAGGCGGTCAACGATCACCTCCTAAACTTAAATGGTGTCGCTGGAATGCCTCGATCAGGAGGCATCCAGCGACACCAAACACTTACCTCTTGATGGACTGTGACCGCTCCGGAGAGCGGTCACAGCCGCAGCTGCCGGTGATCTTCGCCATCAGCAAGATGGCGGCGACCCGGGAAAAAAAATAATAAAGACGAAAAAGTTCGCTATAGACGGTCTCCTGACCCTCTAGAGAACTTTGGCTCCACTTGCAGGTTGAATACAGGTACTGCATTCAATTATGCAAGTCAATGGAGCTCAGCTTTCTAATCACAGTGTGATTAGAAAAAAATAAATTAAAAATAAAATAAAATTAATAATCATTAGAAAAAAAATAGTAAAAAACCAGTAAAATGTAAAAATAATTTCCCTCTGATGTCACTATCAGGGGAACCTTCAAGTTGAAAAAAAATCTTAAAAATGTTTTAAAAAAGGCAAAAAAAAATTAAAATATATATATAAAAAATATATTTTTGTGAGCAAGTCCTAAAATTAGCACATTAGCTTAAAACAATTCTCGCATGGAAAGAGTTAAAATACTGGCATATTAAAAAATGTATGATTTGATGGGGTAAATTGAATTGGCCGGATTCAACAATGTCCCAAATAACACGGGGGGGGGGGAAGGATGGCCACACATCTAATTTCCAATTAGAAAAATGCACACGTACCACATGTGGCCTTTTAGTTCCCCCCAAAAATGACAAACCCATGCATGTGGGGTATCACTGTACTCAGGAGATGTTGCTGAACACATATTGGGGTGTCGTGTGACAGTGGCATATACCAGGAGCTGTAAATTCATACATAAAGTAGGTGTGTGTGGGAAAAATACACACACAAAAATACTACTGCAAACTTTGAAAAAATGCTGGTGGTAAAATGTGTGCATGCAAAGAGTTAAAATACCAGCATTTAAAATACCCTGGGGTGTCTAGTTTTCAAAAATATATGGCTTTATTGGGCACACTGAAATGGCCCGGCTCAAAGATGTACCAAATAGGGCATGGGCAGTGGATCCCCAAATGCCAAAGTTCCACATTGAAAAATGTGCACGCTCCAAATGTGGCCCTTTTGCCCCCAAACAGCCAGGCAAAATCATTCATGTGGGGTATCACTGCGCTCAGGAGATGTTGCTGAACACATATTGGGGTGTTTTGTGATAGTGACATATACGAGAACTTTTTAATTCATACCTGAAGTAAAATGTGTGTGACAAAACAAATGCCAAAAAATGACTACCACAAAGTTTGACAAAGACTGGTGGTAGATATGGTGCATGGAAAGAGTTAAAATACTAGCATTTGAAATACCCTGGGGTGTCTAGTTTTCAAAAATATATGGCTTTATTGGGCATACTGAAATGGCCCGGCTCAAAGATGTGCCAAATAGGGCATGGGCAGTGGATCCCCAAATGCCAAAGTTCAACATTGAAAATGCGCATGCCCCAAATGTGGCCCTTTTGCCCCCAAACACCCAGGCAAAATCATTCATGTGAGGTATCGCTGTACTTAGGAGATGTTGCTAAACACATATTGGGGTGTTTTATGATAGTGACATATACCAGAACCTGTTTATTCATACCTAAAGTAAAGTGTGTGAAAAAACAAATGCAAAAAAAATGACTGCCATAAAGTTTGACAAAGGCTGATGGTAGAATTAGTGCTTGGAAAGGGTTAAAATACTAGCACTTGGAATACCCTGGGCTGTCTAGTTTTCAAAAATATATGACTTGATGGGGTAAATTGCATTGGCCGGCTTCAAAGATACCCGAAATGGCACATGGGGGGAAGAATTGCCAGATTTGGAAAAAATGGCTTTGAAATAGCAAAACGCTACCTGTACTTTTTGCCCCATAATGTGTAGAAAAACGCAAAAAAACATAAAAACATTGGGTATTTCTAAACTCAGGACAAATAGTAGAATCTATTTAGCAGGTTTTTTCATTACCTTTTATAGATGAGTAAAAGATTTTTCAACTAAAAGTTAGAAACAGTCATTTTTTTCTAAATTTTTCACCATATTTTATACTTTTTTTAATAGTAAATAATATGATACAATCAAAACAATATCATCTAAAGAAAGCCCTTCTTGTCCTGAAAAAAACAATATCTAATGTGTGTGGGTTCAGTGAACGGGAAAGAAGAAAATTACAACTAAACACGAGCAGCGCAGAAATGTTAAAACGGCCATTGTCACAAAGGGTACAAAAAGTAAAATCAGCCTTTGTCACGAAGGAGTAAAATAAAACCTAGCCATTATATGTTTCAGAACTACAACTATCATTGTACCAACTACTTACCGTATTGGCTCGAATATAGGCCGCACTTTTTCCCCCCACTTTAAGTCTTTAAAGTGGGGGTGCGGCCTATATTTGGGGTCTAGCGCCCGACGCCCGGGACATGCAGTCAGCGGGGTTAGGATACAGATCCCCCGCAGCGGTGCAGGGGACCTGCATCCTACTCCCCGATACGCTCAGACAGCCTCCCCTGCCAGCACTTCCCACGGGGGGGGGGCCGGCACGGGAGGTTGTCTAAGCGCATCGTGCGGACCGCACGATGCGTTTTACCTCTGCCCCCCCCCGACTTACCGGAGCAGACTCCCGGGTGTCTTGCGGGGCACCGGAAGTTGTATACGCGTATTGCGTAGATGTTCCCCGCCGGCCCCGCAAGACACCCGGGAGTCTGCTCCGGTAAGTCGGGGGGGGCAGAGGACGACAGTGGCAGCATATCTCGGGGGGGGGAGAAGGACAGTGGCAGCATATCTCGGGGAGGGAGGACAGTGGTAGCATATCTCGGGGGGGAGGACAGTGACAGCATATCTCGGGGGGGAGGACAGTGGTAGCATATCTCGGGGAGGGAGGACAGTGGCAGCATATCTCGGGGGGGGACAGAGTGGTAGCATGTTTTTTGGTGCTTTTTTAAAGAAAAAAACATTTTCTTTAAAAAAGCACCAAACTTTTAGGGTGCGGCCTATATACGGGGGCGGCCTATATCCAAGCCAATACGGTACTTATCCATGTCCCTTCCCTTTGATACAGGAGGTTTTGAATCATGTGCTCCAAGACATTGAGATATTTATCGGGAAGTTGAATCATGGACAGAAGAAAAAAAAAGGTGAGGTAAAAACTGAAAATTTTTATGTATGGTGAATTAAAGACTGGACAGTGTTTACAGATTGATAAATACTTAATTTTTTGCTTATTTAGGTTACTGCGTTCAGTCCGGTCAGGGGTGTAACTAGAAACCACATGGCCCTGGCACAAAAATAGCCATGTGAACCCCCAACTTCAACAGCTGGTCTGTGCCATCATTACCCACTGCCCCCCCCTTCAACATACACACGGCACACATATGTGAACACACTTACACAAATTACACACTTACTCATACTCACTAACACACATGTACACATTCATTCTAACACACACTTTATCTTACCCACTTACACATCCATGCTCACACACAAACACCTACACATCCATGCTCACACACACAATTAACACATCCATACTCACACACACAATTACACATCCATTCTCAAATACCTATATACAAACACATATACATACATCCCACCAGGGCCGGCCCAAGATATAATGCCGCCTGGGGCGAAGGTTAAAATGCCGCCCCCACCCCCATTATCTACCCTTCCTCTGCCGCCCCCCCCATTATCTACCCTTCCTCTCCCTCCCTCCCTATTATCTACCCTTACTCTCCCTCCCTATTATCTACTCTATCCCCCCCCTTTGTACTTACCTTTCAGCAGTCCTGAGGCGAGTCTCCCTGCTCGGTCTCTGTGCCGACTTGTAATGCTGAGCGCCGGAAATGACGTAATCTTCCGGCGCTCAGCATTACAAGCCGGCTCCGAGACCGAGCTAGAGGGCTCACAGAGGAGAGAGAGGGGCACCGAGTGGGTACTGACAACTTGGTAAGCGAAAACCACTCGCCGCCCCTCTCTCTCTTCTGCTTTAAAAAAAAAATAAAGGGTACTTCAAAAGTGCCGCCAGGAGCAATTGCCCCACTCTGCTCCATGGTAGGGCAGGCCCTGCATCCCACCACACGCTCACCCCTTGATTACCTCTCCATTAGCTCACCTCCGATATCACGTGAGCCCGATGCCTTCCTGTCTCCCTATGCTGTTTTAAAATAATTTAGAAAGGGCCCTTTGTAAAAAGTTTTGAACCATTACGAGGAGCCAGGAACAAGAGGTCGCAAGGGTTGCACTGGGCCCCCGAGAGACACGGGCCCGTTGCAGCTGTGACCGCTGTAGTTAGGCCACTGAGTACAGTTAAACCCATAGAAAATAGGTAGCTGGCAATGTGAGCTTAGATGGCCATAAATTCTCTGACTGAAGGTAAGTCCTGAGAGCTCCTAGGTATGGATACTAGTCTGGAATTTTATGGCACCATTTTTATTTTGATTTAAACTTCTGACACATCTTTATTGTGCAGTTTACACCACCCATGCTGAACACAAATCATGTTTGATGCATTTCCCTTCTTCTGTTTTCTTTTCTGCAGGAAAAGGTACAATTTCAGAAGCAGAATTTATAGAATGTTTGCAGAAGATAAAATATGCTTTTAATTTACTGGTAAGTAATAAACCCACACAAAAGATATGCATCCTTCATCAATTCAATTACGTAATAAATTCTGCTAGGTAAGTGGCATTCTGGTAATGCCAGTACCGTACCTGGCAGCGGTCCCAGGTGCCACTCATCAAAGGTGTACCACCACGCCGGCACCCCTCCAAGCAGGCTCGGTTGGGGAGATCAAGGATCTCCCTCTAGCTGGCTTAAAGTCAATCAAGGGAGCGGGAGGTCTGTTAATGCAGACCTCCGACCCTGCTCCCTTGCGATGTGCGCGGCAACTGATGCTGTGTGACGGGATTTGACGTCATATCCCAGCGCACAACACTGAAGCCGCACCCACCACCTTCCGCACTCGCTGCACCGGAAGGACAGGACACAGAAAAAGAAGAGCAAAGAGGAGGAGGTAAAGTGACAGTAACAGAGAAAAGGTAGGAAAACATTGTGAGAGTGGATTAGTAAGTGTGTGAGAGTTATGGGTGTTATGCTGTAGTTTATGCTGAATGTTTGTGAATGTGTGTGTGTGATAGCATGGATGTGTAAGTGCGGGGGGCTAGCATGGCATAGGGAGGCTGAAATCACATCCCTATCATGCTCAGGTTCCAGCCTGTATTGGCTGCCTGGGAGTGATACGAGTATGATTGCTGTTAACAACTATATATACCGTATTTGCTCGATTATAAGACGAGGTTTTTTTCAGAGCAAATGCTCTGAAAAATACCCCTCATCTTCTAATCGGGGTCGTCTTCTAATCAGACCTCAAATAGAGGTCTGATTATGAGACTAAGATCCAGATCCCCCCCCGCACCGCTGCAGGGGACCTGGATCCTCCTGTCTCCCCCCCCACACACACACTTACCGGTGCTTCCTGCTGTATTGCCGGGGCAGCAGGTTGACGTCTACACGATCCGCGTAGACAACGTCCGCTGCAGCCGGAAGGAGGTGTGGCTAGCAGCGGGGGTTGTCTGCGTCCGTCGCGGATACCTTCCCCGACTGTCAGAGATCAGAGTTCCCCGCACCGGTGCAGGGAACTCTCTCTGACAGCCGGGGAAGGTATGCGCAACGGACGCAGACAAACCCCCGCTGCCAACTCCACCTCCTTCCGGCTGCAGCGGAAGGAGACGTCAACCCGCTGCCCCGGCAATACGGCAGGAAATTGGAAGCACCGGTAAGTGTGTGTGTGTGCGTGTGTGTGTTAAATGGGGGCATAGGGCATTTCTGGAATGCCTTATACCCCTATATGCCACTCTGGCACTTAGGGGGTTAAAAGGCATATTATGGGGCAGAGTGGCATATAGGGAGGTATAAGGCATTTCAGGAGGCAGAGTGGCGTTAAGGGGGCATTTAATAGAGCACTCTACCTCCTGAAATGCCTTATACCTCCCTATATGCCACTGCCCCATAATATGCCTTTTAACCCCCTAAATGCCAGAGTGGCATATAGGGGTAAAAGGCATTTCTGGAGGCAGAGTGCTCTATACAATGCCTTTTAACTCCCTTAATGCCACTCTGCCTCCTGGAATGCCTTATACCTCCCTATATGCCACTCTGCCCCATAACATGCATTTTAACCCCCTAAATGCTAGAATGGGATATAGGGGTATAAGGCATTTCTGGAGGCAGAGTGGCACATAGGGGGTCAAAAGGCATATCATGGGCCACAGTGCCATATTGGTGTGGCCCATGAAATAAAAACAAAAAAAATATTTTTCTCAATCATAGCTTTTATTTAAAAAAATAGTTTACATGAATTAACATTTACTGGTAAAACTTTTTTCCTTTAGGGTATTCTTATATTCAGGCTTTTTCTTTTTTTCCTAAGTTAATATTCAGATTTTGGAGGGTCGTCTTATAATCAGGGTCGTCTTATAATCAAGCAAATACGGTATATTGTTTTTGATTTTTTTTGTCCAATATTAATAAATGTATATGATTGCTAACAGCAGTCACACTCCTATCATGCTAAGTCAGCCAGTACATGCTGGAATCTGGGTATGCCTGGGCATGATAGGATTGTGATTGCTGTTAACAATCACATATATATATATATATATATTAATATTGTTATTGATTTTTTTTGTCTAATTTTGGTGTGTTACTTACTTTTAATAAAAGTGTTTTGTTTTTTGTTTGTTTTTTTAAAGGTTGGGGGGTTATGCTGCATTATTGTCAATGTCTGGCTCAATATATAGTGATAGGTGTTATGCTGTACTACCCTCAGTGCGTGCCTCAGTATATAATGATAACAGTTATGTTATACCACCATCAATGTCTGCCTCAGTATATAATGATAACAGTTATGCTGTATCACTGTCAATGTTTGCCTCAGTATATAATGATATCAGTTAAGCAGGACCACTGTCAATGTTTGCCTCAGTATATAATGATAGCGGTTATGCTTGTACCACTTGTTAAGTTTTCTTTTGAGGGAACTAGGGAATTGTGTTATTAAAATATCAGTCAGATGGATTAATGCTTTATCTACAGCATACCATCTAAAAGACTTATGAATGTGTTATGTGCTTAAGATTACAACTGATCCAACAACAGATACATCCAAACACATATCAATGAAATCACAATATGTATTCGGATATATCTCCTGAAGGCTAATGTGTTTTCTAGCTACAATAACTACACTTATCCAGGTGAATGGGTATATGGATACACTTATGAAATATGCACCGATAAACCCACCCACTGGCTTATTTAGTTAAACAATCCCTGTTCTATCTCTTCTAACTTTTAAGGTTTGAACTGAAAACTTTCGCTTCTTCCAGAATGCAACAGAATATTTTGAAAACAACAACAGGATATCAAAGAATCTACAATGCGGCTATGATATAACAATACAAACTTTTACTAGAACGTTCCAAATATAAAACAATACAAATAACAGTACAATAACAATAATCCCCACATTAATTGACACACTTACAACAAATACTTATATATAAGTTCCTATTTACAATATTCAAACATGCATGTTCATAGTTACCTTCCCTGAGAGCTCCAGGTTAGTGATGTTCCTTTGTCTCTTTACTTTCTCTCCTCCTCTCCTCTTCCTTACTTTCACTACCTGTCCTAGATATACTGGGGAGATCCCTGATTGGACCCTGTGGTTGCTGTAGTTACCCTTTGAAGTTATTCCCTTTGGCCAACACCACACCCTGGGGTCTTTACAATCATGGGGCAGTAAAACCCAAAGATCTCCTGACCTGATTCAATCTATTTCATGAGAAAACCTGTCTTTCTTCCACACACCCTTCATCACGCATATCAGTGTTATCTAAACTAAGACAAAAGGTTTCCCAAATATTTATCATTCCCGTGCATCTTGATTTAACTAGTATTAGCAGAAACCATGATATATATATATATATATATATATATATATATATATACACATACACATACATACCTACATATGCATATCTACACACATGTACATCCATACACCCGCATACACGTGTCCATATACATATATATCCACAAACCTGCTTATAGTGTAACACACTGTCAATGTTTGCTTCAGTATATAATCATAGCAGTTATGCTGTACCACCATCAATGTCTGCCTCAGTATATAGTGATAGGTGTTACCCCTGTCAATGTCTGCCTCAGTATATAATAATACCAGTTATGTTGTACCCCCGTCAATGTCTGCCTCAGTATATAATGATAACAGTTATGCTGTACCCCTGTCAATGTTTGCCTAACGATAGAAGCTATGCAGTTTTAAAGTGTGCCACATACAGGATCCGCCCCAGGTGCTAAATACTCGAGGTACGCCCCTGGGTAATGCTCAGTATCCTTTGTAGTACCGTATTTGCTCGATTATAAGACAAGGGTTTTTCCAGAGCAAATGCTCTGAAAAATACCCCTCGTCTTATAATCGGGGTCGTCTTATAATCAGACCTCAAATAGGTCTGACTATGAGACTAAGAGTGGCATATAGGGTTATAAGACATATCATGGGGCCCAGTGGCATATAGAGGGTTAAAAGGCATATCATGGGGCACAGTGGCACATAGGGGGTATAAGGCATGTCTGGGGCAGATGTGCATAACTGGGGGGGCAGGTTGGAAAATAAAAACAAAATATTTTTCTCAATCATAGCTTTTATTAAAAAAAAATAGTTTACATAGTTTATATGAATTAACATTTACTGGTAAAACTTTTTTTCCTATAGGGTCCTCTTATATTCAGGCTTTTTCTTTTTTTCCTAAATTAATATTCCGATTTTGGTGGGTCGTTTTATAATCAAGCAAATACGGTATTTACTTTCAGTATGGCACTAGGCATGTGGAGAGCAGTGGAGGACTGGCACATTTTGTGCAGGCATACTAGTGGCTTACTGTCTGTCCTTTGCACAGTGTGCCTGGCACACGGTACTCAACTGCTTCCCTCAGCAGGACTTTTAATCCTGACTGGCCCCTTCCTGTAGAAATATGACAAGCCTTACTTGTGAAATTCTGAGGGGGCAATTGCAATTTATGTTTTTCAATGCAATAAATTCATTAAAAATTGACTGATAGTACATACATGTATACAAGTTACAGGCCATGGCTAATGAAAAAACAAACACTAGATTGAACTAGCCAATTAATCCCAACATTTTAAAACATTTAAAAAGAGGTCAGCATAGCAACCATCAGTCCAATCGCCAAGAACATTTCATTGCCCGAGTTGGCAATACAATACCTTCCTGCAATTAATCATTTTTAAAACTTCACTTTCCTTCTCATATAAAAAACAGTGCAACATTCACCTAGTGTGTCCCATTACTAATGAATATACAGTACATAGAATAATTTAATTAATGGTATTTATACAATACTAATAGAAGGTGCTGAAACTTAAAATTAAAGATAACATGAAGATAAGTTTGTGTTTGCTTGGGTGCACGCTATAATGGCTTCTGGAGCTAAAGCTTGTAGACTGTGTACAATGTAGGCGTTGATGTACCAATATAGTAACTACAACATTATCCATAGATAATCAAAACTTTTAGTGCGCATCTCTATGATTTAAATGCTCAACGCCTCTAGGACTTACTGTTTACCCATGTCTTCAATCAACATAAGCAGTTGCTTCATAGGAGAATGTAAGGCATTCTTCCCTACCTTACTAATAATGTTTGGCTGCTATAAAAACATGCATTTCTAATATTTGAGTGCGGTTTTTTTTATGGGTATGATGCCCAGAAAAGCTATTAAGTAGTTCAATAATTAGGTGAAATCTCAAGGAGTGTTTTTTATGAAGTAGACAGGGGTGAAATATAGGCCCTTGCAGTCTTTGAGGTGGACTCCTAAGTTTAGAAGTCCCCAAAGTGGCCTGATGGTGCTGGCACTGCCTCTTGCCATGATCATATCATTTGGTATATGTTGATCGCCTCCTAAGCTCTTCTAAAACTGGCTTCTGCCACCTTGGAGAGGGGCCAGACATGGCCCCTGATGCCGATATCGGTGTTGCTGAATGCCTCAACATCGAGGCATTACAGCAACACTGTTTGATGAAGAAAGCAACCATAGATCGCTTTCTACACCTGTTTAATGTCAGGATGTGGATTGTCGTCAAGGGGTTAAGAAACAACTAAAATAGGGATTGATATATGTTAATCACATGAAAAAGACATGTGAATCTGGACAAGGCATAATTGTATCCTTAGTGGTTGCTAATTAGCCCTGCAAAGCTACAGCTACAGACCTTCTAACCTCAGGTGCAGACTCAGGTTCCAGCCTGCCTCTGTGTATCTTTTTTACTATATAAACCTGAGTGGAGGATCAGGGGAGAGGACATTACTAGAAGCACTGCCCTAAGCACTGCAATATGCCCTAAGGTGATCTTCTGGCAACATTATGGGAAAAATTTATTATTTTAACCCCTTAGGGACTAGAGTGTCAGCTTTATAAATGCTGACAATAATAATAATGCTGACCTGTTGCAATAATTTATGGCTTAAATTGCCTTTCCTGTTATTTAGACAGACTTTTTCAATGGCCAAAATTTTTAGACATTTGGAATTTGATGTGTCTGGATACACCAGTTTTAATGTGATATCTGAGATAATTTATGTGCTCTAAAATCCATCGCTAGAAGGGGCGTATAGTTTTGACTGTGTATTGAACCCTGCAAATACATTCTATCAGATAAACAATATAGTGTGAGGCTGTTAACCCCAGGGAGATGATCTTCATAGCACCTGCGCCCAAATGCCAAGCTAATCATCTCCCTGGGGTTAACAGCCTCACAATAGGTTGTGCTACAGTTCGCAAAATTACATATATGTGATCACACCAAATATTCATGTTGCATTTTTAAATAATAAAAATGAACTATTAACGTGTATTTTTGAAAGCATTCTTATGTTTGGGCAAGGTCCTCCTCGCCTATTATCTCTGTAAGTCAATTTGTTATGTTACATACTACTTGTTATGTCCTGTATACCCATTGTACAGCGCTACGGAATTTGATGGCGCTATATAAAACAATAAATAATAATAATAATAGCATTTTTTCACACCTGCCTAAAACTTTTACACAGTACTATAACCAACACTCACATGCTCATGCTAACACACACTTTCACATACACACTTATGCTAACACACGTGTGTATACATGCACACTTATGCTAACACACATAAACACTCATGCTAACACATACATTCAGGCTAACACACACTTTTAAACATACGCATGTAAACACATTTACACATAAACACACATGTACACATACACACTGAAGCTTACACATATACACCCAAGCTAACACACACATACACATTCACTCTAACATTGATTTCCTACCTAATTCCCTTCCCTTTTCTCTCTGCCCTTCCTTCTTTCTACCTTCTCTCCCTTTACCTTCCCAGAGCCTTCTTTTTAGCTTCTTGCACATACTGTGCAAGCAGCCATGCTTCTACTGCAGGGTCACATAAGGACCATGCCAAGTTCCTGCTTCCGTGAGTAGGCTGGTCCAAGTCAGACCGGGCCTTTTTTAAAGAATTTTAAAGCAATTGGCCCCTGCCTCCCTGAGTTTGTACACAACATGCCTAACACTTTGAAGAAGCAAAATATAGACAAAAAAGCAGAAAACTCGAGCATGCATACTATTCACCCCCCCCAAGTCAATATTTTGTGGAGCCACCTTTTGCAGCAATTACAGCAGCAAGTCTCTCTATAAGCTTAGCACATCTAGCTAAGATCCCTTTATTCTCTTAAACGGTATTGCTGTTAATGCCTAATGTCTCGACATTAAGCAACCGTATGCTCCCTCCCCTGGGTGTCAACACGGAGGCGACCGCTGTATTTAAAAGAGCTTAACTGGTCTTGCTGAAATGTCTCTATAGCAAGGCATTCAGCGACAAGAAAAACCCACCCCAGAATGCACTGGGACCTCTCCAGAGAGATTTTGCCTCTCGCAAGATGGCAGCTCCCATTAAATAATAAACAGGTTTCCAAGAGAAAAATAATTATACAGTGATGTCACCATCAGAGGAACCATCCAGTTCTAAAAAATGTAAAAAAAAGTCCAAAAATATAGAAAATAAAAAAATTCAAGTTTATTTTTATGAGCAAGTGCTAAAATTAATGCTGTATCTTTCTGACGGGGTACACCTGTCAAAACGTGCTTCCCACGATCCAAGACCCCCTTTCAACGCTGGACAGGTCTAGCGCTGATGAGATGGGGTGGGACCATAGATCCAATGGAGCCATGCTGTAGCCAGGCCATAGTTCCATAGCTAGGGCTGGGTAAACACCGGTCCTAAAGATAGAACTGGGGTTCCCAAACCAGCTCCCTCTCCTTAAAGCGATTGTTGCCCGACAAGGGGCATCTGTAGTGACACAGTCTCATTTATTGGCGGGTATCGCTGCAGGTCCTAGCCGCCGCATAGTTCCATGACTTTCGCGGTCAGGCGCAGGACACAGGAAATGATGATCCGCTGGGTGATCACTGTTTTGTTCCACTCAGTAAAATGGAACTTTTTCATCTAAAAATGTTTGCAGTAGCAAATGTTTTCATTCCATTATGTTTGATGTATTTAATTTATTAGGGCCTTTTAACACTTTTGCTTTCTGGCATTTTAATACAAATAATGGGATAAAAAGAATGTTTTTTGTATGGCAAATATGTTTAAGGGGTGCATGTGGGTATAAGAGCTTGACCGCGAGATAAACTTTATGGGGCTGGTCTCCAAATGTTTCCAGTGCTGCTTTTCATTCCCAGTCCGGCCCTGATAAAGTCTGTTTAAATGATGGTTTTCTTTGGATAAGCTTTTGCTGTTGTCAGCAAAGTACATAAAGTGGAGAAGGGACAGTCTCTCAAAAAGGTCTTTGCCCACAAAGAGCTTAATAAAGCAAGATAAAACGACTAAATATACTTAAATATAATTATTCCCTGGACACGCAAACCAGGACTAACCCTAACTGTAATTATATATAATTACCGGTATATATATATCAAGACTGTTTGATTAATTAAACAGAATTATGCACTTATTATTATTAACTAAGTGAAAGTGCAGGTTAGCCCCAGATAGTGTTGGACTTGGCATAGGGAATGCTGTTGCTGGCTTCCAGACACAACAGGCAGACCATCAAGAGTGTATCAGATGGATTTCCATGCATGTGACCATTCGAGGAGTGAATCACTTGCATGTTGCCTAGTGCAGTGTTTGCAAAGATTGCCTTGTTTAGCATCGAGAGAGGGAGAGAGGGAGATTTGGTGTTCCCAAAATCAGGGCAAATACTTATATATATGATATAATATTATATATATTTTGGTCAATGCCTTTAAAAAGGGCTGGATGCTTTTTTAACCAAGAGGAATATACATCAATATATATATATATATAAATGTGAATATGGGCATGGTTAATTATATCTTGTTAATCCAGTGAATGGAGTCTAGTCAAAGTTAATACTTTTTATGTAGCCATCAACGCCAATATACCAATATCTATTTTTTCTTATTTGGATGCAGTAAGAAATAAAAAAAAATTGTACGGTTTCCCTTTTTATTGGAAATCAACCTAATGTAAGTTTTGCCTTCTTCTGAGTTAACAGCAGGGTTGAACTTCATGGATTTGCATCTTGTTTCAACCATAATTATTGTTACTATAGTGCTGGCATCTAATGGTGAAAGTGTGCTTGTCACATTTTGTTCTTTTCATCACTTAGATGGAAAAAAAGACCATGATTGATCACCATAGGTCCAGGCTGTTTGTACCCTGGAAAAGAACACTAATAATATTACACATCAACATGCTTTGCTAAAAAACACATTAACTTGCACATTACATCAAGGCACCTCAAATACATTTAGAATGTTAGTGAGCACATGGCATAGACCATTTATGCTTTGAATAACCTCAGCAATTTGAAATTTACACTAGAGGGAGTAGCTTTTAACTTTTTCATTTTTATTTTCAAAGTGAATGACAAAGTTTCACCTTTGATTTATTATCACTGTCTCTTTGTGCCACTTTAGTATGTGCTCTACTGGATTTTACACTCTATTACCTGAGGCAGGTAGTTTTGCACTCCATCACTTGAAGCAGCTTTGGTGCCACTTTAATATTGGCAGCTATTATCTAAACGATGCTACAGGTGGAAGCAGTTATTATTAGTTATTGTGTGGCACGTGACCACCAAAACAATGTTGACCAAAGATTTATATTGCAACATAATATTAAACGAAATGTAAACTGCAGTTACATTACTCCAACACCATTATCTGTTGGAAGAGCCGATGGATACAGAGCCATGCCATCTTTTTCATGTTTTACGCTGTCCAGGAAAAGGATGCTCAGTAAAAAGTGGTAGTGCATTTTTCCATTTCACAGATTTAAATGGAAAACTTCAATAGGCTCCGTAATACACTCAGATGAATGGCCTGCTTACAGTGATTTAAATGAAGGAAGTTTCCGTCAATTCACTGTTATTCACTAGGAAAACGATGTGACCCAAGAACAGGAGCTTACACCCAGTCCATTAAGCAATCTTGGCTCAAAGCGAAAACTAAAATTTTAAGGGAAACGCAAGGTGTAAATCCACAATACTTGACGCTTCAGCATCTTCCTGTTCTTCATCTTCTACCTTCTGTCTTTCATCTTCTATTTTTGCCCGCATCTTCATGGACATAACCTGGAGATGATGATAGAACGTAGAAGTGATCAGCAGTAGCGGAAATGTTCTGCAGAGAAGACAGGGAAACATTTAGAAAGCGTGAGAGAGTGAACAAGAATGAGAGTGTGAGGCAGTAAGTAAATGAGAGTGAATGTGTGCATCAGGAAAGGAATTTCATTCCCAGATTCAAAATGTGACCACAAATTTTGTCTGAACCGAAATGGCAGGGAACGTTGTTTGTTGCATGAAAATGAATTGGCCAAATACAAACTGTCCATGGATTGTTTTTGGCCCATTTGCACGTCTAGTTATTAAATAAATAGGGTGTGTCATCAGCTTTATTGTGGACAGAACGTCACACCCCTGCATGGGGTCACAGCATTTTATTTGGTGTCAATGTGGCTGTATGTTTCATCACATGTGAGTGAATGTGTCAGCTATATGAAACCCTAATAATAAAGGCGTGTAGCACAGTAGTATTATTCTTTTTTCAGGAGATGAATTGGAGTAATTAGTCTCAAGCTATGTCATCCAAAGTCCTATTGATATAAACCATTCCTAAGTGTTTCAATAGAACCCTTTCAATGTTTGACTATTAGTTTTACATGAACATTCACAAATATGCACAGAAGGGTTGGGCTGAGTTCTGACGTAATGTGACCCATGTCAAGCTCCCACCTTTGGGGCCCTGTGATGGTGTGTATGAGTTTCCCTGAATAAAGAGTTAACTGCTTGCAGGCAGTGGCGTCTCCAGCTTTCATATTTAGGGGGGGCACATGGGGGGCCAGTGACCAAAGTTGGGGGGACAATTATAAAATGGTACATATACACTATATATATTTATATATATATATATATATATATATATATATATATATATGCTTTAGACGTGCATTTTTAACTACATAATATGTACTTATCTCTTTGAAGTAAAGACTGTGATTGAAATATGATTTCAAAATGACAGCTGAACTGGCAGTTATTTTTAATTGTTTAATATTAGCCCCTGCTGCCAATATATATATAAATATTAGACCCTGCTGCCGATATATAGAAATATCACACCCTGCTTCCGATACATATTAATATTAGCCCCTGCTGCCGATATATATTAATATTAGCCCCTGCAGCCAATATATATAAATATTAGCCCCTGCTGCCGATACATATAAATATTAGACCCTGCTGCCAATATGAATATAAAAACTAGACCCTGCTGCCAATAAATATTAATATACATAAAAATTAAACCTGCTGCCGATATATATTAATATTTGACCCTGCTGCCAATAAATATTAATATTAGCCCCTGCTGCCAATATATATATATACATATTATTAGTCTCTGCTTCCGATATATTAATATTAGCCCCTGCTGCCGATATATATTAATATTAGCCCCTGCAGCCAATATATATTAATATTAGCCCCTGCTGCCGATACATATAAATATTAGATCCTGCTGCCAATATGAATATAAAAACTAGACCCTGCTGCCAATAAATATTAATATACATAAAAATTAAACCTGCTGCCGATATATATTAATATTTGACCCTGCTGCCAATATATATTAATATTAGCCCCTACTGCCGATATATATTAATATTAGCCCCTGCTGCCGATATATATAAATATTAGACCCTGCTGCCAATATGAATATAAAAACTAGACCCTGCTGCCAATAAATATTAATATTAGCCCCTGCTGCCAATATATATATATATACATATTATTAGTCTCTGCTTCCGATATATTTATATTAGCCCCTGCAGCCAATATATATTAATAATAGACCCTGCTGCCAATATATATAAATATTAAACCCTGCTGCCGATATATATAAACATTTGACCCTGCTGCCAATATATATAAATATTAGCCCCTGCAGCCAATATATGTTAATATTAGCCCTTGCTGCCGATATATATAAATATTAGACCCTGCTGCCAATAAATATTAATATTAGCCCCTGCTGCCAATATATGTTAATATTAGCCCCTGCTGCCAATATATATATTATTAGTCCCTGCTTCCAATATATATTAATATTAGCCCCTGCAGCCAATATATATTAATAATAGACCCTGCTGCCAATATATATATAAATATTAAACCCTGCTGCCAATATATAAATAAATATTAGCCCCTGCTGCCAAAATATATATAAATATTTGCCTCTGCTGCCAATATATATATAAAGATTAGACCCTGTTGCCAATATATTTTATAGTGAAAAAATTGGACCCTACCCAAGCATTTCCTTGGGCCCCGCTCAACGCTCCCTTGCATGCAATCACTCCCTCCGCTACCACACCGAAAAATATATATTTGCCACATTGACTGCAGATCAGGGGAAGACCGTGAGAGTTAGTCCTTCTGACTGCACCGTGACATTGAGAGGTTCTCTCCCCTGTAATCATCCCCAGAGTCCCTTTGTCCCCTCATTCACTAAACCATACCGCTCTTTTACTTACACCCTGTAGTTCAGGTATAGATCAAATAAACAACAAATGGAAACAGCACATGCAACTGAATAAGACAAAACAACCTTGTATTTGCAGGTATACATAAATAATGTATGGAAACATAGCATTGCAAGTATAAACCAACAGAACACACAAACCCAGCATTGCAGGTATAGATCAACTGGAAATCACATGTAAACTCAGCACTGTAGGTATAGATCAAATAAACAACACATGGAAACATCACTCCAGGTATTGATCAACTGAATAAGACATACAAATCCTATATTGGCAGGTAAACATAAATAATGTATGGAAACATAGCAGATACAGATCAACAGAATAACACAAAACCCAGCTTTTCAGGAATATATCAACTGGAAATTACATATAAACTCTGCATTAAAGGTATTACAGGCATAGATCACAGGTCGCACACCCCAAAGCCAACCCTGGCACCCACATTGCCCACATAGAACCCGACCAGCACCCAAATTACACATACATAGGACATCTTTAAGGCCAAACAGCCCAGCATGAGTCAACATAAACACGCTACCTGTGCCATCTTTGTCCCCAGTGCTTAAACACCCTGCTTATACCATCTTTGCTTTTTTGACAAATCAATAATACACCTATGATTCACAAACACTTTTACAGTCACTCACTAATTCACTTTCATTCACACAATCATTTATTCTTTCACACAAATTATTTACACATATTCACTAATGCATCCACACATTAATCCATTCATTCTCTCTCTCTTTCTGGCTCTTTATTTCAATATTCTTGCCACCCTCCCTTCTGCCCTATCTACCCCATCTCCCTCCCTATCTACCCCTTCTCACCCCCTTCTGCCCTATCTACCTCTTCTCACTCCCTATCTACCTCTTCTCACTCCCTATCTACCCTATCTACCCCCTCCTCACTTTCTACCCTCTCCCCCTTTACATTGTAGAAGTCCAGGGGTGGGATCGCGAGGCCTCTGTCTCCCTGTTCTGCGACCAAGGTAGAGGGATCGCGGAGAAGAGTGAGAGGCGCCTATCTCTCTCCTCCGCGTCTGTTACAAAAAATAAAAGACGGCGTTTCAATTGGGGGGCATGATGTAGGGGGGGCCATGGGTGGATCTGATGCAGGCATTGTGGACACAGCAGCCTGCATTTATGTTGTTTGGAAGCTTTTTATTTTGCCCTTAAGTGGAGGGATAACTAAGCGGCAGAGAGGTTTTGTTATATGTGCAACCTGTTTATTTTATATCACTGTGAATGTAACAGTACTAAATACTTTGTATGCTGAGAAGAGGAATTGGGAACTCCAAACAACTGAAAATAAAAGACTGCAGAAAATATATATTTGGTTGGTGTTCTATCCAACAAGGTCCACTCATTAAAGATGGCTCTGCGGATTAGTAGTTAATACAATTTGAATGACTTTTTTGGTAACATTACACATTATATACACCATTTTGTTGTCTCTTCCACAGGGGAAGCTCCAAGACCACATGCAGCAGCCAAGCCCATTCGATCTAGTCCACATGCTTTTCAGTGTAGTGCCCATGGTGAGGATTATGGGTAGCAATTGCTGATGTATTTTTTTTTCTTTTGACAGTACACCATACCTTATACTTTCTGAGTTTCAGGTCTTATCCAGCTGTCCAAAGAAAAACATATCTCCATCTGTGGTGTCCCCCCTACCTACACAAAAGGCTTTGTTGCTACTGAGCTCATGTGTCACAGACAAGGAGAGGCAAGTCTGGGAAAGCCTGGGAGATGCATGGATGAGAACAAGGTAAAAGAAATATCATATGCATTATATACGAGGGATGTTCAAAAGTTTCTGCACTTTTATATTATCGTTGAAACGGTGAAGGTGGGAGGAGTAATAATTGGTCATGTCATAGCGGCTCATGTGACTAGTTCAGTCTGCTCTTGCAGTTTAGTATAAGAGTTTTCATCCTGGGGTGAAGGTGGCTGCGAAACTTATAAATTGCACCAAAGAGGAACAGCGTCATACACTTTTTGTAGGCAGAAGGTGTGCCATGATCACAAATTCATCTTCGCATGTGGGCTCAGTATGGGCATAAAGTTCTCGTAGAGTCGTCTATGAGTGGGTTTGAAAATGGTTGTACTGGTATGACGGATGCAGAGTGCTCCGGAAGTCCAGCTACAGCCTCAACCATGAGGAATGAAGAAAAAGCCCTGCAACTGATTTATGAAAACAGAAGAATAACAGTTGAAGAGGTTGCAGGAAAGCTGAATGTAAGTGTTGAATCTGCCTATGCCCTGATTCATGACAGCCTCAAGTTCAGTAAAATGTGTGCCAGGTGGTTGCCTAAGCAGCTGACAGAGGAGCATAAGCGCAATTGCTTAGATGTTTTTTCCCGAAGATGATGATTTTCTGCAGAAGATAGTCACTGGTGATGAAATCTGGGTTCTCCATTAAGAGCTCGAAAGCAAGCGGCAGAGTATGCAGTGGAAGCATCCATCATCTCCTGTAGAAAAGAAATTCAAGACACAACCGTCAGCAGGAAAGTTGATGTTGACCTTCTTTTGGAAAAAAGTTGGTATGATGTTGGAAAACTTGCATTGCAAAGGAAGGTGACTATGTAGAAAAGTGATGTAATTTGTTTTTAATGTAATTTGTTTTGATATAGAGTCAAAAAAAATGTGAAAACTTTTTGAACATCCCTCGTATAATAAAGCAGAGAAATGTTTAAATGCAGAAGACATTTCTGGGATATAATCTTTAATTATGGAGAAACAGGGTATTGATCCAAGGAGAAATCTGACTGCCATTTTGGGGTCAAGAAGGAATTTTTTTTCCTGGTTAGTGCAAACTGGGGTTTTTTGCCTTCTTTTGGATCAACAGCAACAAATTAACAGATATAGGAAAAGCTGAACTTGATGGACGCATGTCTTTTTTCAGCCTATATAACTATGTAACTATCTGTAAGAAGACACAAGAGGACATTGATAAGGGTTGAGGACATATCAAAGGATAGCAATGTCATCTTCGACAAGATTTGTTGAAGCAAACAAATATAATTCACACTAATCTTTACTTTGATTTACCTTTCTTTTTTTAGAGCTGACTGGCCCAATGGAAAGAACATCCCTCAATACATTCCTACATTCTCTGATGGGTGGATCTTGCCAGAGCTGCCTATGTCCCCTAATAATGGACAGTCACAGGTATTGTTGTCGACATTACACTTAGCTTAGCTGGTATGGTTATATGTTATAATTATTCAAACAATCCTAATTTTCCAAGGAACTGAATGGGCTCCATAAGATAGAATAGGCTTTTTTGCCTTTCACTTTGCAGCTGTTCATTTCTTAAATCAAATTCAAAATCAATTGTTTTTAATATAACCATATTTGAATTAGTGTGTCCCAACAATTACCGAACTATAGTTTCTACAATCTTGCTAAACAACATAGTTAAATAACATTTGGTCTTGTCAGGCTCCATCCAGGCTGCGGAGCTGCTTATCTCTGTTTTTTCCTGTCTCGCTACAGTTCCCCTGTCTCTCTCCCTTTGCTGTATTTCCTTCTGTTTTATGCTTGTTTGTTATAATCCATTTCTCGATTTCCTTATGCTCTGCCATTAACTTCTGATTCTTGAATACACTGTATGGCGGCGGACGCCCGTTTTAAAAGAGATTGTTAATTGCCTCCCAAATTTCAAAAGTGTTTCTGAAAAACATCGATAGCGAGGCATTCTGCAAAACTGAACACCCACGACTCGCATTGGTGGTTGTGACCGCTCTCCAGAGTGATTTTGCCACTGGCAAGATGGCGGCGCATCCTTTTAAAAAAAATTAACAAGTTGAAAACGTTTCCAAGAGTGTCTCATATATATAAACATTTATTTTTATGAAGTCCTAAAATTAGTGCTATATCTTCAAACAATTCTCCCATGGAAAGAGTTAAAATACTGGCATTTTAAATGCTCATGGGGTGGCTACTTTAAAAAATGTATGATTTGATGGGGTAAATTGAATTGACCAGGTTCAACAATGTCCCAATTAACACAGAGGGGAGAATGACCACATGTCAAATTTCCACTCTGAAAAATGCACACGTCCCAAATGTTGCCTTTTAGCCCCCAAACAACCCGACAAAAACATGTGGGGTATCACTGTACTCAGGAGATGTTGCTGAACACATATTGGAGTGTTGTTTTTTAGTGATAGAGTACAGGGAGTTGTTATAAATGGTAAATCCTCAAGCTGGACAAAAGTGTTAAGTGGTGTTCCTCAGGGTTCTGTTCTGGTACCAATTTTATTCAACATATTTATAAATGACCTTGCAATAGGCGTCATGTTTCCGTGTTTGCAGATGACACTAAACTCTGTAAAGTAATACACTGTGAGCAGGATATTACTTTGCTGCAGAGGGATTTAGACTGGGAGACTGGGCACACAAATGGCAGATGAAATTTAATGTAGATACATGCAAAGTTATGCACTTCAGGGTAAGGAATGCACAAGCAACTTACACCCTAAATGGTAGTTAATCAGGGGTAAGAACAAATGAGAAGGATTTGGGAATTGTTATATGCAACAAACTAGGAAACAATGTGCAATGTCAGTCACCAGTTGCTAAGGCCAGTAAAGTATTGTCATATATAAAAAGGGGCATCAATTCGTGGGATAAAAATATATCGTATTGGCTCGATTATAGGCCGCCCCCGAATATAGGCCGCACCCTAAAAGTTAGGTGCTTTTCTAAAGAAACATTTTTCTTAGTAAAAAAAAAAACGTAGAATAGATATGCTGCCACCCTGGGGAGATATGCTGCCACTCTGCCCTCCCCCGAGATATGCTGCCACTCTGCCCCCCGAGATATGCTGCCTCTCTGCCCTCCCCCCGATATATACTGCCACTCTGCCCCCCGAGATATGCTGCCACTCTGCCCTCCCCCGAGACATGCTGCCACTCTGCCCCCAAGATGTGCCCCCCCCGACTTACCAAAGCAGACTCCCGTGTGTCTTGTGGGGCCGGCAGGGGACATCTACGCAATACGCGTAGACAACTTCCGGTGCCGCCACGTTCCCCGGCACGGGATATTGTTAAAGCACATCGAGCAGACGTGCCGGCAGCGGAGGTCGTTTACACGCATCGCAGCAGCCGATGAACATCTACATGATGCGCTTAGACAATCTCCCGTGCCGGCACTCCCCTCGTGGAAAGTGCCGGCAGGGGAGGCTGTCTCAGCGTCTTGGAGAGTAGGATGCAGGTCCCCTGCAGCGTTGCGGGGGATCTGTATCCTAACCCTGCTGCCTGCCCGGCGCCCGGAACTGCATGTACCGGGCAGCGGGCGATACGAATTGCGCATTCCTATGCTAGACCCCGAATATAGGCCGCACCCCCACTTTAAAGACTTAAAGTGGGGGGAAAAAGTGCGGCCTATATTCGGGCAGATATGGTAATTTTGCCCCTTTATAAATGCAATGGTATGCTGTGCAATTTTGGGCACCTATTCTAAAGAAGGATATTATAACACTGGAAAAGGTGCGGAGGCGGGCTACAAAATTAATAAACAGAATGGAGCACTTTAGTTATGAAGAAAGGTTAATTAATTTAAGTCTGTTTATTTAAATGAAAAATACCTCTTCTCTCCAGCCTTAACCTGCCCTTTTCCCTGAATCCACATTTTCTTCCTCCTACCTCTTTCACTTCTTTTACTTTGTAATGGTGGTTTTCACCCACACATTTACCCTCTAACCATGTACCAATTTACATCTGGTGCAAGCATTTTTATTTCTTGGTGATATTGATCATTTTTTTATGTTGTTCGGTACTTTGTATCTTGTGTATTATTAAAAAGAACGTGTGATACCTTTATTGTTTAATTTTAGATCCAGCAAGACAGGCATACTCAATCCACTAAAAGGTAAATGCAGCTAATTTATCTCACTATTCTCTTCTGAACATCACAAGAACTCTAGACCCAACAGCAGCTTTGTATCACATCTTTCTATTATTTATGTTGTCTCCCTTAAAGGCAATTTCAACCAGTTATAATGCACGTTCTCTGTGATTTTGAGGCAAGAAATAGTCGTGAGCTGTCTGTGAGGAAAGGAGACACTGTGAAGGTAAGACAAACGTGTAATAGTAAGGATGCTATAGTTCTTAACAACTCAAGGGACAATCATGTCTATTCATGGCAACGATTAAGCGCTGCTAAGCGTGAATATACCAATAAGTAACATATTTCTGCAAATTCCTTTTTCGTTAAGAAGTTCAACTCACCTCCTACATGTGTTTGCAAGTCCTTGCAAAAAATGTCAGATGTTTGACAAAAACTCAACTTGCTGATTTAGTAAACACAATTTACAACAAAACTTACATTCAGGAGAGGACATGTAGGCAAGTTTTTGAAAACAAGACAACTCCTAAAATCATTAATGTGCGAGTTAAAATGCAGGATGAAGCTTAGTTGTAATGCGTTAAAAACCCCTCTCACTTTACAAGGGAATATAAAAATAAATAGTAAAAAAGAAACAGGGTTCCCAGGACCCTCATTAAGTAGAAAAGGGACGACAATTGCCTCAGCTCTTTCCCCACCCTGTGCGTGGTAGGCCAGAAGGTAATAAAATAAATCTGGGGTGGGATGGACCAGTTGTTTTGCTGTTCATTACCGAATGGTACCTGAAAAGGTGATTTATTTTTCTTACAGTTTGTACCCTAAGGTGCACAAAGGGGGCTTATAGTGACCTCATCCTCCTAACCTAGCCAGGGATTTTAGGAGTAGGTGAGGTCGGCAGGGATTTTTTTAGGTTTAATTTTAAGTCCCCCTCCCCCATGAGCCACCATTTCCCCACCATGATGGTGTGCAATGATCTCCCTCTTCCAATTGGTTGTTTTGTGCACGTCCCTTTGTTTTTTTGCTTAATTTGTTCTAAAGCCTATAAGTTAATCACCTTCCCATCCTGGTGTTTACAAAACCAAATATTTGTTTAAATTACACTCGGTACTAGTAGAAGAAACTTACTTGGGGCGGCAACTGGTGATAGGGTCTGCTAAAACAGAGTTCTGACACAGATCCTGGTTAAGGTATGTGCAGCAGCTAAACTCAGTCCCCAGAGTATCCTGCAATTAGAGGTGTGGAAATGTGGGGTAACAGAGCCTAATCTCTAGCAGTACTTTGAGGTACAATGCGGGGTGTAAGGGCCTAATTCCAGGCAGCTGCCTGAAATGTAGCAAGGCAAATTATTTTTAACCCCAGCAGATGGAATGCCATTTCTCAGCCTCTCTCTTTCCCCCTGCCTTCAGTCCTTCAAACATTCCTCAAAAGCTACTTCTTTAAGGACACCTACAACCACATTAATGCCCTTCCATCCATATTTCTTAGCTTACTTTTCCTAATCCTAGTAGACACCAGTACTAGTACGGCTGGTCTATCCCTAGCAGTGGCACTTTCACCTGTTGTGTAATACACCCTAACACGGTCCCTTGTCCCCTGCTGTTTCTGTAAGTCAAGTTGTTATGTAATATGCTACTTGTTATGCCCTGTCAACCCATTGTACAGCACTATGGAATATGATGGAGCTATGTAAAACAACAAATAATAGTAATAGTAATAATTTAACTTCTTGTCTAACCTGAAATTGGATGAGAGTGAGGCACGAGTTTGGGTCTGTGCCTTCCATAGGTGGATTTGTTTAATAATGTTTAATAATACCAACCCAATGAGCAAAGCATGGGAGTGGGTAGGTAGAGCAATATACTCCTTGTGATGTTTTTATTACTCCTTGTGCCTGGCACGTCACTGGCCGTTAAGGGGTAAAATATGCATACCCTTGCATTTGTAAATAGGAGTGTTATTTTGCAAGTAGTAGCATGTGACTTTAATCAACCTCATGCAACCTCAATTGAGTCTAGTCAGATGCGCTAACCCTTAACTCTACTGGCTACTCATTTGCTAAGTTTTGCTTTTGCATTTGACTGATTTAGAAGCAACTTAATCATTGGCATAGTGAGGGCATGAAATACAGTTCCAAAATATTCTTGCAGAAAAACCTCTTCACTTTTCCCACATACCACATTTAGCACTTCATAGACTAAATAAACCAAAGTAATGGTGTACATATATATGTGTGTGTGTTGTAGATATAAGAAACACACCTCTAATGTTTACCATGGGAGCAGCGATCTTAATTTCTACAATTATTCCTCCACATTGTTTCGGCCTTTGTAAGAAGGGGAGAGCATTAAAACACACATTGAAATTACACATTACTCGGAAATCATACATTACTTACAATATCACCAAATAAATCACACATATTGACAAAGTGCTAGTACACAAAATATAAATAATTGTCAGGTTTTTTGGTTGCTTGTATCATAATACTAAAATCTTTCTTGAAGGTCCTGGACCAGAGAAGGCAGTGGTGGATGGTAGAGAATAATCAGGAACATAAAGGATTTATCCCAAGTAACATCCTGGACAGTGGTGATAGTGGACAAGTAGGTAAAATATGGCAGCTAGGGCAGGACCTAGCAGTGTCTGGGAAACTATATAAGACAAAGATGTTATGTTTTACCTTTTTCTTAATAACAGGTTCCTGAAGGTGTTGTGTCACTATTGCCAAGCTCTAGCCCAGAGCATGTGACTGCATGGCTTAAACAAAAGGGCTTTTCTACTATGTAAGTTCTTCTCTTCCTTCTGCCATCACACAATCACGATAGCTGTTTTTTTTAATGTGCTATCATTTGTTCTCCATTAGAATCGCGCATTTGGATTCTTAGCGAATTGCAAATTTACAGAATTTTGGTAAATTTGGTTATTCGTACGACTCCCCGAAAATTAGGCCAGACCTCCATGAATCCGACCAAAACGAAGGGAAAAAAAGCTCTGAAATTCTGAGGTCCACATTCACTCACACTCTCTCGAACTCTTACATTTGTTCACTCTCATGCTCTCTGTTTCTCAACCTTCTCTGCCGACCATCTTCTATCTTCTCCCTTCTCTTCAATCTTCTATCTTCTTTCTTCGTCCGCATCTCCACGGACATGACCCAGCGGGAGCTTTCAAAATGGCGGTGAAGTCCTCTCTGATCCTCCAATTGGGGAAGAGGACATCATCGAAAGGGACAACTGAGGGAAATATGGAAGTGCTTGTGGTGACATCTTCTCCCGATCCTCCACTTCAAGTGCAACCATATTGCTCTCAGTTCATGTCAGGGCAAAATGATCGCGCTTGAAATACTGTCCTCTCCCCCGATTGAAGGATCGGGGAGATGGCATCACAGCAAGAGCCCCCAGATTGCCCTCGGTTCAGCAATTGGAGGATCGGTGAGCGCACATCACCACAAGTGCTGCCATATTGCCCCCAGTTGGCACCAATAGGGGAGGACGTCACCACAGCATGGCCATTTTGGCAGAAGTTCCCCGTTGAGTTATCTCCGCAGAGATGCAGATGAATTAGATATCAGATTAAGGATTAAATAAGAAGATGCAGAAACTGAAGTGGTCGGCAGAGAGTAGGGAAAGTGACCGGAGCGTGAGAAAGAGCGAATGAAAAAGTGTGAATGTGGGAACTGGCCAACAATTTTCAGTTTTTGCTAAACATAATGGGCAGGGAGCGAAATCCGTTGCCCGAAAACGAATGGGCTAAAAACAAACCGAAAAATGTGTCCGAATTCTCTTTTACCCTTTAGCACATGTCTATTCTCCATTCCTTTTTTGAATTATTACATTATTTAGCAGTTCATTCAAAGTACACTTTGCTGGTTCATTTTAGTACAGTGCGGTGTCTTGGTGTTCTGAAAGGAAAACAGCTGCTGGAACTTAGCCGAGAGAACTTGAAAAGTGTGTGTCCTGAAGAGGGAGGCCGTGTATTCACTCAGCTAAATGCAGTGCGAGCAGCTCTTGGGGTGAGGCATTGCCTATTGTTCACAAAAATACCCATATAGGATAAAGGAATCTGGGTGTAATAGGCGTTGTCGTAAAGGATACGAACTCTAATTATCACTTAATCTAGTTTTTGATTTTTTTAATTTACAGTACGAGTACTACGTTATTTTCCCACAGCATGCACACATTTTTTATCACTTTGTAGCGGACAGTCATTTCTTCATTCTTCTTTTTAGATATGATATCCTGACCAGAGAACTAATACGCTGTACAAAACCTTTCCTACTGAGTGAATCCAGGCGTCAGTGAAGTACTCTAATATCGATGGATTTATGTAATCTGCAAAAATATTAACAATGGGTATTTTCTACTTAAATTCATTTATGAAACCTACCTACAGCTTGTGGATATTAATCAAAAGTTACTTTAATCTGTAATACCACTTCATGTGTTTATTTAGGGAATAAAAATATATGTAGAAAAACAACAAATTCTTATTTAATGAAATGCCCATCCTTAAAAAATAAAACCAAACCACATAGAAACCCCATGCTGGACTTTCTCTGTTGGTCTCTTACCACCACTGAACGAACCTACAGTATATCCCTAAATCAATCTGATGACAAAGGGGGATTTTTAATCAATTTCCTTATTTATGCACTTTCTGATATAATCCTTCCCACTATGATTGCTGTAATTTTACAGGAAATATTTATGATTTACTGTATCCCATTACACCAGAGACTGAATGATGTCCCCTTTATATTCATCTCCACTCCCTCTATAGCCAAAGTAGCCAGTATTCACACACAGCAGAATAGTGCACCTCCATGCAACATTATTTGCTGGTGTCCCTTCTTCTTGTCCATTTTAAAGCTGCATATCCTTCACTTTCCTGATGGTGCACACCTACTGACCCTGCAAGACCCATTCTGAACAACTGTCTAGAAGACTAGTGTGCAGGGGAATGTGTTTCTCGGGGCGGTCCTCTCTAATGAAGCGGATGCTCAGCTTTCTCCCTTCGTTATGCTGGAACGCACTCTAACGAAGCCATACGCCGGTCTGCCTTCCCAACATATGTCTTAAGTCATACATAAAGAAGAGGGTGTATCACGTAAAACCAGGAAGTGCCCAACCAATAAAAGCTGGCAAGATACCGATCAGGAACATAGATACGTATATTTTATCGTTTCTGTTATTTCAAATGGACTCCATATCACAACTCTGCGAAAAACATGTTGAGACGGAGATCATTTGGATTCTTATATTATTGTAATCTAGATCATCTGGATTCTTATACCACCAAGTGCATGTGTATAACATTTGGTTGTGCCAAAGTTTGTTGTAATTTCAATTTCATATGAAGTGCAATTTCATTTCATATTTTCACTGTGATATTGCACTATTGGAGTTCTGTTGATTTTTCAGATTTTTAAAGGAAGATATTAAAATTAATGTTTACTGTGTCCTTCTTCTTCACTTCCTATGCTTGAGTAATTTATTATTTTTTTCTTAAAATATTGTGTTTATACAATATTGCACCATGATTGTCTTATTTTGCCCATATTATTCAGGACCAGCTCAGCTCCTCTTATTGGAAAACCCTTCCAGTGTTGCCACAGCTCTCCTACATACACTGTTTCCACCTTCCCCTACCTTAATACATTGTGGATAAGCCCTTACACATTGTTTGCACCAGCACCCCACTTTTTGAGGCTGCCAAGAACAGTCTGGTTTATTGCTAGAAATTCAGCCATATGAAAGAAAATATGAGCAGCCCCCATTTAAACACAGGGTGACAAACTTAGGATAATGCAGACAGTCTACGTAATGTGGCTTTATTTTTAGTAGTTTCATTAATTGGGTTATCCACTTAACTAGTGTCTGATTGATAAAGTAGTGGATGAAATCACTTATTTCTTATTGCCCCATGATGCCATTCGATTGTTTATAGGAGTCTTCATAAACCGTGGTGACTTCATGTATGAAGCAATAGTAGGAAGAGCCTGAGGGGAGGGGGAAGAACTGTTAGTTTCTACTATCTAAACATGTAATACTCCCTTATCCAAAGCACAAGAAAAACTACTCACTTCAAGTCGGTTCAAGAAATCTTGAAGGTTCTGAAAGTGTAGCAAACAAGTAGGTTCCAGCATTCTGTGCTGATCCAGAACATCATATATCACAAAGTCAACAAAGGTAATCTGTGAAAATAAACAAGACAATCAAAGTCAGGGTCTGCTGCCTATTAGGAGTGAGACCAATTAAAAGCACTTACAATTACACAGGTTTCCAATCTGGAGATGTCGCTATAAATGGTAGCCAGGAGAATCCCTTGGATGGCAGCTAGCGAAATACTATATGGTATTATGTGATCAGGGACGTGTTTCAGCACAGGTAAGTTATGAAATAGACTTGCCTTATCTGCTGCGAACCAAGACCTGCCTCCAAGGAAGCGAGAAAAACGGCCAAGGGCAACAGGCAAATTTTCAAGGTACGAGCCCTTAAGTGTTTCCTGGAGAGAGAGTAAAACAGCATAAATAAAACTAAACAAATAAAAGCTTATCCTTTTCCCCTTACCCAAGACTCACAAATTGGGGGTCATAAGCAATTCGAACTAGACCCATCCGAAAATCCATGGCTTGGTTTTCGAGCAGGGACGTATTCATCTTCTCTTTTTCAGTTTCACCGCCTGGAAAGAGTCAGTTTATTGTGAAAGAATAAGAAGTCTGTCTAAATGACGTTAAGAATAGTGTAAAGACTATTAAAAAAGGTAAAAAAACAAAAACAGTACAATAATTGAAGAAATATCACCTACTAGAACACTGTATTGAAGACCATCTATCTCCTGTGTCATTTTATTTAAATTCATAATTCCAGCTCGTTCTTCTACCAAAGTATAGGCATACATAAAAAAATTTAAAAAAATCCTTAAATTTGTCACTCATCAAGACTGCAAGGAAGTCTGTGGGGATTTGTAACAATGTTTTATATACATACACATAAATATGGAAAAGAGAATGTGACAAAAAATAAATCTACCCCTTCTAAATATATATATTTTTTTGTCCTCAAAATTATTTCCACATTGTACCACTCAGTACAGTTATTCAGCAATTGTTATATGTACACCCTGGCGCTGCACAGATCCTGCATGGAGAATTACACTGTGCCAGCTTGATTTGCTGTAAGCTTCCTGCTCTCTTGCTTGGCACTACAGTAGAATGTTTGAGTCCATGCAGCATATGTCTGGAATAGAAATGACTTCCCCCTCTGCTGAGCATGACCTATTTCAATTTTCAACTCAAAAAATAAAAAAAGAACAGTTACACAAAACCATTTTCAATTGGAAAAGTTTATACAGGTAGGTTCATATCAAGGTGACCAGATTAGAATATTATATATATATATATAGCACGGGCTGAACAGTAGCTCACACATTCCATGCTTGCTTGCAATATAGCGCAGGATTGTGTTACTCTGAGTCAGTTTGACATCTCCATCCAACAGATACGGTAGCTGTAAGAAAATAACTTTTCGGTTAGGAATCCATTCAAGTAGGGCTGCAACTAACGATTATTTTAATAATCGATTAGTTGGCCGATTATTTTTTCGATTAATCGATTAATCGGATAAAAAAAACAATATGCAAATTTTTTGTTTATTTAAAATAATTTAATGAACTGGATGTTAAAAAACAACTTAAAATTTACATTAACATTCTTATTTTGTTATGATGTAATAAAAAACCAATATTTTCAAAGTACAAAAACCCAAACACAATATTTATGAAACAAAATAACCCCAAACATTCTGAAAAGAGGTATACTGTTCAAGAAACTTTGCACCCAGCACTTTGCACCCGGCACTTTGCACCCAGCCCTGGCACTTTGCACCCAGCACTTTGCCCCACCCCTGGCACTTTGCACCCGGCACTTTGCCCCAGCCCTGGCACTTTGCACCCAGAACTTTGCACCCAGCCCTGGCACTTTGCACCCAGCCCTGGCACTTTGCACCCAGAACTTTGCACCCAGCCCTGGCACTTTGCACCCAGCCCTGGCACTTTGCACCCAGCCCTGGCACTTTGCACCCAGAACTTTGCACCCAGCCCTGGCACTTTGCACCCAGCCCTGGCACTTTGCACCCAGCACTTTGCACCCGGCACTTTGCACCCAGCCCTGGCACTTTGCACCCAGCACTTTGCACCCAGCACTTTGCACCCAGCCCTGGCACTTTGCACCCAGCCCTGGCACTTTGCACCCAGCCCTGGCACTTTGCACTGTGCCCCTGCACCCAGTCTCCAACTCTGCCCTGCACCCAGCCCTGCCCCCACATTCTGCCCTGCCCCCACACTCACACCCTGCACCCACTCTGCTCTGCACCCACACTCACACTCTGCCCTGCACCCAGTCTCCAACTCTGCCCTGCACCCCCACCCCCACTCTGCCCTGCACCCAGTCTCCTGCCCTGCCCCCACACTCACACCCTGCCCTGCATCCCCACCCCCACCCTGCCCTGCACTCAGTCTCCTACCCTGGCCTGCCCCCCCCACCCCCACTCTGCCCTGCATCCCCTGAAACCCCACCCCCGCGAATCGCTCTGTGCGAACGGAGCCACTCGCACAGAGCGAACCGCTCTGTGCGAACGGAGCCACTCGCACAGAGCGAACCGCAACTAAAAGAAGGCGCGTGTAGCGGAAGCGGGGAACGCTCGCGGAGGTAAGTAAAAGGAGCCGAGTGCTCCAACAACGAATCGATCACTCGATTAATCGATAACGGAAATCGTCGACAACGATTTCCGTTATCGATTATTATCGATTTTATCGATTCGTTGTTTCAGCCCTACATTCAAGTCTAAACACATATAAAGTTTAATATCTCCCTGGCACAGTAACTTACATTAGGGAAGTCCAGACCTAAAGTCTCCTTTTCATCCAACCACTGACTCCTGTCGTAATCTGGTGCTACCGAAAAAGGATATAGTAAAATCAGTCTCGTTTTTTGCATGTTTTGTAAGATTTTTTTTTTATTTAGATCCGACAGAGGGAAACTATAAAATAAACGTGTTGTATCAGTGGTTCAGCCATGCCAGGATTGCATTGTTAAATGCACAATTTCCATTACAGAGCAAGCTACTTTCTCTCTTCTGCAAGCTAAACACTGAATGGTTCCTTGTTGTAACAAACTCTACTAGCTGTATACAAAGTATGCACAGTGCCCCCACCTGGACCATATCATGGGCACAGCACAATGCTTAGATATCCACAGCCTACTGCCAGTAACCAATCCCAAAACGGCACCATTTGTCTTCCCAAATATGAGAAGGGACCCGCGCTACATGCATTAAGCATGCAAAAAAGGTGGCCAGAGTACCAACCAGCCCTGCAGAACACGCCACTGACAGCACCTTGTATAAGAAAATGGGCCATCATTACCAACGACGGTGCACAATTTGGGACTATACGAAACACGCTATGCCCGTGTGACCCCGTACACATTATCTAACCAGTAGCGATGGGAAGTTCGGATTAGTAAAGTGAATCGGATCATTTCGAGTCGTTCATTGAAATGATCCGATTCTTCGGATCACTCAGTGTGACTCACAGGAGTTACTATTTCCCAGTCCCTCCCTGCAATCACACTGATGATTGGCCCCGCCCCTTTTATTAGAGTCTATGAATGCTCCTGCCTGCCTACTCTGGTGATGTCACTGAAGGCAGAAAGTCGTTCAGAGAACCCTTCAGAGATTCGAACCCTTCAGAGATTCTCACTAACACCAATAATTATTTATAAAAGTAATACAGAATTAATCTTCACTGCCCCCAGGATTTAGATTCCCCTTAGTTTGCCCACCTTTACCTCTAACTGCACCTTAAGTTAACTTTATTAAAATAATTACATTAACCCTCAGTCCTCAGCATTAAATTAACCCTAAAGACCTCATTAACCATAACAGCCCATAAATTAACCCTAAACACCCCATCAATCATAACTGCCCCTAAATTAACACTAAAGACGCCATCAACCATACCAATTTATTATGTAATTTATCTGGAGTATATGCAATTAATTTAGGGGCAGTTATGGTTAATGGGGTCTTTAGGGTTAATTTCAGGGGCCATTATGGTTAATGGGGTCTTTAGGGTTAATTTAATGCTGATGACTGAGGGTTAATTTAATAAAGTTAACTGAAGGTGCAGTTATAGGTAAAGGGGGGCAAACTAAGGGGAATCTAAATCCTGGGGGCAGTGAAGATTATTAATGTATTGATTTATAAAAGTATGGTATCCATAATATTCTCTGAATGATTCAAATCTCTGTAAGATTCGAATCATTTCAATCTTTGAACGACTCTCTGACTCTATGAGTCATTGTTCCTATAGGGTCATCTTATATTCAGGCTTTTTTTCATAAATTAATATTCAGATTTTGGGGGGTCATCTTATAATCAGGGTCGTCTTATAATCGAGCAAATACAGTAATGAGCTGTAACCTGATCCCAGAGTCTGTATATGAGTGCTCTGCAGCTGACTCACTCTAGGATCAGGTTACAGCTGCATGATTCACAGACTGAACTGCTACAAATGAATCGTTCAGTCTACTGAACCGATTCATCCGAATCACTAAAATGAATCGGATCAAATGAACGATTCGTTCATGATCCAAACATCACTAACACACACAAACACACACAGGTAAATCAACTCACCGTCCCCTGTGACATACAGTTTTTCTTCATAGGGAGTCTCGGTATATTCCAGCAGAAGACGGATAGCATGAGCCAGCTATAGAAAAAACACATGGGGGGGAGGGGCTTCGGTATCTCCGAAAACGTCAATTACACACACAAATCGTTAACTATCACGGTATAACTTACGAAATATATACACATTTTATATACAATATATCTATGTATGTCCTCCCCATACTGTCTCACCCCTCGGATGTCCCAATATCCTAGTATCAACATCCTGAAATTCACGCCTTCAGATGTCCGGGAACTCTCAGTTCTAAGTGAAACTGCACAGTTAATAAAGTCGATTACAGATCATGTGATTTCTGGGCTCTGAGCCAATCAGGCGAAAGAAAGCTGAAGCCAAGCTGCCCCTACCCCCAGCTGCCTCTTGGCTTCACCGAGAAGCGAGTCTGTTAAAAGTGATTGCAGCAGGATTACGGATAGATATAAGTATTCCACGTACTGGTCTTGTTGTTTTCTCCTGGAGGTTATCTAAAATCTGACAAGTGCACGTTTTTTTTAAAGGCATATCCAACATCCCTGTGCTAATGATGCAACTTTTATGTTTGAAACGTACAAAGTTCGGGTTGACAATTTGCAGTAGTACAGATATATTTACTTAGTTCCTTACTTGCGTAACGTAATGTCCCTACATTCATCTGTCCTTTGGAAATTTGCAAACCGGTTTTAGACCACACGAAAGATTATATTTTGAAAATACCTCAAAATAATGTGTTTTTCTGTATGCGCCTTTATAGATATTAGAATTCCGATATTAATTGAACGGCGCGTTTAATTTTCTGTTCCTTGTAATACAGTTATTGTCACTTTTTACATACATTACCTTTTCCATTTGAAAAGTAGGGTTAATTTAAAAAAAAAAAAAGTGTCCTTTCACTCCATCCCTCCCTCCCTTTCACTCCATCCCTCTTTAGAGCTCTGAATATTTGCTGGGTATGAGAGTGCAGTGTTCTTCAGCCCTAAAAGCCATAATGGGGTTAACTCAAGGACAGGGATAGCTTGGACATGGTTCCTGGGGGATAGGTACACAGTTGCTTTCCATTCAGGGTCAGACTGGCCTACAGGGAGACTGGGAGATTTAAGCAGCAGAGGTGGCAATTTCACTCTGTACATAAAAATTATCTTTTCCCACCCAGGTTCCTGCTTCCCCTGGGCGAAAAAAGAGAGTTTTCGAATGCCACAGCGGACAGCTATGTGCTTGTGTTAGGCAGCAAAAACATCAACCCGGCCCCAGTGCTGCTTCACTCGGACCAAGGAAATCCGCCGGTGAAATGTGTGTGTGTGGGGTGAATAAATAAGTGAATGTATGGGGGTGGAAATGGCACATGCAGGGTGTTTAGGGGGCAGAAGGGCTACAGGCAGGCTGTTTAGGGGGAGAACTGCCACAGGCATGCTATTTAGGCATGCAAAGATAGCACAGGTAGGCTGCTTAGGGGGCCCAGACAAGCTGTTTTGGGACAAAGATGGCACAAACCTGCCTAGGGGCAAAGATGCCAGATACATGTTTTTAAGGGGAACAGATGGCACAGACAAGCTGGGGCAAAGGTTTTGAGTGAGCACATGAGCATATTTGCATATTTAGCCCCCTAAGGACTGGGCTGTTTTTGTAATTTTTGTACCTTTCATGACCAAGGCTTTTTTTTAAACTTTGTGTTTAGCTGTAATTTTCTTCTTTCTCACTTAGTGTACCCACAAAAATTATATACTGGGGGTTTTTTTTAGGACAAAAAAAGAGCTATCTCAAGAGCGTATCATCTAATTTACTATAAAAAAAACCAAATAACATTTGGAGAAAAAATTTCAAGTTGCTAAATAGGTTCTAATATTTGTCCTGAGTTTAGAATTGCCCAATGTTTTTATGGGTTTTTTTTGCAAGTTATAGAGCAGTAGAAGTAGAAGTACTCAAATCTGCCCCATGTCCTTTGAAGCCGGTCAATTCAATTTACCCATCAAAAACTTCCCAGGGTGTTTCAGATGCTGGTATTTTAATTCAACCACCAGCCTTAGTAAAATTTTATGTTGCTGATATACTGTATTTGCTCGATTATAAGACAAGGTTTTTTTCAGAGCAAATTCTCTGAAAAATACCCCTAGTCTTATATTCGAGGTCGTCTTATAATCAGACCTCAAATAGAGGTCTGACTATAAGACTAAGATCCAGATCCCCTGCAGCGCTGGAGGGGACCTGGATCCTCCTGTCTGGTAACCTCCGCTGCTGCCGGCACTTCCTCTGGGGTCTTCTATGACGGAGTGCTGGCTTGACGTGACCTTCCGGTGCTCCATCATAGAAGCCGCGGCAGAACTACGCACATTGCGCAGACTTCCATCGGCTGCCCCCACTAGACACCAGGGAGTCTGAAGTATGAGGAACGAGTCTGGGGAAGCACTGGTAAATCAGGGGGGGGGTAAAAGGCATATTGGGGGGCAGAGTGGCATATAGGGGTTGTGAGACTGTGAACCCCAGGGAGTTGATTGGCATGGCATCTGGGTACAGCTGCTATGCAGATTATACATATGGGTGCCTGGGGTGCAGCAATTGGAGAGCAGTGTGGACCAATGCTCCGTTCCCCCATTCTGTGAAAAATCCATGATGGCTTTTCCAGGAGGTTAGAAGTCTGTAGGATCCGCTCCGGGATTGCTATGAGGCCGGCATCAGGCACAGGTTCTGGGCATTAAAAAAACATTGAGCCTGATAATCAGAGAGACTGTTGGGGAAGAGGAAGTTTCCCTGAGCTCCCAGGGCAAGGAGAGGCCCTGAAGAAGAAGACCATCCCTGAGCCAAGTGAGGCAATACCTGCCTGGACCTGTGTGTGCTGTCTGGGGGAGGTTTTCCAGAGCCTTGCTTAGATGGGTCTGGCGGGGAGGTCAAGTTAGTGGGTGATTAGGCTGGTCAGTCTGGGCCAGCATCGTACAGTTAGAGAGGGCTCCAATTGGGAGCTAGGTGTTTTCTTTTTATGATTTCGGGTTCGAGTTAAAATAAAGCACTGTTTTGCAAAAAGCTGGTGTTCCCGACTCTGATTGCCCTAGAGGACTGTGCTTAGGACCCCTAAATGTGACATGTATGGCCCTCATGCTACAGGGTTTGTCACAGGGTGTATAAGGCATATTTGGGCGGGGGGGAGAGTAGCAAGCCGTGGGCAGATGTGCATAACTGAGGGGCAGGTTGGCTCCTGAGAGCGATCACACAGGGCCCCTGCAGCTTTTTTTGGTGGTGCTGAATGCCTCAATATTGAGGCACTGCAGCAAATTATTTGAGCAAAGAAAGCGATCATTGGTCGCTTTTTAAGATCAATTAACCCTGTGTAGATGTGAAATATGCAAAGATCTGGCTGTATAAATTTGTAGAATGCAAGGATCCGGCGGTATAGATATGAAATATAAATGGATAAGGCAGTGTAGTTGTGAAATATATATGGGTCAGGATTATATAGATGTGAAATATACACGGGTTTATACATGTGAAACATGCATGTATATGAATCTGTATTTATGTGCATGGATATTTTTTTTTATATATATATATAATAAGTTTTTATTGGAGAGTTTTGATTAAAGATTTTTTTTTTTGCATGTATATCAAACTCTGTTACAGAATAAAGAAATGTGTTGGTTAATGACAAAGATATTACAAGGTCAAGGGAACACCGAGATCATTTCATTCTATGTGACCTCGATACTCCGTTTACTGAGTAAATACATCATAATGCCAAAAATACAACACAGCATAAAGATTGAATATTTCAAGATAATCAGTTGCGAAGATAAAAGGAACAAAATTATAAAAAAGTGAAACAAGGAAACCAGGTAATACCTTCGAACAAGGTAATTAGACTAGCCAAGTCGGTAACAGAGCGGGCAGTCAGACAAGCAAAAAAACTGGTAACCAGGATAAGCAGGAGAAGGTACAGAATCGCTAGGCAAAGAATCGTCAGGCAGGCAGAGGTCAAAAACTATAGTAACGAGCAGTAGCAATAACTCTGGATACAAAGACCACAACAGGGTACAGACTAAAGCATTTCCCGGGTTTTTAAATCTGGCGCCCTTACAAGCTCTGCCCCTTGGACCGCATCATTGCAGTTCTGGGCAGAACTCGGCCTCAGGACCCGACCAGCCGTGCCCCCATTGATATAGACAGGAGGAACGCCGCTTGACCGGGAGCGGGTAAGTACAGAATCATGATGCCGGACGGCAGCAATGTCCCCAGACACTGCCTTGAAATACGACCGTCCGCATCAAGGGAGACACCCTACATCCCCGGTAACGGCTGTTCACGAGCGGACCTCTGCCCGCGATTACCCGACACCGAGGGAGGGACCGCGACACCTCGATCCCGCCGATCGGGGACCCGACCGCCCGCATCGAGGGAGACACCCATCATCCCGGTAACGGCTACTCGCGAGCGGTCCTCTGTCCGCGAGCACCCGACACCGAGGGAGAGATCGTGACAGACTGATCTTTGGACACATAAGAACGGAGGTAGTGTTTGAGAACTTGGCTGGTTCTTTCGGTTTGTCCGTTAGATTGGGGATGATATGCAGAGGAAAGGTGAATAGCAATGCCGAGATGGGTACATACAATCTTCCAAAAACGAGAAATAAATTGGGGACCGTGGTCAGAAATTATTTGTTATGTAACCCCGTGGAGGCAACAGTATCTTCGAAGAAAGACGGGGAGTTCTTTGGCAGAGGGTAACTTGGGTAAAGCAGTGAAGTGAGCCATTTTGGAAAACAAATTGACCACCACTAAGATTGTGGTGTTGCCCTCAGATTTAGGTAGATCAGTAATAAAGCCCATAGCAATGTGGCTCCATGGTCTATCTGGAATAGGCAAGGGGCACAACAACCCGGACTGCTTAGAACGTGGGACTTTATGACAAGCGCATACTGAACATGCTTGTATAAAGTCCCTGCGCATGTTGGGCCACCAATAAGTCAGCTGGAGAAGGAACAGAGTGTTACGGATACCCCAATGTCCTGCCACAGGAGAAACGTGGAACCAGGCTAGTAATGGTCTAACAAACCGAGGTTGGACAAACAAGCGTTGGCTGGAAACTTGGAGAGACGTAGGCTGTGGGTATTGAAACCCGGCAATCAATATGTTAGTATTAATAGTTCCAATGTAAGAAGAAAGAAGAGGAAGAAAGAAGCTGTCTGGGAGTTATGGGAATGAGGTATAATGTGTAATAGCTGGGTATGATGGGCCTGATACGTGATGCATGGATGTGATAGGAGTGAGTTGTGATGTGTAGTGTCTGGGTGTGATAGGAGTGAGTTATGATGTGTGGTGGCTGGGTGTGAATTGTGTGGTGACTGGGTGTGATAGGAGTGAATTGGGATATGTTGTGGCTGGGTATGATAGGAGTGAGTTGTGATGTGTGGTGGCTGCGTGTGATAGGAGTGAGTTGTGATGTGTGGTGGCTGGGTGTAATGGGCATTAGATATGCTGGCTGGGGGTGGTAGGAGTGGTGTGTGATTGGAATGAGGTATGATAACAGTGAGGTGTGATAGGAGTAATGAGAGTGAGTTGTGATAGGTGTGCTGGAAGTGAGGTTCGGCAGGTCAGTGTACAAGAGAGTACATTTTTTTCGATTAATCGGATACAAAAAATGATTTTTTTTTGTTTGTTTGTTAATAATTTAATGAATAAATTGGGTGAAAAACCAAGAGCAGAATAAAAAAACTGAGAAAAAATAATTTCTTGTTTTTATGCACATCTGAGCCCAAGCTTGCCACACTGCCTCCCAGATATGCCTTATATCCCCAGATATGCCTTATAGCCCCCATATATGCCAGTCGCCCCCCCCCCCCGATATGCCTTATACCAGGGCTCGACAAATTCCAGGGGCCAGGTCACCTTGGCGTCTGAGAATTTTGCCTTGGCGTCTAGGTCAGGGGCGTCCAACGTGCGGGCCGTCGGACTTCAATGTGCAGCCCGCGTGAGCAAGGCCAGACTGGCCCTGCTCACGGTGCAGCACGGTGTGTGCAAGCCAGCCGCCAAATAAAATTTAATTTTATTTTTTTAGGCGGCCGGCTTTTACACACCGTGCTGCACCGTGAGCAGTGCCTCAGTGAGGCTCTTCGTCCCGCCCCTTTCAAGATGTGATGCTCAAGGAGGTGGGGCTCACAGAAGAGTTCCTCGTGCCGGGCAGAGGATCGTCACATAAGAGTAGAGCGGGGAAAAAAAGCAAAAATTTAAGTATTTTAAAAAAAAATAGGGGTTAGAGGACAGTGGACCTATATTTAAGGGAGAGGGGGGATTCCCTTGGGACAACATTAATTTTTCTCGTTGAAAATAAAACTTTGTTAGTTTAAAAAAAAATCCTGGCTCCTAAGTTTTTTAGCTGGCTCCTAGATTCAAAACAAATTTGTAAAGCCCTGTCTTAAGGTATACTTAGTTTTTCACACATGGCTTCTCTTAGATTTATTTTTGCTAAGGAACAGATGATTTTATTTATCCTGATATGTAAAACCATAGAATTCAAAGAGCTTGCACTTTTTCTTCCAATCAACTGTATTTAACCCCTTGATGACAATTGCCGGTCCGGGCACGTCACCGAAAATCGTGACGATTATGACAATTGACGTGCCAGGACCGGCACGTCTTTAAACGGGTGAAAAAATCGATCCGTGATCGATTTTTTCACTCAAACGGTGTTGCTCTAATGCCTCGACATCGAGGCATTGAGCAACACCAAAAAAAACATTCCCGTCCCCCCCCGATCGCTCCTAGGAGCAAATAAAAAAACATGTTTGAAAGACTGCACGTCTTTCAAACATGGCGGCGCCCGCCGCCGAAAAACGGGTTTAGGAAGCGATCGCGAGTCGCTTCCTTTGCTTAGCTGGTGTTGCTAAGATGCCTCAGTATCGAGGCATCTTTGCAACACCTGTTTAGCAAAGGAAGCGACTCGCGATCGCTTCCTAAATGCTCAACTTACCTTCCCGGTGCCGGCGTCTTCGAAACACATGCGGTGTTTCAAGATGGCGGCGCCCATCAAGCCGGGGGCGGAGCCTGCTGTCATCATCGGGGGGGGGGGTGTTGCTGGATGTCATGGACATCCAGTGAATAACACCCCTAGTGGTCAGATCACTCATAAGAGTGATCATGATCTGATAAATCAAAGGCAATGTTTTCTAAACATTGCCTTTGATCAGTATTGGATCTGCCTCCCTCCTTCACTTGCTTCTAGTGAGGGAGAGAGACAGATCAGTGTGTTTTTAGGTATTCTCAATAATATATATTATTATTGATCCAAAGGCTCTTATAAGAGCCACCCATTTAATATTAACCCCTTCATTGCCATTGATCACTGCATAAACAGTGATCTTGCATAGTGGCAATTGTTTTTGGGGTTCTTTTTTTTTACATTTTTTTTTACTTTTTATTTTTTTTTGTACTTTTTTTTAGGGTTTTTTTAATTTTTTTTATTAGAGCCATTAACCCTTTCCTTCCCTACTATTTTTGCTGCAATTGTTGCCATGCAGCGGTATACGGCTGAGGAGGCATGTTCCAAATTTGGCCCTTTTGCCCCCAAACAATCTGACAAACCCATGCATGTGGGGTATCAATGTACTCAGGAGATGTTGCTGAACACATATCGGGGTGTTGTGTGACAGTGACATATACCAGGAGCTGTAATTTTACACCTGAAGTACAAAGTATGTTTAAAAAACAGCAAAAACAATTACTATCACAAACTTTGACAAGGGTTGGTGGTAGGATTAGTGCATGGAAAGGGTTAAACTATCAGCATCTAAAATACCCTGGGGTGTCTAGTTTTCAAAAATATATGGTTTGGTGGGGTAAATTTAATTTGCTGGCTTCAAAGATGCCCCAAATACCACATGGAGACAGAATTACCAGATTCAGAGAAAAATGGTTTTGAAATAGCAAAACGCTACTTGTACTTATTGCCCCATAACGTGTAGAAGAAAGCAAAAAAACATAAAAACATTGGGTATTTCTAAACTCGGGACAAATAGTAGAATCTATTTAGCAGGTTTTTTCAGTAGTTTTTTATGATGAATAAAAGATTTTTCAAATAAAAGTGAGAAATTTTTATTTTTTTTTCAATTTTTCGTCATATTTTATTATTTTTATTATAGAAAATGACATCATATATAAAAAATGGTGTCTGAAGAAAGCCCTTCTTGTCCTGAAAAAAACTATATATAACTTGTGTGGGTTTAGTAAATGGGTTAAGAGAAAATTACAGCTAAACACAAACACCGCAGAAACGATAAAACAGCCATTGTCACGAAGGGTACAAAAAATAGAATCAGCCTTTGTCACGAAGGGGTTAAATATATTTGTGGTATTTTGGTCAACTCAACTACTTTACTGACAGTTGTTATACAAAGATCATGTATTTATTTTTTTATTTTTTTAATATATGATTAATATTAAATGTTGGACTTAAAGTGGTATTAAAAGAAAGACCGATCTGTCCTTGAAAAAATTATGTAAAATGTGTATGGCTGCAGTAAAATTGAAAAAAAGGGAATCATTACTAAATAAACATATCATAAAAACATCAAAAAAGTTCTAGGTTTTGGAGTACAAATTACCCTCAATAAAAAAAAGAGGATAAACTACTCAGAGAGCATCAGGAGCATTAAGCTGCCCCTTAAGTATTTAGACACTATGTGTTTTACACATATTTACAAGGGCTCTCCGTGGCAGGATTTGCCACGTTACACATTTACCTAGGGCACGTATACAATTCCCAATGCTTTTAAGCCTAGCAGCACTGTTCAGGACTTCACTATTAAGGCATCCATTTTGCACATTTGCACTCTATTCTACTGGGAATTTCCCAGCTCTGGGAGCCAGGGACTGTCCTGCTCCATGTGCCCACTTAGTTGAGTTTATTCAAAGACAAAACATACATATTACACGTAAGGTATACTGCCACAGAGCAGAGAACACAACCATCAATAGCCTAGCCAATCGTGTACAGACACAGCTGTTGTGTACAGTCAATAGTTGAAACGAAGGCAATCATTCATTAGCATGAAACATAGAACAAAGATGCAACAGCAAAACATCAAATAATTTTGGGGTGTAAATAGTGGCTAGGTGGAAAGAAATAAAGCAAACATATTAAGACTAAAGGGACCAGGACAGTGGGGCTAAGGGTAATTAATATTCCTTCTCAATGCTGTCAATAATGAAATAGTCTTTCAGCATGCTGAGGATCAACATGAGACAGTCTTGAAGATTAACCGGTTACCAACTCAAGATCAGTTGATAGCAAAACGCAAAGCATCCTTAACACGTCACATCAGATACCTAGCTTCTTCAATGCTACCTCTGAGTGGGTTCCTGAAAACAGTTCATACAAAAGTGAGCCCTAAAAGAGGAACTTCTTCAAGTCAAGTAGTTAGTCAAAGTAAGGGTTAACTCGACTGACCTGACTTGACTTCAGTTGCATGTCTTCACATGTTAACACTCCTTGCCTGAAAAGTGCAAATTTGTCCCCTCATTTTTAAACCCCAAGATACCCTATTGACTGGGGGGTTTACCCCCCTCTTCCCTACCCTGTGTGTCTATCCCTATTTGACCCAACTACTTACGGATACCCCCCCCCCCCCCCGATTCCGGTGCTTTGGGATGGAGGGAGGTTTGTTTGCGACCAAAGACTTACAAGATAAGACCGTTGACAGGCCAGGTACATCATGGTAGAAAAATGCCCTCATGTTGCCACAACTGTCGAGGCACTGCTGCTTTTGTCTTGTCAGAATTCTGGGCAGACCAGTAACAGTGACACTAAGCCCCCCTCACGGGCTGGGCTGACTGTTTCTGACCCTCCCCTGCTGCCTCATCGCTCCATGAGAGACATTGTGCAGCATTAACCCCTTCATTGCAATTTTAGAGGTTAATATTTGTTTCTACACTAAATCACTGTCAGTGCTATGCTCCTATGAAGAACTAGCATTGAAAGAGTTAAAAAATAATAGTAAATAAAAACTGCACTAATCTACAAGTCAAAGGCACTTCCAGGTCAATTGGTTCAATTGGTGTTAAATCACATTCAAATTATTAATAAAAAATAAACATTACTATTTGTTTAATACATAATTATTACATGATCACTTATCAGCAACACTTTAGGTCACTGATTATTGATCGGTATCAATATATATTTAATAAAATCCTATTTGATTGCTGATTAATGACCCTTTAGGTTACTAATAATTGTATCTGTATGTGTAATGAGAGCTCCAGTAAATAAAAATAATATTCAAATGCCAAATGTTAGTGATGGAACGTATACGTGCAATAATACAGAGTGTGACAAAGAAAGATACTACCAAAACAATATCAGAATACTTCTTGGGGGCGCTCATATAAGATATAATAATAGTGTAGACTGCAATATTTCTCAATAATAATATAAATCATTTATTGCACTCATTATAGAACCATGATCTTCCTTGAAGGGTCCAGTTGAACTCATACCACGAAGAAATGAGGGAGAGTAGTTCCCGGGGGTATACATCCCCACCAGAAGTGCCCGTATACCCTTTATAAGGGATCAGCCTTCAATACATAGCCAATATTATAACAATATATTTATTATGGGACTAGCCCTAAAAATCTTTTATGTATATACAATATTAGTAAGTGAAAAAATATAGCATTAAATGATATTAAAGTGTTAAAAAGGTCAATAAAAAAAATCCTCCCCTTGGATCAATAAGCTGTTTCCCTATAATTAAAGATTATATCTTGTACCTTGCTAATATTTGGCCTTTTTAAAATTATATGTTTTAGTATTCCCCATGGGCAATTTCTTTTTTGAGTTTATTTCAAAAGACACCATATTGTGATCACTATTACCTAAGTGCTCTCCCACTTGAATCCTGAATCCCCTTGCAGAACTACTAGCCCCTCTATCCCAATTTATGTCCGGGAAATAAAACTCTGCAATAGGGCTGAAACTAACGATTATTTTCATAATCGATTAGTTGGCCGATTATTTTTTCGATTAATCGGATAAAAAAATAAATGTAAATTTTTCATTTATTTAAAATAACTGAATGTTAAAAACAAACGGCAGAATAAAAAGAACTTTGATAAAAATGCATTTTTTCCTAACCTGCCCCCCCCCAGATATGCACATCTGAGCCCAGGCTTGCCACACTACCTCCCAGATGTCACATACCCCCAGATATGCCACACTGCCTCCCACAAATGCCTTATATACTCTATATGCCTTATACCCCCTGATATGCCTTATACCCACAGATATGTCACTCTGTCCGCCCCAGATATGCCTTATATACCCCCCAGATATCCCAAATTGCCATCATAGATTCCCAGACTCGTTCGCAGCACACTGACACACTACTTTTATAAATAATAAAGTACTGGGTTAATCTTCACTGCTCCCAGGATTTAGATTCCCCTTAGTTTGCTCCCCTTTACCTCTAACTGCACCGTAAGTTAACCTTATTAAATTAATTAAATTAACTCTCAGTCCTCAGCATTAAATTAACCCTAAAGACCCATCAACCATAACTGCCCCTAAATTAACCCTAAAGACCCCATCAACCATAACTGCCCCTAAATTAACCCTAAACACCCATTAATCATAACTGCCCCTAAATTAACCCCCACCTCCCCTAACTTTCAGCAACCCAAATATTAATTTTATACTCACAGTTAGATGAATTGCTGAGCCATGTGGACGCTATAGGAAATGGGCGGGGCCAATCATCAGTGTGACTGCAGGGAGGGACTGGTAAGTAGTAACTGCTGTGAGTCACACTGAATGAAACGGATTATAAAACGAGGTGTATTTTTTTTTTTTTTTTAGAGCATTTGCTCTGAAAAAACCCTCATTTTATAATCGATAAAAATCAATTCAACTAATTGATAATGAAATTCGTTGGCAACTATTTTCATTATCGATTTTATAGATTAGTTGTTGCAGCCCTAATCTCCAATAATTAAAGTGTTACCCAGATGTGCAGCTTTCTCAATTTGCTCTAACAGTTGTTCTTCTTCATCATTATTAACATTAGGTGGTTTATAACATATCCTAACCAGTAGTTAATATCCTTTTTTTTGCCCAAAGCTGATATCTACCCATAAAGCTTCCACATTTCCCTTGTCGCATTCAAGATGCTTAATGTTAGACTTTAGCTCGTTGTTAACATACAAGCATACTCCACCTCCTTTCCTGCTTTTTCTGTCCTTCCTATATAACGTTTAACCATTTAAGTAAACTGCCCAGTCATGGGTCTCATCCCACCATGTTTCTGTTATGCCTATTATGTCATATTGCTTAGTCTATGCTATTGTCTCTAGTTCCCCCATTTTGTTATTTAGGCTCCTTGCATTAGCAAGCATACATTTAATATTATCCTGAGTCTCTGGAATTTTATGAGAATTTTTATTAATACATACGTCCTCTGTTCTGATCTTGCCCCTCCCCCATCTCCACCCCCCTAGTTCTGGTCTGAACCCCCTCTCCTTTCTGTGCTATCTCCATTTTCTAGATCTCTGTGTCCCTCCCCTCCTACCACTAGTTTAGGGTAAATTTAGGGGCAGTTATGGTTAATGGGGTGTTTAGGGTTAATTTAAGGGCAGTTATGGTTAATGGGGTCTTTGGGATTACTTTAGGTGCAGTTATGGTTGATGGGGTGTTTAGGGTTAATTTAGGGGAATTATGGTTGATGGGTCATTAGGGTTAAGTTAGGGGAAGTTATTGTTAATGGGGTCGTTAGGGTTAATTTAGGGGCAGTTATGGTTGATGGGGTCTTTGGGGTTAATTTAGGGGCAGTTATGGTTGATGGGGTCTTTAGGGTTAATTTAGAGGCAGTTATGGTCGATGGGGTCTTTGGGGTTAATTTAGGGGCAGTTATGGCCGATGAGGTCTTTAGGGTTAATTTAGGGGCAGTTATGGCTGATGGAGTCTTTAGGGTTAATTTAGGGGCAGTTATGGTTGATGGGGTCTTTAGGATTAATTTAGGGGCAGTTATGGTTGATGGGGTCTTTGGGGTTAATTAAGGGGCAGCTATGGTTGTGTCATAAATCAACTCACCCTCTCCCCGGTTCCAGCGTCGGCAGGTCTCGGCGTCGGGTTTCCTCTCAGCCTCTGCTCGCCGACACAGACACGAGCAGAGGCTGCGTGCAGGCACGCCCCCTCCACTGCCGGCAGAGAGCAGCAGGGAGGAGGACGCGGTCCCAGGTTGCTATGGAGACGCGTCCACTCCCTGCTACTGCTGATAGACGCCGGCAACGTAGGAGTTGTGTACGCGTTGCCATGGAAACGCGTCTCTCAGTATGACGTCATTTTGGCGCCAAATTCAAATTATAAAAGCCCCTTCCGCTGAGAGATCATTGCTCAAGTATCAAGCTATTACTGCCTCTGTACCTAAGTGTTCCTGATTGTTTCTACTAGTGTACCAGACCCTTCCTTCTGATTTTTGACCTACGTTCCTTGCTGCCTGCCTCGACCATTGCGTGTGACCTGACCTTGTTTTTGGATTATCGTTTTGTATCTCGCCTCGGACTTTGTGGTTGCCATCTGCTATTAGGAACCATCTACCTTTTCGGCTCACGGGTCAACCGTGATAGTATACTTGAGCCATGGCCATGGTTCCTGCAGGGCTTCAAAATACGCTTTCTGAAATGAACGATAAAATGGAGAGATTGGCCCAGATGATGATGGATATGCAGGCGCAGTACGGCAGTTTACGCAAAGAAGTCTCGGATTTGAGAGATCAAGCAGCACCTCCACCTACGCTTCCTGCTCCCCCTGCTCCTGTCGTATCTGGACCTGAACTGTATCATTCATTTGAACCGCAAGTTCCGTTACCAGTTAAGTTCTCTGGGGATCGTAAGACATTCCGCAGGTTTGTCATGAACTGTGAACTTATGTTTTCTGTAAAACCCCGTACTTACAGCACTGACATGGTGAAGATCCGTTCTATGATCCTTCTACTTGAAGGTGAACCTTCTGATTGGGCTCACAGATTGTTGGAGAACGACGATCCTGTTCTTGACTCCTACTCCTCCTTTGTTACGGCTTTGTCTTCATTATATGATGATCCTCACCGTCGCTCCACTGCGTGTTCTGTTATAAGAGCCCTAGTCCAGGGCCGTCGTCCAGTAGAGGAATATATTTCCGAATTCAGGTGTCTAGCCACTGATACCAAGTGGAATGAATATGCTCTTGTGGACCAATTCCGTCTAGGACTCTCAGATGCTATCAGGGATGAACTTGCACGTTGTCAGATTCCTGAGTCTCTAGAGTCCCTCATGTCTCTGGCCTTAACTATCGATAGGAGACTTAGAGAACGTAGAGCTGAAAAACAACGTCCCTGGACGCCCAGTTGGAGAGTGCCTCCTACTCGTCCTCATGAACTACCCTCAAGTCCTCCACCTGTACCGGCAGCTGAACCTATGCAGATTGGATTGACCAGATCCGCGCTGTCCTTAGTGGAAAAGAATCGTCGCAGGGATAATAATTTGTGCCTGTACTGTGGAGGAGATTCCCATCTTTTGCCATCCTGTCCGATACGGCCTAAACAACCCAGGGGTGAGTTTCGTCACATACGCTCTTGTGTATCCTCTATCATGTCTGAGTCACCTACTCATTTGTCTATTACTCTACGTCTACAGTGGGGAACTCGTCATCTTTATGTTCAAGCCATCATTGACTCCGGGGCCAGCAGCAACATTATGGACAAATTATATCTCACTAAGCACAATGTCCCTACTTGTTCCAAGAAACACCCCACATTCATTCAGACCATCGATGGCTCCCCTGTGTCTTCAGGACCCGTCGAGTCAGAGACAATTCCGCTGTCCTGTTCCATAGGGGGAAGACATACCGAAAAGGTCTCTTTTGATATTATCCACTCTCCGTTATTTCCTGTCATCCTGGGGCTTCCGTGGCTGAAAAAACACGATCCAGCCATCCAATGGTCCACAGGACGTATCACGTTTTCGTCTCTGTTCTGCACATCACACTGCTTGGGCACAGCACATACCACGTTTGACACCCCTATCTCAGGGTTACCATCCCACTACACAGAATTTAAAGAGGTTTTTGACGAGAAAGGAATCGAGTCCCTTCCACCACACCGACCCTATGATTGTCCTATAGATCTCCTACCTGGATCCAAAATACCTTACGGCAGGATATACCCCCTTTCGGATACCGAACTCAAGGTCTTACGAGAATATCTCGATGAACATCTGGCTAAGGGGTTTATCCGCCCTTCGACCTCACCAGCCGGGGCAGGAATCTTCTTTGTGGGCAAAAAGGATGGAGGTTTGCGGCCTTGTGTGGACTACAGAGAACTTAATGCCGTCACCGTAAAGAATCGGTATCCTCTTCCACTTATTTCTGAACTTTTTGAACGTTTAAAACAAGCTACTGTCTTCACTAAACTAGACCTTCGAGGGGCGTATAATCTCGTCCGTATTAGAGAGGGTCATGAATGGAAGACAGCTTTCCGTACCCGGTACGGTCATTTCGAATACTTAGTGGACTCTGTAACGCTCCAGCTACTTTCCAGAACTTTGTCAATGACATTTTCCGAGATTTATTGGATACATTTATGGTGGTGTATCTAGATGACATCTTGATCTTTTAGTCTACTCTCCAGGAACATCGTGACCATGTTCGTCAGGTCCTTGCCCGTCTTCGCACCCACCATCTATTTGCTAAATTAGAGAAATGTAAATTTGAGGCTACCCAGATTGAGTTTCTGGGGTTCTGCGTTTCCTCTAAGGGTATTGAAATGGACAAGAACAAGGTACAAGCTATTGAACAATGGCCACAACCACAATCCCGTAAGGAGGTGCAACGTTTTATCGGTTTTGCAAATTTCTATAGACGTTTTATTCGTAATTTCTCCAAGATCGTCCTACCTCTCACGTCCCTTACGTCTAAGACTGTCAAGTTTCTGTGGAATAAGAGTGCTGAGGAGGCTTTTACCACTCTAAAACAAAGATTTGTGTCTGCACCAATCCTCGTTCATCCTGATCCTGACCTACCTTTTGTGGTGGAGGTGGACGCCTCTACGGTGGCTGTAGGCGCTATCCTTTCCCAAAGGCAGGGAGGTAAAGACTTGCTTCATCCTGTGGCTTTCTACTCACGTAAATTAACGTCTCCGGAGAGAAATTATGACGTGGGGGATCGGGAGTTGTTGGCAATAAAGTGTGCATTGGAGGAGTGGAGACACCATTTGGAGGGGTCACAACACCCATTTCTCATTTTCACCGATCATCGTAATCTAGAATATCTGCAGAGGGCTAAGAGATTGCGCCCTCGTCAGGCCAGGTGGTCCCTCTTCTTCACAAGGTTCAATTTTCATATCACATACAGACCAGGAAGTAAGAATGGCAAGGCTGACGCTCTGTCCCGTCAATTCTCTAATGAACCTGATCATCCTAACCCGACTCAACCAGTGATCCCTCCTACACATTTCCTGGTAACGAAAAAAGACTTTCTCAACACGCTTCGGGATTATTTTCAAAGCAGAGAGAATCGTCCAACTCAGCTTCGTACTGTAAAGCGAGAGGGCCTTTTCTATTATCAAGAAAGACTGTTGATTCCACCTCCATTTGTGCGTGAAGTACTACAAATGTGTCATGACGCACCTTTGGCGGGACATCCTGGGATAACAGGAACCCTTAATCTACTCCGTCGCCGCTTTTGGTGGCCCCACATGGTATCTACTGTAAGAGACTATGTAAAGACATGCCAGACCTGTGCCCGCAACAAGTCTTCGCACCAACGCCCTCAAGGGTTGCTACAGCTCATTCCCGTTCCTCGCTCTCCTTGGTCTTCAATCTCAATGGATTTTATTGTGGATCTACCCGTGTCCCATGGGCATACTGTAATCATGGTAGTAGTGGATAGGCTAACAAAGATGGCACATTTTATACCTCTGCAACATCTTCCCTCAGCAGCAGAGACGGCTGAAACATTTATTAAAGAAATTGTTCGGTTACACGGAGTTCCTCTCCAAGTTCTGTCTGATAGAGGTTCCCAATTTACATCCAAATTTTGGAGAGCTTTCTGTAAAGGACTAAGGATTGACCAAGCCATGTCCTCCGGTTATCATCCCCAGACTAATGGGCAAACTGAAAGAGTAAACCAAAGTCTCGAACAGTACTTACGATGCTTCACTACTTACCTGCAGTCCGATTGGTTCTCCCTATTACCTATGGCCGAATTTGCACACAATAATAACAAGAATGCGTCTACCCAAGAGACTCCATTCTTTCTTTTATATGGCTACCATCCTCCTGACCTACCTACCCTGATCCCAGCTGTGCCGGTGCCTGAAACGCAACAAAGGTTAAAAACCTTGCAAAGGGCCCTACGAGCAGCCAGGCTCAATCTGGTACAGGCTCAACAACGATATAAAGAGCAAGCAGACAAACAGACGGGGTGTACCTGTCTACTGTCCAGGTGACAGAGTTTGGTTGGCCACCAGACATATAAGGTTAGCCATTCCCTCCTTAAAGCTAGGACCCCGATTTATAGGTCCCTATACCGTCACACATTGCATTAATCCTGTCACCTATCGTCTCGCCTTACCATCGTCTCTTAATATTCATCCCGTGTTCCACGTGTCACTACTGAAACCAGTAGTGATAAATAGAATGACCAGACATTCTCTGTTACCTCCTCCGCCTGTTTCGGTTGAGGGACACCCTGAATATATTGTTCAGAACATTTTGGACTCACGTTTCCGGGGAGGTCGTCTTTTTTATTTAATTGATTGGAAGGGTTATGGACCCGAGAATAGGTCTTGGGAACCTGCGTCCTCGGTCCATGCGTCTGCCTTGGTTCGACGTTTCCATAGGAACCATCCATCTAAACCCGGTCCTATCGGTTCCCGGAGGTTACCGTTAGGGAGGGGGTACTGTCATAAATCAACTCACCCTCTCCCCGGTTCCAGCGTCGGCAGGTCTCGGCGTCGGGTTTCCTCTCAGCCTCTGCTTGCCGACACAGACACGAGCAGAGGCTGCGTGCAGGCACGCCCCCTCCACTGCCGGCAGAGAGCAGCAGGGAGGAGGACGCGGTCCCAGGTTGCTATGGAGACGCGTCCACTCCCTGTTACTGCTGATAGACGCCGGCAACGTAGGAGTTGTGTACGCGTTGCCATGGAAACGCGTCTCTCAGTATGACGTCATTTTGGCGCCAAATTCAAATTATAAAAGCCCCTTCCGCTGAGAGATCATTGCTCAAGTATCAAGCTATTACTGCCTCTGTACCTAAGCGTTCCTGATTGTTTCTACTAGTGTACCAGACCCTTCCTTCTGATTTTTGACCTACGTTCCTTGCTGCCTGCCTCGACCATTGCGTGTGACCTGACCTTGTTTTTGGATTATCGTTTTTTACCTCGCCTCGGACTTTGTGGTTGCCATCTGCTATTAGGAACCATCTACCTTTTCGGCTCACGGGTCAACCGTGATAGGTTGATGGGGTCTTTTGGGTTAATTTAGGGACAGTTAGGGTTAATAGGGTTTTTAGGATTAATTTAGGGGCAGTTATGGTTAATGGGAGTCTTTAGTGTTAATTTAGAGGCAGTTATGGTTAATTGGGTCTTTAGGGTTAATTTAGGAGCAGTTATGGTTAATGGGGGTCTTTAGAGTTAATTTAGGGGCAGTTATGGTTAATGGGGTCTTTAGGGTTAATTTAGGGGCAGTTATGGTTAATTGGGTCTTTAGGTTTAATTTAGGGGCAGTTATGGTTAATGTGGGTCTTTAGTGTTAATGTAGGGGCAGTTATGGTTAATGGGGTCTTTAGGGTTAATTTAGGGGCAGTTATGGTTGATGGGGTCTTTAGGGTTAATTTAGGGACAGTTATGTTTAATGGGGTCTTTCGGGTTAATTTAGGGGCAGTTATGGTTAATGGGGTCTTTAGGGTTAATTTAATTAATTTAATAAGGTTAAATTAAGTTGCAGTTAGAGGTGAAGGGGGACAAACTAAGGGAAATCTAAATCCTGGGGCAGTGAAGATTAATCCTGTATTTTTTTATAAAAGTATTCTGTCAGTGTGCTGTATATGAGTCTGCGAGCGAGTCTGTGAACGAGTCTATGAATCTATGAGGTCACTATGGCATATCTGGGGGGGTATAAGGCATATCAGGGGGTATAAGGCATATCAGGGGTATAAGGCATATCAGGGGAGGACGGAGTGGCATATCTGGTGGTATAAGGCATAAAGGGTATATAAGGCATATGTGGGGAGGGCGGAGTGGTATATCTGAGAGGCATGGGGCATATCTGGGAGGCAGTGTGGCAAGCCTGGGCTCAAATGTGCATAACTGGAGGGGCAGGTTGGGAAATAAAAACAAAAGTTTTTTTATTCTGCTATTTGTTTTTAACATCCTGTTTATTAAATTATTTTAAATAAATGAAAAATGTACATTTATTTTTTTAATCCGATTAATTGAAAAAATAATTGGCCAATTCATTGATTATGAAAATAAGCGTTAGTTGCAGCCCTAAAGGATAGACCTTCGAGAGGAACGGCTGGTCCCCTCACTCAGGAGCATTTTGCACACATTTCAGGTGTGCAACTAACGGTTCCATCTGGATTCACAAACAAATTGAAAATAGGCTTGAAAATCATGATTGTATTGTGAGTGCAATGAATGATTTATATTATTATTGAGAACTATTGCAACAGTCTACACTATTATTATTTCAATTTTTTCTTTCGTTGGATCTTATATGAGCGCCCCCAAGTGGAAGTATTCGGATACTAATAATTGACCAGTCTCTGTGATCAATAGCCAGTTACTTTATCTGATCATCATCCTTAACACTATACACTAATTGTAACCTGACCCTAAGATGTAACGGTAACACTTTTGCGATCCATTAATAGGACCCCGACACTACTCCTTATGTCAGCCCCTATCCCATAACCTAACCACTAGGTATATCCACTAAGCTGTTACATATTATTTGCTAATAATATATTTGACCAGGTTTGCTGGCTTGGTGCTCTCACCTTCATTCTTCACATCCAGTCCCTCACCAAATCCTGCCGCCTTCACCTGAAAGACATCTCCCGAATCCGTCCATTCCTTTCACAAAAAGCAACCAAAATACTAATATACTCTCTTATGATTTTCCACCTGGATTATTACAACTCCCTACTAACTGGTCTCCTCCTTATACCACGTCAATCTGTCTTCAACACTGCACCTAGATTAACCCCTTAATGACAAGACTGTTTCTTACTCATAGTAGATTTTGGGATAATGGCTCTTTTAACATTTTTCAGTGTTGCTGTTTAGCTGTGATTTTCTTTTCTCATTTCGTGCTCCCACATATATTATATATTGTTTTTTTCAGGACAAACGGGGCTTTCTTTAGATACCACTATTTTTATCATATCTAATTTACTATTTAAAAAATGATAAAATATGGTGATTTTTTGTTAAAAAATTACCTTTTCAAATAAAAAAAAAAAAAGTTTACTCATCTGCAAAAACTAATGAGAAAACCTGCTAAATAGATTCAACTATTTGTCCTGAGTTTAGAAATATCCAATGTTTTTATGTTTTTTTTGCTTTTTTCTGCATGTTATGGGGCAATAAGTACCAGTAGCGTTTTGCCATTTCAAAACCATTTTTTCCCCAAATCTGGTCGTTCTGCCCCATGTGCTATTTCGGGTATTTTTGAAGCCGGCCAATGCAATTTCCCCATCAAACCATATATTTTTAAAAACTAGACACCCCAAGGTATTTCAAATGCTGGTATTTTAACCATTTCCATGCACTAGTTCTACCATCAGCCTTTGTCAAACTTTATGGTAGTAAAAATGTTGTACTCCAGGTATAAATTTACCACACCTGGTATATGTCACTGCCAAACAGCACCCCAATATGTGTTCCGCAACATCTCCTGAGCGCAGCGCTACCCCACATGCTTGGGTTTGTTGGGTTATTTGGGAGGTAAAAGGCCACCTTTGTGAGGTGTGTATTTTTTGCCATTTAGACATTCTGCCCACGTCCCATATTTGGGACATCTTTGAAGCTGGCCAATTCAATTTACCCATCAAATCATAAATTTTTTAAAACTAGGCACCCTATGGGCATTTATAATGCCAATATTTTAACTCTTTCCATGCAGGAATTTTTGTGAACATATAGCGTGAATTGTAGGACTTGCTCATAAAAAATGTATTTTTGGTTTTTTTGGTGACAGTGGGGAATTTTTACATGTTACCATATTTTTTAATTTTTGTAAAAAAATTTAACATTTTTTTGTGTGCTATCGGAGCTATCACAAGGCTATCTGGGTAGGGGGGTTGTGTTGATACATGTCTCGCTATCGAGGCATGTCAGCAACACCGTTTATGCTTATGTTATGTTTAAGCTGTTTTAGGCTGCTATTTTTCTTGTGTGGAGGGCTTTCGTCCCCAGATCCACAGTCAGCCTCACTTGTGAGGCTTCCGTGGATGTTGCAAAGCCGCTGATCGCGATGCAGCTGTAACAGCAGCCCGTACATGTACGGGCTTTGTCATTAAGGGGTTAATCTTTTTCCCTCACCATTCCTCATCTACCACTCCTCTTTGCCAATCACTTCACTGGCTCCCCATACCCTTTAGAGTCAAATTCAAACTTATGACCCTGACCTACAGAGCCCTTAACAACTCCACATCCCTTTCAATCTCTTATCCAAATAAGCAGTCCTCTCCTACTGTTTCACTTCCCACTCAACTGACTAGATTGTAAGCTTGCCCTCTTTTCCTTTTGTACCAGTTTATTATTGTTTGATTTTAAATTTAACCTACTGGCTCTGATTTTAAACTGCAATGTAATGTGCTAGCGCTATATAAATAAATGTAATGTAATTTGAAAAATTAGACCCAAACCCAGGGAAGGAGAGACAAATATTTTTATTTTTTTTAAAAATACCCCAAAACCCAGGAAAGAAGAGACACCAAAAACATTTAAAAAATTGCTGAAAAAAACAAGGGAAGAACATCAGCAAAATTTATGCCATGCAAGAGAAACCGAAATCCTGCTATTCAACCTGATACAGTGGGGCAAAAAAGTATTTAGTCAGCCACCAATTGTGTAAGTTCTCCCACTTAAAAAGATGAGAGAGGCCTGTAATTTTCACCATAGGTACACTTCAACTATGAGAGACAGAATGGGGGGAAAGAATACAGGAAATCACATTGTAGGATTTCTAATGAATTAATTGGTAAATTCCTCGGTAAAATAAGTATTTGGTCACCTACAAACAAGCAAGCAAGATATCTGGCTCTCACAGACCTGTAACATCTTCTTTAAGAGTCTCCTCTGTCCTCCACTCATTACCTGTATTAATGGCACCTGTTTGAACTTGTTATCAGTATAAAAAAAGACACCTGTCCACAACCTCAAATAGTCACACTCCAAACCCCACTATGGCCAAGACCAAAGAGCTGTTGAAGGACACCAGAAACAAAATTGTAGACCTGCACCAGGCTGGGAAGACTGAATCTGCAATAGGCAAGCAGCTTGGTGTGAAGAAATCAACTGTGGGAGCAATTATTCAAAAATGGAAGACATACAGGACCACTGATAATCTCCCTCGATCTGGGGCTCCACGCAAGATCTCACCCCGTGGTGTCAAAATGATCACAAGAACAGTGAGCAAAAATCCAAGAACCACACCGGGGGACCTAATGAATGACCTGCAGAGAGCTGGGACCAAAGTAACAAAGGCTACCATCAGTAACACACTACTCCGGCAGGGACTCAAATCATGCAGTGCCAGACGTGTCCTCCTGCTTAAGCCAGTACATGTCAGGGCCTGTCTGAAGTTTGCTAGAGAGCATTTGGATGATCCGGAAGAGGATTGGGCGAATGTCATATGGTCAGATGAAACTAAGGTAGAACTTTTTAGTAGAAACTCAACTCGTCGTGTTTGGAGGAGAAAGAATGCTGAGTTGCATCCAAAGAACACCATACCTACGGTGAAGCATGGGGGTGGAAACATCATGCTTTGGGGCTGTTTTTCTGCAAAGGGACCAGGACAACTAATCCGTGTAAAGGAAAGAATTAAGGGGGCCACGTATCCTGAGATTTTGAGTGAAAACCTCCTTCCATCAGCAAGGGCATTGAAGATGAAAGGTAGGCCAATGTTTAGGATCCATCCCATTATGTGCCCAACATGTATAAAAAAAAAAAATGTAAAAAAGGCACAGAAAACTACAATTTTGTGTTCCTATTAGCTATGAAATCCTCGGTTTATGTGCATAACAAAAACTAACACGCCCCACTCCCTATTTCCCTCTTAAACTTTGGTGTCTCCCATGACATCAGTGGGAACACCCACTGACGTCAGGAGTTAAATTGCTGAAGGGGACATATCAAGACATTTTGGACAATGCTGTGCTTCCAACTTTGTGGGAACAGTCTGGGGAAAGCCCTTTTTATTCCAGCATGACTGTACCCCAGTGCAAAAAGCTAGGGCAATACAGAAACTGTCAGGAACATGTATTTCAGGTGTATTGTCTCTTTAAATATTTTGGTTCTACTTTTCCTTTAAGTTCACAGGTCCTATGACAATTAACAACATATTTAAGGTTTCCATGTCAGTGAACCTGTGCACTCTTAATGAGTTGACTGCAGCATGTTTCTTTTGCACCTGTGGCTCTCATATTAGCCTTCTGATATTTGTGTCTTGGAATAACCAACTTACCTCTGAACTGAAACTCGTCTTGCCTCACTTTGGATATCTACAGTTTGAACAGCTTACTTATTTTTTATTACTGGATGTAATACGTGGACTTCATTTGCTCTATACTCACCTGCTGAAACCTTAATGGAATCCAGTCTTACTCTGCTTCCACAACTACAGCCTGCCAGTTTGTGAACTGCTTTACTTTTCTCCATAAATAAATTACTTTCCCCAGTAAGACCTTGGTAACTAATTCTAGATTTAATTTTTTTTTCTTTGCTTCTAACATTTGGACTGTTGGTTATGAACTTTATTTTCCCTTTGCTTATTTGGCAACTTATATGGTGAAACAACCTATTTCAATTAACAAGAACGGCTTCCTTTGTTTTGTTTATCGCAAGATTATCCTTTGATTTAAACTGCCTGCTGTATGAAGAACTTTGCTGTTACCAATAAAAGTCAGTGTAATCGGATACCCCATTTTCCTTCTTCATTTGAGGGGAACATGAGGGAGTACAACACAGTCCAAATCTTGTGGAAAGCTTTCCCAGAGCTGTCATAGCAAAGGAGGGCCCAACTACATATTAATGTAGTCCATGTTGGTGTAATGGTCCCAAAACTTTTGTCCATACAGTGTATGTGCTTTATGCTTTGAAATCTTTAATGGGTGTGTTTTTAAGGTATATGAGGTTAAACTGAAAAATGTGACACCTACTGTCTCTTAAATAACATGTTCCAATTTTGACCCCACAACATGAGAAGCACAGCTTACTCATGCATGTGACATATTACCATATTCAGGTGTTGCTCAACAGTTTTTGTTTTTGCACATATCCAAAAAAAACATGGTAACTGCAAAGTGTTCATGGAATTAGCTGTATGGGGCATGCTATGTCTCTAATCAGATTCCATGTGCTGTCTGGTTTTTGAAAATGTGGTTTTATGGAGTTAAATTGAAACATGTGACTCTACTGCGCCTCAAATGAGAAGTGGACCTATCAATTGATCTGTCAAAATGTATGTGTTCCAACTTTCAACCCACAACGTCCAAAAAAAATAAAAATACTGAATACTGCAATATGTTTGTTAAAAATGGGAAAAAAGCTACATTTTACTGCACAGATTGGAATTTATGGTTAAATAAAGTTTTGCAATGTCCCTAGTTGAAATTGTCAACTTTCTGTCAGGGACTGGGTCCATACAGACGACGAAATTTTTGGGAACTCAGTGTTGGCACTCAAGGTTATGATCAACGTACTCTTTAGCATGTGTAACTAAATGTGCCATTAAAAGACATAATTCCAGGTAGGTATAGTATATTAGGTTGCAAAAAACTTCAGTCCATCAAGCTCAACCTTTCACACGGGTACTGTTGACTGCACAAACCCTTCCCAGAAGTATTTACTTGAGTCACATTTTGCCTCACATTTGGGTGCATTTTTCAGAAGCACTCCCCATAGAAAGGTGTTTTGGTTTTTCTTTTTTATTAAAAACCTTCAGAAAAGAAAAGGCTTCCCACACAGGTTCCACCAATTTATTGAAACAAACAAAATTATGTCTCAAGCAAGCTCATTACATGACATATAACATATAGCAGCATTTTCGGAAGGAGACTATAACTGGGTTGTGTAAAGAAGTAGACTTTAAAGGTACTGTTCCACATAGACATTCTTCCTCAACTATCCTAGATTCTTATATTATATATATATATATATATTCCTTTTTTTAAATAACAATGTTTTGTTGTATTTTCATGTTGAAAACATTTCAGCTGGGCCTCTTAATCTTGCACTGCTCTGGCTGCCAATCATCATAAAATGGGTGTTACCTTTAAGGTTTTCTAGTTTAAAGGGACCCTACTTATCACACAAAACACCTCACATCTATCACTCCATCACACAAAATATCTTAATCATATTGATATAACTTAGGAGGCCCCCTAGGCGGAACAGTACCTTTAATGCAGATGTTGTGCCAGCATCCAAAGGTTTCTAAACAAAATGCTATAACTGCATAATGTACACATTCACATGTTTTTTGTTTTTTTACAAGTTTCAGTATCTTACTAATTTGTTTTTTTGGTAAATTTTGCTAACATAGGTTTCTGTATTTCTGATGCACACAGAGCAAAGTAAGGACAGATAAAACACATGAACACAGACAGGCAAATAACCAATCAGAAACAAGAGACTAGTACACTGCAATCGGATACCCCATTTTCCTTCTTCATTTGAGGGGAACATGAGGGAGTACAACACAGTCCAAATCTTGTGGAAAGCTTTCCCAGAGCTGTCATAGCAAAGGAGGGCCCAACTACATATTAATGTAGTCCATGTTGGTATAATGGTCAGGTGTCTCAAAACTTTTGTCCATACAGTGTATGTGCTTTATGCTTTGAAATCTTGGGTGTGTTTTTAAGGTATATGAGGTTAAACTGAAAAATGTGACACCTACTGTCTCTTAAATAACATGTTCCAATTTTGACCCCACAACATGAGAAGCACGGCTTACTCATGCATGTGACATATTACCGTATTCAGGTGCTGCTCAACAGTTTTTGTTCTTGCACATATCCAAAAAAAACATGGTAACTGCAAAGTGTTCATGGAATTAGCTGCATGGGGCATGCTATGTCTCTAATCAGATTCCATGTGCTGTCTGGTTTTTGAAAATGTGGTTTTATGGAGTTAAATTGAAACATGTGACTCTACTGCGCCTCAAATGGCCTTTTGTCACCTCAAACCTACGAATATTACTGCCCCTGACCATGCACTTAGTGTAGTTGGCAACAGGCTTGTCATCTTTCACTCTCAATGTAAACCAATCCTCATCTTTTGTAGAGCAATCCATCTTACACTGTTTCTTTATACTTATCTATTTTTTACAAACTAAAAAATATACAAACTGTCCATAACATTCACGTGTATTTGTGTTATTTGGCTTCATCTTAATCTTTGTTTGTCATGCTTTTTCATCCAGACTAACCACTTCATCATTTTGCGTTTTTCTTACTGCTAAAGGAAAGTTGGGTTTATTTCACTTCAATTATTCTGTGTAATCATTCCGAAAGCATCCTAGGTAAATGGACACTTTCACATAAAAAAATGTAGTACAGTAAGTAAATAATGTATCAACTACATTACTTTTTTATTTTTTTTAGAATTGATGTTACAGCTCTGGTTTCTGTGCATGCCCTCTTGTTTCATATCTTACTTAATTATGTAGAACTGCTAAGTGAGCAGATTGTCCTTTCATTGCTTCTGAGTTTTGTTCTGTGTTTAGTATTAATTCCAATCTGATTAGTACCAATGCTGTACACAGAAAGCTGCATTCCTATCCATGAGATTTCCTGAAGGGCCCATAACGGTTTTGAATTCTCTAAACCCAGTATGCTTGCACATGGTATCTTATGGCTTATTCAAGGGATTGTTGCTTGCTGTATGGACAAATGATGGTCATTCAATGTAAAAGATGGTAAAGACTTTGGTAGGACAGTTGTGGTTTCCATCCCTTGACTTCTCTGTGCATTATGAAGTGTCTAACCAAGTGATCTTCTGCTACAGTTAGAGCTTTGCTGGCCCTATATAATAAATGCTGAAAAAGTGAGATTTCTTTAAAGTTACCTCTCTCATTGAATTATGCATTATGCAGGTCAGCTCAACCCTTGTTGCTGGTGATAGTTCTGGCCCTTTTGACAAGTGTTAACCACAATTCTCTCAAGTGAATAAACCCAACTTTTCTACTCATGTTGTCTTTCTGGAACCTTTACCACTGTATGAGAAACTATTATGTAGGTTTTAAAATTCTCAAATTTTTTTTTCCTGACTCTCAGGTTTATTGTTTTAAGCCCTATTTTATTCTCAGAACTCCAGATTTCTCTCACTTTTTTAAGGTTTTTTTTTTTCTCCCTACTCCCCGTTTTGTACTTACTCAGTGTTCTCTTAACATTTAAATTACCCTGTATCCTCTACATTTTAAGGTATCTTGTCTGCCTGTCCCATGCCAAAACTTGGTGATTTCAAGGCCATTGTCTTCCTTACCAGTGGTGTCTCATCTTGCTAAAGTTCTCTGTCTGCAAACCTTTGAGTCTATCTCACCCCATGTTCATTCCTCTCGTGTTCAGGGTTAGCCTTCATTTTTCCTATTCCTCCCCTACCCTCTAGAGCATTATCTCTATGATAAGGGTTTGCTCTTCTCGTTCCCCAAAGCTGGTGTTTCTTCTTCTCCTCTGGTACCTCCCGGCAGCCCACCTGACATACACAGAATCTCCTCTGGAATGGGCTCTAGTTCTTCACTCTGCAGAGCCTGGGTGATGAGTGTTAGTTCTTCACACAAAGTCTCATATCGAAATCCAACTCTAATATCAGGAACATTAGTTCTGCGGATGTCATTGCCTCCAGGTCCATCCCGCCGGTAATTAGGGCCCAACCAGTAACTTTTCACCTACAAAGGAGAAGTGGTGTATGGGTGAGTTATAGTGGTGTATGGGGGGTATAATGAATTTCAGGGTAGCATAGTGGTGTATGGGGGTGTAATGAATTTCAGGGAGGCAGAATGGCATATCTGGGGGAGTTAGAGTGGTGTATAGGGGAGGTAGAGTGATGAATCCGGGAGTATAATAAATTTCAGGCATATCGGGAGGTATAAGGCATAAATGGGGGCGAGTGGCATATTGGAAGTTATAACGCATATCAGGGGGGGCATAAGACATATCTGGGGGTAAAAGGTATATCAGGGGGCTCAGTTGCATATCACTGGCATATAAGGAGTATAAGGCATATCGGGGGCACAGTGGCATATCGGGGGCACAGTGGCATATCAGGGGGCACAGTGGAATCTCTGGCATATAGGAGGTATAAGGCATATCTGGGGGCAGAGTGGCAAGCTGGGGGTCAGATGTGCATAACTGGGGGCAGTTTGGTAAATAAAAGAAAATATTAAGAAGGCTTTTTTCTCAGTTTTTATTAAATATGAAAAATAGTTAACATATGAATTAATATGTACTAATAACTTTGTATTAAAACCTAGTTTGAGAAACACTGTGTTTGGGTTCTTGTAGCTTTTATTATTATCTCAGTAAAATAAGAAGGTGAATAGAGAAATGCCATTGCGATAAAGAGATGAAAGTGTAAATTGTACGTTTTTTATTACATTATTTGAAATTAAAAAAAAATTGCATTTTTTTTATCCGATTAATGGAAAAAATAATCGGCCAACTAATCGATTATTAAAATAATCGTTAGTTGCAGCCCTAAATTAATAACAGAGGTGCACTGGGACATACCCGGGCTTGTTCAGTTAGAGCCATGTGTGCTTCAGTAGAATGCCAGTACTTAGAATGTATCTGATATAGCAGGGGTATTTGCTCGATTATAAGACAAGGTTTTTGTCAGAGCAAATGCTCTGAAAAATACCCCTCGTCTTATAATCGAGGTTGTCTTATAACAGGGGCGTCCAACATGCGGCCTGCGTGAGATCGGCAGCCTCTGTACTGCACAGAGGAAGCGGAACCCAGCAAAGTCACGTGAATGTACGTGACATCACATGATAGGAGTGTTAGCAATCACACTCCTATCATGCCAAGTCATATTGTTGAATGTTGCTGTCCAATTTTGGTGTGTTACTTACTTTTAATAAAATTGTGGTTAACACACCAAAATTGGACAAAGAAATACAATAACAATATTAATTTATATATGATTGTTGACAGCAATCACACTCCTATCATGCCCAGCCAACCAGTACATGCTGGAATCTGGGTATGCCTGAGATTGCTGTTAACAATCATTATATATATATATATATATATATCATTATTACATTTTTTGTACAATTTTGGTGTGTAACTTTTATTAAAAATGTGGGATTTTTTATTATTTTTAACGGTAGGGGGGTCATTTTTGGTTTCAGCTACGTGAACCCCGAATTTTCGGTTTTGGTCCAGAATTCTCATTTTGGTGCATCCCTAGAATAAATAGAACTATTTCATTTTTACTTATCCAGAATCCTGAATTTGTAGTCACAAAACTTTCTAGGCCCAGAAATCAGTGAGAGGAAAAGAAAAGGTTTTCTGTCATTTACTTTATTTTAAAATGCATATCTTATTAAAGGCTAAAAATTACAGTGAAAAATGAGTGCGGCCCTCGCACGTATACAATTCTGATGAAGTGGCCCACCGCGGAAAAAACTTGGACACCCCTGTCTCATAATCAGACCTCAAATAGAGGTCTGACTATGAGACTAAGATCCAGATCCCCCGCAGCGCCTGGTAACCTCAGCTGCTGCCGGCACTTCCATCAGGGCTTCTATCACCGAGCGCCGGAAGGTCATGTGACGCCAGTAGCGGAGGTTGTCTATGCGCATCCCACAGACTTTCCCCTGCTGCCAGAGAGGAGCAGCGCTGCAGGGAATTATCTTCTTTGGCAGCCGGGGTCTGTGCGATGCGCGTAGACAACCTCTGCTACTGCTGGCACTTCTGCTGGGGCTTCTATGACGGAGCACCGGCGTCACATGACCTTCCGGCCTCCACCCGCTGCCCCCACTAGACAACAGGGAGTCAGAAGCACTGGTAAGTCGGGGGGGGGAGTGTTATATGGGGCGGGCATAAGGCTTTTCTGGAGGCAGAGTGCCTCATGATATGCCTTTTAACCCCTATATGCCAGAGTGGGGGGTATAAGGCATATCATGGAGGCAGAGTGGCATATAGTAAGCCGCGGACCGTGACGTCTGTTCCGTTTTTGCACTAGTTTTCCTGTCTCCGCCTCCTCTTCCTATTTAAACCCGTTTTTCCTTTTAGTCAGTGCCCGTTCTTAGCGCCAATTAGCTTTTGGGTGTGCATTTTCTTACTCTTGATTCCTGCCTTGTGTACCGATCTCTGCCTGTTACCGACCACGATTCTTCTCTGCCTGCCTACGAACTCGGACTGCTTCTCGATACTGAACCTTCTCTGCCAGCCCTGACCTCGGATTTGATTTCCCGGTAGGCTGGCAGACCATCATTCAAAGCGGCCGCACGACGGCTGCTCTGAACTTCGCGTCCAGGCGGTCGTGCAGCTGTAACTTCTGTGGCAGCAGTGTCTCAGCTCTTCGTCCCGCCCTCTTTTAAGACGTGACGTTCAACAGGGCGGGCTTACAGAAGAGTTCCTCCTGACAGGGAGAGGATCTTCACGTCGGAGGACAGCAGGGGAAAAAAAACCACAAAAATCTATATATTACCAAAAAATTGTTTGGGGTTTTAGAAAAGTGGACCCATATTCAAGTGGGGGGAAGAATTCCCTTGGGACAAAAATTAAATACAAAAGGGGGGTGGCTGGGTCGTGGCATTACATAATCTATAGGGGAGGGTGGCTGGGGGTAATACACATGGCAGTAGGGGCATCAATAGACAAGAGGTTGGTTGGGCATCACATTAGCCAGTACAAAAAGGGTGAGGGGCATCAATACACAAGGGAGGGGATTAGCTGGGGCATCACATAAATCAATATACAAGGGTGTGGGGCAAAAATGCAAAAGTGGCAGTTAATGACGAAGTGGTGTAGAAAATAAATTTTTTATGCTTCAGTGCGGCAGAGCCTGTCCTGGTGTGTGTGTCTGGGTGTCGGTGTGACAGAGCCTGTCCTGGTGTGTGTGTCTGGGTGTCGGTGTGACAGAGCCTGTCCTGGTGTGTGTGTTTGGGTGTCGGTGTGACAGAGCCTGTCTTGGTGTGTGTGTCTGGTTGTCGGTGTGACACAGCCTGTCCTGGTGTGTGTGTTTGGGTGTCAGTGTGACAGAGCCTGTCCTGGTGTGTGTGTGGGTGTCGGTGAGGCAGAGCCTGTCCTGGTGTGTGTGTGTTTGGTGTGTCAGATCCTGCCCTGGTGTGTGTGTTTGGGTGTCGGTGTGACAGAGCCTGTCTTGGTGTGTGTGTCTGGTTGTCGGTGTGACACAGCCTGTCCTGGTGTGTGTGTTTGGGTGTCAGTGTGACAGAGCCTGTCCTGGTGTGTGTGTGTGGGTGTCGCTGAGGCAGAGCCTGTCCTGGTGTGTGTGTGTTTGGTGTGTCAGTGTGTCAGATCCTGCCCTGGTGTGTGTGTTTGGTGTGTCAGTGCGGCAGAGCCTGTCCTGGTGTGTGTGTGTTTGGTGTGTCAGATCCTGCCCTGGTGTGTGTGTTTGGTGTTTCAGTGCGGCAGAACCTGTCCTGGTGTGTGTGTGTTTGGTGTTTCAGATCCTGCCCTGGTGTGTATGTGTGTGTTTGGAAGTCGGTGTAGCAGAGCCTGTCCTGATGTGTGTGTGTGTGTGTCATTGGGCAGAGCTTGTCCTGGTGTGTATTTGGTTGTCTGTTTCCTGGCACTTTACTTAATGCAGGAATAAATAAATAAATAAACTATTTAATTTTTACTTATCCAGAGATAAAACTTCCTCCTGAATTTGTAGTCACTTCAGAGGACAAAACTTTCTTGGCCCAGAAATCATCTATTTCAATCTACATATTTTATTTAAAAGGATTAGTGGCACTAAATTATGGCTTCAGGCGTCCTGTGTATGATGACTTTTTTAGGGTACTGATTACTCCAAGTCCCATCACATAAGATTCTATCTTGTATTATCTGCCTCACACTGATGTCATCTTTATCCAGTATACATGGATGCCGAGGAGTTAAGATTCTGTCTATTTTACTTATTTCCATTAAATGGCCATCAAAATCCTCAGAACCAGGCCTGTGATGCCCTTAATCCGGCCCTGCCTCCAGTGTGCATCAGACATCTTAAATCCATCTTGTACCCACAGAGTGCTCCAGCCTTGTGCAGTTTTATTTGGCTAAACTAGTTCTAAATGGTTTGTGGACTAACTTTGTTTTACTGTTTAAGTAATTCAGTATTGATAGAATGACATATTAACCCCTTCGAGACAAAGGCTGATTTTACTTTTTGTACCCTTTGTGACAATGGCCTTTTTAACATTTCTGCGCTGCTTGTGTTTAGCTGTAATTTTCTTCTTTCCCGTTTACTGAACCCACACACATTAGATATTGTTTTTTTCAGGACAAGAAGGGCTTTCTTTAGATGACATTGTTTTGATTGTATCATATTATTTACTATTAAAAAAATTATAAAATATGGTGAAAAATGTAGAAAAAAATGACTGTTTCTAACTTTTAGTTGAAAAATCTTTTACTCATCTATAAAAGGTAATGAAAAAACCTGCTAAATAGATTCTACTATTTGTCCTGAGTTTAGAAATACCCAATGTTTTTATGTTTTTTTGCTTTTTTCTACCCATTATGGGGCAATAAGTACAGGTAGCGTTTTGCTATTTCAAAGCCATTTTTTCCAAATCTGGTAATTCTTCCCCCCATGTGCCATTTCGGGTATCTTTGAACCCGGCCAATGCAATTTACCCCATCAAGTCATATATTTTTGAAAACTAGACAGCCCAGGGTATTCCAAATGCTAGTATTTTAACTCTTTCCATGCACCATATCTACCACCAGTCTTTGTCAAACTTTATGGTAGTCATTTTTTTGCATTTGTTTTGTCATACACATTTTACTTCAGGTATGAATTAAAATGTTCTAGTTTATGTCACTATCACAAAACACCCCAATATGTGTTCAGCAACATCTCCTGAGCGCAGCGATACCCCACATGAATGATTTTGCCTGGCTGTTTGGGGGCAAAAGGGCCACATTTGGGGCATGCGCATTTTTCAATGTTGAACTTTGGCATTTGGGGATCCACTGCCCATGCCCTATTTGGTACATCTTTGAGCCGGGCCATTTCAGTGTGCCCAATAAACCCATATATTTTTGAAAACTAGACACCCCAGGGTATTTCAAATGCTAGTATTTTAACTCTTTCCATGCACCATATCTACCACCAGTCTTTGTCAAACTTTGTGGTAGTCATTTTTTTGCATTTGGTTTTCCACACATTTTAATTCAGGTATGAATTAAAATGTTCTCGTATATGTCACTATCACAAAACACCCCAATATGTGTTCAGCAACATCTCCTGAGTACAGCGATACCTCACATGAATGATTTTGCCTGGCTGTTTTGGGGCAAAAGGGCCACATTTGGGGCATGCGCTTTTTTCAATGTTGAACTTTGGCATTTGGGATCCACTGCCCATGCCCTATTTGGTACATCTTTGAGCCAGGCCATTTCAGTGTGCCCAACAAAACCATATATTTTTCAAAACTAGACACCACAGGGTATTTTAAATGCTGGTATTTTAACTCTTTGCATGCACATATTTTACCACCAGCATTTTTTCAAAGTTTGCAGTAGTATTTTTGTGTGTGTATTTTTCCCACACACACCTACTTTATGTATGAATTTACAGCTCCTGGTATATGCCGCTGTCACACGACACCCCATAATGTGTTCAGCAACATCTCCTGAGTGCAGTGATACCCCACATGCATGGGTGTGTCATTTTTTGGGGGAACTAAAAGGCCACATTTGGTACGTGTGCATTTTTCTAATTGGAAATTAGATGTGTGGCCATCCTTCCCCCCGTGTTAATTGGGACGTTGTTGAACCTGGCCCATTCAATTTACCCCATCAAATCATACATTTTTTAAAAGTAGACACCCCACGGGCATTTAATATGCCAGTATTTTAACTCTTTCCATGCGAGAATTGTTTTAAGCTAATATGCTAATTTTAGGACTTGCTCACAAAAATATATTTTTTATATATATATATATTTTTTTTTTATTATTTTTTTTTAAAAAAAAATTAACATTTTTTTTCAACTTGGAGGTTCCCCTGATAGTGACATCAGTGGGAAATGATTTTTACATTTTACTGTTTTTTTACTATTTTTTTCTAATTATTATTAATTTTATTTTATTTTTTAATTTATTTTTACTAATCACACTGTGATTAGAAAGCTGGGCTCCATTGACTTGCATGGTGAATGCAGTACCTGTATTCAACCTGCAAGTGGAGCCAAAGTTCTCTAGATGGTCTGGACCATCTAGCGAACTTTTAAAATTTGTGGTTCCTGTTACAGGACGGCGGCCATCTTCCTTGATGGCGAAGATTGCCGGCAGCTGCGGCTGTGACCGCTCTCCGGAGCGGTCACAGCCCATCAAAAGGTTAGTGTTTGGTGTCGCTGGATGCCTCCTGATCGAGGCATTCCAGCGACACCATTTAAGTTTAGGAGGCGATCGTCGATCGCCTCCTAAACGCTTTTAAAACGGGCGTCCGCCGCCATACAAAGTATGGCGGATGTTGACGCCCCGTGGAGGGGCCAGAGATGGCCCCTTCGTGCCGATCGCGGCGTTGCTGAATGCCTCGAGGTCGAGGCATTCAGCAACGCTTTTTGGGTGCAGAAAGCGATAGTAGATCGCTTTCTGCACCCGTTTAAAGACGTGCCGGTCCTGGCACGTCAATTGTCGTAAAGCACATGCTTTTCCGTGCCGTGCCAGGACCGGCAATTGTCATTAAGGGGTTAAAGTTGATTAAAAAAAAGTTTCCACTGCTTTTTTCATTATCGTAAAATTAAGCTTGGATTAATATGCATTATAAAGCTAAAAGGCCATATTTTCTCTATATATCTACAAGACAATTATACTAATTGATAAACAAAAATCACAGGCTATAGGCAGTTTTAATGAACAAAGTTATGCTAAAACTTGTAAAAATGCCACTTCAAAGTGTTCAAATGTTTTTTTATATATTTCTTTAGTTTTTAATGAACATGTTCATACATGGTTGTAATGTGATGGATTGGAAAGTATTACCTTGTCGGGAAAGCCACTCATTAAAACACTGTTCCTTGCTAGTTCACACATGTCGCATGAGCTTAACTTCCAAACTTGGGTTGCAATGCTGTATTCTTCCATCAATGGCTCCTACACAAAACAATGTAGATCAAAGTTAAGTAATTCCAAACTGCCACCTTGCTACACTACAGAAAATATTTTCTCCTGACTTATCTCTATCCACCCTCTGCAAACACGTTCCCCAATTGCACCTTTGTAAAATGAAACTGCAGTGGGTCATCTGTAGACAAAGATACCACGAGGCCACGAGATAAGAAATCTGGTAGTGGATTCCGGTGATAACTGAGAAACAGACTGTTATTACTGAGAGGTGACATAGCGATGCCAATCTGTGCCAGGTAGTACAAGTACTGCAACACTGGAGCCTGCAGGAAAAGATGGCATGGGGTGAGCAAAGTATTTTGTATAAGCCTGTATAAAACATTAACACGAGTCACAGGTGGGGAAGAAAGAAAATGAGACAACAGAATGTAGAGAAAGATAAAAATAGAAAAGTGGAGTTTTGTTTGGCATATGGAAAATTTGACAGCGCCAGTGACAATAAGTATGGGATTAAATTAAAGTCTCTAATAGGGTATTCAGGAAGCAATTCCAGATCAATAGTGCGTGCTAATTGAATTTAGGGCCACAATCACCTTGCGCAACAGAAGCCCGTGTGAGATATTCTGTGACAGCATGAATCCAGAAACCAGGTGGTGAATCGGCCCTGCTTCTCCACAGTGCGGTCGTAGCACAAATGTGTGAAATCCACGCTGCCTGTGACCATAAAGACACACGGGAATATCAAAAGAAATTAGTGTTTTTACAACACTGTTATATAATTTTTTTTTAAATGCATGATATAATAACCCGTGGATGATGAAATAATGGGAGGGAAAAATTTTATTACTGAGCTTGTCAATGGTAGTTTAGATAGAACAACAGGATATTTTGAAAGGTTATAATTAGAAAACAAAAGATTCCTTGCACATGTGTGAACCAATGACCCGAAACTGAGAGCCATTTTTTTTTTACATGGGTCAGGATTTATTGTGAGTGGCTGCAATGTTTTATCGGAACCTATTAGGAAAAGATTGGGATGACGGGAGTAACAGTGCATTTTTTTTAGCAGGATGCATGCAATGTTGCCTCATAACATGAAGTGTTATTCTCATGCTCCTCAAGTGATGAATGAATAAAGATGTAAATACAATGCTTCCTCAGAATATGTGTTACCAACATTAGCGGTTTCCAGGAAAGTTGGACCATTCAACTCCTGAACATTATGTATTATGAAGGACAAACCACATTAAAAGCTGAGTTGGACTTTCATAATGTGGGGATTTCTTAAAAGTCATCCCTCTGATTCAGATCTGCATTATGCAGGGTCAGCTTAGCTAGTCTTGCCAGGAAAAGCCCAATGGGTTGGCCCTTTTAATACACAGTGATATCTGGATGTTGAAATTTTTAACTCTCCTGAAAACTTGCAGTTTACTATATGAGTAGGCTACATCCCATACAATATCACATAAGGTAAATACGTATGGTTTTTCTTTTGTAGTAGATTCTTTAAAGGGGAAGTCCCATTGAAAAAGTGTTTTCTCTTTGACCATAGTTGGGCTAATTTTCTTATATTTGCTATAGTTACAACCTTACAAATAATTTACACCTTTAACAGGGATGCCTATATTTTTCAAGACACATTACACCATTTATAGATACTTAGTTTAACCCCTTCAGTCCCAGGGGTTTTTGGCATTTTTGCGGTATGTCGGTTCAGTGATTATTCCCCTTTCCTGTGAATAGTGTACCCACGTAAACTATATATTATTTTTTCAAGAAGAGAAAGGGCTTTCTTTTGATACCATGGTTAGATAATTAGCTGAAATTTAGGATGAGAAATTTAGCAACAACTAGCGAAAATTTGAAAAGTTTATCAATTCAGGTGTCCTGAGTTTAGAAATGCCTAATTTTTTTTTAAAGAATTTCCCTACTTTCCCAGCACTTATAGTGAACATACTATAAGGTCTACATTATTCTTTACAAAGCCGTAGAATTTTAGGTATGATGGGATTGCAACTCTAATTTTAAACAAATAAACCAAAAATACCCACAGAAGTATATATTTCTGTAAAGCAGACAACCCACACTATCGTATCAGGGGTATTTGGGCATTCTTCATGCAGCTATTTGGCCACAATCACTGTCAAAGGTGGCTGCAGAAATTATTTCCTGCGCTTTTTTTCACACCTCTGTGTTGCTTAGATTTTTTTGCACAGGGTATGTGTTACGGCACAGAAACCCGGCCAAAATTTTTTTGCTGCATCTCATGATAACGGAAATACCCCACATCCTTAGTTTTTTTTTCTTTCTAGAGGGCCATATCCATCCCTTACAACCCTATAGGGTAGTCTTTTTTATACTTATGGCTTAACGCGTTTGGGGGTTGTGTTAGGGCAATGGGATGTAAGGGTTATTTATTTATTTTTTATTATTATCTTTTTTATAATTTTTTTATTTTTTTTGATTCGTGTTTCAGCATGTGAGAAGAGTGATAAACATGGTTTCTCACTCTCTTCCCTGCGATCCCCTGCACCGATCACATTGTGATCTCCATGCAAGTGCCCATAGACTTGCATAGAGATCACAGTGTCTGTGATCAGTGCCTCATCGGAGAGATCGGATACTGACAGACCCTGCAGGGGATGTCCTGTCCTCTAATGACCTTCCGGGTCAGGAGGGGCACTCGCACTAACACACACACACAGACACACACAATCAGACACAGTAGCATACATGCACATAGACCCTCACACTAACAAAACCAGACATTCAACACTAACACACACTTACACTAACACAACCAGACAAACTAACACACAGAAACTCAAAACTAACACATACACACTAACATACCTAGACACACACTAACATACCCAAACACGCATGTATGTACCCAGACACACACACACTTTCTTTGTCATTGTTCTTAATGAAGATGATGGCAGCCATAATCCACAAAAGCTCAACAATTTATTAAAAAATAATAATAAATATTTAAGTAACGAAATGTGTCCTTGTTTCTACTTTTCCATTTTGTATTGAGTGGAGAGTACCTGTGGTATCACAGTATCTAATTCCTGCTTTGTAGCAGGGATCAGGTTCTTTTGGCATGTCAGCCATCTGATAATAGATTAGCTGGAAGCATGTTGGTTCTTTAATATTCTTTTTTGTGTTTCATTACCATGATAGCAAGAAGCTATAGCTATTGCTATATACTGTCTGCTTTGTAGATCCAACTGCTGCCTAAAGTCAGCGATCAGATTTGATTTTTTTTTATATTAATTTGCTCAGAAACAAGCTGCGGCATAAACTAGAAACCACAGGGCCCCGGTGCACAAATTCTCCTAAGGCCCTCCATTTCAACAGGCAACATGTCCCACAGTGTCACCTTTGCCCACCAAAGAAGCTTGTGAGTACCACCTTTGCCCCCAAACAGCTTATGAGTGCCTCCTTTGCCCCAATCATTTATCAGTGCCATCTTAACCCCAAACAGCCTGTCTGTGCCATTTTTTGCACCAGGTTGTCAACCAGATGGTACAAATAGCTTATCTGTACCATCTTTACCCCCAGATGTCTGTGCCATCATACTCACCAGCACACACTCCATCTCACACCATGCTCACTTACCCTTAACCATAGAGATCCATGCTCATATACATAGACATTCATGTAGGGCTGCAACTAACGATTTTTTCCATTAATCGATTAATTGGATAAAAAACATGAATGTAAATTCTTCATTTATTACAAATGATGTTAAATACAAACAGCAGAATAAAAAAAACTTTGATAAAATGCATTTCTTGTCTTTATTTCCCAACCAGCCCCCCCCAATTTATGCACATTTCAGCTTGCCACGCTGCCTCCCAGACATGCCACACTGCCTCCCAGACATGCCACACTGCCTCCCAGACATGCCACGCTGCCTCCTAGACATGCCACGCTGCCTCCTAGACATGCCACGCTGCCTCCCAGACATGCCACTTCACTCTACCCCCACATATGCCACTGTGGCCCCTGATATGCCTTATACCCCCTGATACACCACTCCATCCTCCCCAGACATGCCACACTGCCTCCCAGACATGCCACGCTGCCCTCCCCACATATGCCACTCTACCCCCAGATATGCCACTGTGGCCCCAGATATGCCTTATACACCCTGATACACCACTCCGTCCTCCCCAGACATGCCACACTGCCCTCCCCACATATGCCTTATATATCGTGTATGCCTTATACCCCCAGATATGTCACTTTGTCCTCCCCAGATGCACCATATATCCCAAGATATCTCATAGTCCCCTCATAAGGTCACAGACCCATTCACAGCACACTGACACTATACTTTTATAAATAAGTACTGGGTTAATCTTCGCTGCCCCCAGTATTTAGATTCCCCTTAGTTTGCCCCCTTCTCTAACTGTACCTTAAGTTAACGTTATTAAATTAATTAAATTAACCCTCAGTCCTCATCATTAAATTAACCCTAAACACCCTATTAACCATAACTACCCCTAAATTAACCCTAAATACCCCATCAACCACAACTACCCTAAATTAACCCTAAACACCCCATCAACCACAACTGCCCCTAAATTAACCATAACTGCCCCTAAATTAACGTGAAACACCCCTTTAACCACAGCATCCCCTGAATTAACACTAAAGACCCCATCAACCACAACTGCCCCTAAATTAACCCTAAACACACCATTAACCACAACTGCCCCAAATTAACCCTAAACACCCCATTAACCACAGCTGCCCCTAAATTAACCCTAAACACCCCATTAACCATAGCTGCCCCTAAATTAACCCTAAACACCCCATTAACCATAGCTGCCCCTAAATTAACCCTAAACACCCCATTAACCATAACTGCCCCTAAATTAACCCCCGCCTCCCCTAACTTTCAGCAGCCCAAATATTAATTTTATACTTACAGTTAGATGAGTGTCTTAGCCGTGTGGTTCTGGGAGAAGGAAGGGGCGTGGTCAGTTGTCACAGTGATTACAGGGAGGGACTGGTAAGTAGGAACTGCTGCTGTGAGTCACTGAAATGGATTATATAATGAGGGGTATTTTTCAGAGCGTTTGCTGAAAACACCCTCATTTTATAATCGATAAAAATTGATTCAACTAATCGATAATGAAATTCGTTGGCAACGATTTTCATTATCGATTATTATCGATTAGTTGTTGCAGCCCTACATTCATGCTTACATACATGCAAAAATATATACTCCCACCCGCACCTCACCTTCAGTTATCTACTACTATCACCTACTAAAAAATGTTTGCAGATTTGCGATTAAGAAAGCTATTTCTTTCCTATAATACCAGAATGTTAACCTGAGCGGGAACATTATCCTACAGAAAAGCTTTGAATCTTTCTTCGTGGAGCATTGGGAAGAAACAAGGACAATATCTAACATTCACACAGAACAGATCAGTAGGGATTTCTGTGTTTTCCCAGTGTTATTGGAATTGTGCACTGCAAGCAAAAAAAGTGTCGGACACCCAGTTCTCCTCTGAATCATTCACATGTAGTGTGTTACCAATTGTTTTCTCGGTGACTATGGTCCCAGCTGCCTTGAGATCATTGATGAGATCCCATCATGTAGTTCTGCGCTGATTCCTCACCAATGATCATGAATTCTCATGACCATTGAAACTCCACGAGGTGAGATCTTGCATGGAGCCCCAGATCGAGGGAGACTGACAGTTATTTTGTGTTTCTTCCATTTGAGAATATTTGCACCAACTGTTGTCACCTTCTCACCAAGCGGTTTGGCGATGGTCTTGTAGCCCATTCCAGCCCAATCTTGTCCCTAACATCCTTGGACAGCTCTTTGGTCTTGGCCATAGTGGAGAGTTTGGAATCTGGCTGATTGATTGCTTCTTTGGACAGATGTCTTTTATACAGGTAACAAGCTGAGATTTAAGAGAGTGCTCCTGTATAAAAGACACCTGTGAGCCAGACATCTTGCTGATTGATATGGGGTTCAAATACTTTCCCTGAGTAAAATGCAAATCAATTTATAACTTATTTGAAATTAGTTACTCTGGATTTTTTATTGTTATTCTGTCTCTCATGGTTCAAATAAATCTACCATTAAAATTATAGAATAATCATGTCTTTGTCAGTGGGCAAACGTACAAAATCAGCAGGGGATAAAATAACTTTTTTCTTCACTGTATTCCCATCACGGTCAAACACTAAACTCAACCAACATGCACAACCTAAACAATCTAATTCCTATCATCTCCAGCCATAAACTCCCTCCCGTCTTTAACTGTGCCCTATATAATAAGGCAAGCCGGGCCACGGAGCTGGCGACGGCCGCCTAGTGATTAGAGGAGCGTGAGGGGTGAAAGCTCCGCCCCCTCACGCTCAGACTGCAGGAGCACCGGATCGTGTAATGAGAGCAGCACGAGGGGTGAAAGCTCCGCCCCCTCACACAGACTGCTGAAGCTGGAGCACCAGATGTTGTCACTCACTGACATCCTGTTTGAAAATAAAACAGCAGTCTGCATCTATCAGAGCCCCAAAGTGGAAGAAGTAGGTAAGTCAGTAAAATAATGTATTTCTTTTTATATAGATAAATTTGTCTAGACACATATATAAACACTTATATATAGACACACGAGTTCAGCTCCCCAGTGTCACCTTTGTCCCCATCCAGCCAGGCACAGGATGGGCTGTTTGGGGACAAAGATGGCAAACCCTACGTGTTATCTGGGTGCTGGTCAGGTTCTATGTGGACAATGTGGAGGCCAGGGCTGGTTTTGGGGTGTGCAACCTGTGATCTATGCCTGTAATTTAGGGGGTTTTATCTATACCTTTAATGCCGTGTTTTTATGTGAATTCTAATTAATCTATACCTGCAATGCTGGGTTTGTGTGTTATTCTGTTGATCTATATCCGGTATGCTATGCTTCCATACATTATTCATGTATTCAAAGAAAAAGAGGCGCATGTACAAAAGGGGCCCTATATACATGCAACCCTTTTTCTTTGATTACACCCTATGTACATGCGCCCCTTTTTCTTTGATTACGTCTGGTCTTGAACATCCTGAGGAGTGTTTTGTCGGGTTGCTGCAGTGCATTGCTAGGGGAGTCTTGTTTATTATTTTTACTTTTAATTTTCACTTTTTAATTTGAACACATATTTGTTTGATCTATATTTGTTTTAAGCCTTATTTATGTATACCTGTAAATACAGGGTTTTTATGTCTTATTCAGTTGATCTATACATGAATGTACTGTTTACATGTGATCTATACATGAACTACAGGGAGTAAGTAAGAGAGGTATGGTTTAGTGAATGAGGGACAAGGGGACTCTGGGGATGATTACGGGGGAGAGTACCATGGTCAGGGTCAGAAGGAGGGAAGACTGCACCCTAATGTTACGCATTTTTTTTTTACTTTCTGTGGGAATAAATAGAACTGTGTAATTTTTATTTATCCAGAGATAAACCGCCCTTTCTGAATTTGTAGTCACTTCACTTCAGAACAAAACATTCTAGGCCCTGAAATCAGTGAGAAGAAAGGTAAAGGTTTTATGTTATTTACTCTATTTCAATCTGCATATTTTATTAAAAATGATTAGTGGCACTAAATTGTGGCTTCAGATGTAACATGACTTTTTTAGTGTATCGATGTACTCCCAATCCCGTCACAAAAGATTCTATCTCATACATCTGCCGAGCTGTGATGTCATCTTTATCTAGCATACATGGATGGTGAGGAGTTAATATTCTGTCCATTCCCTGCTACTTATTTTGGCCTTTTAACTCTTTTGGTTCCTGGGATTGTAATGTGGTATTCTGTTATTGTAAAAAGTTGAAACATTTGACAAATATGATTCAATATGTAATTTGTTGGAAAAAAATTGTTGTGTAAAAATCATGTTTTTTGGGGGGTGGGGGGGGCCCGTAACAGATTCTCGCACCCGGGCCCTGAGGCTTCTAGTTACGCCCCTGATTTTAAAATTTTTTACAAACTCCTCTCCCTGACATCCTCTTCTTGTCTTTCTCAATGGACTAATTCCCTACACACACTGAGGGACACTCACTTGATTTGGTTGTTTCCAGATCATGCTCCCTTTCAGATTTCTCCATCTCTCTTTTCCCTCTGTCTGACCACCACCCTTTTCTCCAGTGCTAATCCCTAACCAAGCAACATTGCAGGTTTCACCTCATATTTGTAGGCCATTACCAATACCTAACTGTCAGCCTCATTGGAACCTCTCTTACATTTCATATTAACCCTTTTTCCAATACACTTGCCTCATCTCTCGACAGCATAGCTCCAGTTACTGAATGTTACCCCCGACAGTTGAAACGCCAACCATGGCATACCAAAATCACACGCTTTCTTCAGAAGTGCTGCCGCAGACTTTACTCACTACAAATTCATGCTTCACAACTACAACTCTGCCCTCTCTTTCGCCAAACAGCTCTACTTCTCTACTCTCATACACTCCCTTTCTTCCAACCTGCGATTAATTTTTGCTACCATCAACTCCCTTCTCCATACCCACCCCACAAACCTCTCTAACTGCACATGATCTTGCTATCTACTTCAAAGACAAGATTAAAACTATTAGACTACATAGTCTACAGGCATTTGAGATACAGCGCTCTCCTGGATCTCCTCATATCTGTCTAACCGTTCCTTCTCTGTCCGCTTCTATTTAAATCTTTAAATCTACTTCTGTGTGTTACTGAAGTGTTCATAAGCTTTCCTCTTGAATCTTAAAATATAACTTGGTGATAGCAGCAGTAGTATTTTTCTCTGTTTAAGAAATTAGTGTGGTGTTTAGATTAAGTGAATAACCAAAAGGCTGTTTGACATTAACCTTTCACACCCACACTCCTTGCCATAGGTTAGCTGACAGGTAACAATGACAGTACCTCCTACTTAGCTAGCACCCTGCGAATGTCACTGAGATTGAATCTGCTACATATCAACAGTGAGATGCAGGGTTAAACAATGCTCCCACCATAACATAATAAAATGGGCACTCATTTGTGTCTTATTATATTATTTAGTAATTTTGTGAAAGGATTTATTTTCATGAAGGGGACTCAAAATTCCTGGGATGTTTGTGGCCTTTGAGGACTATTGATGTGCAGTCTTGCATTAGGCTCTTAAAAGGCAGGCTGCAGTTGCTGGCTCTGTGATCACAGAACATCAAGGTGGGTTGCAACACCCTAATTACATTCATTTATAAATGACTCAGTATGCTTTGCTTAAACCTGTACCTTCGTAGATGGTTGAGTACAGTCATGTTGGCGTACATATAGTACAAGTAATAGGAATAAGGTGGGTTGTCTTCTTCCCGCCAGTTCTCAGGTAATGGACTATCCATATTGAAGATATGATGTTCAGGTTTTGATTCATCATCTACACTATCAAACCCATCTACCTGTGGGTGACATAAACAAAAGGGGTACAACACACCAAAGAGAAAGAGGTATTGGGTGTGCTATCAGGTATGATATTTTTATTATTTGCAAATAGTTAAGCATGGATATTATAGCAGTGTGTTTACAATATAGTACATAAGGTACAAAAGGTACTGATGGCAAGTTTACTAGCATCATTAACAAGTACAATATAGTCTTAACTAAAAGGAATAAGAAATGTTGGAACAAACTAAACTAAATGTTCAAGCCTACACAAAGCCTACAGAGGCCCCTTATCAGCAACCATCACTCCTGCATTCCAATGGCACATTGTGTTAGCTAATTCAAGTTTAAGTTTAAAAGGCTAATTGATTATTAGAAAACCCTTTTGCATAGAAATTTCCTTGTATTCCATGAAAACAGCTAAGTGACCCCAAACTTTTGAATGGTAGTGTACACGTGTGTATGTATGTGTGTGTATATGTACGCACTTATATTATACATAAACTCTTGAAGTCACAGCCCTCAGGCACTATTACTTAGGATGATGACATGCACCAACTGTCTCATTTACCAACTATGCAACTACCCTCTTTGAATTCTTTGGTTTTACATATCAGGACATAATAACAATCACCTCTTCTTTAGCGGGTCTAAAAATTAAGTATATACAACCTCAGATGAACCATGATGTCATGATTTATGCAACAAAAATAAAGCCAAGCTGGAGAAGCCATGTGTGAAAAACTAAGTACACATTATGATTCAATAGCATTTGTATATGCACAGCTCCTTTAAAGTCCACCCACAACATTTCAACCGGGTTAAGGTCTAAACTTAGACAGGGCCATGATTCTTTTCTTTTTCAGCGATTCTGTTTCAGATTGGCTCCTGTGCTTGGGATCATTATCCTGTTGCAATTTCACACAATTTTGGCCAACCTTTAGCTGTTGGACAGATGGCCTCACATTTGACTTTAGAATACTTTGGTATACAGAGAAGTTCATGGTCGACTCAATGACTGTAAGGTTCCCAGGTCCTGTGGCAGCAAAACAAACCCAAACCTGCACCCCTCCACCACCCTGCTTGATAGTTGGTATGAGGTGTTTGTGCTGATATACTGTACACATTTCATACTGGTTTTCACCAAATGTGGTGCATTATGGCCAAACATCTCCACTTTGGTCTTGCTTAGTTTTTCACATACAGTGAAGGAAAAAATTATTTGATCCCCCTGCTGATTTTGTACGTTTGCCCACTGACAAAGACATGACCAGTCTATAATTTTAATGGTAGGTTTATTTGAACAGTTGTTTTGTGTTTCTTCCATTTGAGAATAATCGCATAATTGTCACCTTCTCACCAAGCTGCTTGGCAAAGGTCTTCTAGCCCACTCCAGCCTTGTGTAGGTCTACAATCTTGTCCCTGACATCCTTAGACAACTCTTTGGTCTTGCCATGGTGGAGAGTTTGGAATCTGACTGATTGATTGCTTCTGTGGACAGGTGTCTTTTATACAGGTAACAAGCTGAGATTTAAGAGAGTGCTCCTCTTAAATCAGCAGACATCTTGCTGATTGATAGGGGATCAAATACTTATTTCACTGAGTAAAACTATAAAATTATAAAAATATATAAAAATTACAGACTGATCATGATCAAAATCAGCAGGGGATCAAATATTTTTTTCCTTCACTGTATGGCTTCTCTATTTTGTTAAATAAATCATGACACAGTGTAACAACATGAAGTGTTGTTTACCTGAGGTTGTATTTACCTAAATTTTAGACCTGCTAAGAAACAGATGATTGTTAGAATATTCCATATGTTAAACTAAAGAATTAAGAATTGTGTTTTTACACAACTATATGTACAACTGAAGTAACAAATTCTGTTAATTCATCCCTTTATGTAACAGATAACGGGGGAGATATATATATATATATGGGATATATAGCTAACGTTCCTATAACTATTCCATATTTTAGTAGTAATGACCCTTAACAAAAACCTGAGCTTAATACTCACATGTTCCAAAAAGAGATGTAACTCTGGGTGACTTGCTGGGTTCACAGTTACTTCAAACAAGGGAAGGAAAATGTTTTCTAGCATCTGCTGGAAATGAGTAATTTGTTTCTTGCTGTGGAACACATCACTGATAGAGGCAAAAGTAAGGAGAACAAAAATGCTAAAAAATATATACCGGTAGATACAAAGTATAAACCTAAATTAATAAGAATTCTGTGATTCATTTTCATATATGTTAGTGAAAGATGTAACGTAAAGCCCTCTTATTCAAAATATTAGACTCACAAGAGCCTAGGGATCTGCACTAGCCATCTCACGTTGTTGGAGTGCACTTTGTGGTTCACTGCCCAGCGAGCGAGTCCATCCCATTCCTCCCGAGATCGTCCATAAATGGAGAGGCGCAGTTCTGCATTCTGATACTTGCTTTCTTCAAGGTCAGCCATCACTTCCTGGAGATAACCAGAGGGATAAGGCAATATGAGCAAGGGCAATGTTACTTAATTTACTTTAACCGCTTAAGGACCAGGCTGTTTTTTTCCTACCCTTTATGACCAAGGCAGTTTTAAGACTTTTGCGGTGCTCGTGTTTAGCTGTAATTTTCTCGAATTTAGTGTACTCGCACAAGTTTATATTTTTTTTCAAGGGCTTTCTCCAGATACCATTTTTTTGATCATATCATCTAATGTCCTATAAAAAAATAATAAAATATGGTGAAAATTGAAAAAAACACTCTCTCACTTCTATTTGAAAATTATTTTACTCATCTACAAAAGCTAATAAAAAACTGCTAAATAGATTCTACTAATTGTCCAGAGTTTTTTTTTTTCTTCAAGTTATAGAGCAGTACGTAGCATTTTTTTTCCAAATCCTGTCCCCATGAACCATTTCCCTTCACGAATTCTACCAGTAGCCTATACCAAAGTTTGTGATAGTAATTGTTGATGTATTTGTTACACACAAATTGTGCTTCAGGTATGAATTTATAGCTCCTGGTATGTGTTACTGCCAAACACTCCAATATGTGTTCAGCAACATCTTCCGAGTACAGTGATACTTGCATGGGTTTGTCGGGTTGTTTGGGAGGTAAAACATCACATTTGGGAAGCGTGCATTTTTCAACTTTGGAACTATGTCCTGTTTGGGACATACTTGAAGCTGGCTAATTCAAGTTACCCAATTAACCCCTTGATGACAATTGCCGGTCCGGGCACGTCACCGAAAATCTAGTCGTTAACGACAATTGACGTGCCCGGACCGGCACGTCTTTAAACGGGTGCAGAAAGCGATCTATTTTCGCTTTCTGCACCGAAACGGCGTTGCTGTAATGCCTCGACCTCGAGGCATTAAGCAACGCCATGATCGGCACAAAGGGGCCATCTCTGGCCCCTCCCTGGGGCGTCAACATCCGCCATACTTTGTATGGCGGCGGACGCCCGTTTTAAAATCGTTTAGGAGGCGATCAACGATTGCCTCCTAAACTTAAATGGTGTCGCTGGAATGCCTCGATCAGGAGGCATCCAGCGACACCAAACACTTACCTTGGGATGGACTGTGACCGCTCCGGAGAGCGGTCACAGCCGCAGCTGCCGGTGATCTTCGCCATCAGCAAGATGGCGGCGGCCCGGGAAAAAAAACACGAAAGACGAAAAAGTTTGCTAGATGGTCTCCCCTCGGGCGCAGCTGCGAGGGGGCGCACAGCCGCCTGATCAGCAGCTGCAGCTTGAAGGACTGGTTGGGGAGATCACGGATCTCCCTAACCAGCCCAACAATAAGGTAGCACGTGTGCTCCCTCTCACTGTGTGCACTGCACCGACAGCGAGCAGCAAACCAGACCTTGCATTCCAGTCGTACCACAAGAGACAAGTCAAACTCACGCATCAAGACAAGAGGAAAGAAGGAAGGAAGGAATGAGAAGAAGAGAAAGGTAGGACTTAGGGAGAAAGTGGGGTTGGGGATAATGAGGAAAGAGTTATCTGATGGGGAGAAAGAATGGGCTATCTGATGGGGAGAAAGCAGGGGGGTATCTGATGGGGAGAAAGCAGGGGAAAGGGGTGCTTTAAGCCTACATGTAATCCAGTATGTATGTGCATATACATGTTGAGGCATGTATATGGGCAATGTTTATGTGTGTGTATGGGCAGGCATATGTATGTATAGAGCAGGTGTGTATAAGAGCAGTTGCAAACGCGCGATCGGGCATTCCCTTCCGGGTTGCGTCACTGCGGGGATATCCTGCCCTCAGATGAGGCACAGAGACGCTACGATCTCTATGCAGGTCTGTGAGGACCTGCATAGAGATCACAGTGTGATCGGTGCAGGGGGATCGCGGGGAGGGGAGTGAAAAACCATCTCTCTCACTCCCCCTCCCGTCCTGTAACAGAAAAGCTGGAAAAAAAAAACGGTTAGTGATTTAAAATTAATATTAAATAAATCATTAAAATAATAATATAAATAATACTAAAAAAAATTATAATGTGAGCTGTGATGTCACTGTGACATCACTGGCATGTTCAGGAGGTCCCTAGGAGGACCTCTTACCATTACTGTGTAAAAAAAAATATATAAAAAATACAAAAAAATGTAAAAAAATTAAAATAAAAAAAAATAAAAAAAATATATATACAAAAAGATAATTAAAAAAAATGTTAAAAAAACCTTACATCCCATTGCCCTAGCATAACATCTAGCCAGTATAACCCTCCTGCCCCCGTTCACAACCCCCAAACCCGTTAAGCCATAGGCATAAAAATTATACAAAATTGTACACCTAATAGTATGCTCCCTGGTGCTGGGAAAGTCTGGAAAATCTATATAAATTAGGTATTTCTGAAATCAGGACACCTGAATTGATAAATTTGGAGGGGATTTTCCATCACTTTACCTAATTTTGTGAGGATTCAGAGGGAAAATGTAAAAAAAAATTAGTTTATTTTTCTAATCTTCGCTAGTTTTTACTAAATTTCTCATTCTAAATTTTCAGCTAATCATCCAACTATGGTATCAAACGAAAGCTCTATCTCTCCTTGAAAAAACAATATATAGTTTACATGGGTACACTATTCACAGGAACAGAGAATAATCGCTAAACCGACATACCCCAAAAATGGCAAAATTGCTCTGGGCTTTGAGGTACCAAAAACCCCTGGGATTGAAGAGGTTAAGTGTGTGGATGTTCCTGTGTGCATGGGTGTGTGTGACCACATGTTGTGTCAGGAGTCATAGATGGTTCCTTCGATACATCATAGTAGTCTCTGTGGCCATGTCCAGTGGGGTCCATCTGTGTTTGTAAGCTTTCTTTTCTTTTGGTTTTGTGAGTTTCTGTGGACATTTTCGGCCATTCATCCAGTACAGCATTCAATGCCACGATAGTGTATGACCCCATCGAAGCATTGCAGGGGTTAATATTAGTCCCCACAAGGCTTCCTATGTATAGCGGTCAGGGGAATCCTACAGAGACCCCTCTATCATAAGGCTGCATCATACACACACATTGCGCAATCAATCAGTGGGTTTCTGTGGCAGGAGACTCAATTAAGGTCCCTACAGATCCTGAAAGTCCTCTATATCACTACTCTACTCAGTTAGTGTCGTTACATTCAATCTGACAGTTTAGGGCTACAAATTTTGAAGGGAGACCAGGCTGTCCATGAGGTATGGCGATATGTCCTTGGTGCTCTAGGACCAGTTTTTTGGTGATGTATCCCCTACATACTCTGTCACAAAGGGGATAAAGGCTTCTCCCCAATAACCACTGTTGTATTGTTAGTGGAAATCCTTGACTCATTATACTGTAATAAAAACACCTTTAAAAATACAGTTATTATTTTTCTCTTAGATGTAGAATGCAGCAAAACTTTTAAACTCCTTAGAGTACCAAAAAGACAAATAATTGAGGTAATAGTCAAGCTGTTACCTTAATTATGTGGGCAAAGTATTTCCCAGATACTTTATTATCCGTTTTTATGAAGATTTCTCTCAGGATGGACTCTCCAATAGGATTGTACTTAGCGTTGAATTTGTCAAATCGATGGAAGGTGTTTCTATCCTACAACAAAAAAAGGTGTCGTTAGTCCCTATGAACAGTATATATAAAAACAGATTCCACACCAAAGTGACCCTACCACCAAGGCAACCAATGGAATGATCCAATCAAAAAAAACATTTCATTGGTTGCCATGCTGATCAGACCACTTTTCAAATGGTGCCATAGAATCATATAATACATAATGCCATGAATTTACCACTGTCATTATGTAACACACCCACCCACAGAAGACACGAGAGAATACAATCCAATGTAACTATGCGGACCAGTGCTGGAAATGTAAAACTAATTTTAAACACTTCAACCAGCAGTTTGCACGAGAATAAAACAGATCATTAATGCAATACTGCACAATGCATTTTGCATGGCAAGTCTTCTTTAACCTTTTATGTAAGAGACTGCTGATCTCAAAAGAAAACATTGTTTTGCAGTTGCCTTAAGCATCCAGCCTCACCGCATGCATGTCCAAAGTATCCACACTGAGGTCATATGCAGTCAGGTTCATGGTCTGGAACACCTCCTTTAGTGTTTGCTCCTTGCCTCCTTCCTCATGCACAATTTCTTCACTATTCTTTTTCATGGCTCGTTTGATAAAGCGTAGCAGGTGTTTTTGGTTCATGCAGGATGCTGCGTGGATATGAGTATCCACCTGAAGTGGATAGATTAGGGATAATAAATAAAACTTTAGGCATCAGTAATTACAATATAGCAGTGAACTGGCAACACACCTTACGTATATTGTAAAAGTCTCTGTGAGGCACTTTCTTCTGAGCCGCCAGTTCCTTCATCTCATTTAGAAGAACATGCATTTGGTAGCGAGAGCTCAGGTACTGCAGCCGCCGGTAACAAAATGATTTACTGAAGGGGGGTTAGGGGGGAAAATGCAAAGGTTTAAACTTAGAGGGAGAAAAAATGGGGTAAATTAGTAAAAATAGAGTCAGGTCACCAAGAAGACCAATGAACATAAATGTGACAATATAATACAAAAATAAACATGCGTATTGGTGTGAGGAGACATTGTTATACAATAGGGGAAAGGTGAAATGCCAAGACAGGAAACATAGGAAACAAAGAGTTAAAAAGAATACCTAAGGAAAAAGTGGGAAATGCAGATAATTTTCAAGAAAATGAGGGGTAAAGAGAAAGTAGCCAAAAGGAAAATGGAAGGCACTAGAGGTAAGGCATTATACTTGCTTTCTAATACCATATAATCACATTCTTTAACATGATGCCACTGTGCCGTCCCTTAACTGGCAATCCAACCTTGCAATATATCTTGGTCACTTACATGGGACCATTTATTATCAGAGCCATTAGTACATTCATGTCAGCCACAAACTCCTGCAGATCTGGGTATGGAAGATCAAGTTCTGTGCTCCTGTTGAGAACATAATTACATAAGACAAAATAGGCCTACAGACATCTACTATTACAGATTTAACCGCAAAGGGTATTTAAAGGGACAGTCTAATGTCCCTGATACCCCCTCTAAAGAAGAATGCATATTAACCCCTTAAGGACCAGTTTGTTTTTTACTTTTTGTACCCTTTGGGGGAGGCTGTTTTAACACTTTTGCGGTACTCGTGTTTAGATGTCTCCTCACCCATTTAGTGTACCCACACACTAAGGGCTTTCTGACTTCTACCCGAAAAATCTTTTACTCATTCAAAAAAGCTACTGAAAAACCTTCTAACTAGATTCGACTATTTGTCCTGAGTTTAGAAATACCCAATGTTTAAAATTTTTTTTTTGCTTTTTTCTGCAAGTTATTGGGCAATAAGTACAAGTAGCGTTTTGCTATTTTAAAACCATTTTTTTCCAAAGCTGGTCATTCTGCCCCATGTGCTATTTCGGGTATCTTTGAAGCCGGCCAATGCAATTTACCCCATCAAACCATATATTTTTGAAAACCAGACACCTCAAGGTATTTCAATTGCTGGTATTTTAACCGTTTCCATGCACTATTTCTACTACCAACCTTTGTTAAACTTTGTGGTAGTAAAAACAAGACCCCAATATGTGTTCAGCAACATCTCCCGAGTACAGTGATATCCTCCATGTATGGGTTTGTCGGGTTGTTTGGGAGGTAATATGGCACTTTGGTTTTTTTACAGGACGCGCCGCTATCTTGCGCGTGGCAGTGCCAGTTGTTACCGCTCTCCGGATCGTTCACAGCGCGTCCTGGGATGAATGTTCGTTGTCGCTGAATTACTTGTGATTGAGGTATTTCAGCAACACCATTAAAGTTTAAACTAAACTTTTAAAACAGGCGTATGGCGTATTTTGGCGTCCACGGAGAAGGGCCAGACAATATCTCTCCCTTGCAGCCACAGATGCCCCAAGATGCTGATCTCGGTGTTGCTGAATGCCTCGACAGCGATGCATTACAGCAAAACCGTTTAAGCGAAGAAAGTGATTGTAGATCACTTTCTAAGCTTGTTTAATGAAATGACGTGTCAGGCACGTCATAGGTCGTTAAGGGGTTAAATTACTCTGTGAGTACTTTAACATGCATTCTTCCAAAACAAAAATTAAAAAAATGAAAGCTCTTACCTGACCAGAAGAGGCTTCCCTGCCAGATTGTCTGCTTGACGCACTTAATCAGTGGCAGGAAAGTATCCCCACTGAAATCAATGGCATAATTTTTGTAACATGTGTACTAATGTCTGAATAGACACCTGCACTCAGTGTTCACCGGAGGCAGTGCTGGAGTTGACTGGAGGTGTGTGTATATCACAAGCAGAGAGATGTGGTTGGCCCAACACATCTCTTCCATAGCATTTAGCTAGGTGGAGTGGAAAGGGGCCAATGCGCATTGAGGGGATTTGCAAAACAGACCACAAAAAAATGTAAAGGATCCACACAGCTTGCATATGCATTAAAGTGCATATGATGCTGGAGTGTCCTTTTAGCCATATATAGAAGACTTACATGTCTGTGACCTCCTGCTTTTTGTAAACGTGAACAACGCCATCCACCATCTTCAGTCCAAAGCCTAAATCACATGGCATGGTACTGGGGTCACATACTTCATATGGATGTTGCTCTGAGAAGGGAGGATGTACTGGGGCATCTGTGGTGCAAGGGAGAGATATTGATTCATTAGTCAGTACAGTCTGTTGGGTATACTCTTATACCCTCTGTTTTATTTGCACCTGCAGCCACAGGAGTGTCAGCTGTCTCTTCCTGAGGAGGACTGTCCAATGTTCTCTCACTAAGGTCCTTCAGGTGCTGGGCAGTGGTCCAGCAGAAACTCTGCATGGAGAGGTTCATGTACTTCTGACGAATAAACAGGGCTCGCACCACACTCTTGGCAGCATCCAGCAGGTCAGTAAATGGCACCTGGAATGGTAAGACAGCACAGCGTAGTAGTCAGATTTTTTTTTTTTAACTAATAAGATGATCTGAGAATCCACACAATAAATATTTTAGACACTGACAAGAGGAAAAGAATAGAGCAGAGGGAAATTTTAAAAAGGGCTCCAAGGAAGGAGCACTGACAATCGTGAAGGTGATTTGAAACCAAATTCCTTCCAATTACTTCACATTGCATGCTGTGTTGACTGAAACACCATGGCATAATAATAATAATAATAATAATAATAAATTGGTGTAAATTTTACCTTTTCTTCTATTTTAATACTTTTGAGACCACTTTTGTAATTTCACAAATATACAATACAATATAAAAATACAGATTCATATAAAATGGTGAACCCACACTGTAGGTGTTTTGGTTCTTACAAGCAGTTATAGATACAGAAGCATTCTGTACATGAATACATTAAAGAAATAAGATGAAACAAACCAATTAAATATTTATTTCATGTGGTCCACAGAAAAAAGATAAATCAATGACTTCCTACTTCTCCTTTTATAGAGTTTAAAGGGACACTAGTTTGCAAACTTGCTGAAAATAAAATATTAACATGTCTATTTTTGAAAACACTTTTCAGCATTTTGTTCACACCGGCCTAAAGCTTTTGCACAGTACTGTATGTAAGACTCAGTGTACCACACTGCAAAATATGATGCCACTATATTCATACCTATCTACATCCTCTTAGATTGTAACCTTGCAGACTCTCTTTACCAAATGTTATCTGTGTGTCTTAGTCAGATATAGTTTTGTCATACCCTTTGAATGTATGCATTGTAAAAAGCACTGCATAAATATAAATAAAGGGTGATGATAATAATTTATAAATATATAATGATTGAGCTTTTTCCTGGATCTCGTCATATACCGTATTTGCTCGAATATAGGCCGCACTTTTTGCCCCCTCTTTAAATCTTTAAAGTTGGGGTGCGGCCTATATTCGGGGTCTAGCGCAGGAATGCGCAATTCGTATCGCCCAAAGCCCGGGATATGCAGTTCCGGGCGCCGGGCAGACAGCAGGGTTAGAATACAGATCCCCCGCATCGCTGCAGGGGACCTGCATCCTACTCTCCGATACGCTGAGACAGCCTCCCCTGCCAGCACTTTCCACAGGGGGAGTGCCGGCCCGGGAGGTTGTCTAAGCGCATTGTCTAAGGCGTCCACCGGCTGCAGCGATGCGAGTAAACAACCTCTGCTGCCGGCACGTCTGCGCGATGCGCTTTAACAATCTCCCTTGCCGGGAATTCCCACAGGGGAATTGTTAAAGCACATTGTGCAGATGTGCCTGCAGCGGAGGTTGTTTACGCTTGCATTGCTGCAGCCAGTGAACGTCTGCGCGATGTACGTTAACAATCTTCCTTGCCGGCACTTGCCACGGCGGAAGTGCAGGCACCGGAAGTTGTACACGAGTATTGTGTAAATGTCCCCCGCCGGCCCCGCAAGACACCGGGGAGTCTGCACTGGTAAGTCTGGGGGGGCACTGTCACTGACAAGACATCTTCGCTACTTCTGCTTTCTCTTGGTAAACTAATTAACTCATTATGCTCATTATACTCTCTCTCTTTTCTCAGTCTCCATTAATTAACAAAATGAATATTTCTCCTACTAACTCGATGGCTTGGGGGTGATCTTTGCTTCCAACTTTGTGAGAACGGTTTGGGGAAGGCCCTTTTCTATTCCAGCATGACTGTGCTTTTGGGATGAACTAGAACGGCTATTTCGAGCCAGGCCTTCTTGTCCAACATCACAAATGGTCTACTGCAGGGCTCGACAAATCCCAGGCGCCAGGTCGCCATGGTGACTGAGAATTTTGTCCTGGCGACTAGGTGTTTGTCAGCCTGTTACATCCCCTCCAAAAAATGCCCCCACGCCGGGGCGCTGCTGCTGTCTGCCCAGGTCTCTGGGCAGACCAGCACAGCCACACCGAGCCCGCCCCCGAGCCTGTGATCACTCCCACGGAGTGATTCTGTAGGCTCAAAACGCGATTGCAGGAAAACCAGCAAAAGCTTCAGGAAAGGGGGTTGAGTGTTAATTGGGTCCCCTGACACAACATCCCCCTGCTGCCTGATCGCTCCATGAGAGCGAAAGGGCAGCGTTAACCCCTTCAATGCCACGATCGCGGCATTTTAGGGGTTAATTCCCATTTTGTACGGGGCTCTGCTGCTGGTCTGCCTAGACGCCTAGGCAGACCAGCAACAGCAAAAACGAGCCCCCACAAGCCCTCTGATGACTCCTGTAGGCATGGAAGCCTACAAGAGTCATCAAAGAGACTCCTCCCTGCAATGGCTGGTCAATAGACCAGCAATTGCGTCCCAGCCAAAGGCAGCTTCAGGGACAGGGGGAGAGGCTTCTTCGGTCTCCACATGAGTATGGAGACCAGCCCCAACCCTCCCCTGCTGCCTGATTGCTCCATGAGAGCGACAGTGCAGCGTTAACCCCTTCAATGCCACAATTGTGTATGACACATTCGTGGCATTGCAGGGGTTAACATTTGTCCCCACAAGCTTGTGGGGACTAAATATCAGTCAATGCTGTGCTCCAATGGAACATCAGCATTGAAAGAGTTAAAAAAAAAAAGAATTTATCAAAAAAATAATTAAAACAAAAAACAGCACTGACCCGAAAGTCCAGGGTGCTTCCAGGTCAAATGCTGTGAGTTTAGTAAGTGGGATGATGATGATCAGATCACTCCTGACCAGTGTTCCCTCTAAGCTGTGCGCTTGTGAGCGCGCACATAGCTTTCAGAGGGAGCGCACACTAACAAAAATTGTGCGCACAACCAGTAGCGTACCGAAGGGGGGGCGGTCCGCTACCGGTTGTGTGCACAGCACCCCTCCAACCGGCTTAAAATCAATCAAGACCTCCGATCCTCCTCCCTTGCGATGCGCGCGGCAACTGATGCCGTGCATCGGGATTTGATGTCAGATCCCGGCGCACAGCACCGAAGCCATGCCCACCGTCTTTACTGCACCGGAAGGAGAGGACATAGAAGAGGAAGAACGAAGAGGAGGAAAAGTGACAGAGAAAAGGTAGGGAAACATTCTGTGAGAGTGAATTAGTAAGTGTGTGAGAGTGATGGGTGTTATGCTGTAGTTTAACCCCTTCGTGACAAAGGATGATTTTACTTTTTGTACCCTCTGTTTACTGAACCCACACACATTATATATTGTTTTTTTTCAGGACAAGAAGGGCTTTCTTTAGATGAGATTGTTTTGATTGTATCATATTATTTACTATTAAAAAAAGTATACAATTCGGTGAAAAATTTAGAAAAAAATGACTGTTTCTAACTTTTAGTTGAAAAATCTTTTACTCATCTATAAAAGGTAATGAAAAAACCTGCTAAATAGATTCTACTATTTGTCCTGAGTTTAGAAATACCCAATGTTTTTATGTTTTTTTGCTTTTTTCTACACATTATGGGGCAATAAGTACAGGTAGCGTTTTGCTATTTCAAAGCCATTTTTTCCAAATCTGGTAATTCTTCCCCCCATGTGCCATTTCGGGTATCTTTGAAGCCGGCCAATGCAATTTACCCCATCAAGTCATATATTTTTGAAAACTAGACAGCCCAGGGTATTCCAAATGCTAGTATTTTAACCCTTTCCAAGCACTAATTCTGCCATCAGCCTTTGTCAAACTTTACGGTAGTAATTTTTTTTGCATTTGTTTTTTCACACACATTTTACTTCAGGTATGAATAAACAGGTTCTGGTATATGTCACTATCATAAAACACCCCAATATGTGTTTAGCAACATCTCCTGAGTACAGCGATTCCTCACATGAATGATTTTGCCTGGCTGTTTGGGGGCAAAAGGGCCACATTTGGGGCATGCGCATTTTCAATGTTGAACTTTGGCGTTTGGGGATCAACTGCCCATGCCCTATTTGGTACATCTTTGAACCGGGCCATTTCATTATGCCCAATAAAGCTATATATTTTTGAAAACTAAACACCCCAGGGTATTTCAAATGCTAGTATTTTAACTCTTTCCATGCACCATATCTACCACCAGTCTTTGTCAAACTTTGTGGTAGTCATTTTTTTGCATTTGTTTTGTCACACACACTTTACTTCAGGTATGAATTAAAAGGTTCTGATATATGTCACTATCACAAAACACCCCAATATGTGTTCGGCAACATCTCCTGAGTACAGCGATACCTCACATGAATGATTTTGCCTGGCTGTTTGGGGGCAAAAGGGCCACATTTGGGACATGCGCATTTTTCAATGTTGAACTTTGGCATTTGGGGATCCACTGCCCATGCCCTATTTGGTACATCTTTGAGCCGGGCCATTTCAGTGTGCCCAACAAAACCATATATTTTTGAAAACTAGACACACCAGGGTATTTTAACTCTTTGCATGCACACATTTTACCACCAGAATTTTTTCAAAGTTTGCAGTAGTATTCTTTTGTGTGTATTTTTCCCCCACACGCCTATGTTATGTATGAATTTACAGCTCCTGGTATATGCCGCCGTCACACGACACCCCAATATGTGTTCAGCAACATCTCCTGAGTACAGTGATACCCCACTGGGGGGAACTAAAAGGCCACATTTGGTACGTGTGCATTTTTCTAATTGGAAATTAGATGTGTGGCCATCCTTTCCCCCGTGTTAATTGGGACATTGTTGAACCCGGCCAATTCAATTTACCCCATCAAATCATAAATTTTTTAAAAGTAGACACCCCATGGGCATTTAATATGCCAGTATTTTAACTCTTTCCATGCGAGAATTGTTTTAAGCTAATGTGCTAATTTTAGGACTTGCTCACAAAAATATATTTTTTATATATATATTTTATTTTTTTTGCCTTTTTAAAAAAAAATTTTACAAATTTTTTTCAACTTGAAGGTTCCCCTGATAGTGACATCAGTGGGAAATTATTTTTAAATTTTACTGTTTTTTTTACTATTTTTTTCTAATTATTATTTATTTTATTTTTTAATTTATTTTTACTAATCACACTGTGATTAGAAAGCTGGGCTCCATTGACTTGCATGGTTGAATACAGTACCTGTATTCAACCTGCAAGTGGAGCCAGAGTTCTCTAGAGGATCTGGAGACCGTCTAGCGAACTTTTTCATCTTTATTATTTTTTTTCCCGGGCCGGCGCCATCTTGCTGATGGTGAAGATCACCGGTAGCGGCGGCTGTGACCACTCTCCGGAGCGGTCACAGCCCATCCTGATCGAGGCATTCCAGCGACACCATTTAAGTTTAGGAGGTGATCGTTGATCACCTCCTAAACGCTTTTAAAACGGGCGTCCACCGCCATACATGTATGGCGGTTGTTGATGCCCCGGGGAGGGGCCAGACATGGCCCCTGGTGCCGATCGTGGCGTTGCTGAATGCCTCGAGGTCGAGGCATTACAACAACGCCGTTTGGGTGCAGAAAGCGAACGTAGATCGCTTTCTGCACCCGTTTAAAGACGTGCCGGTTCTGGCACGTCATTTGTCGTAATCGACTTGTTTTTCCGTTCCGTGCCAGAACCGGCAATTGTCATTAAGGGGTTAAACTGAATGTGAATGGGTGTGTGTGTGATAGCATGGATGTGTAAGTGTGTGTGGGGGGATAGCATGGCATAGGGAGGCTGTAATCATATTCCTATCATGCTCAGGTTCCAGCATGTACTGGCTGCCTGGGCATGATAGGAGTGAGATTGCTGGTAGCAATTATATATTTTTTTGTTCAATTTTGGTGTGTTAACCACACCTTTATTAAAAGTAAGTAACACACCAAAATTGGACAGAAAAATTCGATAACAATATTAATTTATATATATATATATATATATAATTGCTAACAGCAATCCCACTCCTATCATGCCCAAGCAACCAGTACATGCTAGAACCTGGACATGATAGGAGTGTGATTGCTGTTAATCATATATATATATATTGTTATTGATTTTTTTGTCTAATTTTGGTTTTACTTTTAGGTCCAGAATTTTCATTTCGGTGCATCCTATATATATATATATACTAGGCCAGACACTAAAGTGGTAGGCCTACACCACATCAATGTTTGGCTTAGTATATAGTGATTGGGGTTATGCTGCATTATTGTCAATGTCTGGCTCAATGTATAGTGATAGGTGTTATGTTGTACCATGGTCAATGTGTGCCTCTCTATATAGTGATAGGTGTTATGCTGTACCACCGTCAGTGTGTGCCTCAGTATATAGTGATAGATGTACCAAAAAAATAGAATAACAATTTAAATTTAACATTTGCAGAAGCATATTGTGCGGACAAAATTTTGGCTCTGGGAAAATTTTTGCCCAAGAGAAATTTTCTGCGCACACCACCTAAGAAAAATTAGAGCGAACATTGCTCCTGACCAACTGTTTTAAAAAAATCCTGGCTCCTAACTTTTTTTAGCAGGCACCTAGATTCACAACAAATTTCTCAAGCCCTGGTCTACTGGATGAATGGCCAAAAATTCCCACATAAATACTCAATAATCTTGTGGAAAGCACATATCCCTATAATTGTGTACCTGATGGCCCTTCTGCCTTCTACGTTTTACATGGTCAAGAACAGCCTGGCATCATGCGTATGCCTGATGTATTAGGAATATACAGTGGACGATTCACATAGGGAAACTTAAAAATAGCCCATGAATGCTTCTCTGTATCTTCCTAACATTGCACTCAAGCATGTGATGTTATGAGGAAGGATGCCTCTAAAGGCAAGGCTGTCAATCTTTTCGTCAGACCTGACATTAATCAATCTAGGGACAGTATGAAATGGTAACAACCTCTGAGAAAGTACAACTGTAAAAAGGGCGACCACTATAAATCCGTTATTTATCACCATGTACCCGGGTAAACAACATCACTTTAATGGCCACAGACTCTTCACCCTAATTGCTTAATTACGTCTGTTTGATAAATCCATGCACTTACCCCACACTTCTCATCACCAGAGATAGACACTCTCAAATATTCTCTTTCAGCGACAACCTCCTTATAGAAATAATCAACATAATCCTCATGTTCCTCTTTGAGTAACCTGAAACAAAGAAACAGTGATGAAGAAGCCAAGGGAATGAGGTGAAAATGTTTGCAAAACGGATACAAGAAAATGTGAGTGAATGTGGGTAATAAAATTAAAGAAAAAATAGGAAAGGGAGTGACAGAAGAAACTTACTGTAAGTCCGAGCTGCTGTCAATTTTCAGAAAATCTTGTTTAGCTCTAAGTAAAATGTCAGGTTCAAGTCTGGGAAAGCAAAAGGTGTGCACATATAACATAGGAAAGAAAGCATTGGAAAGCAGATTTCTGAGATATAAGAAAAATTAGTGTTTGTAATTGGTGGTATAGGAGTGTAAGGGAAAAACTATTTACTTCAGATATCTAGATTTACATCTTTTGTGCAGACATAAAAAAACATTAGTTTGATTCTTAAGGAACAGCTTAGTCATGTTTTTGTTTGATTTTTATTACGCATTAATAGTATGTTACAAAATAAGAAGTGTAGATGCCAGGAAGTATACTTCCTGTGCATGATCAGTAGTACTCATTGGGTTCAGGCAATGTACATGAAATTGACCTGACGCACGTCAATACGTGAAAATATGGTTGAAATGTACGTTATTTACTTTATGTACATTGACTAATTTTACTCACAATGGCAGACTATTTTGCGGACCTTTCATGATCTATCTCTAAATGTTATAGTAATAACAAAAATTAGCCCTAAAGATGGAGTGCATTGGTTGCAATATATCTCCTTCCCGAAGTCTTATGATAATCATATACATCTTGCGTGTAGTCTCCTTTTTATGGCCCTCTCTTGGGATGATTCCTTTGGTAGTCCCATATCGTATCTCTTTCTCATATGATACATATGTAAGTATGTAGATTGAAAGTGTAATATGGAGAAGAATAGTAAGTAGGTAATTTTTCCCATAAATTGGATATCCTGATTTGGCATCTACTTCCTTATTGTGCCCTTTGATTACCCCTCCCCCTTTTGTAATCTTGTTTAGAGGTCTTACTTTATGTCTTGACTAATCTGTCTCTCTAGACGCTGTCGCCTTTCCTCCAGCTTCTCAATGGGGCTTTCCTCTGGAAACTCATATGGAGCAGAACGCATGTCGCTGTCAGCAAGGGAGCGACTGAAGAGCTCCTGGAGAAAAATAAGAGACTAAGACCGAAGAATAGTAAAACGTGTTGGGAAAGGTAACAAAAAGGGAACATACCCTGCAGAATTGAGAAGAAAATGAAAAAAGAAAATAATGAAAAACTTAGGGAAGCATGAGGGAATAGTAGTAGAGCTGTATACGAAAAGCATCATAGGTTTAAATGTTTTTCAACCTCTGCTATCTCCTTGTATTTTCCGTCCATGGAGGTCCTCAGCTCTCGGTTCAGTTGTTTTAGGCTGTGAGAGGTGCCAGAGAACGATTTTGCGGACTGCAAAGGGTGAAAGAGAGACCCCCGATGATCTGAAATAAAAAGTGACTTGAGTGTGGGATATTTGCAAATGTGCAACTACTGGAAATCTCATCTTAAAGTGGCAAAAGATAAGTAGCTAATACTCGCAGAGTGGGACATTACAGAAGTGTAAAATACGTAAGAAGAGCTGTAAAAGAAAAAATGAGCAAGAGCTAAAAAAAACTCTAGTGCACAAAATTGGTTTGTTTTTTAAATATCTATATTTGGTTAATAAACTACACGCACAATCTCATCCACTGATGAGATTTTATATAGCGCCACCATATTCCGGGACACGACAGAACATAACAACTAGCATACCTGGGAACTCTCCGGTTCATTGTCGGGAGTATTGTCGGGTGAGCGCTACTCCTCCGGTTCAAGACCCGAATCCTCTGGAATCCCCTCGGTCCTGACACGCCCCACTCCCCACCCATTTTTTTCCTTTACATGGGGGTGTTCCCCTGACGTCAGCGGTACCGCCCACCGACGTCAAGGGTACCGCCCATGACATCAGCAGGACCTCCCACGACATCAGCAGGACCGCCCACTGACATCAGTGTGCAGGCTCTGGGTAGCCGGAGCTGAGAAGTTCCCAGGTATGACAATTAGAGTTACAGAAACAACAGATGAGGAGGGCCTTGCTCAAAAGACCTTACAATCTAGATCTCTGTGTCCTCAAACCTGCTAACCCCTGACTGTCCATGCACATCTGTACAGTCCAGGGCTAAAACACCCTCTAAAGCAGAATGTACATTAACGTACTCTATATCCTATCCTACTTTACCTTACATTCTTCCAAAATGAAAAAAGCACTTACCACACCTAGACTTTGCAGACCCGCTGCTCCCTTTCTCTGTGGTCCAATATTTGATGCAACTGGGTCAGCAAAGCACCCTCACTGAAATCAATGTGAACACTTGCGTGTACAAGGGGTCTAAAGAGACCCCCACTCATTTAGTATGCTAAACCAGTGCTGGAGCTGACTGGAGGTAAATATACCACTCCTCTTGCACTGTAAATATCTTGGGAGGGTGTAGGGGGGAAATGCATTTGCAAAATGGACACCATGAAAATGTAAAGGAGCTATAATATTCATTACAGTACATATAATGTCTGAAGTGTCGCTTTAAACACCCTGCCTCTCAATTTACCTATGTCGGCCAGCTGTACACAATTCTCTTCCCTAGAATATACACATTTAATGAGGGTTCCATGAGAATCCACAGGTTTTCTCTTTTCTTATCTGATATTAGGTACTTATAATTAATTAGATTGTGTCTTAGTATTTGTTCTGCACATTATTGTAAGCAGCTCCTTCATCATTACCCCTGCCCTACACCAGATTTTTTGTAAGCATTTTCCAGTTAACACAAGGAACAGATATTTATAATATAATATAGAAACATAGAACTTGATGACACATAAGAACCATTTGGCCCATCTAGTCTGCCCACTTTTCCTTAATCAGTCCTTGATCTTTTCTTAGATTCAGGGTAGCTCTATGCCTTTCCCATGTATGCTTAATTCCCCTGACACATACCCTTATTTCAATAAATATACTTATTTTAATGTATTTTTCAGTGTCCCTCCCTCAATTCCCCCCTGTGAAGAATGATATGATGTGCTCTCTAAATATTGGTATGCTCTTACCCATGAGTTTAACCGCACACTCACCAGCTTCTCTGACCCATCTTTTGACCTCTTCTGTCTTCCACATTTGGTCACCTGCACCTTGCCTAGCTCTTTCTCTACCTTTCAATCTCGTGTGGCCCTAACAACCAATGCCTTATACCTAGTTAGTCACTCCAACGCTCATCATGGCAGAGGCTTATGGGGATGGAATATCAGGCTGCTTAACACAGCCAGTAGCTCCTTTATACATCTATCGTATAACACATTAACCTCCACTTACAACATATAATATGCATCTATTTGCCTCCACAAAGCATTATGTTCTTCTTTGTTTCTTCTCACTGACCCCTATCCGACTAGTCTCTCGATTCCTACCCTTCTTCACTTTCTCTAACGCCGTCCTGCATAATACGTACCTTGCCGTATGCGCCTCTTAAACAGTGACAAAGACTGACCGAGCAGCTGTTCCAAAACTACTGCATAGAGCCAGTTGTCTCCCCCTCTGTTATGAAAGTCATTGGTACATTCCAAGACGCAGTCCTAGAAGAACTAGCAAAATAAGCGGATGGATACTACCAAGTATTGAGTGTGGGGGAGTAGCTGCATATCCGTGGGTCAGCAGCAAAGCTGCTGTGCCACACCGCAAGGAAACGAGGGGCTGTCCCAAAGAGACAGCAAAACGTAGACCGCAAACATACGTGTAGGAATAGCAATAAGAAAGAGAAATCTAGAAAAAACACTGTGTGAGAAAGTGATGCAGCGAAGTAGATAAAGCGATAGGGCCACTGAAGTGTATGCGACAGACTGACGGCATTAGAAATAATGGTCACCAGTGGAGAAGGATGATATATATTAATACTGCATATTACTTGCTTTGCTACCCTTATGAAATACCTTGACCGGTCCACAAGATTCTACGTTCTCAAAGTGAGACAGCCAAGCCAGAGAGATAAGTAGGAGTTAAAAAATAGATGAGGTCAGGAGGAGGAGGAGTAGACAGAGATGGTCGAGGAAAAGGAAATGTGTGATTATATAAGAACAGAAGACACAAGGTCAGGGGATTTAAGATAAAATGAGAGGCACGTGAAAGGGATTTAGATAAAAGTAGGGATGTAATGGTATTATAATAAACCAGCGGACTGGAATATAACATTCTAAGGAGGATGCTGTTTTAAGGAATATGGAGCAAGAATATGAAGGTGGCTGATGGTTAAACAATATGTGGAGCGGTCCATGCTCATTTTTCTGTTGCCATCCAGCAAGATCCAGTGGTATAATGTTATGTATATTTCTATTAACCAGGCAATATAAATAATGAAGCCTCACCAATGCTGGAAATAGCTATCACTGTAGCACATAATGTAGGGAATGTTGGAGTCACACATATACTCTATCGTCGGTAGACTACATTTCCTTTTTTTCTTTCTAGAGGCTAGCTGGATGGATGGCTGTGTGTGTGTGTTTTGTGTGTAGGTGGGGTGTTACAGCTCTGTATCTTCCAAACGTTGCTTAGTCATCAGGTTGTGACAATAACCATCACCAAAAAAACAAACAAACCTTTGTATTAAACATAGATCATTCAGAATGTCTGTATGTTGAGCTTTAGAGCAAGCCATTTTGCACCTGGCATTTTGGACACAGATCTCATATTCTATCCTGAAAATGCAAATTCAAAATAAGTCTACAACCTTTGTGACTGATTCTAGGGCACAGTGTTCCAACATGTTGACAACCAGCAGGAACTGTTGTGGAACTACGATTCTCAAGATGCTCATTTAGAATGTATATTTTGTTGTGTGTTATATACAGCAAACAATTATTTGTATATATATCATGTCTGCTCAAATTCTTTTTCATTGGTGTGCATGCTTATCATTCTGCATATATAGCTTTATTTTGTGCATAGAGGGTACTTACATAGCATAGCGACCTACCTTTTTTCTTTGTCTTCTTATGCAATTTATGGTGTGCAGTTCTAATCTCTATATATCCAGAACTGTTCAATGTTACAGGGGAAAAATGTACGTTTGCAGGTCTGAGTTAGGATCTACAGTGATCCAAATTACTAGACATATTCAAAGTATGCCCAGCTATTAGAGGTATATATATATAGGAACTACAGTATATTTCCTATTTTCTGTGTTTTTGACTGTATATTTGACAAAAGTGTCTAGATCATATTAAATGGGCCTCGTCAATGTGCAACTCTCCAAAAGACACTAGAAACTGAGAACAATAGCATTTCTATGTTTCAAAGTTCTTTATCAGCTTTATCTTGTTTTCACACATTGAGATCATATGTCCCTTGGTCTCTCAAACTCAAAAAACAGAAGAGCTAGATGTGACACTTTTTTTCTATTCTGCATTTTCCAACCCAGTGTTTTAAATAAACGTATCAAATACGTTTACGAGTTAAGCTACGGCTCTGTATACCAAAGCAAATGGAATCTGCCAATTACACAAACACTTGGTAGTTTCCTAGTATATTGTCACAGTCTCTTTGTGCCGAAGTACAAAGTGCAGCGTTAGCAGATGATGGAGGGGTAGGGCAGTAATAGCATGATGCAGTGTAAGCAAGCAGTGAGGCCTCAAAGTGCAATGCTGGCATAAGGAGATGGGAACGCAGGGTAAAGAGTCAATGATAAAAACAAGGGAAGTTTAGTTACAAAGGTACACTCCGCTAATATATTTAAGAAAAATGCATACTGGAATCCATTTTGAATGGATTCTAATGCATTATATTATATGCACATCAGTGCATGTGATTTTCTATATATGCTCCATTGTGTTTCCATTGAAGTCAGTGGGAGCTGAGCTCCTATAGAATACAATTTGAGTAGTGCCTTACAATCACAGGAAGCTTTGCTGTTTTCAGTTGACGCAACCAGAGAAGGAGAATGAGGTCTCGTTATCTAAGTCAAATACCAGAAGAACACATACACTGATTCTACATGCAAAAGTGCATCTATTACATCCATGAAATGGGAAATAAAGGATTGTTACAGTTGTAAGATTGGAGTATTTACATTCCCTGTAGATGGTGACACTATTTTAAAAGATAATTTACAAAAAATAATGCAGAAATAAGGTCAGTTATACGATAGGGATATGATAGCAAATACACACTGTGCAAAGATCTCCGGTATCTTGCCATTATAGAAAGAAGTGTCTGAAGGACCATAACAAAGTACTGGGATATTGATATAATTGGCACTTTATCGACAAGATTACTGTGATTGAGCCATGACATATGATGTATTAACATAGTATAGAATTAAAAGGAACCCTCCAGCCACTATATGCACATGATAGCTGAGAGGTCTCTGCAGGATCCCCCAAATGCATTTGCTGCTTTCCTACTGACTGCACCTATTTGCAGTAAATTCACTTCAAGTCAGCTATAGCTCTGATTCAGTATTCAGTGGTGTATAAAAGACACAATGGAGGGAAATTTGCTGCAGTTTCTTCTACAGGTACTTACAAAGTACTATAATATACATGCTTTGTTAGTGAGGATGTATGGTACTATTATGATGGGGTCCGGTGAGGAAACCAGTATGCAGGGATAGGGGTGAGGTGTATAGCCTAATGTAGCCAAAGTCCAGTAACATGTACCAGAACCAGAGCAGCCAGGTAGCAAGCGAGGTCTGGCAACAGGTATCAAGTCCAGAGTATCCAGGTATCAGGCAGAGTACGGTAACAGATAGCAAGTACTCGTAGTCAGGTAGCAAGCAAGGTCTGGCAACAGGTATCAGGTAAGAGTAATCATGTAACAAGCAGGGTCCGGCAACAGGTATCAGGTAAGCGTAGTCAGGTAGCAAGCAAGGTCTGGCAACAGGTATCAGGTAAGAGTAATCATGTAACAAGCAGGGTCCGGCAACAGGTATGAGGTAAGTAATCATCAAGGACAAGGTAACACAGGGAGCTCAACCGATAAAACAACCGAGCACTGAATGAGTGTCAGTGCTCGGCTTTTAAACATGCCGCTTCCCCAGACCCCGCCCCCTGCAGTGCCGGTGTCCAATGGACATTCCGGCGTCTCCATGAAGGAGGGGCGTGGCATGCAGCACCATGCACATCCCTCTTTCTGTGGCGGTTCGTTGTCACGAACCGCTGTGTTCGGACATCGGGAGGCATCGGTGCCTTAGTGATCCGGCTCGTCAGGGGGATCGGGGACGTAGGAGGACCAAGGAGGTAAGTGCCGGGTACCCGCTGGTCGCGGGTACTCGCTAGACATGTTGCGCACGGGACACGGGTACTCGGGAGACATGCTGCGCACGGGGCCGTGACAGGTACATTGGATTGTCCCTTTAGTTACTTTAGTTATCAATTTAAGAAATTGTTATATCTGCATTTTCACTTTATTTTTTAATTAAATGTTAAGATGCCCCCCCCACAAGAAAAATAAGAGTTTCAGTTACAAACGCTATGCTTCATGTCACCCTGCTTGTATAGATTACTGCACTGAAAATTATTCAGTACCATGCTGTGAGTAAAGACAAGAAGCAGCCACAGAACTTAGCGGAGTTAGCCACCAAGAAGCATTTCTAACGGAAGATCTGCTTGGATAGAAGGGAGACAATGAAGCAAACATAATTTTTACTAACCTCTGAAAAAACTAGGTATAAACAGGTTAAGTTGAAATATCGGATATAGGGAGAAAAGGAAGCACTGAAACAACTTGAGAATATACGGTATATAGTAAGGAAGGCACAAGGGGAATGATCACTAGATGCCTGACTCTTATAAGAAACAATAATGAAAATATGTCATTTAGTCCGATTAAGAGCTGGGAAAAAGGGCTATAGAGGATTATTCCTCTGGAAAACTGGATTGGCTCTATATGAGAGGTCAATAGGATGGTACATTGCCTAAATATTAGAGAGCATTTTTATAAATTAAGGAATAGGTAGTACTTAGTACCAACTAAACCAGCAAACATGTATGGACAGATAGAACCCAACTTTTGGAGATGTGATAGGGAGACTGGTAGTTTTGTGCATATATGGTGGTCATGTGGATTGGTTACAAATGTTTGGCGAAAGGTTTTTTGACCATATTGTGGGCATGTGTGGGATCAAGCTGACTTTCACTCGGGATTGTGCTCTGTTACATTTGGACTGGGCCACAGTCTCAAAAGTGAACAAAATGCAGATGGCCACCAAATTTTTGATAGCAAAAAACTGGAGAAGTAGAAAAAAAACGATTCGGTGGGGAGAGATAAAGGTGAACACGTTATACCAGTGTTAAATGGAACTGGGTATAACAAATTCAAATGGATTAACCAATTGTATAAAATGGGAAAAAGTTATTGAGATTCTGGAATATGTGGTCTAGACGGGAAATAGGGTTTGCCATCTCAGGCGCATCCAGATATGTGTAAACTACAAAGGGGTAGGATTAAAGCGCTAAAAGCAATATAAAACTAACAATAAATCAGATAGAGTAGTTCACAGATATGTGGAAATGTTTGTATTGTTTAGTATGGGTACTTGTGTTTTATTTGATTCTGTATTGTATGCGTCAATGTATTTGATAATTTGAAAAGAACATTTAACAAGGTTACCATGGAAGCCCCAACGTGATCATTTAACCCCTTCGTGACAATGGCTGATTTTATGTTTTGTATTTTTCTTCTTTCCCATTTACTAAACCCACACAAGCTATATATAGTTTTTTTCAGAACAAGAAGGGCTTTCTTTAAATGTTATTATTTTGATTGTATCATATACTTTACAATAAAACAATTACTTGTTTTACTCATCTATAAAAGCTATTGAAAAACCTGCTAAATGGATTCTACTATTTTCCTGAGTTTTGGAATACCCAATGTTTAATTTTTTTTTAGCTTTTTTTCTCCTGTTTATAGGACAAAAAGTAGCGTTTTTCAAAACCATTTTTTCAAAATCTGGTACTTTTGCACCAGTGTGCTACTTGGAACATCTTTAAAGGCATCAAATCCAATTTACCCCTTCAAACCATATATTTTTGAAAACTAGACACACAGGGTATTTCAAATGCTGATATATTAACACTTTTCATGTACACATTTTACCACAAGCCTTTATCAAGGTTTGCAGTAGTGTTTTTTTCCCACACACATTCTTCATAAGGTATGAATTTACAGCTCCTGGTATATGTTGCTGTTAAACAACACCCTGAAATATGTGTTCAGCAGCATCTACCCCCCATGCATTGGTTTGTTGGGTTATTTGACCTCATTTGGGACATTGGATTTTTCAAATTTGATATGTAGTCATCCTGCTCCCTGTGTTATTTGGGACATTGTTGAATCCGGGCAATTCAATTTACCCCATCAAATCATAAATTGTTTTAAAACTAGACACCCCATGGGCATTTAATATGCTAGTATTTTAACTGTTTCCATGCAAGAATTGTTTGTGAAGATATAGAGTTAATTTTAGGACTTGCTCATAAAAACAGACATATATATATACACTGCTCAAAATAAAAAAAGGGAACACTTAAACAACACAATGTAACTCGAAGTCAGTCACACTTTTGTGAAATCACACTGTCCACTCAGGAAGCAACACTGATGGACAATCAATTTCACATGCTGTTGTGCAAATGGAACAGACAACAGGTGGAAATTATAGGCAATTAGCAAGACACCCCCAATAAAGGAGTGGTTCTGCAGGTGGTGACCACAGACCACTTCTCAGTTCCTATGCTTCCTGGCTGATGTTTTGGTCAATTTTGAATGCTGGCGGTGCTTTCACTCTAGTGGTAGCATGAGACGGAGTCTACAACCCACACAAGTGGCTCAGGTAGTGCAGCTCATCCAGGATGGCACATCAATGTGAGCTGTGGCAATAAGGTTTGCTGTGTCTGTCAGCGTAGTGTCCAGAGCATGGAGGCGCTACCAGGAGACAGGCCAGTACATCAGGAGACGTGGAGGAGGCTGTAGGAGGGCAACAACCCAGCAGCTGGACCGCTACCTCTGCCTTTGTGCAAGGAGGAGCACTGCCAGAGCCCTGCAAAATGACCTCCAGCAGGCCACAAATGTGCATGTGTCCACTCAAACAGTTAGAAACAGACTCCATGAGGGTGGTACGAGGGCCCGACGTCCACAGGGGGGGGTTGTGCTTACAGCCCAACACCGTGCAGGACGTTTGGCATTTGCCGAAGAACACCAGGATTGGCATATTTGCCACTAGCGCCCTGTGCTCTTCACAGATGAAAGCAGTTTCACACTGAGCACATGTGACAGAGTCTGGAGACGCCGTGGAGAACGTTCCGCTGCCTGCAACATCCTCCAGCATGACCGGTTTGGCGGTGGGTCAGTAATGGTGTGGGGTGGCATTTCTTTGGGGGGCCGCACAGCCCTCCTTGTGTTTGCCAGAGGTAGCCTGACTGCCATTAGGTATCGAGATGAGATCCTCAGACCCCTTGTGAGACAATATGCTGGTGCAGTTGTCCCTGGGTTCCTCCTAATGCAAGACAATGCTAGACCTCATGTGGCTGGAGTGTGTCAGCCGTTCCTGCAAGAGGAAGGCATTGATGCTATGGACTGGCCCGCCCGTTCCCCAGATCTGAATCCAATTGAGCACATCTGGGACATCATGTCTCGCTCCATCCACCAACGCCACGTTGTACCACAGACTGTCCAGGAGTTGGCTGATGCTTTAGTCCAGGTCTGGGAGGACATCCCTCAGGAGACCATCCGCAACCTCATCAGGAGCATGCCCAGGCGTTGTAGGGAGGCCACACACACTACTGAGCCTCATTGTGACTTGTTTTAAGGACATTACATCAAAGTTGGATCAGCCTGTAGTGTGGTTTTCCATTTTGATTTTGAGTGCGACTCCATATCCAGACATCCATGGGTTGATAAATTTGATTTCCATTGAGAATTTTTGTGTGATTTTGTTGTCAGCACATTCAACTATGTAAAGACGAAAGTATGTCATACAATTAGTTCATTCATTCAGATCTAGGATCTTAGTGTTCCCTTTAATTTTTGGAGCAGTGTATTTGGACTTTTTAAAATTTAAAAAATGTTTGGAACTGGAAGGTTCCTCTGATGGTGACATCAGTGGAGAATTGTTTTTACATATTACCATATTTTTTTATTTTTTTTACAGTACCTGTATTCAACCTGCAAGAGGAACCAGAGTTCCCAGAAGGGTTTGGAGAGACCCTCTTGGAAACATGTTTACATCTTGCAAGTGGCAAAATCTCTCGCAGTGGTTGTGAGCGCTGTCCAGAGTGGTCACAGTGTGTCCTGGGGTGGTTCAGTATTGCTGATTGCCTCGCTATCGAGGCATTTCAGCAGCACCATTGACGATTAGTGTATGGCGGATGTTGATGCCCCAGACATGGCCCCTGATACCGATCTCAGTGTTGCTGAATGCCTTGACCTAGAGGCATTACAGCAACACCGTTTGGGTGAAGAAAGTGATTGTAGATCACTTTCAACACCAGTTTAAGGTCATGACGTGCCAGGCACATCAATTGCTTTTAACTGTTTTTTCATGACGTGTCTGGCACATCAATTGTCATCAAGGGGTTAAATGGACAGTTTAATGTTTCAGCCTCACCAAAGAAAACACATACTAAACTACTTTTTGATTACTTTCATATGTTCTCTTTAAATAAATAAATGATAATAACATTAATAAAATACTTACCTTAGGTGGAAGCTGAAGAACAACTCTTCCTCTTGAATTAGCCAGAGGCAGGAAAGAGCTCCCTTCTCTAAATCAAGGGGTCTCATTAGACACATCACCCTGGAATGCTCGCCGAGCCAGAGCTGGAGCTGACTGTAGGTCACTTACCAAGAGATGTGTTCGGCCTAACACATTCCCTTTACTGATTCTGAATCAGAATCCCTAATTCATTTGCAAGCGGGACATCTGTACATGTAAAGGGACTGTTCAGCTATCATGCATTAATGCGCATATGATGGCTGAATGTCTTTACATTTCCCAATCGCAAATGCATGGGAGAATTCTGCAGAATGCTGTGGTTCACTGCTCAGTCTGATGATTGTTTTCATCCTTCTAAGTTTGCTTATCTTGTGGCTCATATACTCACCCCAACCCAGCTCCTCCCGTACACATGTGCAGAAAGACCTCCTATTGATTTCAGTGCACTCATAAAGTACTTTAATGCGCATTGTTCTTTGGTGAGGCTTTCTGGAACATTACATTTTTACTTTAATGCAAGTTATATCTCTTGGTTCTTGAAGCTTTAAGCAGATACAGAAACAGTACATACTTTAGACTTGCACCTGCTCTCTAACTCTATATAAAACTCTCTTGTTTCCATCACCTCATGCACTGATGTGACCTCTTCATGTTACAACACACTAACTGCTGCCCTTAAAGAAACAGACATGTTATATATTATTTTTTTTTTACAGTTTATCACTTTATACTGTAGTCTTCTTTTTTTGCTTCTCATAGAAATAGTTTTAGCAACAATAAAGTACTTAGTAAGTAATAAAGAAAAAATACACTTTTAACATGATAAAATGTTGCAACTCCAGGGTTGCAGCATACTGTCTCCTCCACATTCCGTGATTTGTGCCAGTTTGCTAGAAGCAATCACAGGCAGGAAAGGGCTCTTATTGAAATCCAACTCACATTCAACTCGTGTGAGTGTGCTCCCTCCAATGCCTGTGAATCCCACTGGAAAACTGACAAGTAGTATTTGAGCAAGATACAATTTCCCTGTAAGAAACGAGGCACACAGTGTTTACATCACTGGTGTGTAAAAAAACATAATTACTGGAAAATGGAAATAATGTCTACTGCAGAACATGGATTTTTCATAGTCACACTTCAAAATGCATTTTATTTTACGTCTCTCTTCCTTTATAGTATATACTGTAGCCCCTCTCCATCTTCTTCTTACTAGTCCTAGCCTGTTCAAATCATAAAACTTGCCACTAGGTGACAATGTATTAAGAGTAATGTAATAAGTGCATGTTTTTGGTTCTACCACGCTACAAATGTTGCTCAATTTCTTCAAAAATTATTGCATACCTCAAAGAGTCAGAACATAGGCATCAGTTTCATGCTGCACAATACCAGTCAACATTGTCTTGTTTTAAACTCTACACTCAAAATTGTATCAGCCATTTCAGGGACATAATTCAGAAAATAGGTAGAACATATCACTTTTCATGCAACCTTATATATTCATTACAGGTTTAAAATGAATCCCACATAATTTATTCTATTGAATAAACCACCACATTGATCTCCTTCACCTTACAACATATAAATCACTTTTAATACCAGACCACCTTAAACAACTCACATCAGGATACTACATTTAAATGAGCAAAAAAAACATTTTAAATCCTCTCTAATAACGCTCCTTTTTAATCCTTTTCATTACTTGCATGTCGCCTACATTTGCACTGTGAAACCAATAGTTTCACAGCCAATAGTCCCACAGCCATGATTCCTAGAATTTTACTTTTGGCACATAACTTATTTTGACTGCTTAATATAGACTTGTATTTATACACTCTTCCCAAGATCCTAAAAAAAGAGTTCTACAAACAGCACAGCTTCTCGTGATTGTTACTGTTATCTTTATATTTTTTCCTGACCTCCTATTGTAGCTTTAAAAAATTGATACTGTTTACAACATAGGACAGAAGCCACACTTAATAAAGTCATCAGCCACATATGAGGCATTATAAGTGTCCTACCTAATACTGCAGGAAGGCAAAAACCTAACAGAAATGATTATTAAACTAACATTTTGCCTACTATTTTTCAACTTCAGAGGATGCTTAATAGTTATGTGCTGCAATAGTTATATGCAGACTCTAATTGGTTGTTGCTATAGAAACCTAAACATCTTCTGTGTTGTTTTTATGTGTACTGCCTCAAAGGGACGCTACAGCCATCATATGCAGAATCCCCATATGTATTTGCTCCTTCCCTCATCCCCTATCTTTTTTTGCCTATTTTCCCCATCCATGTGATATGCTTACCACCAATCAGTTCCAGGGCTAGCTCAGCGAACGATTCGTTTGCGATGGGGGGTTCCGAGAGCATGCACCGAAAGCTCTCACATTAAGTTAATTGAAGCAGCCAATCAGTGGCAAGAACTGTCAGACCACACCTGCAGCTTCTACCTCAGGATGGCAAATTAATTTTTTTATTTTTTAATAATGCATACTCACAAAGCAGAATAGAGGATGCAGCACAAGCTTTGGTTGTGTGGGTGGAAATTTCAGCACAGCGCTTAATGCCATTCCAAAATAAGGGGGCGATGAATAAACGGACCAGCTGCTTATGTGACAATAACTAACATTTGCCACTTGGGTCATAACACCACCTATGCTCTTACCATTAGCCCCATTCTACCTCCTCCTCTTATTATGTCTGAACTCCATACCATTCTTGCCATTCTTTCTTCCTCTTTCCCCTTCCTGTTTATTTAATGGTAATGCCAGTGTAATTGGAAACTGCTTTCTTTGGGACATAAATAGATCATTAACTAGACTGGTTACGTTTAAATCAGACTATGGTATCCTTCATTTTCTCTCTTTCGGAGTTGCCACTGTTCATATTCTTGAAGGTAAACCACTTGGAGAAAATATATTAGTGGACCTGTGTACTTAAGATGGCTTTTTCTAGCTACATTTTTCCATTTTAAGCAGCAGTGTCTTAAGGGCAGCATCTGGTTGTTAAAAATTAATACATTTAAAATAATAACGCTGGAGAGCCTGGGAGAGAAAACACTGTTGTGTGCTGTCACTATTTACTTGTACATACGGTTAACAGGAACACGGGCTGCTTTGTGCTAACATAGGCAGGGCAGTCTTAGTGCCTTAGTGGACCCAACAGTACCCACTAGAACCTGCCCCAAATGTGTAGAGGTCTGTCCGGTACCTGACAAGGTACAACTGAAACCTCCACAATACACGAGAGATGTGCACAAGAGATATCTGCCTGCACACAGTGTACTAGTGTGGGGTGACAAAGGGGCTTCTTGCCTGGGGCACTATTTGGTCTAGGACCAGCCCTCAACATAGATTATGGATGGAGCAAAGTACAGGTGATATGGCAAATAGAGTTGAACCCTTTTCATATCCTACCTAGACCACAGAGACTGTGATTTATGCATATTAGATTTGATCTTATCAGTTACAGGCACCTCTTTTCTTTTATATGACCTCTCATCCTCGCACAAACACTGACAAACCCCTCACCGCCACCCCTCGTCTATTTCAGCATCAACCTCCTTTCACTCACCTGCTGGGCTGGGAGCCTGTAGGCTGGCTCTCTTTTTAAATGGGGATTTGACTCCAGCCATGATGCTTGTGGGTGTCAGTTTACCTCTGTAGCTGAATCCCACTGATGTGTTCAATGTGTTTATGAGAGGGCTGTAGGGGTGTAGCAGGATTATGTGTACAAATGATCTGTGTGTATCAGAATGTGTATGCTTGTCTGTAATTTTGTTCAAAGGGTGAGCAAGATGTACCCTGTGCCCGAATATATTGGTAAATGTGATGTATAAGATTGCATTGCATAGGAAGGGAACAGTGTGGCATGAGCAGGAAGAGAAGGAGGTGTCTGTGTGTATATGCATTAGTATGTGAGGAACTGTTGTTGCAGTTTTATCACATGCTCCTCCTCCTCCTCCCCCTTTGCAAGTAACAATGTGTACAGGTCTCATGGAAGATCTGTGTGATTTCATAATGGAGGATATATTGTGCTTCTTTCTACCATAATTCATGCATCTTTTATTCTGAAATTAACAGATTAACGTTTCTGTTTTAATGTAAATACTAGACTTGTGCATTCGTATGCTGGCGAACATGAAAACGAACACGAAGAGTGCGTTTTTGTTGTTCAACCCGAATACCAAACATACGAACATGGAGGCGGCAAAACATATATGAAGACGAAGACACACAACACGTAGAATCTTTGTCTTCATCTACTAATTTCCCTGGTCCCTTCCCCATCTAGCCTACCTTATCTACGCAGCATCTCCTGACGGCGAACCTACGGATTTCTGCTCCCGTTAACCCCGTAGGTTTGCTGTCTGGAGTTAAACTTGGAGCGGGGAGACAGTTAAAGGGCCGTGCAAGCGACTCTATTAGTTGCCTGCAGGGGCCTCTTCTGGCATCAACCAATTGGTCGATGCCAGACCAATGTAGGCGACCGATAACTCCTGACGGCGCCATGTCAGAGGAGCTCCCTGCCGGCGACCAATAGAGTCGCTCGTACAGACCTTTAACTCTTTGAGCGGGGTGTCTAATGGTCTCCCTAGGCCAAGTTCCGCGTCAGGAGTTAAAGGCCCTGCCAGCAACAAATATAGTCGTTCTTAAGGGCCCTTTAACTCCTGGTGGCGAACCTACGGATTTCCTCTTCGCCAAAGCCCGTATTAACCCATTCTACAAAAAACTAAGAAAAAACAAAAACGAAGAATGTACACGAATATTCGCCCAAACCGAACACAGGGACGGGTGAATATTCGTGGAATACGATAATTTTTTCCCACACAAAGAGTTTACCGGTGCCCAAGTCTAGTAAATATTATACATCATTCCCCCTTTTTCACATAAGCCATAGCAGAATCTCACTGTTATCAGCTGCTACGATAACATGGGGTGCATTAAAGGGTAATGAGGATATATATATGTCTGTTCCTATCATGATGTAGGATGGGCTTTTACCCCTTTTTTACAATGATTGGCCATTTGTGCACGTCAAGCAAAATCGATTCAGACAAAATTTTCCCTTTTGCTGCGTTTGTTTTTTGATGAGGAATTTATTTTTCAGCCGTTCATTTCGGATTAAATTCAGAGGCCTTTCTTGATTCCAGATTCGATTTTGCATTGCAGGACCAGCAGCACTACACCAATAGATACATATATCCAGCAGCATTCAATGCTTCCCAAAATTGGACGATTGTGTTAAGGTGGAAGTAGAAGGTAATAAAGCAGCAGCAGTAGTGCACAGGGGAGACTGAACCCCAATGTTAGAAAAAAGAACAAGAATTGATTCCCTAGAGTAAAGAAGGACAATGATCTGAAGAAACAGGGGGTAGGCCAGATACTACCACTCAGACACAGCCAGATTGTACAGTACCACATAGCCATAAGAATCCCATAACCCATATGAGGAAAAAAAAACAAGATTTGACCCACAATATTAAGAAGGACGTTGAGGCACAGAGGCAGGGCACACGGCAGGCAGACACATCCAGCTACATGTCTGTACACCTCCCCACAATATAAGAAAAAGGAAGGAGACTAAACCACAGAGCAAGGGCGGAGGGCAAGCTCACATACATTCACTGGCCACTTTATTAGGTACATCTGTTCATTTGCTTGTTAACACAAACAGCTAATCAGCCAATCACATGGCAGCAACTCAATGCATTTAGGCATGTAGATGTGGACAAGACAACTTGCTGAAGTTTAAACCAAGCATCAGAATGGGGAAGAATTTAAGTGACTTTGAACGTGGCATGGTTGTTGATGCCAGAAACTGATGATCTACTGGGATTTTCACACACAACCATCTCTAGGGTTTACAGAGAATGGTCTGAAAAAAAGAGAAAATATCAAGTGAGCAGCAGTTGTGTGGATGAAAAATGCCTTGTTGATGTCGGAGGTCAGAGGAGAATGGGCAGACTGGTTCGAGATGACACAAAGGCAACAGTAATTGAAATAACAACTTGTTACAACCAAGGTATGCAGAATACCATCTCTGAACACACAACACGTCGAACCTTGAAGCAGCACCAGAAGGTCAGCTAAGAACAGGAAACTGAGGCTACAATTCACACACGCTGACCAAAATTAGTCTGATGAGTCTGGATTCCAGCTGCAACATTCAGATGGCAGGGTCAGACTTGGGTGTAAACAACATGAAAGCATGGATCCCTCCTGCACATACATATACATATATATATATATACATATAAATATATACATATACATACATATACATATATACACACCGTATTGGCTCGAGTATTGGCCGCACCAGAGTATAGGCCGCACCCTAAAAGTTAGGTGCTTCTTTTAAAGAAAAAATATAATTGAAAGTGTAATAGATATGCTGCCACTCTGTGTGTCCCCGCCGAGATATGCTGCCACTCTGTGTCCCCCCGAGATATGCTGCCACTCTGTGTCCCCCCTGAGATATGCTGCCACTCTGTGTGCCCCCCCGAGACATGCTGCCACTCTGTGTGCCCCCCCGAGACATGCTGCCACTCTGTGTCCCCCCCCCGAGATATGCTGCCACTATGTGTGTCCCCCTGAGATATGCTGCCACTCTGTGTGTCCCCCGAGATATGCTGCCACTCTGTGTCCCCCCCGAGATGTGCACCCCTCCCCTAGACTTACCAGTGCAGACTCCCGGAGTTCCCGGCGTCTTGCGGGGCCGGCAGGGGACATCTATTCTACGTAGAACGGTATACAACTTCCGATGCCGGCACTTCCATCCAGGAGGAGGGGAGCAGTGGCTGGTCGTCGGGACGGCGTGTCGTTGCGGACGGGCAGGTCGCGAGGAGGTGGTCAGAGGAGCAACGCGGCAGTTCCCGTCAGGCAGTGAACACACCGGGCAGGCCGGCCCGGGTGGCGACACAATGCCAGAGAGGGAATCGCGGTATCGGGCAATCAGTGTTTGGATGAAGGTACCCCGGGGGGCCGGGTGTCTGCAGGTGTTTCCAGGGGGGCTCCAGGGAGAGTTAACTCCCGGAGGGCGGTCGGGGTCCCTCTGGTTCACACCCTGGGATGACCGGTGCTCCTAGTTCGGGTGGACCGGCGGCAGCATTGCCCTCTGCACGGTCGGTGCAGGAGGAGGGAGTGTTGGGGGGTGTCTCGCCCAGCCAACAATCATCAGGAGCTGGACCTGCGGCTGGCCAGGCTGGTGTGGCGCAGTCAAGGAGTGAGTGGCCGCTGGGTCCCTTCCTTTCTTCTCTATCCTCTTTTCCTCCGGTTAACCCTTTCTTGTTTAATGGGTCTGGGGGTGGGAATTGCTCGTCTGCTTTGTTGCCGTGGGTTGTGCCGTTTTGGGGTTCTCAGGCTTCCGCTACTGCTCAGGGGGGTTTGTCTCCCTTGGGCCCGTGGGTCCCTGTTGCGCAGGCAGGTTCGGGGTCCCGGTGGTGGCTGGTGCGGTTTCTATTGCACAGCCTAGTTCTGCTGGTATGTCTCAGGTCGCTGCGCCTGTGGTAGATTCTGCGTCGGCGTCTGGGGTCAGTGTTGCGCCGGTGAAACTAGATGCTGCTAAAGGTGATGTGTATGTGTGTTTTGAAGGGCCTTTGGGGGCGCATCTTAAGGCGGATGTCAGAAAAAATTTTTGGAAGGATGAGTACGTTGATATTTTTTCTTTACTCCCGCTCGAGCGTTTTAATTTGGATAAGGGTAGTCAGACTGATGATGAAAGAGGATGAGGAAAAAAGGAGGTATCGTTTGATCCCCAGGGCCTTCTCCAATTGGCTGCAAGCCTTCGGGATTTTGGCTAGTGTCGTGGGTGAAAAGTACCCTGAGCATTGTTCCAGCCTTTTTTGTTATTTAGACAGTATCGGTGAAGCATACCGGGTTTATGGCGGTCAGGACTGGCTTCGTTATGACGAGCAATTCCGTCAACGGATGTCTGTTCGCCCTGATATGCGTTGGGATCACAAGGAAATAGCATTATGGTTGCAGGTTTCTGGTCCTTCGATTCGGCCTGGGTCGTCCTTTCAGGGTTCTGGGGGGACAGGTAGTGTAAGTAACTCCTCCAGTTCGGGTTAGAAGGGTGTCTGCTGGCAGTACAATGAAGGGCAGTGCCGGTGGGGGTCGGCGTGCAATTTTCGCCATGAATGTTCCACCTGTAATGGGTCTCACCCACTTACCTGTTGTTTTGGAAAGACCAAATCCTCTTCTAAGTCATCCAAGTTTGCTAAAAAGGGGGTCTACTCCGGTGAGCGTAAAAAGGATGGAGCCGTGGCTTCGTCTGTATCTTTGCTCTTTTAGCTACGGTTGATATAGAGGCAGCCTTTCGGTTGCTGCCCGTTCATCCTTCTTGTTTCCACCTCCTAGGTTGTTTTTGGGATGGTGGGTTTTTGGTTGACAAATGCCTCCCGATGGGGTGTTCCATTTCCTGTTCCTTATTTGAGACTTTTAGTACCTTTGTGGAGTGGGTGGTTCGTGTGGATTCGGGTATTTCTTCTCTTTTGCATTATTTGGATGACTTTTTGTGCATAGGACCTCCGGATTCGGATGTATGTGGGGTATTGTTGGCTTTGTTACAATTTCGGGCGGCTGATTTCGGTATTCCCTTGGCGCCTGAGAAAACGGAGGGTCCGTGTACGGCGTTAAAATTTCTGGGTGTTGAAATTGTCTAAATGTTTTTTCATTTGCCCCAGGATACGTTGATCGATCTGTTGGAACATGTTGTGCAGGTCCGGTCCGCGGTTAAGGTGACTTTGCGCCAGTTGCAGTCACTGTTGCACAAACTTAATTTTGCCTGTCGCATAATGCCCATGGGATGGATTTTTTGTAGGCATCTTGCTCTTGCGACGTGTGGCGTTAGGGCTCCTCACCATTTAATTAGGGTGACTCTGTCTTTGAAGGAAGATCTGCGGGTTTGGGCTTCCTTTTTGCAGTCTTATAATGGGCGTTCGGTGTGGTTGGGATCCGAGGAGTTTCATGCCGATTTAGAGCTTTTTACGGATGCAGCTGGCGGTCATGGTTTTGGGGCATTTTTTCCGTGCAGGTGGTGTTCGGCTGCTTGGCCTTCTTCATGGGTGAGGGTGGGTTTCACGACGAACCTTATGCTGCTGGAACTGTTTCCCATTGTGGTTGCCCTGGAGTTGTGGGGTGACAGTTTGGCGAATAAACAGGTTATGTTTTTCTGTGACAACATGTCTGTGGTTCAGGTTGTTAACAATTGAATATCTTCTTCCCCCCCTGTCATAGCACTGGTTAGACATTTGGTTTTGCTCTGTTTGCGGCTTAATGTGTCATTGCGGATGCGTCATGTTCCTGGTGTTACAATATCGCTGATGCGTTGTCTCGTTTTCAGTGGGACCGTTTTAGGCTGCTCCTTCGGCAGAGCAGCAAGGTACTCCTTTCCCGGGCACGCTGTGGGACTTGGTCTTCGATGTGCCGACAAGCTAATTCGGCGGTCAGTGGCTCCTGGCACGTGGTCTGCATATTCCGCGGTCTGGGATGATTGGGTGAGATTCTTGGCCTCCGCAGGTATGTGTCCTCCAGATGAGGACGCACTTCTTTGGTTTGTAAGTTTGTCCTTCGTGGACGGGGTGTCTTATTCTACAATTTCAAAAAAATTGGCAGGTTTGGCCTTTTGTTTAACTTCATTGATATTACCAAATCCTTTAAAGTTAAGCAGGCGTTTAAAGGGTATTGTAAGGGTTTCCTTCACCGGGATGGTCTCGCTGCAGGGGGTGTTGTTGAAAGATGTTAGGGGTTTTTCTACTGCGGTGGAATTTTGGTTGTGGGGGTCCAAAACTGATAAATCGGGTAATGGCTTTAAGGTTACTTTGGGTAATCTGGCTGGGTCCTGTATGTGCCCTGTGGCTTGTCTTTGGGACTTCTTGGGGGTTCGGCCTTCGTCGGGGCAGGATGCCCCCCTTTTGATTCATGAGGATGGTTCTGCGCTGTCCAGGTTCCAATTCATTGCTTTTTTCGGAAGTCGCTTGGCGCTTTGGGTTTGTCTGATAAGCGTTACAGCTCCCATTCCTTTCGGATAGGGGCTGCCACTGAGGCGGCTTGTTGGGGCCTCCCTGAGGAGGCTATTAAGAAAATTGGGAGGTGGGAATCTCGTCGTTTTCGTTCATATGTTCGTCCACATTTGTTATGAATTAATTAATTATTTTGGTTGTTGTCATTGTTTAGGTCCTGTGGTGTCCGTCTGGATCTTTGGTCATTCCTTTATTTATTGGGCGTCCAAGCATTCGGATGTTCGTCCCAGCAGGAGACAACTCGGCTTTCCTCGTTCTCCAGTTCTGTTGCATGGGATTGGCGTTCGTGGAATGGTGTGGTCTAATGTTTTACCTGAGGTGGTATGGTGGTCGCGCTGGGCCGGACATTCTGGTATTCTCGTACTTCATGCAGGGGGTAACGACCTGGGTTTGGTTCCAATTCGTTGTCTTATCAAGGATGTTTAATCTGATTTGTTACGTTTTTGGTCGCGTCTTCCGGGTTTAGTTATTGTATGGTCTGAAATTGTGCACCGGGTCTCTTGGCGGATGGCTAGATCGATGGCGGCTTTAAATAAGGCTTGCATTAAGGTCAATAAGGTGATTTCGCGTTTTGTATCCCGCAATGGGGGGGGGTTCGGCATCACTCTTTGGAGGGTGATAATGCAGAGCTTTTGCGTGAGGATGGGGTGCACCTTAACAATATCGGTTTAGATATCCTTTGTTCTGGTTTGCAGGAGGGGATCAGGAAAATGCTTTGGTGGTTTATGGGAGTCGGTCAGTTTAAGGTGTCAAACTGCCCTCCTTGGGCTGGATAAATAAGGTGGGGGGGAGGTCCGGCCTAGTTAATAGAATTGTTTGTTGCTAATGGGGTCACTTCAACGGCTAGCCAGCAGGTGGTGGTACTTATTGGATTAGTACATTGGGCCCTCTGAGCTGGTGTTTTGCGGCTAGGGGGTTAAAAAATATCAGTTGGTTTAGGGCTGGTGCTTAGCCGTGGGTGACAGGTTTGCCGGTCTTTGATATTTATACACTCATGTTAATATTTTCATATCTCATGTTAATTAAGCTGTGGCCTTCTCAATCCAACAAAGGTGTCAGTGTTTTTCTTGAACAAATAAAATTATGGGAAGGAAAATTGGACTTGCCTAAGTCATAGAAATGTTGTAAATGGGTGAAATCCCCACCTTTTATCTCAAAAAGGATTAGACATTGTGCATGTACTTTAATGCCAAAACAAAAAAATTTAAATATAGTACCTTAAACTGAATTTGCAGGCATGCTTTAAAACTTCTTTCTAGTCGATAATGAAAATCGTTGTCAAATTATAATCCGACCTCAAACAGAGATCGGATTATAACACTAGAATCCAAATCCCCCGCAACGCTGCAGGGGACCTGGATTCCCCTCACTGTCGGCCGGTCTCTCACTTCCGTCTCTCTCCCCCTCCCATACACCCCTCTGACTCCTCCCCCCTCCCATACATCACTCTGCCTCTCTACCCGGCTCCGTTACTGACTTCATAGAAGCCTCAGCGTAAGTGAAGGGCAGTAATGGAGGCTGTCTGTGCGCATCGTTTAGACCCCCACCGGCTGACAGAGGATCATCCTCTCTGTCTGCCGGTGGGGGTCTGCATCGCACAGACAGCCTCCGTTCCTCACCTTCACTTACGCTGAGGCTTCTATGAAGCTGCAGTGAAAGCTCCTGTCAGTAACGGAGCCGGGTAGAGAGGTAGAGCGGTGTATGGGAGGGGGGAGGAGTCAGAGGGGTGTATGGGAGCCACCCTCCCATACACCACTCTGGCTCCTCCCCCTCCCATACGGCACTCTGCCTCTCTACCCGGCTCCCTGGTGTCTTGTGAACCTCCGTGGCTGACAGGAGTGGAGTATGGGAGGGGGAGGAGCCAAAGTGATGTATGGGAGGGGGAGGAGCCAGAGTGGAGTATGGGAGGGGGCAAAGTGGTATATGGGAGGGGGAGGAGGCAAAGTGATGTATGGGAGGGGAAGGAGGCAGAGTGGAGTATGGGAGGGGGGAGGAGGCAGAGTGGAGTTTGGGAGGGGGAGGAGCCAAAGTGATGTATGGGAGGGGGAGGAGGCAGAGTGGTGTATGGGAGGGTGGAGCCAGAGTGGTGTATGGGAGGGGGGAGGAGCCAGAGTGGTGTATGGGAGGGGGAGGAGCCAGAGTGGTGTATGGGAGGGGGAGGAGCCAGAGTGGTATATGGGAGGGGGGAGGAGCCAGAGTGGTGTATGGGTGAGTTATAGTGGTGTATGGGGGGTATAATGAATTTCAGGGCATATAGGGGGTATAAGGCAAATCGATATTAGGCATATCAGGGGGGCATAAAACATATCTGGGGTTAAAAGGTATATCAGGGGGCTCAGTTGCATATCACTGGCATATAAGAGGTATAAGGCATATATGGGGGCAGAGTGGCAAGCTGGGGGTCAGATGTGCATAACCGGGGGCAGTTTGGTAAATAAAAAACATTTAAACAAGGCTTTTTTCTCATAGTTTTTATTAAATATGAAAAATAGTTAACATATGAATTAATATTTACTAATAACTTTGTATTAAAACCTAGTTTGAGAAACACTGTGTTTGGGTTCTTGTAGCTTTTATTATTATGTCAGTAAAATAAGAAGGTGAATAGAGAGAGGCCATTGTGATAAAGAGATGAAAGTGTAAATTGTACATTTTTTATTACATTATTTTAAATTGAAAATTTTTTTTATTTTTTTTATCCGATTAATCGATTAATGGAAAAAATAATCGGCCAACTAATCGATTATTAAAATAATCGTTAGTTGCAGCCCTACTTCTTTCTTCCTCCACGATCCTACATTTCTTGCCACTGATTGGCTGCTTGTGGCAAGTAAGTACTCCCATTGAAATCATTGGGAAAACTTTCCACATGCACACTAGGGTCTAAATATATCCCTGCATGCACCGTTCAGCAGAGCCAGCGCTGGACCTGACTGGAGGTAAGTATATCATGTGCAGAGAGATGCAGTTGACCAGCTGTTCCACTTCTAGTTTCCAATAATACTACTTACAGTTGACTGTAGAATATCTAGGGATGAAATTGCATGAATTTCATTGCAAAGGTGACATCCTATCACAGTACCACGCTTGAATTCACTGAGCTCTTCAGAATGATCCATTTTCCTAAGCATAAACAATGTCGCTGAAATACATCAATAGTGAGGCATTCAGCGACACTGAAAACCAACCCCAGGGCGCACTGAGACTGCTCTGGATGGCAGTCACAAGCAGTGGTGGGATTCAATTTTTTTAGTAACCACTTCCGAGATTTCGTAATAAAAAATAAAAACCTCACAAACACACTCAGGCAGTCTCTCTCACACACACACACAGACTCAGGCAGTCTCTCTCACACACACACAGACTCGGGCAGTCTCTCTCACACACACACAGACTCGTGCAGTCTCTCTCACACACACACAGACTCGTGCAGTCTCTCTCACACAGACACAGACTCGGGCAGTCTCTCTCACACAGACACAGACTCGGGCAGTCTCTCTCACACAGACACAGACTCAGGCAGTCTCTCTCACACAGACACAGACTCAGGCAGTCTCTCACACATGCACACAGACTCAGGCACTCTCTCTCTCTCACACACACACACACACAGACTCAGGCAGTCTCTCTCTATCTCACACACTGTCACGGACCGGGTGAGCAGGTCTAATAGGAGCCCAGGTGCAGGGGATACGAGGGGCTCTGTCTGTATCCCATGATGCATGATGGCTTGGGGTTGTTACAGACAGGCGCAGGAAATAAACCACAGACAGAAGATGCTGATAAGAGTTGTATTGCAAATGGTACAACAACATAAAATTATAGAAAGTCTCTTGGCAGGAAGCCCTCTGGATGGGGCACACACGACAGGAAGCCCTCTTGCAGGGTACTCTGCTTGGGAGTCCACTTGTAGGGTGCTGGCAGCAACGCAGGAACAGATCAGGAACCAAAGCAGGAACAGATCAGGAACCAAAGCAGGAACAGATCAGGAACCAAAGCAGGAACAGATCAGGAACCAAACAGGCAGTCCTAAAACGTCAATGTCAAGGCCCAGACTGAAGGGCTGGGCAGGTTTATAAAGGCTGGCTAAATCAGGTAATAAGGTGCAGCCGGACCTGATAATCAGTCTGAGTGGTTCAGCGTGACAAGGGTGGCCACTAGTGGTTGGAAAAGGAAATGAGCAACACAAAGTTTGAACAAGTCCAGCCAGCGAAGGGTGAAACGTTACATACCCCCACCGCAAGGAGCAGCCTCCAGATGCTCACAGAACCGTGGAGCGGTGGTCTCACTGTCTGCGGTGTGACTTCTTTTTCTTTCTAGCACGTAGTGCTTTCTCAAACCCTTCCAGACCTTCACGACAAATCACATTTCCGTTGGAAGTCACTACAAGATCTGATGGCAGTGGTTCTGTTGTGCTGAGTTGGGCTGGATAGACCTCAGCTACTGGATACACAGATGTGATAGTCCCGGTAAGTGCTTGTCTTGTCCTACTCCTGTGAGTGGTAGGAGTGGTGCTTCTGACCGCACAAACAGCCATGGATGTGTCCGTTACCTCTGCATCAGATGACGCACTGTCCATATAGGACCACTCGGGGGTGTCAGACAAGGTTTGGAGGTCCTCTGACATTACGATGGAGGGTGTAGGATTCTCAGGTGCTGAGGACTGGTCACCTGTCACCTGCATCACCTGTCTGTGGATGCGACAGGGTATGTTCCTGCTTTGTGACGTTGCTGGCGTCATATACAGGTTCCTGGGCATGGGCAGTCTCTCGTACACTAACACATGCAGTCTCTCTCTCACATACACACAGACTCAGGCAGTCTCACACACATACACAGACTCAGGCAGTCTCACACACACGCACACAGACTCGGGCAGTCTCTCACACACGCACACAGACTTGGGCAGTCTCTCACACATGCACACAGACTCATACAGTCTCTCTTACACACGCACACAGAGACTCAGGCAGTCTCTCTCTCTCACACACGCACACAGAGACTCAGGCAGTCTCTCTCTCTCACACAGATACTCAGGCAGTCTCTCTAGCACACAGAGACTCAGGCAGTCTCTCTCGCACACAGAGACTCAGGCAGTCTCTCACACACAGAGACTCAGACAGCCACACATAAATAAGTAAAATTTACTGTAAAAAATTCACTTTGAACAATTTCAAGCTGTTTAGCATATATATATATATCTATCTCTCTCTCTCTATATATATATATATATATACATATACATATGAAAAGCAGTTAATCAAAGTGTTCAATAGAAGTCTGGAAAAAGTATGCACTGGTGCTTTTTAGATAATTGATTGTGAATTGTTTATGTGACAAATGCTATTAATAAAACAAGGAGCCACTAAACATTTTTCTAAATCTACTTCTTGAAAACAAGGTGAAAACAGAAAGAAACAATTTGACTCAAATTGGTATATGCCGTTTTCACCTTTTTTTCAAAAAGTATTTTTTTTTTACGAATCTATGATGCCTCCTTTGATGTTTTATCAATTGCATTTGTCACATTAAAAAAATCTCAAGCAATCATCTAAAAAGCACCAGTGCATACTTTTAATTACCATTAATTAATCCCATTAATTAATTCTATGTCCCAGTTTCCCATAGGTATCTTTGTCACTAAACATGGGACTATGGAAAGCTATTTAGTGACAAAGATGCCTATAGGAAATTGGGGACAGAGTTTCCCTTTGCCCCCAGTCTCCCATAGCCATCTTTGTCACAGCCTCCCACTGCCAAGCATGCCCCCAGTTACTTCAACTTACCTGACCGAAGACCCCTTTGTGCACTCTGTTGGATTCCCGCTGTCAAACATCTGTGCGATGCAGATAACCCCACTGCTGCTGCCGGCGGCTCCACCCACCCTCCTCACTGAACGGGACTGTCACCACCCACAAAGGTCATTGAACAGCGCTGGTGCTGCCCACGAAAGCTGACTCACTTCTATTTCGAATCGTCAGGGGTGGCATTTTAAGAAACCGTCCCGGTTGATCCGAAATAGCTGGCCAGTGTGACTCAGTGACCTTCATGGGCGGTGACATCCCCGTTCAGTGAGGAGGGTGGGTGGAGCTGCCGGCAGCAGCGGGGTTGTCTGCATCGCACAGACGTCCGCTGACGGAAAGGAGGATGCAAGTCCCCTTTATAGTCCAATTATAGGCTGCACAACCACTTTAACAAACGCTTCGCGAGAACTGATCATTTTGTAAGAAACGGTTCGCGCAAACCGGTAAAAACCGGCTGAATCCCACCAGTGGTCACAAGTACCACAGCGAGAGATTTTGCCTCTCGTAAGATGGTGGCGCCCTTTAAAAAAATAAACAAGTTTCCAAGAGGGTCTCTACAGACCCTCCTGAGAACATAGGTCTCCCAATGCAGGTAACATTCAAAAATAATTATGCAGTGATGTCACCATCAGGGGAACCATCCAGTTCCAACAAAATATAAAAAAAAAAGTTTATTTTTATGAGGCACTGTATGTTCCCAAAAATCCTGTCATGGAATAAGTTAAAATGTTTGATGGGGTAAATTGAATTGGCTGGGTTCAAAGATGTCCCAATAAGGAGATGGGCACAGACTGACCAGATGTCAAAATGAAAAAAGAAAAAAAAAATACACATCTCCCAAATGTGGCCTTTTAGCCCCAAACAACCTGATAAACCACCATTTGAAATACCCTGTGGTGTCTAGTTTTCAAAAATATATGGTCTAATAGGGTAAATTGGATGGAGAGGGAAGGATGGCCAGATGGCAAAAAATGTTGGGGTGTTGTCTGGCTGTCACATATACCAGGAGCTATAAATTACCTAAAGTACAATTTAGCATCAGCATCTCCTCTGGTATGCTGAGCGTGACAATTTTGCATGTAATCCATATTGTTTGAGCCTAGATACTCACCTGATTGTTAATACTGTACTATATTCACCCAAACCTTGCATATATGACCTCTTGGTTCTGAATTTCTGAAAGAGGTACTGACATAAGTAAATCACCATATAGACATCAAAGTACATAGGGCAAATCTCATTACTTCAGAGGTATAACGATATTTGGCTTCCATGGTATTAGTTGTGAACCAGAAAGCTTTGAAAAGGCTACTTAACCTAATTGGGCACAATATTGAATTGTCACCTGCTTCGACCAACTAAATACAATAACACATTGTTATGACTTTTTGTGTAGGCCCTCACCTATCTGTGGAGAACAGCACTGGGAGATTGTGGGGAGAACCTAGGAAACAGCTGGTTACTTCTTCTTTTTAATCTACTTGTGGTTGTTTCTCGTCTTTCACTTTTCACACACCTCTCTCTCGTTTCTGGCTGAAATTCCACACTAAGCCTCAGGAAGAAACCTGCTCATGGAGAAATAAAAAAGCCCAGTAAAGCCACAACACGACTGGGAAAATCCAGACATAAAGCAACCATAACCTCAAAAAACACTTCTCAGCAAACTGCATCCTTAAATCCGCCACAATTATGAGATTGACAAGTGTAAGGGCAATACATAACTCATATTATCTCTCCCTTGTAGAATACTAAGTTAGAATAACTTTCCATGTCTACTGTTAACACCTTAGCAAAGCTGATTTCTCAAAAACAGAGAATAACCACAGTGGAAACAAGGGTCTCAGAGATAGAGGATGCATTCAACACCACCAAGAGAGGGACACATACCCACAAAGAAATAATAACAGTAATGTAAGATCTCATAGAAGATGTGGAAAATAGGAGCCAACCCAATAACCCAAGATTAGTGGGTCTACCTGAAAGCATCAAATTTGCCTCCCTGTTCGAGCTGGTATTGGGGTGGCTATTGCAAGCACTGGGGGTTAGTTTACCACAAGTCAAACAAATAATTGAGAGAGTACACGTCATAAGTCAAGAAAGTAAAACATATCAGGGATGCCCCAGAGTTATCATCTTTAAAATCCTAAACTACCGTATTTGCTCGATTATAAGACGACCCTGATTATAAGACGACCCCCCAAAATCTGAATATTAACTTAGGAAAAAAGAAAAAGCCTGAATATAAGACGACCCTAAAGGAAAAAAGTTTTACCAGTAAATGTTAATTCATGTAAACTATTTTTTTTAAATAAAAGCAATGATTGAGAAAAATATTTTTTTTGTTTTTATTTCCTTGTATTTTCCAACCTGTCCCCCAGTTACGCACATCTGCCCCCAGGCTTGCCACACCAATATGGCACTGTGGCCCATGATATGCCTTTTAACCCCCTATGTGCCACTCTGCCTCCAGAAATGCCTTATACCCCTATATCCCATTCTGGCATTTAGGGGGTTAAAATGCATATTATGGGGCAGAGTGGCATATAGGGAGGTATAAGGCATTCCAGGAGGCAGAGTGGCATTAAGGGAGTTAAAAGGCATTGTATAGAGCACTCTGCCTCCAGAAATGCCTTTTACCCCTATATGCCACTCTGGCATTTAGGGGGTTAAAAGGCATATTATGGGGCAGAGTGGCATATAGGGAGGTATAAGGCATTTCAGGAGGCAGAGTGCTCTATTAAATGCCCCCTTAACGCCACTCTGCCTCCTGAAATGCCTTATACCTCCCTATATGCCACTCTGCCCCATAATATGCCTTTTAACCCCCTAAGTGCCAGAGTGGCATATAGGGGTATAAGGCATTCCAGAAATGTCCTATGCACACACGCACACACACACACTTACCGGTGCTTCCAATTTCCTGCTGTATTGCCGGGGCAGCGGGTTGACGTCTCCTTCCGCTGCAGCCGGAAGGAGGTGGAGTTGGCAGCGGGGGGTTGTCTGCGTCCGTCGCGCATACCTTCCCCGGTTGTCAGAGATCAGAGTTCCCCGCACTGGTGCGGGGAACTCTGATCTCTGACAGTCGGGGAAGGTATCCATGGCGGACGCAGACAACCCCCGCTGCTAGCCACACCTCCTTCCGGCTGCAGCGGACGTTGTCTACGCGGATCGCGTAGACGTCAACCCGCTGCCCCGGCAATGCAGCAGGAAGCACCGGTAAGTGCTCTGAAAAAAACCTCGTCTTATAATCGAGCAAATACGGTATGTTGACAAGGAAGTGTACTGTAGGACTCCAGGTTTGCTCTACCAAGGACACATGTTACTACTGTTCCAAGACTACTCTGCTGCAGTAGCAGCTAAAATATGACAATACTCGCAAATTTGTTCGGGATAACATAGAAAGTAAAATTCACATTACTGTATCCAGCAAAGCTAAAAATACCCCATGATGGCAAGACAATCTTTTTTTTACTATCCAGCAGAGGCTAATGATATCTCTGAAACAAAAATGAATCTCAGGCCCCTTAACTGGAGTCAGAAGACACAAGGCTTTCCAGTCCACCCTCTTCTTCTCCTCCTAGTTCACCTTCTAGCCAAACAACAGTCCTTACACACCGGACCCAAACCAATGACTCACCTACAACCCAAAAATACACTGTTTATACATAAACTCTTGGAATGTCAAGATACTAAACTCCCCAATAAAAAGAAAAAAGTCCTCACTCACTTTAAAAACTCCAAAACATTTTTGTCCAAGAAACCCACTGGAAGGGTCCATCACTAAACACATTAACAGCACAATAGATCAGATTGCTTCTCGGCTATTTATCCAAACAAATCCAGGGGAGCTTATATTTTGTTAACATTAGCTAGCTACCATACCTAATTCCATGCCTCCTCATGGAAGTTGTAACCAAACAGGGAAAAACAACTAGACACAACTAATCCCTCCAAAGTTTTTACTCCACACCTCCAGAAGATCATTATAATATAGTACTCATGGAGACATTGCAATCTGATAGGCAAACAATTTTTATTTTAGTCACACCTCAAGATCAGACTATATTATGATACCAGAGGCCCTGATGCATAGAATAAAAAAGCACATTTAGGGACAATAGTCATTTTGGAGCATGCCCCAGTTTGGGTGGACATCATGTCTACTGAAATAAGATACTTTCCATGAGGTATCTGGCACCTTTATATCACCCTGAGTCATTTCACTCCATGTGCTTTCCTGCCAGAAGCTGGCTTCATCTAGCAGGCAAAACTAGAGGGAGAGGTGCTTTGCAACTACAGCATCTTAAGACGGTAAGAATGTGTTTTTTTCCCAATCAAGTAGTGAGAGCGCTGCCATCAAAGGGAGTTTGTTACTATGGTGATGCAACCACTTTTCCCACTTGCTCTTAATACACAAGCTCAAATTATTTTTGTGTTTCTCATCCAACTGATTGTAAAAAACTGTTTGTGGAAATCCAGAGAGGGATGCTAATACATTTGTCTGTGAAACCTCCAATTTATTCATCTGTCTTGGTTAGCTGTCACACTCCATAGTCAGCACAGACACTGATCTTGTTTCCAGTCTCAGATGTTTGTATCAGATCAGAAAGAACATTAAAGGACAGTCAAGAGCCCCTGACTATCCCAGTATAGATGGATGCACACTTACTAAGTACTTCAATATTCATTATGTTTGGTGAGGCTGTTTGGGTCAGTATGTTATAACTTATGTTTTGATTAATCACAATCACTCACTTTTAATTAAAAAAAAAGAGTACAAATTGTTTTTTATTCTTGATATTACTATTTTAAAATGTTCACAAAAAATATTCTGCTATAATAATAGTATAATATATAGTAAAAAGCTTACCGCTTTTTGGAAGAGAGGGTTATCAAAGGCAGAGCACTTGCTGTGCACATGTGTATGTAGGTTCATATAAGGATGAAACCAGCCCCCAAAAGTCATTTTGGGTGGATAGGCTGTAGGTTGGGCAATGGGCATGACCAAACACTACTACCCTGCCAGGAAATAATAAAAAAATGATAAAAAAACCCAGGGAAGCAGGGCTTCACCCAGAGAATTTTGAAATATTACAGTCTATATCAGCAAATGACACCAATACATATATAAGTGCTACAATAGCACAGACCTCCACTGATTTTACAGCTCACCGGGATGAGAGGATCTCTCCAACCAGCCAATGCTCCCCACTGCCCACTCCCAAAAGCGGGTCACAGTGGGGCAGTACTTCAAAATTGGGACCTCTCACAAAAACTAGAACCTTTGGGAGTTATAGTGTTAATGTGACTTCTGTGTCATTTAGGTATACTTCCTAAGTGTTCCAGTGTTTACAGGAAAATTCTGATTTGTGGGCCGTGGGGTTCATGCGCCAGTTTGGGAGATCCTCTGATCTCCAGTAGCTGGCCCAGGGAGCTGTAAAATTAATAGAGGTCTGCACTGTTGCATAAGAGACTCTGCAACATCTATGTGGCCACCTCAAAACGCTCTGAAGTTGTATGGTATGCAGGTGGACGCACCCTGACCAAGCTCCCTCTTAGGCTGCCCATTCCCAACACAGTTGTCCTGATGTACATACTTGAAAACTTTCTGGCTCTGACTACCTGGAGCCCCCCTTGTGAGTAGTGATGTCCGGATCATGAACGAATCGTTCATTTGATCCGGTTCTTTTTAGTGATCCGGATGAATCGGTTCAGTAGACTGAACGATTCATTTGTAGCGGTTCAGTCTGTGAATCATGCAGCTGTAACCTGATCCTAGAGCTGTGAGTCATCTGCAGAGCACTCAGACAGACTCTGGGGTCAGGTTACAGCTCATTAATTCACAGAGGAACGATGACTCATAGAGTCAGAGACTCGTTCAAAGAGTCGAATGATCCGAAGAGTCGAATGATCCGAAGATTCAAATGATTCGAATCTTACAGGGATCCGGATCTTACAAGGATCCGAATCTTACAGAGATTCGAATCATTCAGAGAATATTACTGATACCATACTTTTATAAATAAATACATTAATAATGTTCACACTGCCCCCAGGATTTAGATTCCCCTGAGTTTGCCCCCCTTTACCTATAAGTGCACCTACAGTTAACTTTATTAAATTAATTAAATTAACCCTCAGTCATCAGCATAAAATTAACCCTTATACCCCATCAACCATAACTGCCCCTGAAATTAACCGTAAAGATCCCATTAACCATAATGGCCCCTGAAATTAACCCTAAAGACCCCATTAACCATAACGGCCCCTGAAATTAACCCTAAATACTCCATTAACCATAACTGCCCCTAAATTAATTGCATGTACTCCAGATAAATGACCTAATAAATTGGTATGGTTGATGGGGTCTTTAGTGTTAATTTAGGGGCAGTTATGCTTAATGAGGTGTTTAGGGTTAATTTGGGGGCAGTTATGCTTAATGGGGTCTTAAGTGTTAATTTAGGGGCATTTATGCTTAATGAGGTGTTTAGGGTTAATTTGGGGGCAGTTATGCTTAATGGGGTGTTTAGGGTTAATTTGGGGGCAGTTATGCTTAATGGGGTCATTAGTGTTAATTTAGGGGCAGTTATGCTTAATGAGGTGTTTAGGGTTAATTTGGGGGCAGTTATGCTTAATGGGGTCTTTAGTGTTAATTTAGGGGCATTTATGCTTAATGAGGTGTTTAGGGTTAATTTGGGGGCAGTTATGCTTGATGGGGTGTTTAGGGTTAATTTGGGGGCAGTTATGCTTAATGGGGTCATTAGTGTTAATTTGCGGGCAGTTATGCTTAATGGGGTGTTTAGGGTTAATTTGGGGCAGTTATGCTTAACGGGGTGTTTAGGGTTAGTTTAGGGGCAGTTATGCTTAATGGGGTCTTCAGTGTTAATTTAGGGGCAGTTATGCTTGTTGGGGTCTTTAGTGTTAATTTGTGGACAGTTATGCTTAATGGGGTGTTTAGGGTTAATTTGGGGGCAGTTATGCTTAATGGGGTGTTAAGGGTTAATTTTAGGGGCAGTCATGGTTGATGGGGTGTTAAGGGTTAATTTTAGGGGCAGACATGGTTGATGGGGTGTTTAGGGTTAATTTAATGGTGAGGGTTAATTTAATTAATTTAATAAAGTTAGCTTAAGGTGCAGTTGCAGGTAAAGGGGAATGTAAATCCTGGGGGCAGTGATTGATTATTAATGTATTATTTATAACAGTATGGTGATATTCTCTGAATGATTAGAATCCCAATGAAGGCAGAGAGTCGTTCAAAGATCCGGATCTTACAATGATCCGGATCTTACAGGGATCCGGATCTTACAGTGATCCGGATCACTGTAAGATTCGGATCCCTGTAAGATCCGAATCTTTGAACGACTCTCTGCCTTCATTGACATCACTGGAGGCAGGGGGGAGGATTCATAATGAAAGGGGCGGGGCCAATCGTTAGTGTGCCTGCACGGAGTTACTGGAAAACAGTAACTCCTGTGAGCCACACTGAGTGATCCGAAGATTCGGATCATGAATCGGATCATTTCAGTGAACGAATCGAAATGATCCGATTCACTTTAATGATCCGAACTTCCCATCACTACTTGTGAGAAGGCAGTCCTGCTGACATCGTTGGGTGTCCCACTGATGTCAGTGGGCAGTTCCACTGATGTTGCGGGACATACACCATTGTTGGAGGGGAAGCGGGCCGTTTTCTAATTACATTAACTAAAGAATGCCTATACATATTTTCAAAATAGAAAAAGGCTCCAGGCACTCAAGGGTTCCATCAGACAGATTTATTGAAGGAAACGGACAACAACGTTTCGACCTCACAATGAGGTCTTTATCGAGTGAGTGAGTGAGTGCTGATTCCTGATTCTGGTGACTATACATATTTTCAGGCATTAACAGGTACTGTGCTTCATATGCACATTTACGCATATGATAGCCGAGTGTCACCTTATTTTTTTTTTGCTGGCATATACATTTGCTCTGTTTCACTTACTTCAGCTATTTGCCATGAGATGCAATCCATTTAATGGATCTCCTACTCAGCAGGAGTTCCAGAGTGAGATTTGGGTAATCCAATGAGGCCACTCATATTTCAGTGGGAGTGCTTTCCTTCCACTGATTGGCTGGAGTGGCTGGGAGAGATACAGAGCCTTTGGCTCAATAGTGTGGACCCAGATCTCACAGCAGGGGGAAGGACAAAGTGATTTTGGATTAACTGTAAAATCCTCCACTTTAAAGAGCTTAGTACAGACATTTGATTTTTGTATAAGGAGGTCCTGGCAGCAGAGCTGTGGGATTAGAACCAGTTGTCACCTGTCACATTGAATCAGCATGTTCAAAAGAATGGCACAGCAACTGTCCAGAGGCATTGCTATCTATACCCAGTGTCTAATACAAGACAGCTGACAGAGTAAGATCACAAAAAATGTTTAAACTTTGACAAATATTCTTTTGGTCACGAATTGCCTCTTCAGCAGATGATGTCGCACTGATATTAATAATAACAAATTATGAAGTACGAATGCACAGCCTTACCTCTGCAAAGGTTTGAAATGCACGCAGGTTTTTGATTCCACTCCTGTATTAACACATTTACCTTATGCTACCGCTATAACACAGTATACTATGTCATCCAGATGCTGTACCACCTTGATGATTTGTCCTAGCTACACGAGGCTATGTCTTTTTCTTTTTATGAAACAAACATGTGTCTAATCAATGTGGAACTAGCCTGTTTTCCTCCTGTGTATGATGCACTTGAATAAACAGTTTGGAAAAAAATAATAACAAATTATAACAAGCCTATGACATATGACTGCAGGTTTCTGGTTATGTACTTGTATTATAAAACTGAACACCAGTCTATTTTTTTATGTTTTGGGGATGGGGGTTTTTGACTCTTCATCTGCATCCTTGCGTAAATCACCATTGTCTCAATCTCCACTACACCCAGAGTCCTTAGAATGTCCAACACCTCATATCACTTCTCACTCTCCACTTTGAAATCTTCAGTCCTCCCTCTCCCATCATCCTCCGTTATGAACTTTAAGCTCTTAGACTTGTAATGAGATTTCTTAGGTCAGGTGACAGTTGGGATTCTTTTGTCCTAAGGAGCCCATCTTACAGGCATTAGAGAGAGTGACTGACAGAAGACAGAAGTGGTCCAGGAGGGAGAGAGTACAATTATCTGATGCAAGTAGAGCAAGGCTGAGGCCACATTGACAGTAGCGTTATAACAAGGAAGACGGAAATTTTTGAGAAAGTGAGTGACTGGGAGTCTCTAATGGAATAGATACCGTGGAACAGCATCAATTAGAAAATAGAAAACCAAGGTTTCTTGAGTGTGGAAAGTGAAAGAAAATAACTTAAGGCATTAGAAGAAAATAAGATCAGGTGGAAAGGTGCAGCACAGTGGACAAAGGAGACAGTGGACAAGGGAGACAGTGGACAATAACATCTAAGAAACAATCATAACTGGATAGGAAGACACACAAACTATCATCAAAGGAACTGGAAGAGATCCTCAGCAGTAGAGAGAGATATTCGGAGATGGGGAGCGGAGCTAGTGCACAAGATAAAGAGCTGGCCAGGAGATCCCGTGAGCTGGAGAAGAAGTTGCAAGAGGATGCTGCCAAAGATGCCAAGACTGTGAAGCTGTTACTGCTGGGTATGAAGTGGGGAGATGATGGGGAAAAGTGAGAGAACTAAGAGAGGAGACATGGTGAGTTCAAAACAGCTGTGGAGAGGACACACCATTAAGAGAGGAAGATGAGGAGTACTTAAAGGAAAGAAATGGAAGGGAGATATATATTGATACAGGGATTTGCAATATTACTGGGGCTCATGCTATATGAATGAGAGGTATCTATTAATGTGAACATGACAATATGTTGTAATATAGATACACATAAATTGTTCAATAGACACTTGGGGTTAACAGGGAATGCTACATAGATGCCATCCTCATTGCAGTTTATTCACTAAAGGGAGAGTAGTGATTCAGCTTTTTGACTTCACTACTATATGTTATGAAGAGCCAACCTCAGTGAGCTTCTGCTACAGGAATAGCTTGGCTGACCCTGTATGATGTGTAGTTAAACGTGCAGAGTCTGCTTACACATTGAAATATAAAATATACAGGGCCAGCTCAGCCCCTCACAACAGAGAAACATGTCGAATTTGACCCTTCATAATGAATAGTGTCTCCTACCACCTCTCCCTTTACTAAACAAACCACACTGTTATACAATTATATAAGCATTTTCATATGATCTCATTATACATATGTAGTAGGAAAAGTGTCACTGGGAAAAATAAATGGTTTTGGAGAGATATAAGGAGCAACCAGGAAGAAACAGTGTGTCCAAAGCATAGAACCGTAAAGGTTTGATCTCTGATGTATATAATCCTATAATATAACAGGAGCAGCTGCAGCTTTTTAGGCTGATTATTTTGTAAAGGTGATTAGTGGGAGAGAGGGGGTGCCACCAGTGGGGGTTAACCCTTCAACCAACTAAAAGTTTATCTCTACAAATTATAGATAGTAATCTCTTTAGTTGGTGTTTTAAAATAAATAGTATCCAGACTTTACTTGACAAAGTAGCTCTGTGTATATTGAATCTGCAATGGACATCCATTGGAGCTATTTGTAAGATTAATTAAATGTTTGATACAGGCTTATCAGGTTTACCATATTGGATTTATTTATTCAATAAAAATATGTAGGTAGGTTCAAGGGAGTTAAAATATTTTATCATATGAAGCTGGAGATGAGTATGCCATGTGCAAAACGTTGTATTCAGCCGAATGCGTCTCTTGCAGGGCATTTAGCCGGCAAGTGGGGACATTTTTTTTCAATGCATATGGCAGCAGAGTTAAATTAACATTTTTTTATATAGCAGAAGCCGCTATGATTTTGCTTAATTTTCTTGCCCCTCCAGCTCCTTGGCTTTCAGGAAATGTTTTGGACAATAGGGAGAACCAGAGGTAAAAGTGTGGTTAACAAGGCCAATGTGCACACCTGGGAACTCTCCGGGTTTGGCCCGGAGAACTCCAGGAGAAGCGTTACTTTTCTGGTTCTCTGGGTCAACATCCGAATTCTCCAGGTTGCGAGAGCGGGGTCTTGATGTGCCCCACTCACCGCCCACTAACATCAGCGAGACTGCCCACAGTCATTAGTGATCAGCCCTGGCCACATCCCACAAGGATAGACTTCAGGTAGCAGGAGCCCACACGAGGTTACCCCTGGCACCAAGCTCCCTCATATTTGCTGGTGTGGGGCATGAGAGGATGTTGCCGAACATAAATTGGGTCATTGCTAGATGTGGCATCTAAACTGTAGAAAAAGTGCAAAATCTTTTTTTTTTCATTTTAGTATAGTATTTTACTATATTTTGCTATTAACTAATAATTATTATGTTTTATGTATTTCTTTTCTTAGGTTTTATTATTATTACATATAATTTTAAAAGAAGGTCGTACTACTCCTGAACAAAACAATATATAATTTATGCAGGCTTATTAAATATGGAAGAGGGGAATCATGGATTAACAAACATATGATAAAAATGACAAAAAAACTCTGGTCCCTAGGTTATGTAAACCCACTAATAATGCCTATTACACAGTGTACTTTTTTTTGTGATAGGAGAGATTTAATAGGAGTAGAAGTGCTGGTGCCTACTAGGGGAAGAGACATTCCCCTAGCCAGCATTGGCAGTAGACTTGGGCACCAGGGAGGTCTTCGTGTTCGTCTTCGGAAAAAAAAAATCTTCGTATTCCGCGAATATTCGCCCCTTCCTGTCTTCTCCTCGGGTGAATATTCATGGACATTCTTCGTGTTCGTTTTTCCTTTGTTTTTTTCCGGTTTTGTAGAAGGGGTTAATACTGGGTTAACGGACGACGCAGCAGCTCTGGCGCCAGGAGTTGAAATGTCCGTATGAGCAACTCTATTGGTCGCCAGTAGGGGGCTGATGGCAGACGAATAGAGTCGCTTGTACAGACTTTTAAAATCCTGGTGCCGTAACTTGGCCGGCAGAGACCACTGGTCTCCCTGCTCAGTTAAATGTAGACTTGTTCATTCGTCTTCGGGGGAACATGAAAACGAACACGAAGAGTGGGTTTCCATGTTCGTTCTGAAGACATGAAGAAGAGAAGATAGCGGCGGTAAAACGTAGACAAAGACACGAAGAATCTTCGTGATCGTCTTCGTCTACTGATCTCCCTGGTCCCTTCCCCATCTAGCCTACCTTATCTTTGCGAAATCGCAGAAATCCGTAGGTTCGCCGTCAGGGGTTAAAGGGCAGTGCAAGTGAGCCTATTGGTCGCCTGCAGGGACTTCCTCTGGCATCAACTAATTGGTTGTTCGCCCAAAGACAAATGCACAAATCTAATTGGCAGCGAGCAGCTTCATACAATAAAGGTTGAGCTGCCCATGCCAATCCCTGTTGAATGACACGGAAAACGCAGGTACTTTTGAGATAATTTTTTCCCATAAGCATACCTGGGGACTTTTAGGCTCCACTACCCGGAGCCCTCTCTATGTGGGATGCCGCCAGGACTACCTGCTGACGTCAGTGGTCACATGTTCCCGCTGACCTTGGTGGGTGTTCCCACTGGCGTCAGTGAACGTCCCTGCTGATGTCGCGGGGCACAATATGTGTTAAGCAACATTTCCCGCATAGGTTTGTCGAGTTCTTTTGGGGCTAAAAGGCCACATTTGGGAGGTGCAAATTTGTTTTCTAATTTTGACATCTGAGCCTGGGCCCATGTCCTATTAGGGACATCTTTGAAGCCAGCCAATTCAATTTACCCCATAAACCATATATTTTTAAAAACCATACATCCCAACTTATTTCAGATGCTGATATTTGAATACTTTACATGTCAGGATTTTTTGGAAGATACAGAGCCAGTTTTGAGATTGTTTATGATTGTTTTTGGTGTTGCTGAATGTCCCAGTATCAAGGCAGCAACACCATTTGAGCAAAGGAAGCAATCATTGATCACTTTTTAAGCTCATTCAATGCCATGACATGCCAGGCACATCATTGGTTGTTAACTGACCTTTTTTCCATGATGTGCCTTTTTTCTAATAAATTAGTGCTTGTTAACTACACTCAGTACTAGTAGTTGTCTACCTTATTTGGGTGGAGAAACTTAATAACAAGTGCAAAGCAGCTGTAGTGCTATATTATAAAGATTGAGAACTTATGCCTGGGTGTTTCATAGGATCATTCTTAAAGGATCTGAGACCCTCAACAGCCAGGAATTCCAGCTAAAGACAACCGGTTACTCGGACACTATCAGATACAGTAAACTGTCCCAGACGGTTGGTGATGTATATCTGTAAAATAAGAAAACATGTTCCTGTTCTTTAATATATTTGCAATCATCTTTTCTTGTCCACATGTGAATGATGTGTAATATTTTGTATAAGGTCTCCTCTCAGTCTGTATGTAGCATTTTGTAATCTTTAAGTTAATGCTCACAGTGTTATCTGGCCTTTCTGCAGGAGCAGGTGAATCTGGGAAGAGTACAATTGTTAAGCAGATGAAGTAAGTGTCCCTGTTGAAATTATAAAATATAACTCCAGGTTGTGTATTTTGTCTTTTATATATGTGGCCAAATCAATATTCCTGTTCCCCATCGATTTAAAAACAACTGTAAACACCGGATGGGTGGTCCATGGATGGGGTGGGTGTGATAAAAAAAAAAAATCTCACCCTTTTTTTTTCTTCCTAAAGGATCATTCATCAGGATGGATATACACAAGAGGAATGTCTGGAGTTTAAGTCTATCATTTATGGAAATGTGCTGCAGTCCATCCTGGCCATAATCCGTGCCATGTCCACTCTGGGCATAGACTACGGGGACACGAGTAGAGCGGTTAGTGTAAAATAAACTAAAATTTTGTTTTGTACCTTTAACCCCTTAACCACCAATGATGTTCCAGGCACGTTGAAAAGCAGTCACTTAACGGCCAATGTTGTGCCTGACACGTTATGGCACTAAACAAGCTTAGATTGCTTTCTTTGCTTAGATAGTGTTGCTGTAATGCTTCAATGTGTGGCCCCTCCTCTGGCATCAACATCCACCATACACTGTATGGTGGCGTACGCCCGTTTTAAAAGTGTTTAGGAATTTAGCAACAAATGCCTCCTAAGCTTTAATGGTGTCACTGAAAAGGCATTCAGTGACACTGAACATCCACCTCAGGATGCACTGTGGACGCACTCCGGACAGTGGTGGCAAGCGCTACTGGAAGAGATTTTGCCTCTTGCAAGATGGCAGCATCCTTTAAAAAATAAACACATTTTTGGGAGGGTCTCTCTAGACCCTCCTGAGAACTCTTGACTTGTATTCCAGGAGGAATACAGGTCAATGGAGACCAGCTTTCTATTCACAATATGATTAGTAAAATATAAAAAAAATAATTGAAAAAATTGAAAGAAAAAAAAAATATCTAAAAAAATTATAACAATGTGGTAACATTTAAAAATAATTATGCAGTGATGTCACCATCAGAAGAACCATCCAGTTCCAACAAAATGTAAAAAAAAAAAAAAAGTCCAAAAATATATTTTAAAAAATTATTATTTTTATGAGCAAGTGCTAAAATTAGCGTTGTATCTTCCCAAGAATTCTGACATGAAAAGAGTTAAGATACTAGCATTTCAAATACCCAAGGGGAATTATTTGATAAGGTAAATTGGAGTGGCCAGGTTCAAAGATGTCCCAAATGTGGCCTTTTGGCCCCAAACAACCAGACAACCCCATACATGGGGAGTATCGCTGTACTCAAGAGATGTTGCTGAACAACAATTTTTTTTCAAAAATACATGATTTGATGGGGTAAATTGTGCTGACCGGCTTCAAAGATGTCCAAAATAAGACATGGTGGCAGGAGGACCATATGTGAAAGTTCCAAGTTAAAAAATGCGCACTTCCCAAATGTGGAGTTTTACCTCCCAAACAACATGACAAACCCATGCATGGAGGGTATCACTGTACTCGGGAGATGTTGCTGAACACATTGGGATGTTGTGTGACAGTGACATATACCAGAAGCTGTAAATTCAAACCTGAAGTACAATTTGTGTGATAAACACACAAAATAAATTACTACAATGGAAAGGGAATGTGTTAAAATTTCAGCATTTGAAATACCTTGGGGTGTCTAGTTTTCAAACATATATGGTTTGATGGGGTTAAGTTGCATTGGCCGGCTTCAAAGATGTCCCAAATAGAACATGGGGCAGAATGACCAGATTTGGAAACAAAAATGGTTTTAAAATAGCAAAACCCATAAAAACATTGAGTATTTCTAAACTCAGGACAAATAGTAGACTCTATTTAGCAGGTTTTCTCATTAGCTTTTCTAGATGAGTAAAATATTTTAAATAAAAGCTCTCTACATTTTTCATCATATTTTATTATTGTTTTTATAGGAAATTAGATGATATGATCAAAAAATGGTATCTGAAGAAATACCTTATTGTCCTGAAAAAAACAATATACCGTATTTGCTCGATTATAAGACGAGGTTTTTTTCAGAGCAAATGCTCTGAAAAATACCCCTCGTCTTATAATCGGGGTCGTCTTATAATCAGACCTCAAATAGGTCTGACTATGAGACGACTGAGATCCAGATCCCCCGCAGCTGCAGGGGACCTGGATCCTCCTGTCCCCCCCCCCCCCCTCCACTTACCGGTACTTCTGAGTCTCCTGTGTGTAGCTGGGGCAGCGTGTAGATGTCTACGTGATTCGCGTAGACAACTTCCGCTGCAGCAGGAAGGAGGTGTGGCTAGCAGCGGGGGTTGTCTGCGTCCATCGCGCAGACCTTCCCCGGCTGTCGGAGATCAGAGTTCCCCGCACCGGTGGACGCAGACGCACCGATGGACGCAGACAACCCCCGCTGCTAGCCACGCCTCCTTCCGGCCACAGCGTAAGTGCGTGGGATCTACACGCTGCCCCGGCTACATGACAGGGAAGTCAGAAGCACCGGTAAGTTTGGGGGGGGGCGGGGGAGTGTTAAATGGGGGGCATAAGGCATTTCTGGAGGCAGAGTGCCCTGTGAAATGCCTTTTAACCCCCTTAATGCCACTCTGCCTCCAGAAATGCCTTTTTAACCCTCTATACGCCACTCTGCCTCCTGAATGCCTTAAACCTCCCTATATGCCACTCTTCCCCATAATATGCCTTTTAATCCTCTAAATGCCAGAGTGGCATATAGGGGTATAAGGCATATCATGGAGCACAGTGGCATATAGGGTTAAAAGGCATATCATGGGGCACAGTGGCATTTAGAGGGTTAAAAGGCATATCATGGGGCACAGTGGCATATAGGGGGTATAACGCATTTCTGGGGCAGATGTCCATAACTGGGGGGCAGGTTGGAAAATAGAAGGAAATAAAACCAAAATATTTTTCTCAATCATAGCTTTTATTAAAAAAAAATAGTTTAGATGAATTAACATTTACTGGTAAAACTTTTTTCCTATAGGGTCGTCTTATATTCAGGCTTTTTCTTTTTTTCCTAAATTAATATTCAGATTTGGGGGGTCGTCTTATAATCAGGGTCGTTTTATAATCCAACAAATACAGTATAACTTGTGTGGGTACACTAAATAGGAGAGGAGAAAATTACAGCTAAATACGAGCACTGCAAAAGTGTTAAAACAGCCTTGGTCACGAAGAATACACACAGTAGCACAAGGTTTTTTATCAGTTCAGGCGGTAGCTCTTCTATATTTGTACTGCTGAAAAAAGTGCCAGAGTCCTAAATTTAAATTCACTGGGCTAATCTGGCATCTGATTGTTACAGAAGGAATGGTGTCCTACTATGTATCAAGAGACCCAAGTGTACGTAAAAAGAGAGGAAAGGTATACAATACAGCACTGTTTTATATTAAAAGAAACTTTTTTTCTTTAAATTTCAATTCACGCTTAATATATAGACTGAGAGCCAGCTCAAATGCAAGAGTGCATTTAGTGATATGGGTTACCAGTGCATAGCCATTTGTGAAATACTTGGCAAAAACAATTCTGACAGCAAGGGCAGCATTGTCAAGTGTTCTTGATCCTGGGTCCATGTTCTCTAATAAAGGTGTTTTTTCAGAATCAAATTGCAAACCCAAAGTATGAAGTGTGAGATCACCTCTTTGGGTATTTTAGATTGGCTGGCAGCAACTTTATTTGTGGTCTGCAGGAAAGAGGTAGGACTATTGCTAGACTGAAAATTTAGCACTAGATTATATCTCATTTTTTCTATTGTAGTCCATGGGTAAATCTGGATTTTGTTTGTTTCTACTCTAGCAATACAATCTACCACATACATTGAAGACTCTGTTGCATACAGATTTAAATAAATAAAGTATATATAATTCTATATGTAGTGTTACTATTTGTTACCATACGAAAATACAATTTGCAGTAAAAAACATCACACAACATACATGAAATGTGCATGCATCTACAATTTTCCCTGTGTTTTCCGCACTAGCTATAAAATGCTGTTCATTTAACAAATAATCGTTTGAAACCATGGATTGAGATGTATCATATTACCAGAAGTAATTATATGTGCAATTTTGTTGTTGCAAATAAATTGGAATATGGCAAAAAAACAAACAAAAAAACTTCATAACAATAGGGATAGTGATAGTTTACACTATATTGCTTAATCTCTACATGAATGAGAACTGTTATACTTATTTATGTATATATTAATAGATAGATCACTACTATTACTGGTGGTTTCTGTAATAGCTAACTTGGCTGTAGTGATTCTAACAATGTTATTATTAAAACACACAAAAATATCTAGGTATGCCTGGTACATTGGCAGACCCATGAAAGACCTACAATGGGAGTTGTAGGGATAAAGAGGTAAGTCCCAACACCTGGATTTACTCCTTTATCTCCTTAATTTCCAAGAGTAGGCAGGGTTTAGTGGGGGTGACATAGCATCATTGCAGGATTAGGAAGCAGCATGCCAGGTGAGCTTCTTCAAGTTTTCTTTGTGGATGAGTGAGTTTTTTGTGTGTGTGTGTTTCTAGGTGTTTGCATGTGTGCATGTTAGTGAGTGTGTATGTTAGTGTGTGTCTGGGTATGTCAGTAAGTGAAAATGTGTGTATGTTTGGCTGTTTTAGTGTGTGAACATGTGTCTTTGGGTATATTAGTGTATGTATACTGGTATTTTAGTGTATGCTGCATGTATTTAGTGTGTGTCTGGGGTATGTTAGTGTTTGAACATGTCTTTGGGTTTGTTAATGTGTGTATGTGTTTGGTTATTAGTAAAAGTGTGTGTGTCTGGGTAAAGTCTCAGAAATTGAGAGGGGGACAGGGTTAGTGTATGTATGTGTTTGTGTGTTCTATAGTGCTAGAGTCAGTGTATATGTGTATGTATAGTTCCTGAGTCAGTGTGCGTGTATGTATAGTGCCAGAGTCAGTGTTTTTGTTAATTTATGAATAGTGTGTGTGTAGCTGTAGAGTCCGTGTATGTGTATTGTACTGTAGGTCATTGTGTATGTATGTATAACACCAGATTTAGCGTGTGAATGTATGTATAGAGTCAGTGTGTGCATGTGTATAAGAGTGTGGTATTATTATATGTATGAGTATATGGTGTTGTGTGTGTTACACTGTGAATGTATGTCAGCATATAGTGTTAGAGTGTGTGTGTATTAGTGTATGGTGTTATCATGCATGTCCATTAGTGTCTATTACTGAATGGTGTTAGAGTGTGCAAGTGTATATTAGTTACAATTAATGTAGCAATTCATATTTAGCAATTAATTAGTAACCTGATTTACTAATATTTTAATGTATTGGTTTATCAATTTATTAAATTGATTAATGGTTTCACTAATGTATTTATACATTTTAATGTATTTTTTTGGCTGGCTCCTAGATCCAAACCAAACTTGTTGACCCTTGAGTTAAGATGTGGCATCATGTCAAAGTGTCCCACCTGATCACATTAAAAGAATAAAAAAGCAGTCTGAATCTGCATTAATGTGACACTCCCTGCTGGCCATTTTGTCACTGATGAACAGAGCCAGTTAGATTAAGGATAGTTAGGCAAAATATTACTATAATAGACATATATATATAGTATATATAGTTGTAAATACACATTGATTCTCCATTTTGACTTTATTTGTGTTGAATAAATCATGACAAGTGTTAACACATATTATATATATAAGGCTGTGTTGACCTAGTATTTTAACCTGCTAAGAAAAAATGATTGTTATTATGTCCTGATATGTAAAACCACAGAATTCAAAGTACTTTCTGTCACACCAACTTGTGTAGTGCATACATGGACTTGCTACTTGGTAGAGATGGTATGGCCAATTTCAGTATGAGAGGGGTTAATTTGATTGTACAGTCATGTGGTGCCAAAAGGTCTTGTGAGATAAATTTGTCCTTTGAAGCTCGGACTCCAACCGGGGCCTTCTACAGGTTGTTAGGTCCTGCAGTGGAGCTGCCGTTTTGTCTAGGTTCAAATGTAGACGACCATATGCCTGTATCCCCTCATAGATACTGGATTCTTTGATATGCTAAGTGACCACTAGCAGTCAGGAAAACCATCTCATATCCAGGTCATATCCAACACATATCCATAATAACTCATATATTCATTATCACACCTCCTTGTGTGCATACCTAGAACGGGGAAAGCGCACCCTACAAAAAGAGTACAAACATGGCGGCGCAACGTAAACGGTTTGGAAGGAATTGTGAAGTCTATGATGTTCAGTCATATGTAGCAAGTGTGACATATCTATGGACTTCACAATTTACAAGAAATTCATAAGCGCATAAATTATTACTGTGGCGAGCACAGGAGGGACGATAAAATGAAAATAAGTTATTTGGACTGATATGTTTCCACCACACAAGGGGGAGGTCACTTATGGTACACCTTCCCTCCGCTTATACCACCTCTGGGCCGGCTTGGAAACTCGAGATGAACTGGGAAAGAGTATAAATTTAGTGAAAGAAGATTGGTCAGTGTGCTTACTAGGGGCCAAGATCTAATTTTGAGTAAGTCGCCATCTTTCCTTGCCGGAGCCCTACGGACAGAAAAACTGTTACTTGACCATTCAGTGAGTAGTTAGGTTTTCTGTAATTTTCTCCTTTTTATTTTTATCTGTTGGTGTAAATCTGTTTATCATCTTTTTTGTATGCACTGTGATTTTTTTATTCATAATAAATATTCCTTTATTAAGTTCTGCCTTTGTCTGGTAAAGACTCGCGTTACCTGAAGAGACCGTTTTATTGGTAATTTTAAATCACATAATTTTTGTGTTAAAATATACTGTGTGGGTTGTTATAGTCTGATTCACTTGGGGTACCAAGACACCCCATTTCTAAATTGTCTTGGTGGTGGCAGCGTTATTTTGATATTTGTTATATCATTATAGTTAATTGCGGGTGGTATTAAGGGTGGATATTTGTATTTTTATCACTATTTCCGGTCTAGTGCAGACAGATAGTGAATTTTAACCCTTTTACCACCAGAACCAAGTCACGCGCACGCTTGGAGTAGAGTGCGTTCGTGACACTTTCTATTTCACATGACTGTATTATATATATATGTGATAGAACCCTCCATCACTGGGGCCACTGGAGAGGCCTGAGAGCCAGCCTCCTCCCTACCGACTATGGGCCCTGGGTTTGTAAAGACTTCTGTATCCACCACCAGTATATCTTCCTATCACTTGCTGAGGGAATTATCACTTGCTGAGGGGCAGACATCCAGGATTTGCAACCAGGGAGTGACCGCCATTGTTTAAGTTTAATATCTGACCTCCCCATGGTGCATTGTGTTGTATAAGTCAGCCCCCCCCCCAAGTCCCACCACTACAGACATTTACCCCGGCCAAACCTTGGAACTGATTTTGGCCAGTAATAGATAGTGGAGGTTGGGACCCTATTGTATTGTTAATCCCTTTACTGACCCTGAAGTCTCTGGGAGGCAGATCAAGGGGGTGGTTTGTATCCCAATATCTTGTTTTATGTTAATGTGTGCTTTGCTGGCTATATCCAGCCCTGTGCGTGAAAAATAAAGCAGTCTTTGTTTTGGTTATACCCTACACTGAGTCTCGGCTAGTGACTGGTAAACCAGGGAAAGAGTGTGTTGTCCTTAGGCTAAGGGAGCACAAGTCAGCGGAGGTAGTCGGTCGGACTACCCAGCTCCGTGACAATATATATATATATATATATAATTTTGTATCAATAGAAGCAAATACATTTAAATATTCTCTGTGCGATCCTTTCTATGCTTCAAGGTGAGGTAAGAGCTACAGTCTATTTCTGTGGTATTTCATAGCGTTGAGCAACTGACAGTAATTCCATAAAATTTCTGGACAGGATGATGGACGTCTCCTTTGCCACTTGGCTGACTCCATTGAAGAAGGTACTATGCCTCCAGAACTGGTGGATGTGATCAAGAGGCTCTGGAAAGATGAGGGGGTACAGGTCTCCTTTGAGAGAGCAGCAGAATACCAGTTAAACGATTCTGCATCATAGTAAGTTAAAGAGAAAGGAACTCCATGGAGCTTTGCTTAATTAACTGTAGTTTTCCAGACTTTAATAAATCCTCTGTTTAATCTTAGATTTAGGATAGCTTTATGCCTATCTCATGTATATTTCGATTCTCGCAGATTATTATTACTTATTGTTTTATGTAGTGCTATCATATTCCGTAGCACTGTGCAATATGTAGACGGAACATAAGTAGTGTTTTACATAACAATTTGACTTACAGAAACAACAGGTAAAGAGGACCCTGCTCAAACGAGTTTACAACCTAAAGATTAACCTCTACCACTTCTGCTGAGAGGCTGAAACGCCCTATAAAATGTCCTCATCTGTTTTGAAATATAACTCCATGGGTATTAGAGTTTTCACTGTTCAAATATTATTTAGATAAATGCACCAAGTATGTTACTGCAATACATTTAAGGAGATGTCCCATCACTGGCTATTTTTTTCATACCACCAGTTACCTGAATCAGCTGGACAGGATCACTGCTCCAGATTACATTCCCAATGAGCAGGATGTACTGCGGTCCCGGGTGAAGACTACTGGTATCATCGAGACACAATTTTCCTTCAAAGATCTTCATTTTAGGTATTGCAGCGCAAATTACTTTACATCTCTAGACAACTTCCTGCACTCTCGGGGCTGTATACTATGATTTCTATTGTGCTTCAGTGATTTTTTAGGCCCTCACAAACATGAGACATTTTCAAGTATGCTATTGTTAGTATGTGGTACATATACTTACATACCTGAGTATACTGAGTATGACCTGTTTAGTTAATCATAACGAAGATAATTTAATTCAGCAATAACAAGTAGCGCAACTGCACTGTTCTTGTCTTCTCATACCGATTCAAAACTGTTCACAAAGGGCCCTTCTAACCTAGGCTGGTCCTGTCCAGGTCAGAAGGGCCCTTTCTAAACTATTTTCAACCAGCATGGGGAGATAGGAACATGTCAGGGTCACATTAGGCCACAGTGTGCGAGCAGCATGGATCAAAAGCTGCAGGAGAGGTATTAGGTATTGGCTGCAAATGTCTATGTATAAGTGTATGTGAGCATGGTTGTCTATGTATATGTGTGTAAGCATGAATGTCTGTAAAAGTGTGAGAGTTTGGTTGTGTGAGCATGTATGTGTAAGTGGTGTGAGGTGGAGTGTGTATTGGCATGAGTGGTGTGAGAGGGAGTATGTGTGTTAGAATGAGTGTGTAGGTGTGTTTTAGTGAGTATGAGTAAGTGTGTGTGTTAGCATGTGTAATTTGTGTAAGTGTGTTTACATATGTGTGCCACAGTGTATGTTGGAGAGGCAAGGGGCAAAGAAAGCACAGACAAGTTGTTTGGGGGCAATGATGGCAAAATATATGCATGTGTTATAAATAATATAGCAAATAATCTAGCACCTGTCATGAATCACATAAAGTGGTATTTTTACGTGAAATTCCATGTAAAGCAATTTTCAACTAACATAACCAAACACCACCAGACTTCTTCCCCTCACATTTTTATCTCAATTCTAAATATTGCTTACCTGACAGGATGTTTGATGTTGGAGGTCAGAGGTCAGAACGTAAGAAGTGGATCCACTGCTTTGAGGGAGTCACCTGTATCATATTCTGCGGTGCACTTAGTGCCTATGACATGGTTCTGGTGGAAGATGAGGAAGTGGTGAGAGCAATGACCTGTGTTTTGGTTACAGATAGAACTAGTAGGATGCAGATATTACATTTTGTTACCAACCGTACATTTTAATGGGATCCAAGTTTATTTTGCTTATATATATTTATATATTTACATATATATGTGTGTGGTAGGGGTAAAAACATGCGCAAAACGCCCAGTGGATCTAAATAGATGTAAAATACGCACAAAGCACCCAGCGGGTCTGAATATTTGTAAAACATGTATGAAAGTGGGTTTGGATAGGTGCCCCCTTAGGTAGGTAGGAAAGGGCACTACTTCACGGAAAGGAGAAGGAAGAACCATGGGAAAGAGAGAATATAGAAACTGATGGAAGCACAGAAAGTGAGCTGAGGGTGGGTTCGGACAGGAAAAACGCAGATGTAACACCCTGTGTGTAATGGTAAGGTGTAGACATTCCTAAATTTGATAATATACAGTGTCAACTATACTGCATAAAAGTGGGGCATCATAACGCTTGCGTCTATTGGCTTGTTGTGAAAAGAAACAAGGCCTACAACCATATTTTATTTTGCCTGTTCTTCAGAACATTCATCCTCTTAATTTTCTCATCTTTAGGTTACAAGGTCATGCTTCTCAACAGATTCTATATTTTACAAATGACTAGTTTTTAATACATATATATTCATTAAAGTTCAATTGCCTTCTTAAATTCTATTATGGTCCTGGGCAAACCTTTACTGGCAGTAGTACTAGGGAGTCAATACTAGTCATTATTTATTATTTTAAGGTACAGTGTAAATATGGTGGCAAGGTTCTTCAAGTTTAGGATTGGGGCCCAGTGTTGAGTCACACCAGGGCACTCAATCACCCCTTATTATACTAAGTGTCATGGTATGATATCTCCTGGCATGCAGCACTGTCTGAGAACTGTCTGAGGTAGCTGGAGGAATTTGCCTCGCAATACAATAACAGTTGTAAAACCAAACTGGAGATATTCCGTCACAAAGTCCTGAGTTACTGTGTGCTGCATGTAAATAAAGATCAGATTTATCCGAAAGATTACGGTCTGTGTTTGTTTTAGATGCTGCTATATTACTAGACCACTTGATTAGGCTTGTCCCGTGAGCCAAATGTTACACATGGATAATGTTGTGAATGTATTTAATGTGATTGCACAAGGTCATGGGAGGGAAAAGTTTGCAGAAGTGCCACAGTTTTTTTATGTCTTCTGTCTTTGCCTTATAGAACCGGATGCACGAATCTCTTCATCTCTTCAACAGCATCTGCAATCACAAGTTCTTTGCTGCGACATCCATTGTCCTGTTCCTGAACAAAAAGGACCTCTTTGAGCAGAAAATTAAGAAAGTCCACCTGAGTATCTGTTTTCCAGATTATGATGGTAATTGATATAACCAATTCCATAATAATAGGTTACCTGTCTATAGAGAAAAATGTAACAAAAAACAAAGATAACTCCAGCTCACCATTTAGATGTTTTGCAGAGACGCTTCAAATTGCAGGGAGCACGGGATAGAAGGCCGAGCCATATCCTCGGTTAATCCAAATGACAGTTTAGATAGAAGATCCAGCTCCACAAATAAGGGTTAAAAATTCAAAATTTAATTAGACCAGTTAAAACATGATAGACAAAAAAAGAGAAAACAAGAGAGATGTGCTCAAGTGATTGAGAAAAAATACGCCCAAGGCGTATTTTTTCTCAATCACTTGAGCACATCTCTCTTTTTTTCTCTTTTTTTTGTCTATCATGTTTTAACTGGTCTAATTAAATTTTGAATTTTTAACCCTTATTTGTGGAGCTGGATCTTCTATCTAAACTGTTACCTGTCTATAGTATTAGACATTTTATTTGAATGCATATATTTTTATGTGTTAGACCAGTTTTTTGCCATAAAAAAGGTTTTATGGTCAATATATATTAAGGAATACATTGCCAGGACAGTGCTCCTCATTTATTTAAATGTATCGCCCACAGGTTCCAACTCATATGAAGATGCAGGAAATTATATAAAGATGCAATTCCTTGACTTGAATATGAGGAAAGATTCGAAAGAAATTTATGGTCACTTGACCTGTGCCACTGACACACAGAATGTGAAATTTGTGTTTGATGCTGTGACAGATATCATCATTAAGGAGACTCTGAAAGACTGTGGACTGTTCTGAGATCCTTCGTAACCTCTTGCCCCTACTAATTTTAACTTCCTGCAGTATCAAGACAGAGTGTGGTCACTTCAACCTAAAATGCACAGTTCTTTAAAATCCTAAAACACTCTTTTTACAGACACATCTTTGATAGCAAGTGGACTGCTGTGTGTTATAATAAACATGCAGTTGAGTTAACTAGTGTTAGGCAGTCATTGCTAACATCATTAATGACAGACTAAGTGAATTAAGTGCTTTGAAGTAGGTCACAGATGACCACCTCATTTTTTTTAAAACTAGTATAAGTAGCATGGATGTCTGCATTACAGTGACACTGTCGCAATTGATGCACATGATCCCTTTAATGTTGTGTAGGAGATGTGTTCGTCCAAACATCTTCCTGCGTAGCATTCTCACCTCTAGCACTGACTTGGCAAATGCTGTGGATGGGGTTTCTTCAAACACTATGCGTATGTGTGGAAAGCTTTCTTATTAATTTCAATAGACATTTAGTGGCAAGAATAGTCAGAGCACGAAGGTGGAATACTGCATATTAAAGTACGTTGTAAGAACTTGCATAAACAGTAACCATCAATTATGTCTCAATTTATATGAGCATACATACAGATGATCCTCTATTTGACAAGCTATTTCTTGGTACCTGGAAGCCCCTTAGCAAAGTGAGTCTATATCTATAACAAAACTGTAGCTCAAGCCCCTTAGTATTCAAAATTGGTTAAGATTGTTGATTTAAATTATGGCCACATCTGGTCCCATATAAAATCAGCTAGAGGCTTGGAAGAATTATCGCAATTAACGTGATGGCCCTGTCCCACTTTCTCTACATCACGCGCTCAATTCTCTTGAAGCCCCCCAAGAAGCCCCTCAGAGAATGCAAACTGCTTTTATTCACCAGGATCAGGGGGTTCCGCAGAGTCTGACACTCCTGGAGAGTGGACACTCCTGGCCCCAAGAAACGTAGGATGTCTTGGTCTCCCAGATATAGAAGCATACTATAGAGCACATATACTGGCACAGGCTACACTCCTCCATACGAGGGAGGGAATTGTCGTTTGGGTTGATCAGGAGAACTTTTGCGTGAAGCCGATCACATTGGTGCAGGTAAACTGGGTCCAGAAATCAGAGAGACCCAGAGCACTGTTGGCGGCCCAAAACAAAAAAAGTCTCCTCCATCTCCAAGTTTAACTTCTGGTAGTGGATGTTTCGCTTGGCTTTGATTGTGCTTTATCCAGGATGAAGGTACAATATGAGGGCCTTCGAGGAACTACAAATACTTCCAAATAAGATTTATAGCCCTGGAGGCCAGGAAAAACATCAATTTGCTACTCACTCATCATAGATGCAGCTTAAACTAGTGATCTTCCATACACAAGAGCGTTAGAAGCAGACTTGGGCCAGGTCATCCCTGTGTAGTATAAGGCATAATAAAGCATTAGAGGGGGTCATCCATTGTAAAAAAAAATTTCATGCAGAGACAACCAACCTTAAATTAGTGTTTCCTGCACTTTGAATATACTCACCCCAAACTTTGATCCACCTGGAACACTGATAAATAAATGAAAGAGGTTGTACAAACGGTGGAGGACAATTCTCCATTTTCTATGTGCATACATCATCATATTGAACTTTGTTGTACCAGGTGGTACTTGACGCTTGCCGTGTAGTAGCGATGTTTCTGGGTGCGTCAAAACAGGTATGCAGACAGTATATTTAGAGAGGAGACGTAATACATATATAGTGATCCTGTTCGGTGCTGCTGCCAGTCTGGTCATGGGCTTCTTGCGATCGGTCCTGGGGTTTAGGTTACCTTTCTCTCCCAAGTTAGCCCTCATCCACTTTTTTCATAAAGAAATCTCATGCCCTCTCATGAAGCTATCGATTCATATTCTACTGGCTATGAAAAATATGGAGATGTCCTACGTCCGAGGAGGCTCTTGTACCCTGGTTGAAAAGATATGGGGTAAATGGCTTGTGAGAGATCAGTATGGTAGACACAATGTGAGACCACCTCCTGTGGGAGTGAGGGCCCTGATGAATAAATGTCTGGTCGTTAATCCCTTGGTTGATATTCGCCCCTTTTTTCCCCTCACTTGAAGATTCCTCCACAGACTGAGGTGGACACCTTGGGGGGGGGGTGTTCTCTTGTCCTGTCCATTCTGCAGGCAGGCCCATTCATTATATGGAGTCAGAGAGACATGAGACTCAAATGTCTAGGGAGAGTGGCTTATCTGTGTTGCAAGCTCCTTTCCCTCTTTGCAAAATTTTATAACAGAATTTAGAATCTCCAAAAATGCATCTTTGTCATCATTTTATTTTATTTTGTGTCAAATTACACTAGTATATGACCTTGTACTTTGATGTTTTACTCCCCACATTGTACCTCCAATTTACAAATCTAACTACTTGTAAACTGTGAGTGATTATACATGTGAACATTTTAATAAACACCACTACACACCAAGGAATCTGAAGCACGAGGAGAAGTCTAGGGAAGCACTGATAAGTCGGGGGAGGGTAAGAGTGGCATATGGGGGCTATAAGGGCTTTCTGGAGGCAGAGTGGCATATAGGGGGTTAAAATGAATATCAGGGAGGCAGAGTGGCATATAGGTGTTAAAAAGAATATCAGGCAGAGTGGCATATAGTGGGTTAAAATTAATATCAGGGAGGCAGAGTGGCATATAAGGGGAAAAGGCATATGGGGGCAGAGTGGCAAGTAGGGGTTATAAGGCATTTCTGGGGGGCAGAGTGGCACATAAGGGGGTATAAGACATATAAGGGGCAGGTTGGCAAATAAAAGGAAATAAAAACAAAAAATGCATTTTTCTCATATGAAAAAACAGTTTACATGTGAATAAATACTTACTAGTAAAACTTTTTTCTTATAGGGTAGTCTTATCTTCAGACTTTCTTTTTTTCCTAAATTAATATTCAAAATTTGGGGGGTCGTCCTATAATCGAGCAAATATGGTATGTTTATAATTTATTAAAGGATTAAAAACTAATCACAAAGCAAGCTCCGTTTAGATATATATAGAGCACCTCTAGCGCATGTGGGATTCCTTCCTGGCGTGTAGTCCCAAATCACATCTATATATCCATGCTTGTAATGGCTGGAAATCGTGAAGTAGTTCACTGAACTCTCATTTCTACAGCTCAAATCATGTCTATCAGCTAGTCTGGGTCACATACATGGCAGCAACTCTGTGTTTACGTCACGCTATACTTGGCGTGACTCTGCCCAACCAACACGTTTTGCCTTGGGCTTCCTTGGGGGTATGGCATACATTCAAATGTCATTGTTTAACCCTGTGTTTAAAGTGCCAGTGCTTATTAAAAGGTGCTGTGGTCAAATAACCGTTTGGTTAAAAACAAAATCACATGGGAGGATACAAGCTACTCACTCATTAATTTCTATTTTGCAGGTTGTTATTATTATTGTTATGTATTTATATAGCGCCAACAATTTATGCAGCGCTTAATACAATACAGGAGGTATCTATGACAAGACGACAATTGACAGACTAAGACAAACTGATACATTAGGTGGAGGGGGGCCTGCTCGCAAGCTTCCAATCTTGAAGGAATGGGGTGAGGACAAACAATGCACAGAGAAAGGGTGAGAGGTAGTGTGGGGTTGTATCAGTGACAGGGAAGTTCTAGCAGCTAAGATTGTATGCTTCTCTGAAAAAGTGGGTTTTGAGATGTTTCTTGAATGTTGGGAGGGAGAGTGAATGCTGAAGGTTCGGTGGAAGTAGATTCCAGAGATAAAGGGCAGCCCGAGTGAAATCTTGTAGAGGGAAAAGGAAGAGGTGATAAGTGAGGAGGAGAGCCTTAGCCCATGGGAAGAACGTAAGGATCAAGTAGGAGCGTATTTGCTTATGAGGGCAGAAATGTATGGAGGAGCAGTGTTTTGGAGGGCATTATATGTTAGTACCAGGATTTTAAATTTAATTCTAAAAGGTAATAAGGACCCAGTGGAGGATTTCACAGAGTATGGAAGCAGAAGAGGAGCGGCGTGCAAGGAAGCTGAAATCTAGCAGCAGCATTCACGACAGACTGTAGAGGAGAGAGTCTAGACAGTGGAATGCCAGCCAGAAGAGTGTTGCAGTAGTCAAGATGGCAAATGATAAGTGAATAAACCAGAGTTTTTGTGGATCCTTGGGTGAGGAATGGGCAGATGCGAGAGATGTTTTTTTAGGTGCAAGTGGCAGGATCTGGCGAGTCAAGGATGACCCCAAGGCACCGAGCATGGTTAGTAGGAGACATAGTCGTGTTGTTAATGGTGATAGAGAATTCAGGTAGTGGAGTGGAGATGGAGGGAGGGAAGATAATGAGTTCAGTTTTAGAAAGATTAAGTTTCAGGTAGAGTTGTGACATCCATGAAGAAATAGCAGACAACCAGTTGTCTCGTGTAATACGGGACATGCGAGACGGAGAGAGATCAGGAGAAGACAGGTAGATTTGGGTATCATCTGCATATAGATGATACTGGAGGCCAAATTAGTTAGTCGATTAGTTTGCCAAGAGATGAAGTACATTGCTCAAAATAATAAAGGGAACACTTAAACAACACAATGTAACTCGAAGTCAATCACACTTCTGTGAAATCACACTGTCCACTCAGGAAGCAACACTGACGGACAATCAATTTCACATGCTGTTGTGCAAATGGAATAGACAACAGGTGGAAATTATAGGCAATTAGCAAGACACCCCCAATAAAGGAGTGGTTCTGCAGGTGGTGACCATAGACCACTTCTCAGTTCCTATGCTTCCTGGCTGATGTTGTGGTCACTTTTGAGTGCTGGCGGTGCTTTCACTCTAGTGGTAGCATGAGACAGAGACTACAACCCACACAAGTGGCTCAGGTAGTGCAGCTCATCCAGAATGGCACATCAATGCGAGCTGTGGCAAGAAGGTTTGCTGTGTCTGTCAGTGTAGTGTCCAGAGCATGGAGGCGCTACCAGGAGACAGGCCAGTACATCAGGAGACGTGGAGGAGGCCGTAACAGGGCAACCACCCAGCAGCAGGACTGCTACCTCCGCCTTTGTGCAAGGAGGAGCAGGAAGAGCACTGCCAGAGCCCTGCAAAATGACCTCCAGCGGGCCACAAATGTGCATGTGTCCACTCAAACGGTCAGAAACAGACTCCATGAGGGTGGTATGAGGGCCTGACGTCCTGACGATTACAGGTGGGGGTTGTGCTTACAGCCCAACAATATTCGCCGCTGGCGCCCTGTGCTCTTCACAGATAAAAGCAGGTTCACACTGAGCACATGTGACAGACGTGACAGAGTCTGGAGATGCCGCGGAGAACGTTCTGCTGCCTGCAACATCCTCCAGCATGACCGGTTTGGCGGTGGGTCAGTAATGGTGTGGGGTGGCATTTCTTTGGGGGGCCGCACAGCCCTCCATGTGCTTGCCAGAGGTAGCCTGACTGCCATTAGGTACCGAGATGAGATCCTCAGACCCCTTGTGAGACCTTATGCTGATGCGGTTGGCCCTGGGTTCCTCCTAATGCAAGACAATGCTAGAACTCATGTGGCTGGAGTGTGTCTGCAGTTCCTGCAAGAGGAAGGCATTGATGCTATGGACTGGCCCGCCCATTCCCCAGACCTGAATCCGATTGAGCACATCTGGGACATCATGTCTCACTCCATCCACCAACGCCACATTGCACCACAGACTGTCCAGGAGTTGGCGGATGCTTTAGTCCAGGTCTGGGAGGACATCCCTCAGGAGACCATCCGCAACCTCATCGGGAGCATGCCCAGGCGTTGTAGGGCGGTCATATAGGCACGTGGAGGCCACACACACTACTGAGCCTCATTGTGACTTGTTTTAAGGACATTACATCAAAGTTGGATCAGCCTGTAGTGTGGTTTTCCTTTTTGATTTTGAGTGTGACTCCATATCCAGACCTCCATGGGTTGATATATTTGATTTCCATTGAGAATTTTTGTGTGATTTTGTTGTCAGCACATTCAACTATGTAAAGACGAAAGTATGTCACACGGTTAGTTCATTCATTCAGATCTAGGATGTGTAATCTTAGTGTTCCCTTTATTATTTTGTAGCAGTGTATAAAGAGAACAGCAGAGGGCCAAGGACTTAACCTTGGGGGACGCCAACCGAAAGTGGAAGGGGTGATGATGTTTTTGCCAGAGAAGCTGACAGAGAAGGAACAGTTAGACAGATATGAGGAGATCCAGTAGAGTGCTGTATCTCGAATGCCTGTAGAAGCAAGTGAATCAAGAAGGTGGTGATCAATGTTCCATCTAATTTTTCTTAGTTGGCGTGCGCAGAAAATTTCTCTTGTGCAAAAATTTTCAGAGCAAAAATTTTGTGCGTACAATATCCGCGCCACATAAAGTTTTAAAAAAATTCTTATTTTTTTCTTTTTTGGGGAAAAACTGTTGTGCGCACAATTTTTGGACGTGTGCGCTCTCTGAAAAAGCTATGTGCGCGCACACAAGCGCACAGCTTAGAGGGAACACTGGTGGTGATCAACAGTAGTTTGAAACCAGACTGTAGAGGGTCAAGGAGGGAATAAGAGGAGAGGAAGTTAGTAAGGCGATTGTACACAATCAGTTCAAGCAACTTAGAGGTAAAAGGAAAAAGAGATAGGGTGGTAGTTAGACAGATGGGATCTAAAGAAGGATTTTTTCAGAATGGCTGTGCTTGAAGGCTGTTGGTACAGTTCCAAATGATAGAGAAAGATTAAATAGATGGGTATGTGATGGACCAAGGGATGGACATAGAGACTTTGCGAAGTGTGATGGGATGGGGTCAAGGGGACAGGTTGTTGGGTGAAAGGAAGAAAGAAGAGTGGCAATCTTTTCAGTTGTAGGGGAAAAGGCAGTTGTCTTTCAAGTGGATAGCAAGATCTTGGGCAGTGAGATCGCTTTGTGGTATGGGTATTGAGGGACAGAGAAGGGAGTTGAAAGTAGAAAAAGGCATCGTGGGTTGAAAGAAAGGGAGGGTATGAGAGTAGAGAAGTAAAGCTGAGAAAGGGCAGAGTTGTAGGTGTGAAGCATTAATTTGTAGTGAGTAAAGTCTTCGCTGGATTCGGATTTTCTGAAGTAGTGGTCAGACGTACGTCAGCACTTCTGAAGAAAGCGTGTGTTTTTGGTATGCCATGGTTGTTGTTTCAATTATTGGGGGTAACAAACAGTTACTGGAGCTATGCTGTCAAAAGATGAGGCAAGTGTACTGTTTATAAAAAAAAAAAAAAAAAAAAAAAAGAGAGTCTGCTGCATCTGGACAGGAAAGGGTTAATCTGGAAGGTAAGAGAGGTTCCAGTGAGGCTGACAGTTGAGTAAGGGTATTGTCACAGAATGAGCTGTCATACAAGGCCCCAAGGTACTCAGAGATGGCTCCAGCCCGGCTGCCAAACAGGCAGGAACTCCATTGTGTAAACTAATCCCATTAACAGGATGGCTACCAGGGGGATATTCAGTAGCTAAAGGGGATTAAAGGTTGGGTTGTCTACATGTACCTGTTTATCAATGTTGTTTTATGTTAATGAAGTTCTGTGGCTATATCAGTCTATGTTTTACAAGCATAAACTGTTCATTCCTGCTGTACTCAATTCAAGGTAGTTGTGTGTCTACTTATTGGGTACACATAGCAGGGATCCAAGGTGCGCATGCTGGCTGGTGCTGGAAGTGATTCCGGGGACAAGAGGAGGATACATGTGGGTGATCTCTGGGAGTTACTACAGCTCTCTTGGTGAACCCGTTACATTGGCGGCAGCGGCGGGATCCTCCTTGCAAACGTCCCAGTGGAGTACCAGCGGGTATACCAGCAGCAAGCCAAAGATGGTTCCAGCACTACAGGACGTGTTGGTGCACAGCAGAGTCGCAAGTTACATAAATGCCTGGATGGAGGCTCTCAGAGTGGACCAGGGTGTCCGAGGAATAGTCCTCCCATCCTCCAAGGAATGGTACGTGCTACAACTAGATTGGCGAATGCAGTACCTGGGAGAGCAGCCTCAAGAGGACTTGGTGGCTGAGTTGGAGAAGTTGCTTCCACTTGAAATGACTGTGGATTGTGGATACCGGGCCCTGTATTGGCAGGCCGTGCAGTGGTGTCCAGAGCTGAAGGATGACTACATGCCAGAGGGCGATGACTTTGGCGGCCCGGGATTGATAATGGAAAGCCTACAAGAGGACCGAGAATTTGGGAGCCCATCGAAATATCGGTGCGAGGAGATCCGGGAGTTCAGGGAAGGGATTCTCGCAGATGTGCCCTGTTACCTGCCCGACTTGTGGGCTGATTTTGATTATTTGGTTTACCAAGAATGGTTCCTGGAGCAGGCCTACCGAGAACTCTTTGACCGTGCTCAGCAGTGTGCCCCAGTGGATCCTGTGAGTATTGTGCCCCCACCAGAAGCACAAACATCTGAGCAGAGCGCAACTGGCCTCTGCCCACTCCCTTCCCTCACCCCAGACAATTTGCTCTATTCCCCGCAATATGGCCCAGAAACTGACCAAGACCCCCCTGCATGTCCCAGCCAGATCCCCCAGCTGAACTGCTGGCTTCGAGGCAGAGCGCTGCTGGCCTCTGCTCACCCCTTCCACTTGTTCCCAAGCCTGACCGCAGTAACCAAGGAGGGTCCGGGTCAGGCAGCCACAGAGTTGGTGGTGCCCCTGGATTTTACAAATGTAGCTGAAGCGCTGGCCTCTGCCCGCTCCCCTCTGTGACCCCAGCTCTATTGGCTTTACCCCCCCCAATGTTGCCCAGAGGCAGTGATTTCTATGGATCCTGTATCCCCAGCAGAAGTGTTGGCAACGGGAGAGAGGCAGATCGACATCTCTCCCCAGCAGATGGAGTATACAGGAGGGGATGCATGTGGCTTTCCTCCCCTCGCCGAGGATCATACAGACATTTGTACCATGCAGGTGGATTGGACTACGGTCGCCACCTGCAGTCCCCAGAGGTGCCGAGCAGTCAGCCCAGAACCCCATATGGAAGGGACCCCAGCCTCTCTGGGTACACATAGCAGGGTTCCAAGGTGCGCATGCTGGCTGGTGCTGGAAGTGATTCCGGGGACAAGAGGAGGATACATGTGGGTGATCTCTGGGAGTTACTACAGCTCTCTTGGTGAACCCGTTACAGGTATTATCTGGTAATGGTCTACAAATATGAGTGCTGCAACGTTGTTTTGTTAGGGGTTAGCACTGGAGAAATGGTTAGAAGGTGGTGGTCAGACAGAGGGAAGGGAGAGATGGAAAAATCTGAAAGGGAGCATGATCTGGAGAAAAAAACAGATCAAGTGAGTGTCCCTCGGTGTGTGTAAGGGAATAAGTCCATTGAGAAAGACCAGAAGAGGATGTCAGGGAGAGGAGTTTGTAAAAAGCAATGTTAAAATCGCCCATAAGACAAGGGATATTAGAAAAGAGGAAGAAGGGCAGCCAGGCAGAAAAGTGGTTAAAGAACTGTGAGATAGGACCTGGAGGGTGATATATTACTGCAATCTGAAAAGAGAGTGGAGAGAAAAGGGAGGGAGGGCTTGGTGTATGCTGGAAGGTGCAATGAGGTGAGAGAAGGATGCCTATACCACCACCCTTTCTGCCATCAGGCCTAGGAATGTGCCTGAAGTGTAATCCTCCGAAGGAGACTGCAGCAGAGGCAGTAGTATCATGGGAGGGGATCCAGGTTTCAGTAAGTGCTAGGAGGTTAAAACCATGGGAGAGAAATTGGTCTTGTATACTGAGCGGGCATTGCATAGGGCACAGTGAAAGGCGGGAGGGAGTTTATGGTTGCAGATGATAGGAACGAGATTGTTTACATTGCGCATGTTGGTTGAGTTTAGTGGTTGACCGTGATAGGAATAGGGAAGAATATGTGGGGGACAGAAGTAGCAGAGCAAATACAGGCAGGATTCACATACAAGGGTTTATTGTTTAGGTACTGGAGTAGCCGGAAAGGTAGTGAGATGGAGAGAGAAAAGATTTGGAATAGTTTAATGGCACGTTAAGGGATCCAAAGAGTTGATGCCCTCTACTGGCATATTTAAATAGGTCAGGTGTTTAACTGTCTATATACAGTGAAGGATCCTGTCCGTGATCAGTCTTTTATACATGTAACAAGCTGACATTAGGAGCACTCTCAAAGGAAGTGCTCATAATCTCAGCTTGTCACCTGTATAAAAGACACCTGATCACAGAATTAATCATTCATATTCCAAACTCTCCATGGCCAAGACCAAAGAGCTGTCCAAGGATGTCATGGACAAGATTGTAGACCCACACAAGGCTGGAATGGGCTACAAGACCATCGCAAAGCAGCTTGGTGAGTAGGTGACAACAGTTGGTGCAATTATTTGCAAATGGAAGAAACAAAGTAACTGTCAATCTCCCTCGGTCTGGGGCTCCATGTAAGATCTCACCTCGTGGAGCTTCAATGATCACGAGAATGGTGAGGAATCAGCCCAGAACTACACGGGAGGAACGATGGATGGGGCCATGTACTGTCAAATCTTGGGTGAGAACCTCCTTCCCTCGGCCACAGCATTGAAGATGGGTCTTAGATGGGAATTCCAACATGACAACGACCCAAAACATACGGCCAAGGCAACAAAGGAGTGGCTCAAGAAAAAGCACATTAAGGTGCTGGAGTGGCCTAGCCAATCTCCAGATCTTAATCCCATAGAAAATCTGTGGAGGGAGCTGTGGAGTTGCCAAACATCAGCCTCGAAACCTTAAATGACTTGGAGAGTATCTGCAAAGAGGAGTGGGACAAAGTCCCTCCTGAGATGTGTACAAACCTGGTGGCCAACTACAAGAAACGTCTGACCTCTGTGATTGTCAACAAGAGTTTTGCCACCAAGCACTGGGTCATTTTTTGCAAAGGGGCCAAATACTTATTTCACTGAGTAAAATGCAAATCAATTTATAACTTATTTGAAATGCGTTATTCTGGATTTTTTGTTGTTATTCTGTCTCTCATTGTTCAAATTATAGACTGATCATGTCTTTGTCAGTTGGCAAACATACAAAATCAGCAGGGGATCACATTTTTTTCCTTCACTGTATTATATACATAACACAGGGGTGTGTGGGAGAGGGGCAGGGAGGACACGAAAATAATTCAGTTGTTGTTGGGAAGATGGACGACTGTATTGCAGGCTGTAATATAGAGTTAAATACTGTTAAGGTGGACAAGGGCAGTAAGAGGGCAGATATAGAAGATAAGAGGTTAGTGGAGCAGAAAGATAGAAAGTAAAATATAGCATACATAAGTAGTGACAGGCATGACATAAATTTTACCAAATAAAATATAAAAGGTTACATCTTAATATAAAAATTATATATATATATACTGTATTTGCTCGATTATAAGACAGCCCCCCAAAATCTGAATATTAATTTAGGAAAAAAGGAAAAAGCCTGAATATAAGACGACCCTATAGGAAAAAAGTTTTACTAGTAAATGTTAATTCATGTAAACTATGTAAACTATTTTTTTTAATAAAAGCTATGATTGAGAAAAATGTTTTGTTTTTATTTCCTTTTATTTTCCAAACCTGCCCCCCAGTTATGCCTAGAGTTAACCCTCTAAATGCCACTGTGCCCCATGATATGCATTTTAAGGCTCTATATGCCACTGTGCCTCATGATATGCCTTTTAACCCCCGATGTGCCACTCTGCCTCCAGAAATGTCTTATACCCCTATATGCCACTCTGGCATTTTTTGTACTACAAAAAATGAATTAGAAAAGACTGCTACAAAGTTCTAATGTACATTTAAATATTTCTAAAAGGCATGATTAGTAAAATTGATTGATGAACATGATGAATTAAGAACATTATTAATATTTAAAGAAATTAGAATACATTTTAAACAGCATATTAAATAATAATAGTAAATCAAAATTGCAGGATAAAAATGTGGCATCGATAAGGTGAGATATTTAACGCAATCATATACCTTAAGAAACTTAAAAAACATAAAATGTTGGAAACCAAAGTAATAACTTAGGTATGTATTGATATATATGGACCAATATAAATGAATTATAATGAATGTTAAATAATATATCTATTAAAAAAAATTTTAGTTCATAAAAAACCTTTGTCAAAATCAATATTAAGTTCTTGAACTTAATATTGCGGCGGCGCCCGGCTAAAACAGCTTAGGAAGCAACACAACCCCCTTACCCTGATAGCCTTGTGATTGCTCCCAAGAGCAACCACAAGTACCATCATGTAAATGACATTGCCGCCATTCTCAAGATGGCGTCAACAATAGAAAAATGAAGGAGTTCACAGAGGGTCTATCCAGACCCTCTTGAGAACTCTTGAGCTCCCCCTGCAAGGGAGGGCTTTCCTCCCCGGATCCACGGTCAGCCTCACTTGTGAGGCTTCTGTGGATGCTGCAAAGCTGATCGGGCTTTGTCGTTAAGGGGTTCATAAAATATTTGTGTATTCTTGTCCTGTAGTGTTAGATTTGAAGTGTGTTTTGAGACACCTATCATGTCTTAAATCTTTAACTTGCAAGATGCTTGGGCATAAAACATATTTAATATTTAGAGCTCTCCTAAAAACTAATTTACTTAGTGAACTAATTTACAGATCATTAAGTAATATCGGCCAATGTGTGTTCAACATTTTTTTAATCTTACTTGCCGCAGCATTAAAATTAGTTATAAACAAACAGCTATGAGGCCTATTAGACCTGACTTTGCCTTTTTCTGCCAATAAGTCTTGTCTATCCAGTTTGAAGACATTTTCTTCTGCCTCATCAAAGTGAAGTCCTATAGTTTTTTCTAAAAATGTATTCCTCCATTTTTTTTTTCTTGAAATACATTTTAGAACAATTCTACCTAATCCTTCTATATTGGCCAAATATAATGTTTTTCAGCCATTTACTGTGGTAGCTATTCCTTTTGATATAGCTGTACTTTTTATTGTTTCTCTATTAGCTAAATACATTTATTGAATGTCCACTTATTATGCCTGTGACAGGGCCAGGCTAGCTGGCTCATATGTTCGTGTAAAGTTTAGCCGGGTCATGGAGCACTTTTGTGTCCAGTTCCGTATACCGTGACCCGGTAATATTTTGTATTGTGTTTATTGTGTAACCGACCCAGAGACTGAGTGTGGCTGCAGCTCCAGCCTTCAAAGAGACAATCCTGTAATATGGCTGGGGCTCTTAACCTCTTCAGGACCGGGATTTTGATACTAACGTGTCGCTAAAGGACCGGAGCCGTTTTTGTGTTTTTGCCATGTCTTTCTTCAACTGTAATTTCTCTCTTATCAATTGGTGCACCCACACAAATCATATATTGTTTTTTTCAGCACAAGTAGGGCTTTCATTTTAAACCATATTAAGCTGGGTAGTACATTGTTTTGTTTGAAATAAACTGGAAAAAGTGGGGAAAAAATTTAAAAAACTTATTTTATTACAGTTTTGTATACATACAAATTGTACACACATTGAACCAATGGGAAAAAATTATCCCAAATATATTCATTAAGTTGTCCTGATTTGGAAACCACCCAACATGGCCAGGATTTTTATCTATTTTGACCAGTATAGGGCAAATATTGCAAGGCATGCATCGCGTTTTTGAAATGTAATTTTTTTCAAATTTGGCATGGTAGTCTAATAACTGCAATAGTTGTCACAGATACTGATTATCCCCCCAAAATTATATGTTTATGAAAAGTAGATAAGTCAAGGTGTACAACTAGGGTCATTTTGACGCTTTTCAAACGGATTTTATCGCCAATTGCTGCCAAATTTTGAGGTATTTTTATATATTTTTGGTTTTTTTTGCATATGTGTCAATGTTGCTTTAGATTTTATATTATATTTTGTATAGAATATGTGCAACTGCAGAAAAAAAACACCAAATCCTGTTCACCAACATCCCCCGGTTCCAACAAGGCCTCACATGCATGGTTCATGCATTTTTTGAGGAAGCTATGAGGGCAAAACTGGAACATGCGCATTTTCGTTTTCACATTTGGAATTTTCAGAAATTGGTTTCCTGGGCCCATATCCCATTTGGGACATTTTGGAAGCCCCCCGCTGTAAATTACCCCATAAAAGTATATATTTATGAACATTAGACAAGTCAAGGTGTTCAACTAGGGTAGTTTTGACAGTTTTCAGGTAGCCATTTCTTCACTGATGTCTGCCAAACTTCACAGGGAAATTATTTTACTGCTTTTTTAACGCATACATTTCAATGTTGCACTGAATTTCTTGCACACCATAAGTGCAACAGTGGAAGAAAACACCACATTTCGTTCACCAAGATCCCCTGATTCCAACAAGACCTCACATGCATGGTTCATGCATTTTTTGAGGAAGCTATGAGGGCACAACTGGAACATGTGCATTTACATTTTTTTTAATTTTTTTTTTCATCAGATTACTTGTAAGTGACAGGTTTAGGCCGCTGACATCAATCAGAGAGACCGATCAATAATCAGCGACTTAAAATGTCACCGACAAGTGATCAGGTAATAATTATGATTATTTAATTTATTAATAATTTGTGTTTTTTCATAATTACCCAAGATGACCCCTCTCTCTTTGTAGAGCAGGGTCATCCGTGGGCTGCCATAATGATCCGATCACTCATATTGGCCAGGAGCGATCTGATCAGCCCAGCCCAGCCCAGCATTTGACCTGGAAGCACCCTGCACTTTCAGGTCAGTGCTGTTATTTTTTTTTATTATTATTATTATTATTTTATTAATTTTTTTACATTTTTTTTTTTAACTCTTTCAATGCTGATGCTCCATTGAAGCACAGCATTGACTGATATTTAGTCCCCACAAGCTTGTGGGGACTAATATTAACCCCTGCAATGCTGCGATGGGGGTCATACACAATCGCAGAATTGAAGGGGTTAATTGAGGAAGAGGGGGGGTAGGGGTTAACTGAGGAAGGGTGGGGGGGTCTGGTCTCCACACTTATGTGGAGACCAAAGAACCCTGTCTCCCTGTCCCTGAAACTGCCTCTGGCAGCTGGGACACAATCTCCAATAGACTGGAGATTGTAGGGGAGGAGTCTCTCTGATCAGTCCTACAGGACTGATCAGAGGACTTCTGGGGGGTCGTTTTTGCTGTTGCTGGTCTGCCTGGGCTTCCAGGCAGACCACCAGCAGCAGAGCCCTCTACAAAACGGGAATTAACCCCTTCAATGCCACGATCGCGGCATTGAAGGGGTTAACGCTGCACTGACGCTCTCATGGAGCGATCAGGCAGCAGGGGGGTGTTGGATCAGGTCTCCACACTTGTGTGGGGACCCATTCAACACCCCCCCCCCTTCCCTGAAGCTGCCTGTGGCAGCTGAAACCGCGATTGCAGATTTTTCTGCAATCGCTGTTTCTGCCTACAAAATCACTCCGTGGGAGTGATCGTAGGCTTGGGGGCGGGCTTAGACAGGCTGTGCTGTCTGCCCAGGAGTCCTGGGCAGACAGCAGCAGCAGCGCCCCCACGATCACCGCGATTGTGGTGATGTGGGGGCGTTTTTTGGAGGAGACGTACCTGGTACGTCCCGGTCTACCGGTGACTGTTAACCAGGAAGTACCAGGTACGTCCCGGTACTGAAGGGGTTAATCAGCCAGTACAGCCCTGTCTGCCCCCGCACTACAGGGGGGATAACACAGGTGGGGGAAACCCATTGTATCCCTTAATCCCCTCACCTGATACATCCCCTGTATACTGATGGGATGTGGCTGATGGGATTGGGGGTTGGGTTCGGAACACATTGAATTGAGATTGTATATAAATTCTGTGTGTTTGTAAATAAAAGAGTTCTTGTTTTACTACGAATGGCGGTCTGACTGATCGTGTGGATAGCTGAGTGCTATCCGTATGAGGGACTAACTGGTCATTCGTCAGCCCTCAAACAGGGGTATCCAGCCTTGGGTACGGTGACCCTGTAACAATGCCCCATTGAGGATTCCGTATGAACAGTGTGAAAGTGTAAGTCACATATCCGCCATATTCAAAACGTATACAGAAGCTATAAGTTAACCATGTTGGATAGCGTGGTGACATTTACGAAAATATATACAACGGGATCAAATAATGTAACAGACTAACGGAAAGAACCAAACTATAAACTAGTGGAATATAGGGGGTATAAGGCATATGTGGGGGGCAGTGTGAAATATGGGGGGCAGATGTGGTTAACTCAGGGGATGAGTTTGCAATTAAAAGTTCATCATTCTACAGTGAGGAAGATTATTCAAAAGTGGAAAACATCAAGACAGTGGCCAATTTTCACAGCAGTGATGTCTCAGCAAATTCAACCCAAGATTGTGTAATTCTTTGAGAAATTGCAAAAAAACCCTAAGTTACATCTTAGACTCCACAGGCCTAAATTAGTATGTTAAAGTTCATAACAGTATAATTAGAAAAAGAAGACCCCTCTTCCCTCTAAGAACAACATGGCAGCACAGCTTAGGTTTGCAAAGTTGAATCTAAACAAACCACAAGGCTACTGGAACAATGTGCTTTAGACAGGCAAGACCAAAGTAGAGATGTTTGGCAAAAACCAAACACAGCACATCATCACAAACACCTCATACCATCTGTCAAGCATGGTGGCGGAGGGGTGAAGATTTGGGATGATACAGGTGGCTTTACAAGCTACTGAATCATGAGGTGTGCTTTGTTTTTTCACACACAGCTTCTCCAATTTGGCTTTATTTTTGTTGAATAAATTCATCACACAACGTAATATCATGTGTTGTTCATGAGGCCGTATTTACCTAATTTTTAGAACCTAAGGAACAGATGATATAGTCAGTGTGTCCGTTGGATAGTCTGTATATAGATTTAGAAGTGTGCATGTGCAAAATAGCGGTGTTAGTGTATGTGTCTGTCCGTCAGTTTAGGATGTTAGAGTATCATGTGTGAGCCTAGTGTTAGCAATGGGCTAAGGGCACAATATCAAATCTACTAGTCACAAGAAACTTAACACAATCATTTTGTAATATTGTTAAAAACGTGTATGACATTTGAAAGTTTCAGTGTCCCTAGATCAGACCTCTGGAATACTAAGGAGAGATGGCAATGCAAACTGCTGATATAAACACCCATTTCCGCCTGTGACACAAAAGCTACACACATCAAAACATGTCTGTGAAATTGTAAGTGAAATGTAATCAATCTTGTAGCATGCATCAATGTTTACCCAGAAAAGAGGAAGATTGCAAAGAACACAAGTTGCATCTCTCACCATTTTTAATACTGTTAACAAACAAAATGCGTTGTGTACAGGACTAAACCCAGAACAGGAATTCATTTGTAAAATGTAACATAAAACAAATATAGTATTAGGCTGGTGTTCTTAATAAAGTTTTTTTCTACAGCATAGCCCATGCCCATGAAGGAATGTACAAGACAATTTAAAAAAAAAAAAAAAGCTGGTATGAAAGGAAAGTGAATTGGCACAAATGTATGACTACATGCACAAGAGCAGGTATATACGAATTCAGACATCCATATGGTACTCGCACCATAAAAGGCAGCTGAGTGAATCACAAACACACAGATGTGACTGAGAACAAGACATAAAGAAGTGATATTGGAGGGAAAAATGGGACTCCCAAGATAAATCTTGTTTTGCTACAAATGGATTTGACAAGACAAAAAGATGGTTCTTGATATCTTGGAGCAGTTTAGTATATAAAACAGACAGACACAAAGCTGACTACAGAAAAAAGGAGGCGAGAGAAGGGAATAGTGTCCAGGACTGTTATGGAATGGTGATCTCCCAAGTTAGATATTTTTATCATGGTGAGGTTTGGAGAGGATTCAGGCTACATGGGACTACAGCAAGTACTGTATTGGAGTGGTTATATGAACTGTTGTGGTAGAACAGTGCAGTCCCTTGTGTTGAAGTAAACAGGGGAGAAGCAGGCATGCTAGCTGCTATATAATAGGGGCAAGAACAGTCCAGTCCCTCAAATTAATATATGGAAATAAGAATAGTGGTAATTTTTATAAAGGGAAACAGACAGAAAAAATTAACAGCTCAGAGCTCCAGTCTAATTACAGTCACTTGAAGGCAGCTGTAAGTGCTTAGTAGGGAGGAGGGATCCCTAGATGGGAACAGGAATGGCTTGTGCTTTGAGTGACACCACTCTCCGCATGCAACACAGCTTCAGAATCAGCAAGAGGTATACGTCAAGTTCCCAGGGGAGTATCTAAAAAGAAAATCAAAATAAAATACTACTAACCATGAGTTACGTGATTAGACACATTGTATACAATACACAATTTTTATAATTAAATATTTTAAAACAAGATTCACACAATTTTGTCATATGAAAGACAAGTAATATGTATGTTATCACTGGCAGAGCCCTGTTATTAAGTTTGCTATATTTTATTTTCTAATGACCTTCTGAATGTTGGCATTTTGTGAAGAAATAAAGCCAGATATAATAATACCTGTAAACTCTTAATAATCCATGTAAGTCTCAACTAACCTGCAAGCAAAGGGCATAGGCTAGAGTCCCATATAGCCTCATCAATTAAACCCTGTAAAATGTGTGCTTGAGCTGGTGGGAGAGGGCGCTTTGTTGCGCAAAGGTGGGTGGTCAAATTGAGGTCCCACTACAAGACTAAGATCCAGATCGCCGCACGCTGCAGGGGACCTGGATCCTCCTCTCCGGCAGTTGGTGGGTGTCTGCAACCTCCACTTCTACCGGGGCTTCTATGACATCACATGACCATCCGGTGCTCATTCATAGAAGCTTCGGGGAAGTGCCGACAGCAGCAGCTCAGGTCCTCCACCGGCTGCCCCACTAGACACCAAGGAATCTGGAGCACAGGGAGACGTCTAAAGAAGCACTGGTAAGTCAGGGGAGGGTAAGAGTGGCGTATGGGGGGGCTTCAACCCCTTAACGTCCATTGCCGGGTCAGGCACGTCATACAAAACGGTCAGTTAAAGACCTATGACGTGCCTGACACATCATGAGTCTTATCAACGATCACTTTCTTCGCTTAAACGGTGTTGCTGTAATGCCTCGATGTCGAGGCATTCGGCAACACCGAGATCGGCATCATGAGCCATATCTGGACCCTCCCCGTGGGCGTCAACATCCGCCATACACTGTATGGCAGCGGACGCCCGTTTTAAAAGTTTAGGAGGCGATCAACGATCACCTCCTAAACTTCAATGGTGTTGCTGAAATGCCTCGATCATGAGGCATTCAGCGACACCAAACACTTACCCCAGGACGGGCTGTGACCGCTCCGGAGAGTGGTCACAGCCGCCACTGCAAGTGATCTTCGCCATCGACAAGATGGCGGCCGCCCTGTAAAAAAAACAAACAAGTTGAACAAGTTCGCTAGATGACCCTCTAGAGCAGGGGTCCTCAAACTACGGCCCGCGGGCCACATGCGGCCCGCGGAGCGCATTTACCCGGCCCGCCGGGTGTTTTTGCCTGAGGACATCCATGTGTTCCGAAAGATGCTTTCTGTTGAACACAAGGATGCCTCTGTGAAGTCCCTGCGGCACGCGTTTACTTTAAAAACGCGGGGACCGCCGGGAGCAGGCCCACGCAGGGACGTCACTGACGTCCCATGCGTGCACCCATGGCAACCGAGTGAAACAGCCGGCACCAGCAAGCGGCTTTTAAACACTGATGCGGAGGAGAGAGAGGGCCGCCTAGCAACCGTTCGGCGCCCCTCGTTCTCCCCCGCATCAAAAAAAGAAGACAGCCTTTAAAAGCCGCTCGCTGGTGCCCGCTGCTTCACTGCTGGGTGCCGAAATATGACGTCATATTACGGCGCTCAGCAGTGAAGCAGCGGGCACCAGCGAGCGGTGCAGGAAGAAAGAAGCATCGTGCTCCCGTCGCTGGACTTCAAGGTGAGGGGGGGGTATATAATGGCTAGGGGGGAGAGGGTATATAGTGGGTAGGGGGGAGAGGGTATATAGTGGGTGGGGGGGAGGATATATAATGGGTAAGGGGGGAGAGGATATATAATGGGTAAGGGGGGAGAGGATATATAGTGGGTGAGGGGGGGATATATAGTGGGTAAGGGGGGGAGGATATATAGTGGGTAAGGGGGGGGAGGATATATAGTGGGTAAGGGGGGAGAGGATATATAGTGGGTAGGGGGGAGAGGGTATATAGTGGGTGGGGGGATATATAGTGGCTAGGGGGGGAGGGTATATTTGTTGATTTAACTTTACTTGTTCTTCATTTTAAATATTGTATTTATTCCCGTTTTGTTTCTTCACTTCAAAATAAGATATATGCAGTGTGCATAGGTATTTGTTCATATTTTTTTTTTTTTTTTTTTTTTTTTTAACTATAGTCCGGCCCTCCAACGGTCTGAGGGACCGTGAACTGGCCCCCTGTTTGAGGACCCCTTCTCTAGAGAACTCTGGCTCCACTTGCAGGTTGAATACAGGTACTGCATTCAACCATACTTTCTGGAGCCCAGCTTTCTAACCACTATGTGATTAGTAAAATATAAAAAAAAATAAAAAACGGGAAAAAAAAAAGCTTAAAAAAAATGGTAACATTTAAAAATTATTATGCATCAGAGGAACCATCCAGTTCCAGCAAAAAAAAAGTCCAAAAAGAATAAAATAAATAAAATTAAAAAAAAGTTTATTATTATGAGCAAGCGCTAAAATTAGCGCTGTATCTTCCCAAAAATCCTGACATGGAAAAACTTTAATAAAAGCATTTCAAATACCCAAGGGGTGTCTAATTTAAAAAAATGAATGGTTTTATGGGGTAAATTGGAGTGGCCGGGCTCAAAGACTGACCAAAATGGGGGAAAAAAAAGCTCACTTCCAAAATGTGGCATTTTAACCCCAAACACCAGACAAACCCATGCATGTGGGGTATCAGTGTACTCGGGAGATGTTTCTGAACACACATTGGGGTGTTTGATAGTGACGTATACCTGGAGCAATAAATTTATACCCAAAGTACAATTTGTGTGAAAAAAATACTACCACAAAGTATGGCAAAGGCTGGTGGTAGAATCTCATGCATGAAAAGGGTTAAATATCATTTTAAATACCTTGGGGTGTCTAGTTTTCAAAAATATATGGTTTGATGGGGTAAATTGTAGTGGCCAGGCTTAAAGATAGGGCATAGGCACAGACTGACCAAAATAGGGAAAAAAAGCGCACTTCCCAAATGTGGCCCTTTAACCCCCAAACAGCACTCAACCCCATGCATGTGGGGTATCAGTGTACTCGGGAGATGTTGCTGAACACACATTGGGGTGTTGTTTGATAGTGACGTATACCTGGAGCTATAAATTAATACCCAAATACTACCACAAAGTGTGGCAAAGGCTAGTGGTAGAATCTCATGCATGGAAAGGGTTAAAATACTAGCATTTGAAATACGTTGGGGTGTCTAGTTTTCAAAAATATATGGTTTGATGGGGTAAATTGAATTAGCTGGCTTCAAAGATGGTCCTATTAGGACATGGGGGCAGTAGGACCAGATGTAAAAGATCCAAGTTAAAAAATGTGCACTTCCTAAATGTGGCGTTTTACCTCCCAAACAACCAGACAAACACACCCATGTGGGGTATCACTGCACTTGGGAGATGTTGCTGAAAATATATTGGGGTGTTGTTTGATAGTGACGTATAACCAAGAACTGTAAATCCATACCTGAAGCGCAATTTTAGTGATAAAAACCACAAAATATATTACTACCACAAAGTTTGACGAAGACTGGTGGTAGAATTAGTGCATGGAAAAAGTTAAAATTCTAGCATTTGAAATACCCTGGGGTGTCTAGTTTTCAAAAATATATGATTTGATGGGGTAAATTGCATTGGCCGGCTTCAAAGATACCCGAAATGGCACATGGGGGGAAGAATTACCAGAATGAAATAGCAAAACGCTACTTGTACTTATTGCTCCATAGCGTGCAGAAAAAAGCAAAAAAACATAAAAACATTCCGTATTTCTAAACTCAGGACAAATAGTAGAATCTATTTAGTAGGTTTTTTTCATTAGATTTTTTGAATGAGTATAAGATTTTTTGGGTAAAAGTCAGAAAGTGGTTTTTTTTTTTACATTTTTCATCTTATTTTATTATTTTTATTATTTTTTTATGGGAAGAAAGCCCTTCTTGTCCTGAAAAAAATATATAATTTGTGTGGGTTCACTAAATGAGTGAGGAGAAAATTACATCTAAACATGAGCGCCGCAAAAGTGTTAAAACAGCCTCGGTCCCAATGGTACAAAAGGTAAAACACAGCCTGGTCCTTAAGAGGTTAAAGGGCTTTCTGGAGGCAGAGTAGCATACAGTGGTTAAAAAGAATATCACGGTGGCAGAGTGTCATATAGGGGGGTTAAAAGGAATATCAGCGAGGCAGAGTGTCATATAGGAGGTTAAAAGGAATATCAGGGCGGCAGAGTGGCATATAGGGGGGTATAAGGCATTTCTGGGGGGCAGAGTGGCATATAGGTGGGTTAAAAGGCATATCTGGCAGGCAGAGTGCCATATAGGGGGTATAAGGCATATGGGGGGCAGATGTGCATAACTGGGGCAGGTTGAAAAATAAAAGGAAATAAAAAAAATGCATTTTTCTCAATCATAGTTTGTATTAAATATGAAAAAATTGTTTACATGTGAATTAATATTTACTAGTAAAACTTTCTTATAGGGTAGTCTTATATTCAGGCTTTTTTTCCTAAATTAATATAAACATTTTAGGGGGGGGCTTTTTATAATCAAGCAAATACGGTATATTCTATTTCCTGCTAATTTAATGGAAAATTGATCTTTAAAAGTTATGCACTGTGTTTTAGACAGCTTCAGGAGTCTTGCTTGTCAACCTAAATGCACAAGTGTGAAGAGAATCCATGTGTCTTACAAGCACATACAAAAAAAATCCTTTTAAACGCATAATGCAGGGAAATTGTAGCATCCGAAGTAAACTGTCAGCTAAATCAGTATTCAGGCAGTTTTGCATTTAGAGTTTGCTGGCTGGTAAGTGGAAATATGTTGCTTTGTTTACTAAATGGCTGAAACGGTGTACAATTTGTAACAGCTTACATACTTGGTAAAGTTCTTTTACTTAAAATGAATATGGGCAAAGTGAAGTTCTCAAAGCGTAATGGATGCTGGACCCTCGTTTTATAAAGATTATTTGGACTGCTATTTTACATTGATTTAGAGGGGTTGTAATATTTTGTACATTCACCCTCTTGTTGCCATTTGTAAGTGTATTAAGAACGGCTCATTGTCTAGTCTATTGTTCAAGTAGAGATTAGTAAAACTGGTAAAACCACCAGGTTGAGAGAGACTAATGTCATGTGAGACAAAATATTTGCCTCCTGTTTTCAGTAAAAGTCATATTACCCAATGTTTTTCTGATAGTATTTTCTATAAGGGTTATTAACTATAGCGGGAATATGCAGGTGAGTTGTGGTTGTAGCGCAATGACATCACTACACATTGCTTACTCCTGCAAGAAGGGCTGAACCTATCCTGCATAGTGCATAGCTGAATCAATAAGTTTTTTAAAAGTCATCTCAGAACAGTAGGCAGGGCGAGCTCAGCCACTCTTGCAGGATAAACTTGCCAAAGATGTTTACTTTTCATATATAATGAATTCAGTAAGTTGAAACTCCCGCTTCAAATGATAAACCCAAATTAAAATTGCTGTAAAAGCAGTGACAGAAGATGTCAGGAAGCGGATCCGAGTGCAATTACTACGTGACTGTCACGGAAGCCTCCGTGCCATGGGCTTTTGGAGGGGACCGAGTACCAGCCTTCTTCCTACAGATTATGGGCTCTGGTATGGAGTGCCACGTTTCCAAAGTACAAAAGATTCTAAAGACTGTGGACCCATTAACGTAAGTTATCCCTCCTACACATAAATTGGCAGCTTGAGCCAGTAATTCTACTCCTTGCCGACAACCTTAACTCCTGTTCGCATTCATACCTTTCCCGGTTTATATGGCAGCATTTTCGGGTTATGTATATGTCCTGTGTAGTCTGTAGTTGTAGTCTATACAATCAAATCAATATCTCTGCTACAAGTCATTTTGTGAAATTTCTGCCCTGCTAGATCTGTCTAGACAGATGGACCAAGCAGTTTTTTTATTTTTTGTACTCTTTGTGACCAAGGCTTTTTTCGCGAGCTCATGTTTAACGGTAATTTTCTCCTCAAGTTATATATTGTTTGGTTTATTTTAGGACAAGAAGGGCTTTCTTTAGATACCATTTTTTGATCATATCTTATTTCCCATTAAAAAAAAAAGATGACAAATTGAAAAACAAAAACAAATTTTCTGACTTTTACCCGAAAAATCTTTTACTCGAAAAATCTTTTACTCATCCAAAAAAGCTAATGAAAAAAACCTGCTAAATAGATTCTGCTATTTATGCCCCATGTGCTATTTCGGGTATCTTTGAAGCCAGCCAATGCAATTTACCCCATCAACAGATATATTTTTGAAAACTTTCAAATGCTAGTATTTTAACCCTTTCCATGCATGGGATTCTACCACCAGCAATTGCCAAAGTTTGTGGTAGTAATTTTTTTTTTTTTACACAAATTGTACTTCGGGTATAAATTTCCAGCTCCAGGTATACATCACTATCACCCCAATGTATGTTCAGCAACATCTTCCGAGTACAGTGATACCACCCATGCATGGGTTTGTCTGGTTTGGGGGTTAAAAAGCTACATTTCGGAAGTGTGCTTTTCTTTCCCCATTTTAGTGAGTCCAATTTACCCCATCAAACCATTCATATATTTTTTTTTTAAATTAGACACCCCTTGGGTATTTGAAATGCTTTTACTTTAACTTTATTTTTTAATTTTATTTTATTCTTTGACTTTTTTTTTTTACATTTTGCTGGAACTGGATGGCTCCTCTGATGCCTAATAATTTGTAAATGTTACCATTTTTTATTTTATTTTTACATTTTTTTAAATATCTTACTAATCAGTACCTGTACTCAACCTGCAAGTGGAGCCAGAGTTCTCTAGAGGGTCTGGAGACCCTCTGGTGAACTTTCCAAGTTTTTTTTTTTTTTTACAGGACGGCCGCCATCTCACGAGTGTCTCAAACACCCTTTGGGTATTTGAAATGTTTTGTTTATTTATTTTTTAACTCTTTCCATGTCAGGAATGTTACCACTTTTTTTTTAATATTTTTTTTTTTTAACTATTTTTATTTTTTCCATGGTTTTTTTTATTTTTATTATTCTTCTTTGAATACTTTACTAATCACATTGTGATTAAAAAGCTGGGCTCCATTGACTTGCATGTTTGAATGCAGTTCCCGTATTCAACCTGCAAGGGGAGCCAAAGTTCGCAGGAGGGCCTGGAGAAACCCTCTCGGAAATTTTTTTTTTTTTTTTTTAAAGGACGTGCCATCTTGTGAGTGGCAAAATCTCTCACAGTGGCGGTTGTGACCACACTCCGGAAAGGTCACAGCGGATCCTGGGGTGGGTGTTCTGCATTTCAGCGACACCATTGAAGATTAGAAGCCGATCGTTGACCGCTTCAAACTTTTAAAACGGGTGTCCACCATCATTCAGTGTATGGTGGACGTTGACACCCCAGGCAGGGGCCAGACATGGCACCTAATGCTAATCTCTGTGTTGCTGAATGCCTCGATATTGAGGCGTTACAGCAACACTGTTTAAGCGAAGAAAGCTATCGTTTTCTAAGCTTGTTTAATGACATGACGTGCCAAGCACGTCATTGGTCGTTAAATGACCGTTTTTGTGTGATGTGCCTGGCCCGTCAAAGGTCGTTAAGGCATTAAAAATGTTTTTTTTGACAAAGAAACTGCAGCCATCATAAGCACCGTTTAAATTTTTGGTTTATTTGGATGCATTGGAATCCCTTCTATGCATTTGCTTTTTTTCTCAACCCAAAGCAATTTGCACTGTAGGATGTATGCTCAGCTGAAAGCATGCAATAGTGTGCATGCATGTCAGATCTAGCTCCAGTCAGCCATCTTCAGTCCTAGCTCAAAGCAGAGTTCCTGACCCCTGCTCCCCCCCCCCATGTACATGTGCAGAAAGGCCCCACACCAATATTAATGGGAGTGCTTTCCTGACAGTGACTGGCTGTTTCAAGCTAAAAATGGAGCAAGATATGTTGCAAAGTGCAATGCACTATGCTGCAGCATTTTCAGCAGGTAAGTGGGTTTTCTTACTTTAGTATGTGTTCTTTGTAGGTGGAGCATTTTATAATGTTCCTTTTAAGACATTTAACAAAGAAACTGCAAAAATCTCATTAAAACTGTTACTTTTCTGTGACTTAATCTCATAAAATCTATCTTCTTAACATGCTAAGTTTTGTCAAGTGAAACCTTTATGCATGCAGTCTTACCGCTAGCCTAGTACAGTCCACATTCCATGAGATTGCTCTTAATGATGACATCTGTCACTGCATCAAACACAAACTGCACATTTTTTGTGTCTGTGGCACATGTGAAATGTGTGTAAATCTCTTTTGTGTCTTTCCTTCGATTGAGGTCCTCAAACTGACATTGAATGTAAGCAGCGGCCTCTTCATAGGTGTTAGATCCTGCAGTCGGTTACAAAAAAAGTTGCCTTGTTAGCAAGGTGAATGATGAAAACACACTAAGATTTTCACATTGTGTGTGCTTTACTATAAACATTTGGGTATATGTCCACCTGTGTGGAGTTGAAGAAATGTCACATACCTGAGTATTCTGGGTAGCAGATAGTCAATGGACTCCTAGGGATCTTCTCTTCAAACAAGTCCTTCTTATTGAGGAAGAGTATGATTGAGGTGTCTATAAACCACTTGTTGTTGCAAATGCTGTCAAAAAGTTTCATGCTTTCATGCATTCGATTCTGAGGGGAATGTAACACATTAAAGTTAAAGCACTGTGCGCTGCTGTGAAAGTCAATATATGCCACACAATTTATCCTTCGTTTGTTAATTAGTATTTCCTGTTAAACCAGGGTTTGACAAATGCCAAGAAGCCATCTCTCCTAGAGTTTTAGATGGGGCTCCTAACTTTTTAATGTTCAATCGCTGTGCAGAAATTGAACATTAGACCGCTTCTCGCCACAAAGGCATTGGCAGCTGTTTAATGAGAACAGGCCTGATTGTTCCATATGTGTTAACCAGAACATACATTGTTGAGGGTACTTGATCATGACAACTACTGATAATAAAATTGAAAGAAAAAAAATGGATTACACAATTTTCAAATTATGTCCACCATTCTCACCATTTCTTCATCCTCTGCCAGCAATAGGTCATAATCACTGAGTGCCACACAGAAAATGATTGCAGTAACTCCTTCAAAGCAATGAATCCATTTCTTTCTTTCTGACCTCTGACCGCCAACATCAAACATTCTGTGATGTAAACAATACAATATTAATGTTCAGGTTAAGGTGCACAGAATTGACAATACGCAGAAGCCATAATTTAAGTGCTGGCTTAAGCTCACAGTTAAAGATGTTAAAGGGCTGATGCAGTGGCTCACTTAAAGTACAGGTCCTTGAAGGTAAAATGAGTCTCCACAATGCCTGTTGTTTTGACACGCGTCCTGAGCACATCCTGCTGGGTTGGAATGTAGCTGGCCTGAGAGATCCTATCCAAGTCATTTAGATAACTGCAGAAAAGAGACATTAAAATATTAGATATCTGGTCAGCAATTTCTAACTTGGTGTTATAATTGGCAAATATTACATTTATGGCTACAATCCATTCAACAGCATAAATTGAGCAAAGTGCGGATTGTATTTCCAGGATCATACACAATCCCCCTCTATGCATTTGCCCCTTTGTCTGTTCCCACCGGCAGCTGTTTTCCTTGCAATAGATGTGTTTGACTGAACATTTTTCTTTACATGTGCCATCTTTATCACCAGTCAGGTCCAGCACAATAAATATGTCAAATGTAAGGAAATGACCAGGGTTTTCAGAGTATGTTATTCTTATTAGTTTTCAAGACCGCTCAAAACGTTTAAGCCTGCTTCACTTTGGGTGAATTCACACATCAGTTGGTCACTCTTATAAAATATCAGTTGAAGAAAAAAAAAAAAGCTAACGTATTTGCTCGATAAGACGACCCCCCAAAATCTGAATATTAAAAATCCTGAATAAAAGACTACCCTATAGGAAAATTTTTTTACTAGTAAATATTAATATAAACTATGTTTTCATATTTAATAAAAGCTATGATTGAGAAAAATATTTTTTGTTTTTATTTCCTTTTATTTGCCAACCTGCCCCCCCAGTTATGCACATCTGCCCCCAGGCTTGCCACTCTTCCCCCAGAAATGCCTTATACCCCCCTATATGCCACTGTGCTCCATGATATGCCTTATACACCTATATGCCACTCTGGCATATAGGGGGTTAAAAGGTATGCCATGGGGCACAGTGGCATATAGGGGGTTAAAAGGCATTTCTGGAGGCATGTATACATATATGATTGCTAACAGCAATCACACTCCTATCATGCCCAGGCAGCCAGTACATGCTGGAACCTGGGCATGATAGGAGTGTGATTACAGCCTCCCTATGCCATGCTACCCCCCCTCTGTACACATCCATGCTATCACACACACACTCATTCACAAACATTTAAATACTCCCTTAACGCATACTTGCTCATAAACCCTCCCCCATCCCTTACCTGAACTGCAGATCTCTCACTCGCAGACTTCTGCAGGGGCCCAGCTTCTTCCCTCTGCAACTTCTCTTGTCCCACCCCTAGAGGAAGAAGGAGGGGAGCAGAGGCACGTGATGTGCATTCACGTGACTCTGCTAGGCTCCTGTTCTCCTGGCCGGTACAAGAGACGCTGCTCGCACAATGTGCGACCAAAGCACCGGTAAGCAGCCTGGCCCTATTTGAGGTCTGATTAGAAGACAACCTCGATTATAAGACGAGGGGTATTTTTCAGAGCATTTACTCTGGAAAAAAAAGTCTTATAATCGAGCAAATATAGTAATTTCTTGCACCAAGGTACAGAATTTCCTTAAAGCATTTTGAATTTCAGATCGTGCTTTGGTTTTAGGAGTCGGATTCAAAGCACTCTGACACCAATTCGGAACTCAGGATATGTCCAAGCATCTAAATGCACTCTTTACCCTAACACAGATAAATTATCTCCTGTTACTACTTTTAGCACAAACTGTAGTACTCTTACTCACTACGAAGCAGAGTCATTTAGCTGGTATTCACGAGACCGACTGAAACAGGCCTGCACACCACTGTCTTTCCACAGTCTCCAAATTACACCTGCAAGCTCAGGGGACATCACACCTTCTTCTGCACTGCTTGCCAACACAAAGAGCTGTCTAGCATCATCCTAGAAAGAAAGAATACAATTTGTGTCTATTTTACCTCCATAAAGCAGAGAACAATGGTGGTCATTGACCTCAACAGTATAACTACTTTCCCTGACCTCTCTCGTACCCTTTCCATGCTTCCCGTTTGGCAGATGTCAAGACTCACCAGACAGGAATAATCACACACACATACTGGGAATTGAAGGTTACCGCCCTATAATTAATACTTACAGCTCTGGCCACGTCCCCAAAATCAATTTTCAGCCTCCCCATTGCTCGGATGATAGCGATGATGGACTGGATAGTGTTACTGTACACAACCACTTTGTATTGCCTGCACTCCTCTTCAGAGTATCCATCTTCATGGATGATTCTAAAATCAAAGATATTCCAATTATTATTTTAAACAATTCACTCCAGAATGGGACAGCACATTTTGTGTATTTTGAAGTGTGTTATGTATTTTGCTGGGTCAAAACTTAATTAAGGAGTGACATACGCCTCCAATACCTCAGAGGACTTGTCTTCATATCTGATAGACATTGTAAACCTCATAGAGATTCTATGTGACTACCTATCAAGTCAAGTTCACCAAATGGTGCAAAAAAAAAAAAAAAGGGAAAATGTTCAATGTTAAGAAGTACCCATTAAGAAGTACCCATCAGCATACAAAAAGATAACTTAAAGACTTGTGGTAGGTTAAAACTACCTGTACATTGTGATAGCAAATGTTTAAGAAAAAAGTATTCCACCCAGCAGTCGACTTACGTATTACTTTATATATGAAATATCATACCTTCCTGCAATTGCCTTTCTTTAAGTACTAAGGGTCAGTATTGTAAACGAAAGCAAATGAACATTTTAATCACAAAACAACCATTCACAACGGACTGCTTGATGAACACACTGAAGACTACTTACTTCATCTGTTTCACAATGGTGCTTTTTCCTGATTCTCCCGCACCTGGAAAAAAAAATCAGATTGAAATTCATCCCCAAATTCAACAACCATTTCATTTACAGGTCACCATTCCCCAGAAATGTATGGATTCTGAACTTTAACATCCAAAACAGGGATCAATAACTTCCAGCTTGCCAAGTTACTCTAGGCATTGCATTCTACACCTAGGGCTTCACCTATATAAATGATAAATATTAAGAAGAGACACACAAACTGTATTGTACACTATAATATGCAAATTCGCAGTACGATAGGAACCTTTGAAAGTCCAACATACAGTGTTGGCAATGCTCAGAACCTCTCCTTTTTTCTCTCATTTGAAGATTTGTTTTGTGCCAAGAGCTGGAAGAGTGCTGCGTATAGTAGATTGGTAAAGTATCAATTTTATTTATTGGCTTTTTCATCTCTGGTGTGGTGTTAGTGTTTTTGTTTTGGTTTAACCCCTTCAGTCCCAGGGGTTTTTGGAACCTTAAGTCATGGAGCAATTTTGCCATTTTTGTGGTATGTCGGTTCAGCGATTATTCTCTTTTCCTGCGAATAGTGTAAACTATATATTGTTTTTTCAAGGAGAGATAGAGCTTTCTTTTGATACCATAGATAGACGATTAGCTGAAAACCTCATTTTTTATTAATTTCCCTCAATCCTCACAAAACTAGGTACATAGATGGAAAATCCCCTCCAAATTTATCAATTCAGGTGCCCTGATTTCAGAAAGACGCACCTTTTTCGAAAATGTTGGGGTCTAAACACTGGGTGCGTCTTATACAGTGGTTGTAGATTGTAGTTACTACTTCCCAGTACCTCCCTGCAGTCACACTGCCGATTAGACCCGCCCCTTTCCGATTCATTGTCGGTTGGCCCCACCCCTTTCGTTATAGCGTGCACACTGCTCAGACAGCAACTCATCTAACAGTAAGTATAAAATTTATATTTGGGCTGCCCCCCCCGACTTACCAATGCACCCCTAGACTCCCTGACGTACGTCTGCGCGATGCGTGTAGACAACCTGTGCTGCTGCTCGTCACATGCGTTTCTATGCCGGCTGGGGGAAGTCTGCACAATGCGCGTAGACAACCTCCACTGCTGCCAGCACTGCCGCTGGGGACTATAAGGTAGAGCACCGGAAGGTCATGTCATGCTGGTGCTCCTTCATAGAAGCCCCGGAGTAAGTGCTGGCAGCTTGTATGACTGTACAAGTCATACATTGAACATACATTGGGGTGTTGTTTGACAGTGACATATACCAGAACCTGTATATCTATAACTAAAGTACAATTTGTGTGAAAAAAAAAAAAAAAAATTACTATTACAAAGTTTGACAAAGATGGCCAGAAGGGCGGAGGAGTGTTTAAACTAGGTAAAGGGGGGGAGGGAAACTACAATATAGAAGGGGAAGATGGTGTAGATAGAAAGCTGGGGCTTATAAATGTACCTGGGGGTGGAGCGGAGGGAGGGGTTAGAATAGTCAATAGGGATAGGCTTCATAGGGAAAAAAACCATACACCTCTAAATTGTATGCTTACTAATGCCAGAAGTCTGACCAATAAAACTGACGAACTGGAGTTAATAATGTCTGAAGAAAACTATGACATAGTGGGTATAACAGAGACATGGTTGGATGATAGCTATGACTGGGCGGTTAACATACAGGGTTATAGTCTATTCAGGAAGGATCGAAAAAAACGAAAAGGGGGAGGAGTTTGCCTTTATGTAAAGTCCAGCCTAAAGGCCACACTGCGGGAGAATATATGTGAGGGAAATGATAATGTGGAGTCATTATGGGTAGAAATATATGGAAAGAAAAATAATAAAATACTGATCGGGGTTTGCTATAAGCCACCAAATACAATGGAAGCAGCAGAAGATCAATTATTAAAGCAAATAAACAAGGCAGCAAATCACAATGAGGTGGTTATTATGGGGGACTTTAACTATCCCGACATAAACTGGGAAACAGAGACCTGTGAATCTCATAAAGGAAACCGGTTTCTGACTATAAGTAAGGATAATTATCTGTCCCAAATGGTACAGGACCCGACCAGAGGGGGCGCCCTACTGGACTTAATATTGACCAACAGACCTGACAGAGTAACTAATGTGCAGGTCAGGGGGCATCTAGGAAATAGTGATCACAATATGATACATTATAACTTGTCCTTCAATATGGGAACTCTTAGAGGAGCCACAAGAACCATGAACTTTAGGAAGGCAAAGTTTGATCAACTAAGAGAAGCCCTTAACACTGTAAATTGGGAAAATGTCCTCAAAAACAAGAGTACAGACACTCAATGGGAGATTTTTAAGGATATCTTAAATTCTCAATGTGAAAGGTACATACCGTATGGGAATAAAAGAGTCAGGAACAAGAGAAAACCAATGTGGATAAATAAAAATGTAAAGGGGGTAATAAATGGCAAAAAAAAGGCATTTAAGCTACTAAAACAGGAAGGCAGTGAGGAAGCACTAAAAAGCTATCGGGAAAAAAATAAAATATGTAAAAATCAGATAAAAGCAGCAAAAGTGGAGACAGAAAGACTCATTGCCAAAGAGAGTAAGACAAACCCCAAAATGTTCTTTAACTATATAAATAGTAAAAAGGTTAAAAATGAAAGCGTTGGCCCCTTAAAAAGTAATGAGGGAGAAGTTATAGACGGGGATCAGGAAAAAGCTAATCTATTAAATATATTCTTCTCTGCTGTATTCACAGAGGAAAATGAAATGCCAGGTAATATACAGCAGGATGAGATAACTGCCCCAGTACATGTCGCCTGTCTAACCCAGGAAGAAGTGCAGTGCCGCCTAAAAAAAATCAAAATAGACAAATCACCAGGTCCAGATGGCATTCACCCCCGCGTTCTAAGGGAGTTAAGTAATGTAATAGACAGACCCCTATTTCTAATATTCAAGGACTCTATAGTGACAGGGTCTGTTCCCCAGGACTGGCGCATAGCAAATGTTGTGCCAATATTCAAAAAGGGGACAAAAAGTGACCCGGGGAATTATAGGCCTGTTAGTTTAACTTCTGTTGTGTGTAAACTGTTTGAGGGTTTCCTAAGAGATGCTATTTTGGAGTATCTCAATGAAAATAAGTGTATGACTCCATATCAGCATGGGTTTACAAGGGATCGGTCCTGTCAAACTAACCTGATCAGCTTTTATGAGGAGGTGAGCTCAAGACTGGATCGGGGTGAATCGCTGGATGTCGTATATCTTGATTTTTCCAAAGCATTTGATACGGTGCCACATAAAAGGCTGGTACATAAAATGAGAATGCTTGGGCTGGGGGAGAATGTGTGTATGTGGGTAAGTAACTGGCTCAGTGATAGGAAACAGAGGGTGGTTATTAATGGTACATACTCTGAGTGGGTTACTGTTGCTAGTGGGGTACCACAGGGGTCAGTTTTGGTTCCTATTCTTTTTAATATATTTATTAATGACCTTGTAGAGGGATTGTATAGTAAAGTATCAATCTTTGCAGACGATACTAAGCTCTGTAACGTGGTTAACACAATAGAGGACAGTGCACGATTACAAATGGATCTGCATAGGTTGGAGGCTTGGGCTGGGATGTGGCAGATGAGGTTCAACACAGATAAATGTAAGGTTATGCACATGGGGAAGAAAAATCCAGGCTGGGAATATGTATTAAATGGGAAAACACTGGGGACGACTGACATGGAAAAGGACTTAGGAGTTTTAGTTAACAGTAAATTTACCTGTAGCAACCAGTGTCAGGCAGCTGCTGCTAAGGCAAATAAAATCATGGGGTGCATCAAAAGGGGCATAGATGCCCACGACAAGGAAATAATTCTACCACTGTACAAGTCACTAGTCAGACCACACATGGAATACTGTGTACAGTACTGGGCACCAGTGTACAAGAAAGATATAGTGGAGCTGGAGAGGGTTCAAAGACGGGCAACCAGAGTAATAAGGCGAATGGGAGGACTACAGTACCCAGAAAGATTATCAGAATTAGGGTTATTTAGTTTGGAAAAAAGACGGCTTAGGGGGGATTTAATAACTATGTATAAATATATAAGGGGACAGTACAGAGATCACTCCCAGGACCTATTTATACCCAGGACTGTATCTATAACAAGGGGACATCCTCTACGGTTGGAGGAAAGAAGGTTTCTACACCAGCACAGACGGGGGTTCTTTACAGTAAGAGCGGTGAGATTATGGAACTCTCTGCCAGAGGAAGTGGTTATGGCAAACTCAATAAAAGAGTTCAAAAGGAGCCTGGACGTGTTTCTTGAAAGCAATAATATTACAAGTTATGGATATTAGATTAATAGGGACAGAACGTTGATCCAGGGATTTATTCTGATTGCCATATTTGGAGTCGGGAAGGAATTTTCCCCCTGGTATGGGGCAATTGGCATCTGCTTCATAAGGGTTTTTTTGCCTTCCTCTGGATCAACACAGTAGGGACACAATATGTATATAGGTTGAACTTGATGGACTTTGGTCTTTTTTCAACCTTATGAACTATGTTACTAAAGTGTAGTTCTATAATTGGTGCATGGAAAGGGTTAAAATAACAGCATTTGGAATACCCTGGGGTGTCTAGTTTTCAAAAATATATGGTTTGAATGGGTTAAATTGAGTTAACCCGCTTCAAAGATATTCCAAAGAGGAGATGGAGGCCGAATGACCAAATGACCACCTGGATTACGCATGCCCCAAAAGTAGCCTTTTACCAGCCAAACAATCTGACAAACCCATGCATGTGGGGTATCGCTGTACTCAGGAGATGTTCCTGAACACATATTGGGGGGTTGTTTGACAGTGACATATACCAGGACCTGTATATCTATAACTAAAATACAATTTGTGTGGAAAAAAAAATAAAAAAAATTACTATTACAAAGTTTCACAAAGTGTAGTTCTATAATTGGTGCATGGAAAGGGTTAAAATAACAGCATTTGGAATACCCTGGGGTGTCTAGTTTTCAAAAATATATGGTTTGAATGGGTTAAATTGAGTTAACCGGCTTCAAAGATATTCCTAAGAGGAGATAGAGGCAGACTGACCAGATTTGTTAAAAAAGATTTGGAAATCATAAAACGCTGCTTGTACTTATTGCCCTATAACTTACAAAAAACAGCAAAAAAACATAAAAACATTGGGTATTTCTAAACTCAGAACAAGTAGTAGAATCTATTTAGCTAGTTTTTTTACTTGCTTTTTTAGGTGAGTAAAAGATTTTTCAAATAAAAGTCATAAAATGTGTTTTTTGTCAATTTTTCACCATGTTTTTTTTATTTTTTTTTTATAGTAAATAAGATGATACGATCAAAATAATGGTATCTGAAGAAAGCCCATCTTGTCCTGAAAAAAACAATATATAACTTATGTGGGTACACTAAATGGGTGAGGAGAAAATTACATCTGAACACAAGCACCACAAAAGTGTCAAAACAGCCTCGGTCCCACAGGGTACAAAACGAAAAATTAGCCCGGTCCTTAACCCGGTCAGACCATATATTTTTGAAAACTAGACACCCCAGGGTATTCCAAATGCTGTTATTTTAACCCTTTCCATGCACCAATTATAGAACTACACTTTGTCAAACTTTGTAATAGTAATTTTTTTAATTTTTTTTTTCACACAAATTGTAATTTAGTTATAGATATACAGGTTCTGGTATATGTCACTGTCAAACAACCCCCAATATGTGTTCAGGAACATCTCCTGAGTACAGCGATACCCCACATGCATGGGTTTGTCAGATTATTTGGCTGGTAAAAGGCTACTTTTGGGGCATGCGTAATCCAGGTGGTCATTTGGTCAGTCTGCCTCCATCTCCTCTTTGGAATACCTTTGAAGCGGGTTAACTCAATTTAACCCATTCAAACCATATATTTTTGAAAACTAGACACCCCAGGGTATTCCAAATGCTGTTATTTTAACCCTTTCCATGCACCAATTATAGAACTACACTTTGTCAAACTTTGTAATAGTAATTATTTATTTATTTTTTCACACAAATTGTACTTTAGTTATAGATATACAGGTTCTGGTATATGTCACTGTCAAACAACACCCCAATGTGTGTTCAGGAACATCTCCTGAGTGCAGTGATACCCGACATGCATGGGTTTGTCGGGTTGTTTGAGATTTACAATGCCACATTTGGGAAGTGCGCTTTTTTTCTCCATTTTGGTCAGTCTGTACCTATGCCCTATCTTTGAGCTCGGCCACTCCAATTTACCCCATCAGCCATTTTTTTTATATATTAGACACCCCTTGGGTATTTGAAGTGCTTTTATTTTAACTCTTTGTTGAGATTTTTGAGAAATTTTAGCACTTGCTCAAAATAATAAACTTTATTTTATTTTTTTAATACTTTTTTTATATTTTTTTTACACATTTTGCTGGTACTGGATGGTTCATCAAGTGACATCACTGCATAATTAATTTTATTTTTGTTTTTATTTTTTTTTGAATATTTTACTAATCACATAGTGATTAGAAAGCTGGGTTCCATTGACTTGCTTGGTTGAATGCAGTACCTGTATTCAACCTGCAGGTGGAGCCAGAGTTCTCTAGAGGGTCAGGAGACCGTCTAGCGAACTCTTTCTTCTTTATTGTTTTTTTTCCCGGGCCGCCGCCATCTTGCTTGATGGCGAAGATCACCGGCAGCTGCGGCTCTGACCGCTCTCCGGAGCGGTCACAGCCCATCCAAAGGTAAGTGTTTGGTGTCGCTGGATGCCTCCTGATCGAGGCATTCCAGCGACACCATTTAAGTTTAGGAGGCGATCGTTGATCGCCTCCTAAACGCTTTTAAAACGGGCGTCCGCCGCCATACAATGTATGGCGGCTGCTGACGCCCCGGGGAGGGGCCAGACATGGCCCCCGATGCCGATCTCGGCGTTACTGAATGCCTCGACACCGAGGCATTACAGTAACGCCGTTTAAGCGAAGAAAGTGATCGTTGATCACTTTCTAACTTATTTAATTTTTTGATGGTTCAGGACCGTCAAAGGTCATTTAGTGACCTTCTTGTCATGACGGTCCTGAACCGGCAAAGGTCGCGAAGGGGTTAAGGGGTTAAAAAAAGTTTCTAACTTTTAGTTGAAAATCTTTTACTCATCTATAAAAGGTAATGAAAAAACCTGCTAAATAGATTCTACTATTTGTCCTGAGTTTAGAAATACCCAATGTTTTTATGTTTTTTTGCTTTTTTCTACACGTTATGGGGCAATAAGTACAGGTAGTGTTTTGCTATTTCAAAGCCATTTTTTCCAAATCTAGTAATTCTTCCCTCCATGTGCCATTTCGGGTATCTTTGAAGCCAGCCAATGCAATTTACCCCATCAAATCATACATTTTTGAAAACTAGACACCGCAGGGTATTTCAAATGCTAGTATTTTAACTCTTTCCATGTACCATATCTACCACCAGACTTTGTCAAACTCTGTGGTAGTCATTTTTTGCATTTGTTTTTTCACACACACATTTTACTTCAGGTACGAATTAAAAGGTTCTGGTATATGTCACTGTCATAAAACACCCCAATATTTGTTCAGCAACATCTCCTGAGTACAGCGATACCTCACATGAATGATTTTGCCTGGCTGTTTGGGGGCAAAAGGGCCACATTTGGGGCATTCGCATTTTCAATGTTGAACTTTGGCGATCAACTGCCCATGCCCTATTTGAAAACTAGACACCCCAGGGTATTTTAAATGCTGGTATTTTAACTCTTTGCATGCTGACATTTTACCACCAGCATTTTTTCAAAGTTTGCAGTAGTATTTTTTTGTGTGTATTTCTCCTGGTATATGCCGCTTGTCATTTTTTGGGGGAACTAAAAGGCCACATTTGGGACGTGTGCATTTTTCTAATTGGAAATTAGATGTGTGGCCATCCTTCCCCCTGTGTTAATTGGGACATTGTTGAACCCGGCCAATTCAATTTACCCCATCAAATCATACATTTTTAAAAAGTAGACACCCCATGGGCATTTAATATGCCAGTATTTTAACTCTTTCCATGCGAGAATTGATTTAAGCTAATGTGCTAATTTTAGGACTTGCTCACAAATATATATATATTTTTTATTTTTTTTGCCTTTTTTAAATTTTTTTTCAACTTGAAAGTTCCCCTGATAGTGACATCAGTGGGAAATTATTTTTACATTTTACTGGGTTTTTTTTACAATTTTTTTCTAATTATTGTTAATTTTATTTTATTTTTTAATTTATTTTTACTAATCACACTGTGATTAGAAAGCTGGGCTCCATTGACTTGCATGGTTGAATGCAGTACCTGTATTCAACCTGCAAGTGGAGCCAGAGTTCTCTAGAGGGTCTGGAGACCATCTAGCGAACTTTTTCATCTTTTCATGTTCATATTTTTTTTACCGGACGCCCGCCATCTTGCGGATGGCGAAGATCACTTGCAGCGGTCACAGCCCATCCTGGGGTAAGTGTTTGGTGTCGCTGAATGCCTCCTGATGGAGCAACACAGAATACAAATGATGCTATAGAGGCCTTCATAATTGGGCTTAGTGAGGGTATCAGTGTTATGGACTTTGTGTAGAACGTCCATATAACATTTAATCTAGCTCCTACATTTTTGGCTGGCTACTAGATTCAAACCAAATTTGTTGACCCCCTAGCCTACTGTAAAGTTTAGTGGAGGGGGAGTAATGGTCTGGGGCTGTTTTGCAGCATTTGGCCTAGGCACCTTAGTACTAGTACGCACCAAAAAAGAAAAATTAATCTGAATCAATTTTGTTTTCTGCACACAAGTGTCCATATGGGCCTAATGTTAGTAAAGTAGCTTTAATAGGGTTAAACGGATGAAAGGCGCATATAGGGTGGTTTCAAAATCAGGACAAGCTTCTCTATTGTCACTAATTTACCATTTATATATAAGAAAACCTGTGGAGAAAAGTGAATTTATTCCTCTGAATGCATGAATATGTAGAAAGCCCTACATAATTTTAGTGTGTAGATCGAGAAAGAGGGAAATTACGGTTGAAGAAAGACACAGTAAAACCATGGGCTGTTCCCTACTGTGAAGTTGCCATGGTCCTTAAGGGGTTGTACATGTATTGAGTTACACTTCAATAATGCTTGTGCATTTCAATATGACTGCCTGGGTGCTGCAGACACATGTGTGCTCAGCATTCTGTCCAATCCCAGAATGCTGTTCACGTAATTTTGTGTACAGCATTCTGTGACATAATGTAGAGAATTGGACAGCACAACACACAGTGACCATATCTGTAGTTTTTATCTCTATGCCGGCTTGTTGAAACCCCTGTACACGGTAGCCTTAAATATCAAAAACTTAGCAAAGCTAGAACCCTTTAAAACTGAATATGGCATCTAAAGATCTGTCACGTTTTCCCAAAATCATAGAGTTTACGGGATTTTGATGAATGCAATTGAATACAAAAACAAATGCAATCATATTGTGTTCAAATTTCCCCCCAAACACAGATTGTGCTTGTGGAGCCTTCACTTCAATACTAACATATATAATGCAGGGTTGTCAGAACAAGGGTTCCCAAAAAAATACACTGTGACCGACAACCACCCCCATCGCCTGTTGTCACAAGTCAGTGCATGGAAGGATAAGTAATATATGTCCCCCTGTGCAGCTGTGCTATTGTTCCAAAACCGTGTCAATAATATCTATTGGAACAGTCACAGCGAGAAGCATTGCTATCATAATGTCAAGTACAACTGCATGAGCACAGAGAGAGTGCTACACATGTACATGGAATGGAGGGCAACAATAAATAACAGTAATTCAACAAACACCAACACAAAACAGCTTTGGAGAGCGTTGAAATGTATAATGTATATTCTTTGTAATATCCTCACCTTACACTCGTAGTCATATCTGTAAATCTCATATACACTTATATGGACAAAAGTATTGGTACACCTGACCATTACACCCACAGGGACTTTTATGAAAACAAATTCTAAATACAGACATTAATATGAAGTTGGTACCCCCTCTTTTGTAGCTATAACGGCTTCCACGCTTCTGGGAAGGCGTTCCACAAGATTTTGGAGGGGTTTTGTCGGAATTTCTGTGCCATTTCATCCAATATATCATTTGTGAGGTCAGGCATTGATGTTGGATGAGATGGTCTAGCTCGTTTGCCCATAGAGTGTATGTAATAAATGTCCCTTATTTTAAAATAAATCTCAAAAAACATGCAGCTTTCATAAACCAACTCATCTATGATGAAAGCAGTGAAGGTGACAGCTCTCCTTCAAGCATGGGTACATTGTAAAAACTGGTAGATATATCTAATTTGACTGTCCCCTCCCATATGCACATGATTAGCTGCGTGGTCCCTTTCAATTTTCATGTTGTCTGTTTCAGTGACAGGTACATACTTCTGTTGATTTCACTGGAAGTACTTTGGCTGCTTAAGCTGTCAATCAGTGGGAGTAATTTGTGCAGTACCTGTATTCAACCTGCAAGTGGAGCCATATTCTCAGGAGGGTCTGGAGAGACACTCCTGAGAACTCTTTTAAACTCACTTACTGTGTTGTTCACCCTTTTTGGTATGAAGAATGATCCACAAAGGTTCTGTTAAGTCAACATTTATTTATTCCAGTTCTGTATCATGACACATTAGGTGCTTGCTTTGCACTCTACTCTGGGTGTCTGCAGTTCTGGCTCTTGCTGAGGCATGATGTCACTTCCTGTTGTCTGACCCTTATGCATATTCATAAGGCTCAGCACATCCTTTTCTAAACAAAACAACAACAACAAAAACATAATTGAACTATTGTTGCAAAACAAGATGTCTACATTTTCTGACACGTCAATCAACATATAACACATAAACTGAGTATAACACAAAATGAAGTAGAAATGAGTTTAGGGTCAGTTTGCAGTTAACATTCTTCAATGAGTCTTTGTGGCCTTCTGATCGCTCTGCCACTTGATGTATGTTGGTTCCCCTGTGAAGACTGCGGTAGAGTTCCACCTGTATAATGTTCTGGGGCATGAATGCCCTCTGCATTGTCAGTATCGTCAAAAGATGACTCATCAGCAAAAATTGGATCACGATCAATTACATTCTGCTCATGTTGTATTTCAGGACAATCCTTTTCTGAATCCTCGGTATTGCTTAACAAATCCATATCCAGTGACTGTGTTTGGTCCAGAGAATGATTTGGTATCTTCAATAAATGTTTCCGATTACGTCTCAAAATCACTCCGTTATTTGTCTTTACTTCAAAGGACCTGTCTGAGACTTGACGCAGTACTACAGCTTTATTCATCCAACGTTGACATGTCCAGATCTTTACAGTGTCCCCAATGTGCAGCATTTGTACATTCTTTGCACTTTTGTCATAGTTCCTTTTCTGACATTCCCTTATTTCTTCCTTCTTTGCTATGTAGGAAGTGTGCAAGTGTCTGTTAGAATGATGCTGAGTCAAATTCAATTGTGGTAGCTTTGTCTTTATCTGACGCCCAAAAAACAATTCCGCAGGAGATTTGCCCCCCTCCAAAGGTGTAGCTCGATAATTAAGCAAAGCTACTTGTGGTTCTTCACCTGAGTGACTAGCCTTTTTAAGTAATCTTTTAAGGGTTTTGACACCGCACTCAGCTAATCCATTACCTTGAGGATATTTGGGACTTGATGTTTTGTGAAGAAATCCAAACTCCTCAGAAAATGCCTTAAAGTACCTGCATGAGAACTGTGGTCCGTTGTCTGTTTTTATAATTGTAGGGATGCCAAACCGTGAAACTATAGCTCGTAATTTCCTGCATACATGCTCTGATTATGTATTCCTGAGTTTGGCAACCTCTGGGCACGATGAGTAGGAGTCCAGCATAGCTAGGTAATCGTGTCCATCGAGTGAAAACAAATCCACTCCCACTGTATGCCATGGAATCTTCACCATATCTTCTTGTAGTAGAGGTTCTTTAGGACTGGCAGGCTGAAATGACTGACAAGTGTGACATGAAGAGACTAGGGCTGCTATATCACTCATCATTGAAGGCCAGAAAATAACTTCCCTTGCTCTCCTCTTTTTGTATCCCTAAATGTCCTTCATGTATTTTTTGTAGCAGGTCACGCCTGAGAGAAACTGGAATTACCAATCTCCTGCCTTTCAAGAGTACATTGTCAAGCACTGATAGTTCATCCCTGTGTGCCAAGTATTGTTTAGGCATGTATATTTTCTTATTTGTCGAATGTATGGCTTGTATCACATTTTGAAGTGTTTCATCCTCTGCAGTTGCCTGTTGCAGTTTTTTCCACATTACTGGTGAAATCACTCCAGACATCACAACGCTATTAATATGAACATCCACATCAGTATCAATTCCATCATCAGGAGACCTGGTTCGTTCAGACCAAATCCTAGACAGGGTATCAGCAATTAAAAGATGTCTGCCAGGAGAGAACTCCAATGTATAGTCATATTTTTGCAGCTTGAGCAGCAGTCTCTGAATTCTAAGTGGAGCTTTCCATAATTCCTTGTGAGAAATTGTGATTAATGGTTTATGATCCGTTTCAATTGTCAAGGAAGTGCCATAAACAAAATTGTGAAATGCTTCACAGCCAAACGCTATGCCAAGCGTCTCTTTTTCTATCTGGGCATACTTGTATTCAGTTTCTGTGAAAGCCCTGGCAGCGTATGCAATAGGCCTCCACCCTGTGCCATCATTTTGTAACAGAACAGCACCAACTCCATCTTTCAATGCATCTGTGGAGATTTTTGTTTTAAGTGAGGCATCAAAAAACTGTACCGTAGGAGCTGTCATTAGCAATTCCTTTAATAATACAAATTCAGCCTCATGCTCTTTTCCCCAGTGCCACTCAGCAGCTTTTACTAGTAAACCTCTCATGTGTTTAGTTTTGTCTGATAGATTGGCAATGAACTTGCCCAAGTAGGTTACCATTCCCAGGAATCTTTGTAAATCTTTCTTGTTTAAAGGACTTGGCATGTTTTCAATAGCCTTGACCTTGGTAGGGTCAGGCTTCACTCCAGAACTTGAGATGATCTCTCCCAGGTAAAGAATCTCTGATTGAAGAAATCTACACTTTGTTTGGTTTAACTTTAATCCCTTTTCATGCGCAATCTGTAGTACTTTCTCAAGTCGTTCATTATGCTCAGCTTCATTAGTACCCCAAATCAGAATGTCATCAATGTATACTTTGACACCTTCTACCCCATCAAACAGTTGTTGAATGGTTCGGTGAAATATTTCGGGCGCTGAACACAGACCAAACGGAAGACGCTTGAAACAGTGCCTTCCAAAAGGTGTATTGAAAGTACATATGCGCCTGCTTCCTTTCTCCAGAGGGACCTGCCAAAATCCATTGGAGGCATCGAGAACTGTAAACAGCTGGGCACCTGCCATCTAGGGCTGAAACAACTAATCGATAAAATCGATAATAATCGATAATGAAAATCGTTGTCAACATAAGAGGTATAAGGCATATATGGGGGCAGAGTGGCAAGCTGGGGGTCAGATGTGTATAACCGGGGGCAGTTTGGTAAATAAAAAAAATGTAAACAAGGCTTTTTTCTCATAGTTTTTATTAAATATGAAAAATAGTTAACATATGAATTAAAATTTACCAATAACTTTGTATTAAAACCTAGTTTGAGAAACACTGTGTTTGGGTTCTTGTAGCTTTTATTATTATGTCAGTAAAATAAGAAGGTGAATAGAGAGAGGCCATTGTGATAAAGAGATGAAAGTGTAAATTGTACGTTTTTTTATTACATTATTTTAAATTGAAAAAAATTTAATTTTTTTTATCCGATTAATGGAAAAAATAATCGGCCAACTAATCGATTATTAAAATAATCGTTAGTTGCAGCCCTACTGCCATCTCCCCTAGGATTTCATTTCTTGTGGGAATTTGGTAATGCTCCCTTTTAATACTGGCATTTAACTCTTTGGGGTCCAGACACAACCTTAGGGAACCATCCTTTTTTGCCACAATAACCAAAGAATGAACCCATTCCGTTGGTTCATGTACCTGTTCTAGGACATCCATCTTCATCAAGCGCTGTAGCTCTTTTTTAAGTTTGTCTCGTAGGGCTACTGGTACTTTGCGAGGAGCATGAATCACCAGCATTGCTCCAGTCTTTAAGGCAATTTTATATTTAATGGGAAGTTTTCCAAGTCCACTGAAAACATCCTTATACTTTACAAGTAAGGTAGCGATGCTCTTGTGTTTCAGTTCTGTAATCTCAAAGAGCTTGGTGAGCAGTCCTAACTGTTGTATAGACTGTAATCCAAGCAAAGGAACCTTTTCTCCAGGAACCACAACAAACAGGTGTTTTGTGACTGTAGAGTTATGCTTTATGGTAAGTATGCATTGACCCACAGTTGGAATGTCAAGTCCATTATATGCCTTCAGTACTTTAGTTTGTTTCTGAAGTTTAGGTCTAGGTTGTAGTTTTTTCCATAGAGCCTCTGGAATAACATTGAGATCTGCTCCAGTATCTCCTTTAAATGGTATCAGTGTACCATGTGCTTCCACCTCTATAATCCATTCTTTAGCACGCATAGGCAGTTGTTTGACCATGTCCACAAAAAGATCTTTATCACTAGAGTCAGAGGTATATGTTTTAACAGCATGTAGCTTGCTCACACTGTGAGGCAAAGTGATTATATTTTTTGCAGATCCTACATTTCTGTCCATATGCTGGACATTTGCGAGGCTCATGATTTTTGCCACATTTCCCACATGACATATCTCTGTGCTTTGCATCTTGTATATCCACTTTATTCCTCTGTCTCCTCTCTGACAGGTGTCGAGTGGACAATCCTCTTGAATATGTAGGTCTGTGTGTTCTTACATCATTAACCACGTCCTGACTAACTTGCTTACATAAGACACCTAGTTGTTTTCGGGACTGCTCTGCAGACTGACAAATGAACACAGCTTTTTGCAGAGTCAAATCACAATCCCTTAGCCTCTCACGTGTTTTATTACTGTAGCAGCCTATCACAAGCCTATCTCTGATTAAAGATTCTTGCACAGTGCCATAGTTACAAGACCTGCTTTTTAATTTGAGGTCAGTGAGAAACTCCTCCACTGTCTCGTGTGGTTGCTGAAACCTGGAGTTAAACACAAAACGTTCATATGTCTCATTCATTTCTTTGGTGTACAATATGCAGAAAATCTTTCCGTAACTATTTCATAGTTCTCACTATCAGTTTCAGATAATTGAAAACTGTTATATATGTCCAAAGCTTCTGCACCAGCAACAGTTAAAAGCAATGCTACTTTCTGATCACTTGGCAAAGTGCTTTGTGTTTGTTGCTTTCATATACAGGCTAAATCTTTGCTTGAATGATCTCCACACTTCTTCCAGATTACCCACAAACCTGATTTCAGGAGGTGGCTTCAGACTATCTGTTCTCACTGGTAAACTCCGTGAGGTTTGCTGGCCATGAGGTGTGAGACTCATTTCTGCTCTTTGTTGCAGATCCATGCTTCTTTATTTGTTTGTTGCTTTTACCTGGAGAACCCCACTCCTGGTACCATGTGTTGTTCACCCTTTTTGGTATGAAGAATGATCCACAAAGGTTCTGTTAAGTCAACATTTATTTATTCCAGTTCTGTATCATGACACATTAGGTGCTTGCTTTGCACTCTACTCTGGCTGTCTGCAGTTCTGGCTCTTGCTGAGGCATGATGTCACTTCCTGTTGTCTGACCCTTATGCATATTCATAAGGCTCAGCTCAGCACACTTACGTGTGTTTTATGGTGGATGTTGACGCCCCGGGAGGGGCCAAACATTTGCCAATCGCGGTGTTGCTAAATGCCTCAACGTCGAGGCATTACAGCAACACCGTTTGGGTGCAGAAGCGAACGTAGATCGCTTTCTGCACCCGTTTGAAGTCATGACGGTCCGTCAATTGTCATTAAGGGGTTAAAGTGAGTTTCTAACACATCTTTCAGCCTAGGGTACTAAACAATAACAGATTTTGGAGGAGTGACAGTTCTGCTTTAAATGATATGGTCTAATCCTCTACCTCATTTTAGCCCTTGATGGCAACTGACGTGCCAGGCACATCACGGAAAAAGCATTCAGCAACAAAAACCTGCAGCAGGGGCCTTGTCTGATCGCTCTACGAAGCAGCAACATTCACCATATTAAGACGATTGACGTGACAGGAACATCATGACTTTAAACTGGTGTAGAACGCGATATATGTTCGCTTTCTTCACTCAAATGGTGCTGCTTTAATGCCTCGATGTCGAGGCATTCTGCAAGACCAAGATCGGCATCAGGAGCAATGTCTGGCCCCTCCCCGGGGCATCAACGGCCACCATACACTGTATGGCAGCGGACGGCCGTTTTAAACTTCGCCTCCTAAATGTTAATGGTGTCACTGCAATTCAGCAACACCGAACACCCACCCCCAGGACAGAGAACGGTCACAACCGACATTGCGAGAGTCTCTGAAAAATTTATAATCCTTTCTACACTTTTGGTCAGGGTAGATTTGATTTAAATCACAATTTAAATTACTAGTCAGTAAGACTCGATTTAACTCAAGATTTTAAAATTCTTGCTGGTAGGTATAACCTTTAATATTTGCAAGCAGTTAAAGATTTTATATAGAAGATTTTAGGTTAACAGGTTAATCACTCACATTTGGAGGACTACATAAATCATTTTATTTAACTAAAACAATAACATTATATAGCATTCCTATTCTTGTATTTGCTTAAATGTCAATGCTTATTAACTGAAGTGGTTATCCCCTTCATGTCCGAAGACGTACCTGGTACGCCATGTTGACAAGGTACAAGCAGCACCATGACCAACCAGGTACATCATCCAAGAAAAGAACAAAACAAACAAAACAAAAAAAACGCCCCCACGTCGCCACAATCGTGGTCAATAGGAGTGATCTAATCATTATGGCAGCCCCTGGATGACCCTACCCTAGAAAGAGAGAGGGGTAATCTAGGGTAATGAAACCCCCCCACACACACACAAATTGTTAATGAAAAAAAAAAAAATACCATATTTGCTCGATTATAAGACAAGGTTTTTTTCAGAGCAAATGCTCTGAAAAATACCCCTTGTCTTATATTTAGACCTCAAATAGGTCTGACTATGAGACTAAGATCCAGATCCCCCGCAACGCTGCAGGGGACCTCGATCCTCCTGTCTCCCCTCCCCAAACCCCCAACTTACCAGTGCTTCTGAGTCCCCGGTGTGTAGCCGGGGCAGCAGTGTGTAGACAACTTCCGTCCATCGTGCAGACTTTCCCCGGCTGTAAGAGATCAGAGTTCCCCGGTGCGGGGAATTCTCTGACAGCCGGGGAAGATCTGCTCGATGGACGCAGACAACCCCCGCTGCTAACCGCACCTCCTTCCGGCTGCAGCGGAAGTTGCCTACACGCTGCCCGGACAACACACCGGGAGTTGGAGGCACTGGTAAGTTTTGGGGGGTTTTTTTGGGGGGGGTGTTAAATGGGGGCATAAGGCATTTCTGGAGGCAGAGTGCTCTGTGAAATGCCTTTAAACCCCCCTTAATGCCACTCTGCCGCCAGAAATGCCTTTTAACCCTCTATACGCCACTCTGCCTCCTGAAATGCCTTATACCTCCCTAAATGCCACTCTGACCCATAATATGCCTTTTAACCCCCTAAATGCCAGAGTGGCATATAGAGGTATAAGGCATTTCTGGAGGCAGAGTGGCACATAGGGGGTCAAAAGGCATATCATGGGTCACAGTGGCATATAGAGGGTTAAAAGGCATATCATGGGGCACAGTGGCATTTAGTTAAAAGGCATATCACGGGGCAGAGTGACAAGCCTGGGGGCAGATGTGCATAACTGGGGGGCAGGTTGGAAAATAAAAGGAATTAAAAACAAAATATTTTTCTCAATCATAGCTTTTATTAAAAAAATAGTTTACATGAATTAACATTTACTGGTATTTTTTCCTATAGGGTCGTCTTATATTAAGGCTTTTTTTTTTTTTTTTTTTTAAATATTCAGATTTTGGGGGGTCGTCTTATAATCGAGCAAATACGGCACATAATTATCAACTGATCACTTGTCAGTGACATTTTAAGTCACTGATTATTGTTCGGTCTCCCTGATCAATATCAGTGGCCTAAACTTGTCACTTACAAGTGATCTTGTTTAGAAACAGTGATGTGCCAAAATAAATGTAAATTATAGGTATATGTGGTGTTTCCAAAAACAGGCCAAATACCTAAATACACTTTTGGAATTTTTTTTCCCCATTTGCACTGGTTATATATAGTTTTTATAGGTGAAACTGTGAAAATATTTCCTTATTTTCCTAATTGTCCCCACATTTTTAGATATTTTTCATACTAAATGATGGTTTATATATAATTATTATTTCAAAAGAAACCCCTACTTGTTGAATAAAGTCATAGCAAAAGCACAAAAACGGCTCTTATCCTGAAGACCTGGTCCTGAAGGGGTTAAACTAAATATAATTTTATTTTTTTTTTTTAAATACATAACTAAGCTCTACTGCATGCTGAATAACCTTTGAACTATAATGTATCTAAATGAGAGAGCTATCTTTGGATAGATTTTCCCTTCCAAAAGCATTTCGTAAAATAAATCTGATTCAAATAATTTTTTTTTCCATGATATTGAGATGCCTCCAGAAGTCGCTCCTACTGATTTCAAAGGGAGTTCTTTCTTGCTAGTGATGTTTTTTTCTTCCAGGCAAAGTATGTATATTAAAGTACTTGCAATATACTTAGTTAGAATTGAATACAATACAACTTCCTATTAAATAAGTGTGTGGTAATAACAATCTGACGCTCTCTTAAAATCAGGAACACCAGCAGTTGATTGGACAATTAGAAAACATTGTGTTGCTGTAACTTAACACGGCATTTTAAAGCAATACTTCCTTCCTGTTTCTCACTAGACACTTCCCGTTTTAAATAAAACTTAATACTGCACCCTACTCATACAAAGAGAACATAAAATAATTCAATGCACTTTGAGGGATTATCAATTTGATCCAAAGAAGAAATTAGTTGCCACCACTGTATTGACACTGTCAATAATAGGAATCCAAAGCAGCAGCAGCAAAAGCATGTAGGGGTTATTCTGTAGAATCCCTCCATGGATTTGCAAGGGGGATCACACTAAAAAATTTAAGTGTATAGGATGAGTGCACGTTTTATAATGCAGATAGAAACATCACCAGAATACTTACATGACGTTTTGTTACATTGCAGTTTTGGGTGAAGATGCTTGGACAGTACCAATGTGGGGACGGACTGGATGAACATTAGGATGTTCAATTTCACACCAAACATTAAGCGCATTTTTACAACCCATTGCCCAAGACTACTGAACAAACTAACTAGCCTGCAAGCACATGGCTCTGCAAAGCATTTCACATAGAAACATTGCAGATAGATGACATACAGAATGGGAAAAATTAAAAAAATTACCTGGCTATTCCATCACTCAAGTTAATAGTAAGGTATGTCTAGGCTGAATCCAGTAAGGTTTGTTTACGCTGGTAATGACAGATACATGATTAGACCACGGAACTAGCAAAAGACTAGTGTAGCCAGAAAACTAAAATATCAGTCATACCACAGGAGAAACTAGTGCTGGTTCTAGTGTAAGTATGCACTTTAACAGGACAGTTTACCATCCCTGACAGCCATACTAAAAAAGAATGCATAATAATGAGAAACTCCAGACACCATTTCAATGCATATTATAGATACATGGTCCCTTTACATTTTTGCGGCGTCCCCCTTGGCATCCTTACCCAAGCTTTTTTCTGCACTTACCTCCAACTAGCTCCGGCATGACTCATGGCATTGGTAAAAATCTAATTTCAATAGTTTTCATTTCCTGCCACTGACTGGCTACTTCAAGCGGCTAAGCAGTGGCAAAAATCATCAAACCACAGAGGAGGACAACATCTGGAAATTCTTGCTCAGGTAAGAGCTCTTTATGCCAGGAATTCCACTTATATGGAAAGCAGGGGGTGAGGACCAATTACTTATTTAGGGTCCCGGGGTTGGCAGTCTCCTCATTGCTGCTGAATTGGCCACTTACAAAGGGAGATATCTTAACCAGCCTCCATACATCGCTGTAAAAGGTCACAGAGCACCGGGATAGGACATCATATCAGGGGCCATTGAGGTAGGCGGCTGGGGAGATGCAGTGGGTCAGGCCTATGGCAGTGCCCCATGGTAAATACTTCACTTCTGCGGGGTTCGCAAAGGGGCAAATAGATATGGCATTCATGCATTTTGCAAAATGAACTACACAGCTATTATATGCATTAAAGTGCATATTATGGCTGGGTTATTCGTTCAAGCCCTTTTCTTGATGTCAACAGTAACAAAGTCAAGCTGCAAACATCACTGACACTAAAACAATGATAACGGAAGTTTTAGGAGCTAGTGGGATACCTGTGACTTAGGTTGGGAAAGATGCAGGACAAATTAATTGAAAATTGAGTTTACCTTAATTAATTTTAACAGATGCTTTGGTATTTGGCCTTAAATTTAAAGAGAATATTAGTTTTATTATAATGTAATACACAAAAGTAAAAAAGTAATTTGGTAAATTAATTTAGTCTCCTTATTCAATAGGCTACCAAGAAAAAGTATTATTCAGTTAAATAAAGTACGGTAAATCAATTGCTGTTGTAAAATTAAACTTAGTCAGCCCTTTCCTCTTTTTCTAAGTGGACGTGTTACTCTCTGATGAATGATTCTTTAGTTGAAAGCTGAAAACTGCACTTGAGGAGTTTATTAACCATCCCTTCCTCAATGAAAAATGTCGCAACTCATATTTGTCCACCCCCCTCCCCTTCCCTTTATACCCCCACTTTCTCACCGAGCAACAGCAGTTTCACCTCTTTAGAGGCTTTCTCTCCATCTTCCCGTAGATTCCGATCGATCATTTTACTCCTCTCTGCCGCCGCTTTGTCCTCGGCACTAAGTGTACAGCCCATGGCGGAGCCGGGACTCGTCTACCCCTCTCCCAGCCCGCTTTGCTCTAGGTCTCAACAAGTTACCGGACCTCTCCTTTCCCCGCCGCCTCGCCCCTCTCCAGGCAGCCGCTACTCAGCGTCACTACCGCTCAACGCTTGTGCGAACAGAGGAGGCGGTAGGCAGATAGCTGAGAAAGTGCCCACAGCCAACACAGTGCGCATGAACCGCAGTAACACACTGCGAAAGTGTCGGCAAAATGGTGATGCGTGTCGGCCATATTGTTGGTTAGTAAATAAACTGCGCTAACCCATTTTCGGCCACGAAATGTTCATTTTGAAAGCTCTATTCGACTAAGGATCAACAACTAAAATGAATAAGAATATGTGGGACGTAATGGCCCGCTATCGTGCCAGATTATGGAACGAACATAATCTGCGAGAATATACTGTGTTGTGATACTTTACTTAGGGGTTGATATTGGAAGCAAAGTTGTTACCAACTGACTGGAGACAGGATATGTTAGAGGGGTATGCACTTGTTCATGTCGGAAGCTGGGCCAATTTCTGTAGTTTTACCAGAGTTAAAGGTGACAATCTTATACATTGCTCTTTAACCCCCTAAGGACCAGACTGTTTTTTATTTTTGCATCCTTTGTGACCAAGGCTGTTTGAACACTTTTGCAGTGCTCGTGTTTAGATATCATATGAGGTCATATCCCAGCCTCTGCATCAGTAGATTGGGGAGCACTAAAGCAGAGGTCTGAAATGACAGATCTCGTGCTCCCACGACTGGATGAAAAATGGGAAAGGAAAGAGACAGGGAGAAAGGGGTGTATGTGTATATGTGCGTGTTTGTAAGCTGGTGTGTGTATGGGCGGTGTATGTGTTTATCAAGATTGTAAGCTTACAAGCAGGGCCCTCTCCACCTATCGGTTTGTCTTTTCTAGTCTTGTCATACCCCTTGATTATATGTATTGTATTAAGCGCTGAGCAACTTGTTGGTGGTATATAAATATAACAATAATATGTATGTGTAAAGGCAGGTGTGTGTGAGGGCAGTGTTTGCATAAACATGGGTGTGTAAGGGCAGTGTATTTGTATACATGTGCGTCTGTATGGACAGGCGTGTGTAAGGGCAGTGTATTTGTATATGTGTGTGTATGGGCAGTATGTGTGTATATGTGTGTTTATGGGCAGGTGTTTATAAAGGCAGTGTTTGTGGGCAGTCGTGTAAGGCAGTGTATGTGTGTGTGTGTGTAAGGGCAGCGTTGGTATTTGTGTGTTTTGAAGCTGGTGTATGTGTGGGCGGTGTATATGTTTGTGTGTGTATGGACAGGCAGTGCATTTGTATATGTGTGTAAGGGTAGTGTATGTGTATATGTGTGTTTGTGGGCAGGTGTGTGTAAGGGCAGCGTATAAAATAACCTCCGTAAAAAAATTAGTTGCGGGGGGCACAATTTTCTATTCTAGTCTTGGGCGCAAACAGTCACTCTGTCTCTGCCCTTATTTGTAAATTGAAGCAAACTGAATCTGAGGAAGAGAGGAAAACTTTTGAAATCTTGTCTTTTAAGTATTATGTTAATCCAATAAAAAAGGTATCATTGCACAGTACAATACTCTGGTATTTTGGCATCTTATTTATATATATTATTTTGGTTTTGACTAGGGCTGCAACTAACGATTATTTTAATAATCGATTAGTTGGCCGATTATTTTGTCGATTAATCGATTAATCGGATAAAAAAATACATTATTTTAAATTGAAGAAAAATTGCAATAAAAAACGTACAATTTACACTTTCATCTCTTTATTGCAATGTTCTCTCTCTATTCACCTTCTTATTTTACTGACATAATAATAAAAGCTACAAGAACCCAAACACAGTGTTTCTCAAACTAGGTTTTAATACAAAGTTATTAGTAAATATTAATTCATATGTTAACTATTTTTCATATTATTTACCAAACTGCCCCCAGTTATGCACATCTGACCCCCAGCTTGCCACTCTGCCCCCATATATGCCTTATACCTCTTAAATGCCAGATTCCGCTGTGCCCCTGATGTGCCTTATACTCCTTATATGCAACTGAGCCCTCTGATATACCTTTTACCCCCAGATTTGTTTTATGCCCCCCTGATATGCCTAATATCGATATGCCTTATACCCCCTATATGCCACTGAGCCCCCTGATACCTTTTACCCCCAGATATGTTTATGCCCCCTGATATGCCTATATGCCCTGAAATTCATAATACCCCCCATACACCACTATAACTCACCCATACACCACTCTGGCTCCTCCCCCTGCCATACTCCACTCTGCCTCCTCCCCCCTCCCATACATGACTTTGGCTCCTCCCCTCCCATACATCACTTTGCCTCCTCCCCCTCCCATATACCACTCTGCCTCCTCCCCCTCCCATACTCCACTCTGCCTCCTCCCCCTCCCATACTCCACTCTGCCTCCTCCCCTCCCATACATCACTTTGGCTCCTCCCCCTCCCATACTCCACTCCAGAGTGGAGTATGGGAGGGGGGAGGAGGCAGATGGGAGGGGGGAGAGAGACGGAAGTGAGAGACCGGCCGACAGTGAGGAGAATCCAGGTCCCCTGCAGCGTTGCGGGGGATCTGCATTCTAGTGTTATAATCCGATCTCTGTTTGAGGTCGGATTATATAAGGAGAGGAGTTTTTCAGAGCATTTGCTCTGAAAAAAACTCTTTTTTTAATCGATAAAAATCTATTCGATTAATCGATAATGAAAATCGTTGACAATGATTTTCATTATCGATTTTATCGATTAGTTGTTTCAGCCCTAGTTTTGACTGTGGTATCTTATGTGCACACTTCCCAAATGTGGCCTTTTAGCCCCCAAACAACCCAACACACCCATGTATCATTTTACACAGGAGATGTTGCTGAACACATATGTGGTGTTTGGCAGTGGCATATACCAGGAGCTGTAAATTCATACATAATGTAGAACATGTGTAGAAATAAAACACACAAAAATACTACTGCAAACTGATAAAGGACGGTGGTAAAATATGTGCATGGAAAGAGTTAAAGTACCAGCATTTGAAATACCCTGGAGTCTCTGGTGTTCAAAAATATATGAACTGACCAGCTTCAAAGAAATAGGATTTGTGGGCAGAATTTTTAACATGTCAATATTACAATTCGAAAAATGCACACTTCCCAATTGGGGCCTTTTAGCCACCAAACCTATGCATGGGTGGTATTTTTGTACTCCGGAGATGTTGGTGAACACGTATTGTTTGGTAGTGGCATAATCCAGGAGTGGAAAATTAATACCAAAAATACCATGTGTATGGGAAAAAAACATTACTACCACAAACGTTGACTGCGCCTTGTAGTAGAATTGGTACCTGGAAAGAGTTAAAATACCAGTATTTGAAATACCGACTCAATTCTCCGTTTATTAGAAGATAATGACATACAGAAAGATCATACATATGTGGTACAATGGTTCACATCAGCAAAATAACAGTGTACATCAGGCATCAGGAAATAAGTTGCACAATAAGAATATACAAATACATTCCTTCAGATAGATGTTGGTACGACACAGAGTAATTTGAGGAATTGTATAATATAAAGCATGACACATAAAAAGGAGTCTAAGTCATTATCCAAGCAGGTGTGCATGTTAGTGATGTGTAGTTACGGAGATAATTGGAGAAGCAGTAAATAAGATATATTGCGAACAAACAAAATAATAGAAGAACTGAAGACAATTGGTGAGTGGCGCACTGTCATATTGTAGAAACCTAGACAGGGTACCTGTTGTTGTGGAACCCACAGAAGTATTTTGTCAAGGGGTAGAAAATAAGAGAGGTTACAGTCCATTAATAAATGTTGGGTATCTAAGAAGGTGCAGTCTGGGGAGTAGATAAGGTAGATGAATACCCATGGAAATTTGTTAAAAAGGATGGAGAAAGGTGGAAGTTCTGTCTGGGTAACCATTTCAGTCTGTTCCTATACGCCCAGCCCTTGGATCACATAACAAGATCTTCCATGTGGTAGATAAAATTAAATCACCTAAGCCGAGCTGTAATCAGTGGGGTTCAAGATTGTCTCCAGAACCTTGGGATAGTATCCCAGATCACCGCAACCACAACCTCCCAAAACGGTTTTATCAAGGAACATTCCCACCAGCGGAGCATATAGGTCCCCTGGTCAGGCCCACATCTCCAGCAATGAGGGGGCACAAGGAGTAAAAAGCGATGCAAGTCAGCTGGGACTTTATACCAGCATGTCAAGCGCTTATAGGCGGAATCTTGGATTTTACTGGAAGTCGCACCTCTGTGAATAAACATGATAGCTTTGTCGCATTCCTCCGGGTCAAGGACCTCATCTAGATCTCTCTCCCAGAGGCCAAGAAAATAAGGTTGAGAGGAGGCTTGGTGATCCAGGTAAATCTGATATATCCTAGAAAGTAGATGGGCCGAGGAGCTTGCATCTGCACACAGGGTCTCAAATGGTGTATATACAAAAATTGATGCCTAAAGGTATAAGTAGTGCATTGAACCACCTCAGCGAGAGAGCGGAACTCACCCCTGCGATATACCTGCGAAACGCGTATAACTGTTTCACCAGCCGGTAAGAATGTCCCAACCACATCGTTCCTGGGGGAAGTCCGGATTAAAGGAAATTGGTAGTAGGGGTTTAGGGTAACTGGAAAACTGAAATTTCATATGAGTTCTCCTAAAAATCTTAACAGTAGGAACGATTGTCGGGTGGCCATGTAGGGGAGGGCACCGATATTTCTCAGCAAGCCAAGGTACAGTAGAGATTGGAAAAGGGAAAAGGAGTTTTCAAGTTGTACCCAGTGTTTGGGAGCATTGTGCGTCCATTCGACTAGCCTCCTTAGATAGAAAGCCAGCCAATATCCTTCAATGGCTGGGAGGCTCATACCACCTCTAGTTCTTGGGCGAATTAAATGGGAAAAAGCCAGCCTGGGAGAGCCATTATTCCAAATGTATCTACCAAAGATCCTATGGCAAGTTTTAAAAAAAGATTTAGGGAGAAAGATAGGGAGTGTTTGAATCAGGTATAAAATACGTGGCAGTTTGTTCATTTTAATGACCCCCATTCTCCCAAACCATGAAATATGTGGGTATGACCCCTTCCTAAGATCAGCAGAAATTGAGGTCATCAGGGGCAAAAAGTTCCTGGCATATAGATCGGAGAGCTGGGCTGGTATGTTTATGCCTAAATAAGTTAAGTGTGTATTGCTCCACTTGAAAGAATAGCATTGTGAGATCTGAGATTGGAGAGAGGGCACTATAGCTATACCCAAAATTTCGGACTTTTGTAGGTTAATCTTGTAATTTGACAGGGTATGAAAGAGATTAAGTTCAGAAACTATATGTGAGAGAGAGAGACAAGTGGGTCCGATACCATGCATAGCATATCATCCACATATATAACGCCGCTCACTGGGAGTCCTTTAATGAGAGGATTCGCTCTCAAGGCGTTGGCCAAGGGCTCCATCATTAGAATAAAAAGCAGTGGGGATAGGGGACATATCTGTATTGTGCCATTCGTTAAAGTTATCCTATCCGAGAGGGTGCCGTAAATACGTATATATATATATATATATATATATATATATATATATATATATATATATATATATATATAAATATATATATATATAAATATATATATATGCAGAGGGACCCATATACAAAGCTGTGGAGCTGCATATCCCTGAATTTCCCAGTCTCGCTAGAGTTCCCCTTTGCTGTAATCCATTCCTGGATTTCCTTATGCTCTGTGCTGTGCTTCTGATTCCTTGATTCCAGTTCTGCTCTTTGCTTCAGCTCTGTTCCCTTTATAAGGTGTGCCCCACCAGTTATGTTTGTTTCAGTCTGCAGTCTACAGGTATGTCTTTCTGATATGTGTTTAGTTTCAATGTTCAGTTTATTAGTACTTCAGTAGGCAGGGTTTAGCGTTAGGACCCACCGAATATTGGAGTACTTTGGTGTAGTGGTGGGCTAAGCATACTATGGCTGTAAGATGTGACTAAATCTCCAATTGTTATCATATAGTCCTAGGCTAGTCCTGTATTTATGTGTGTAGCCTGTTCATGTAACCTGTATTCCTCATTCTGCAACCTGTTTCTACTCCTCTAGCTCTGTCCTACCTTTTCTGTTCTTAGCTCCAGATATCTCTATATCCTGTTATCTGTACTGCATACCTCCCGCTGCTATTTCACGTCCTGGTATGCGGCCACACAATCCTGATGGCCCAACACACAGAGAAGTGTGGTGACTCCTGCAATACCATCTTTGAGCGCTCTGGGTCATTACAGTCATCTGTATAGACCAAGTTCCTGACAAAAGCTTTAAATTGCTGAACAAATCTAGAGCCTAATCCCAATATATCCAGAACCTTGAATAAAAATGGCCAGGATACCATGTCAAATGCCTTTTCTGCGTCCATGGAAATTAAAAGAAAGGGGATCTCACAATGTTGGGCTAATACTAGCAAATTAATCACCTTAATTGTGTTGTCACTAGCCTCTCTCTCTCAGGCACAAAGCCAACTTGGTCTTGATGTATTAAATGGGGAATAAGTGGTTGGAGTCTAGTAGCCAGGATCTTTGCCAATATGTTAAGGTCAGTATTTATAAAGGAGATCGGTCGGTAACTACCACTATCTTTGCCTGGTTTGGGAATAACGGTGATGTGGGCAACATTCGATTAAGGGTCTAAGAGGGTCCCCGTGGCCATAGCATTAAACAAAGAAACCATGTGTGGCCCTAGAACGTGAATACATTTTTGATAAAAGAGGGGTGTGAATCCATCTGGACCCGGGCATTTCCCTCTTGGTAGTGAGTTAATTGGCCTTATAATTTCTTCTAAATTGATAGCGGAATTTAAGTCAAGCCTATCCTCAGAGGGGAGTCTTATATGGAGAAATGTATCCAAATAGGCGTCTGAGAGAGCAGGTAGAGTTTTGGCAGATAATGTCTGTGCAGGTAGGTTATAGAGATCAGAGCCGGCCTTAGTTGTTCTGGCGCTCTGTGCGGACTACTCCTCTGGCGCCCCCCAACCCCCCCCCCAAAAAGGAATAAAAACTTGTAACAAAACTCCCCTTTCTCACTATCTATCCCCCTGTATCACTATCTACCACCTCTGCCCCTTCTCACTGACCCCACCCCCTCTTCTCACTTTAACATGGAGGATGTTAAATAAAGTTTAAAAAAAAACAAAACAAAAAAAAACCCCGATGTTTTAATTTAGGTGCAGAGGGGGCGGCAGCGGACCCAGCGGCGGCTTCGGACCCAGCGGCGGCTTCGGACCCAGCGGCGGCGGTGGCTTCGGACCCCGCGGCGGCGGTGGACCCCACGATGGCGCCCTCTGGAGTGTGGCGTCCTGTGCGGTCGCACAGGTCGCACACCCCAAAGGCCGGCCCTGATAGAGATCATGAAAGTAGTTATGGAAGCAGTTAGCTATTTTGTTTGTTTCGTAATGTAGTTTACCATTACCATCTTGTATTTTGGATATAAAGCTCACTGCCCTCTTCGCTCTTAAGGCGGGGGCCAAGAGCTTTGTCACTGAGTTTATAGAAATGGCTCCTGGTGATAAGGAAATTCCTTTTTAGATGAGAGTCTAGGACAGGGGTGTCCAAGTTTTTTTCTGCAGTGGGCCACTTCATCAGAAATGTATATGTGCGTACCTTTTAGCTTTAGATCACACACCAGTCCTGGTGTGTGTGTCTGGGTGTCGGTGTCACAGAGCCTGTCCTGGTGTGTGTGTTTGAGTTTCGGTGTGGCAGAGCCTGTCCTGGTGTGTGTGTGTTATTAAAGTTGATCAAAAAAACTTTTCCACTCCTTTTTTCATTATCGCCAAATTAACCCTGTATTAATATGTATTATAAATGCCATAACATCAGCTATTAAATACATTTTCATTTAGGCACCAACACCAGTTTCTCGGGGGGGACAGGGGCAAGCGGAGAGTGAGATGTATGGGGGCGTGAGCACTAAAGGTCTGAGAGCCAATTTCAGTTGAAAACAAATATGAGACATGGTGATGTGATAAAAAAAGGGCGTCAATGCGCATATATCGGTTGTGTAGGGAGGAGAAGTAGGTGTAGTCTGATGTAGAGGGATGTTGTGCTCTCCAAAAATCCATAATCTGATTTAATAACAGCATATGCTTAACCCTTTTGATCTTGATATACGGGATGTCAGATCTGCCAGTTGAGCAATCCAACTTTGGATCTAAAACCATATTTAAATCTTCCTCCAAAACTGTCAACCCCTGTTGAAAATCAGCTAGTTTGTAGAGAAACCTCAATAAAAAGGGCGTTTGATCCTTGTTAGGGGCATACACGTTAGCCAAAGTGACCCTGTGCGTGCCATAAAACTTTTAAGAAAAATACTCCTACCCTCTGGTTCCCTCCAGATATCAGTACATTGAAAGGGGATAGATTTATGGATAATAATTGCAACCCCTTTGGTCTTAGATGTAGGGGAGCTAGAAAAATAAACAGTTTGAAAGTATTTATTGATCAATTTAAATAGTTTGGAGTTAAGGGAGTGGGTTTCTTGTATAAAGGCAATGTGGGTTTTAAAAGATTGTAGAATATACAGTAATTTAGATCTCTGTTGAGGTTTATTTAAGCCTCTGGTGTTCAGAGACGTAATTTTAAGAAAATCAGGAGTCATGGCAAAACATTAACCAAAGAAATCTTTTAGAAATTGACAGCACGTCACTTTGTTCAAAAAACAAATAAGGAACAGAAACAGTAAAACAAAATGAACCATAACAGAGGAACCATAACAGAGCAAAGAGACAGCCCGATGCCAAGGCATCAAATAGTGAGCCATTAGACCATACAAATGGTCAGTAGCCCAAACCCTAGTCCAATGAAGACAGGGTAGGTAAGCTCTGGTGGGTGTAGGTGTACATGCAGTGTAGGAAAATAGTCGGATATTGCAACTCTAAAGAAGAGAAGCTGAGATGGTATGTGCAGCCTCTCCGCTGAGTGACGTGCGTGTGGTGTCCCCAACTTAAAAAGAGACAAAAGGAAGGAGAGAAAATATTAAGCAATACAATAGCTGTAGGAAACAGTATAATAATGTTGAGATATATATATGTGTGTGCAGTAGTCATGTGGAATAGGAAACCGTTAGTATAGGGAAGCAATATAGAGTGAACAGGCACTGTAGTAATAGAAGAGCTGTATCTCTAAGGAATGAGGTATGCAAAGTAATATTAAATGCAGAGGTGATCAAATATGCATATTACAGCAAAAGTTTGCAAAATAGACCAGAGACACTGAGCAAATGATGTAGTGGTGCAATAACTTAACCCTTTAAGGGTGAGAGTGAATATTGCAGTGCAAAAAGCTGAGCAGAATAGGAGCTCCACAACATGTGTGGACTAGGATATGTGTATAAAGTATAAATAAAAAAGAGAGGAAAATGTATATTAAGCCCACAGTATATTGTGTATGGTCGGACATTGTAAAAATGGTCGGGGAAAAAAAGTTGGTAGCTGGTAAATGCTCAATACATGCTACATTCTGGGATATATAGTATAAAAGAGAAAGACAATATTGAAGGTAAAAACCTTGTGTGGCTGTCTGGCCAGATGTAGCTTGTGTGTGTAGTAGTTGTTTAACCCCCTGCAGGCTGAGCCTGCATGGTGATGTTGAGGGTAAGATATGCTTGCATAAAGTGGCCTATATAATATATATAATCAGATGGAACGATATTAGCGATCATTAAAAATATGTGTAAGGAGTGTATGGTAAAAGTCATCAATGTTATGGGAAAGGGCTTAATTAAAGAAGGCTTATGTGCATATAGGAACTTAACCCTCCAGAGGGAGAAGACATGTAAAGTAAAGTGAAAAGAGGGGGGGCGATTCCCAAATATAACCGTAAAGTCTTACAAGACAGCGTCATGTGTCCACGACGTAAATATTCTTCATATAATAGATATACACATAGTATGTTCAATGTCAATCAGGAGGAAGTCTAGCATAGTTGGAATCATAAACCAGAACAACGTGGATCTGGACATCCTCTGTCCGTGTGTAGTGCAGCGAAGGATAAAGGAGAAGTTCCCAAAAAGGAGGTAAGTAGTGTTGATTGAAGAGCCGTACCTGACACCGAAGCACGCTGCATTGTCCAGGGTGATTTGAACGTAGGATCCAAAGAGTGATGTCGTTGGGAAATCCATGTCGGTCCTCGAACAATATGTAGAGGCAGGGTAAGGCATCAGAGAATGTGAAGGTGTATGCAGAGAAACGTTTGTAGATTATTCAGGTCTGAGGTAGTTTTTGCCCTTTGTGTCTACGGGGCTTGGGTGACCATTCCAGGGATGAGTCTTTGAGCTGCTGTGGAGCCTCGAATGAAGCCTCCCGGAATGTGTAATTTGGGGAGACCCATGTTTTAAAGGAAATAAGGGATGTCCGCCGCTTGCTTGATGACATATGTCCTGGAGTCTCGCCGAGCAATAGGAGCAAATGGGAAGCCCCATTGGTAGGGAATAGAGGCTTCCCTCAATGCAGATGTTAAAGATTTCAAAATCCTTCTCGTTATCGGCGGGAGATCCGGAAAAGTCGAAATTTCATGGCGGTCTCATTTAATATCAGACTGAGATTTTCAGAGGATATTTTCTTTCAGTTGGTAATCATGAACCCTGCATATAATGTCCCTTTGGGGTCCTCTGGAGTCTCACCGGGGTTTGAGACCACGGTGGGCTCAATCAAATTTTATGGATGTATCCGCTGGTCTTTGGAAAATATTGTTTAAAATGGATTGCAGTGTTGCGATGATATCTACTTGTAACACCGTCTCCGGTACGCCTCTAGTTCGTAGATTATTCCTGCGTCCCCTACTATTTAAATCTTCCAGCCGTCGGAATAGCAGTTTGATGGCAATCGCTTGCTCAAAAACTTGGGTTGTGAGTTTATCCACTGTGTCCATTATTTTGATGTTTTCTTCCTCCGTGGCCACCACGCGGTCCCCCAGCTGGCATACGTCAGCTTTAATATCGGAGAGTGTATCTCTGATGCTCTGAGTAGCCTTCTCGATCAATGAGATCATTTCTTCTTTCATAGGCGACATTTTCGGTCTGGATGGTCGGATTGTCGAGCAGAGGGATTTCTGGCCCAACATCTTCCATGCAGTCGCTTGATCCTGCGAACCTTGGAAATACGGCCTGGGAGCACATTTTGGCGAAAAAAGCAGAGCGGGTCTGCAGAGCTCAAGTGTGAAGTCTGTTTTTACACTTAGCATAAGGAATGAAGGGGGTATTTCATATTTCTAACACAGCCTAACCGCATTGCCAAGATTTCACCCTGAATTTTAAATCTGAACAGTTGCAGGGACAGGAACTATCTGATCACTTGTGGATTCTTTTCTTCATTTACATATATCTATTTCAAGGGTTCATGATCAGTCACCAAAATAAATGATCTGCTTGTCAATTGGTTAATCGACCCTTGAAATGAGTCAGGCAAGCACAAGACTTCATTTACCTTCCTAAAAATTATTTCAGAAGCAAATTGACCCATCTGTCTTAGGGACCAAAATTATTGGGCTTAACCACTCACTAGAAGACTCTTCTTTTCACTTATCCCTTAATGGAGGATCTTAGGGATTCCTGTGACTGTTGTCACAGCTTCATTCTGTCCCCATCTGAGAAAACTCTATTATGCTCTGTCCCCAGGATGGTTGTTGTCATGAACACGCCCTACTCCAAGCATGCGTGTGACCTGGTTCCGGTGGTAAAAGGGTAAAATTCACTATCTGTCTGCCCTAGACCGTAAATAGTGATAAAAATATCCACCCTTAATACCACCCACTATTAACTATAATGATATAACTAATATCATAACGTTGCCACCACCAAGAAAATTTATAAATGGGTGCCTTGGTCCCCCAAGCGAATCAGACTAAAAACCCACACAATATATTGTAACACAATAATTAGGCGATTTCAAGTTACCAATAAAATGGTCTCATCAGGTAACGTGAGTCTTTACCACACAAAGGCAGAACTTAATAAAGGAATATTTATTATGAACAAAAAATAGTCACAGTGCATACAAAAAAAAGATGATAAACAGATTATTTACACCAAACAAATAAAATAAAAAGGAGAAATTACAGAAAACCTAACTACTCACTTGAATGAGTAACATTTTTTCTGTCCGTAGGGCTCCGGCGACTTACTCAAAATTAGATCTTGGCCCCTAGTAAGCACACTGACCAATTTCCTCTCATTAAATTTATACTTTTTCCCAGTTCATCTCACGTTTCCAAGCCGGCCCAGAGGTGGTATAAGCGGAGGGAAGGTGTACCTATAGGAACCATAAGTGCCCTCCCCCTTGTGTGGTGGAACCATATCAATCAAAATAACTCATTTTCATCTTATTCTCCCTCCTGTGCTTGCCACAGCAATAATTCTTGCATTTATGAATTTCTTGTAAGTTATGAAGTCCATAGATATGTCACACTTGCTACTTATGACTGAATACCACAGACTTCACAATTTCTCCCAAACGCCTTACGTTGTACTGGCCATGATTGTATTCTTTTGTAGGGTGTGCTTTCCCCGTTCTAGATATGCACAAAAGGAGGTATGATTATGAATCTATGGGTTATTATGGATGTATGTGTTGGATATGACCCTGGAAGAAATGGTTTTCCTGACTGCTAGTGGTCACTTAGCATATCAAAGGAACCCACTATCTATGATGGGATACAGGCATATGGTGAATGACTCAGCTAGTAGACGTAAAGGCACCGCTGCTGTAACATTTCACACCTTGCAGAGGGCCCTGGTTGGAGTCTCAGCTTCAAAAGACCAATTTAGCTCATGCTGAAATTGGAAATACCATCTCTACCAGGTAGCAAGTCCATGTATGCATTACATTCCTCCCAAATTTCCTTTACAACATCAAGAATTCCCATAGGATGCCGTACATACAGCAACTCAACTTCAAAGTCTGTTAAAGAATATGGTTCCTCCTTGACTGTAAACATCAGGTATGGTAAGAATGGAAAAACCCTGTTTAAATAGCACAGGGCTACATGTGGTTGAAGGGGGATTATAGAAAGGGTTAACTAGACAGGGGTCAACCAAAGGACACCACAGAATGTCCTGGATTGTGCTCGCGACCACTTAGTTTGCCCACATTTTTGCATCAAGTTGAGCTTGCATCCAGCTCGCGCTGGCGTTTGAGCGGGAATATTTATTATTTTCAGAGGGTGAACAAAAGGGGATTGATTATTTATGGTGGCTGGCTGGCTTATAGGGCGGTTGGGCTGGGTAATATTAATTGGTACTCTTGGGCCAAGAGTTTGTGTTTGTTATTTGTTATTTGTTCTGAGTTATTCTTTAATGGGTATTGTTTAAATAAAAGACCACAACCTTGTTCATCCAGTTTGTTGTCTTGTGTTTTATTTATATTTATAAAATTATTATGGTTACAAATTGTACACCATTCAACGTCATGAATCCCGGTCTCCACCTTCTTGCCGTATTACCATTTTTCAACGTGGTTTTCAGGGTTTTATTACATTTCTTTCCCTTGGGAATCCTACTTTAGAAATCACCTGTAAATATCTGTACAATAGTCTCAGTGGAGATATTTATCAAAAGATGGCTTGAGATGGCTGCTTTTTAATCGAGCTCCTCACCTTACCTGAAAATCCATAGCCATCCATCCTTCTACGAAGGTATTTTTTGAGAGCCACTTACTTCACACTGGTGGTTTATTTACTGGGCACATGAATCAGGTTTTATTTTGTCCATTTTTTTTATTTTGGAGCTGCATTCCCCATTCAACGTGGTGTGGCCTCAATAGAAGCCGCCGGCCTGGAGTGGAGACTTCTCTGCTCTGCCATTTTATTTTCTGCCTGCTACGGTAAATTTTTTCCGCCGAGACCCGTCCATCATCTGCTCTGACCAACAGCAGCCCGCGTAAGCCGAATACCTACCTTCTTCGTTCCGCCGTACTGCTGCGGGAGTCCGGTTGGGCCCCCGCGCGGTTGGTGGCGTTGTTGCGGGACAGCGGAGCTGGAACGGCGGTCTTGGTTGGAGATTACCTTTCCCGGCTCTCTACGCTGCGGATATCACGCTGGGCAGTGGCTCTTGGATCCCTGGGCGGACGACTTGAGCGCGGCTACATCTAGATCTTCGGTGCCGCTGGAGGACCGGTGAGGTGGGCCTACCCGGCTCTCCGGCAAGTACTTTGTATTTTTGTTTGGCTTAGCTGCCCCTTATTTTTTGTTTATGATATGACCTGGTATTAGTTAGATGGGGGTACGGGTGGGTTTTAGTTAGGTTGGGTGGTGGGGTTTGGGACTTGGGCTTTGCCACATTTGGATCGTCTCCACGTGCTGCGCTATTAAGTAGATCTGCGTCTCCTACTCCTCTCCTGAAAACGGGACTAGATAGATAGATAGGGGTTCTGGGTGGGCTATAGTTAGGTTGGGTGGTAGGGTTGGGTTTGGGTTGTTTGTTTTTTTTTGTTTTTTTTTGTTTGTCCTAGTTTGGTTGAGTGGCTTGGGCCCGACTTGGAAGTGGTGTGCGTCGCCTGTGGAGGAGAGCTACGATAGACGCCAATAGCACAAGGCCCTGCATCAACGTGACTGTCCACGGACCACTTTTTTCTTTTAGGCTTGCCAATTAGTTAGTTTATGGGTTAAGGTGGGCACTAGTCAGGTGGGGAGGCGGGCCTTGGTCTTCTTTATTTACTATTCTTTTGGGGTTTGTGTTCAGATTTTTCTTTTCTCTGCTGTTGGGACACGCTCACTGTTTTTGTGATATATCAGTACATGTATATGTGCTTGGGTATCTCATCCCACCAATTGTTCTGTGCATAGAGTGTGGTTTTGTGTCATATCCTCTTGTGTTCTTCTATTCTTTCCTACTCTTGGGGGTGAGTTCCTCACGGCCCTTATCTACACATGGAAAAGTATATGGATCCACCACCTAAATCATCCACCAGACAAAGCAAGGCAAGAGACAAGTCTACAGCGACTTTCAAACCGGTGCCACCTTCTGGGTCGGGTTCCACTGCAGCGGAGGGGCACTCAGTGTCCGATGCCTCCTCAAAAGACCCGCTGACGGCTCAAGACCTTGTTGGTGTCATTTCTCCACTCTTAGATGCCAAGCTTGAGAAATTGTCTGACTCCATCAATGCCGTTCTTGCTGAGTTGGTCTCTCAGGGAACAAGGATCACTTCTCTGGAATCCAGGGTCTCTGACATAGAGGATGGGAACGTCTCCATGTCTGCATCCCTCCGCTCACAGGATCATTTACTCACGTCATTACAAGACCTTATTGACGACCTTGAAAACCGCAGTAGACGCAATAACTTGCGTTTGGTTGGCCTGCCTGAGGAGGTTAAGGGCACGGCGTTACACGACCTTGTAACGACTTGGCTGCCGAAGTCTTTGGGCCTGGTGCTTCCTCAGGGTGAATTGGTCATCGAGAGAGTACATCGCATCGGTCAACCACCAGTTTCTACCACGTCTCGTCCTAGAGCAGTGATTTTTCGGGTCCTCAACTATACTGACAAGGTCAAGATCCTGGACGCGTATAGAAAGGTCACGGGTCTTTTTTATCACAAACACAAGCTGTTACTTTTCCAGGATTTTTCTGCAGCGGTAACGGTCAAACGACGCCAGTTCTCCGAAATCTGCACGGAACTTTACAACAAGCGAGTGAAATTCGCTCTTCTCTATCCGGCTAAGCTCAGGATTACCCATGAGGGGCAGGCCTACTTTTTTGACACCCCTATGGCGGCCAAGGAATTTCTTCGCGCTGGATCCAGATCTTCTCCCTCTCCGGATGATGGTTCGGCGGTGCCTGAGGCCTCCCCCCCTTCTCCTTCTCGCTCTCGCCCTGCTTCTCTGCCTCGCTCCTCTCCGCCTGTCTCCCCTAGGGCTTGAGATCTCTGAAATCCATTGGTATTTGGATATGTATCCTCTGGTTTACCTTTATTGGTTACTGTACGCTGTTTTGTTGATTCTCGATTATTCTTATTTTTTTGGGTTACTCTGTTGTGTTTCTAGGCACAAACTTACATGTGCCGAGTTTCGGTTTATTAAAAAAAGGAAAAAATGGGAGAAGCATAGCACGTTACAACTGGTGATGTATGGTTTTACCGTATTTGCTCGATTATAAGACGACCCTGATTATAAGACGACCCCCCAAAATCTGAATATTAACTTAGGAAAAAAAGAAAAAGCCTGAATATAAGACGACCCTAAAGGAAAAAAGTTTTACCAGTAAATGTTAATTCATGTAAACTATTTTTTTTAATAAAAGCTATGATTGAGAAAAATATTTTTTTTGTTTTTATTTCTTGTATTTTCCAACCTGTCCCCCAGTTACGCACATCTGCCCCCAGGCTTGCCACTCCAATATGGCACTGTGGCCCATGATATGCCTTTTAACCCTCTATATGCCACTGTGCCCCATGGTATGCCTTTTGACCCCCTATGTGCCACTCTGCCTCCAGAAATGCCTTATACCCCTATATGCCACTCTGCCTCCAGAAATGCCTTATACCCCTATATCCCATTCTGGCATTTAGGGGGTTAAAATGCATATTATGGGGCAGAGTGGCATATAGGGAGGTATAAGGCATTTCAGGAGGCAGAGTGGCATTAAGGGAGTTAAAAGGCATTGTATAGAGCACTCTGCCTCCAGAAATGCCTTATACCCCTATATGCCACTCTGGCATTTAGGGGGTTAAAATGCATATTATGGGGCAGAGTGGCATATAGGTGTATAAGGCATTTCAGGAGGCAGAGTGCTCTATTAAATGCCCCCTTAACGCCACTCCAGAAATGCCCTATGCCCCCATTTAACACACACACACACACACACACACACACCCTATACCCCCATTTAACTAACACACACACACACACACACTCTCCCCTCCCCTCCCCTCTCAGCCCTCTCTTACCGGTGCTTCCAGCCGGGGCAGCGGGTTGACGTCGCCTTCTGCTGCAGCCGGAAGGAGGTGGAGTTGGCAGCGGGGGTTTGTATCCGTCCGTCGCGTATACTTTCCCCGGCTGTCAGAGATCAGAGTTCCCCGCACCGGTGCGGGGAACTCTGATCTCTGACAGTCGGGGAAGGTTTGCGCGACGGACGCAGACAACCCCCGCTGCTAGCCACACCTCCTTCCGGCTGCAGCGGACGTTGTCTACGCGGATCGCGTAGACGTCAACCCGCTGCCCCGGCAATACAGCAGGAAGCACCGGTAAGTGTGTGTATGATGGGGGGGGTGAGACAGGAGGATCCAGGTCCCCTGCAGCGGTGCGGGGGATCTGGATCTTAGTCTCCTAATCAGACTCTATTTGAGGTCTGATTAGAAGACGACCCCGATTAGAAGACGAGGGGTATTTTTCAGAGCATTTGCTCTGAAAAAAACCTCGTCTTATAATCGAGCAAATACGGTATTTTCTGTTTCGTCCGCTGGGCACTTGGGGGGGCTGGCTGGGACCCTCCTGGGCCGCCATTTCCAGGTTAATTTTCTGTTTTATCTTTTCCTCAGCGGGGCATCGGGTGACCTCCTGGCCTCGTTGTTCTTGTAGTTATGGTGCAATCTGATAATAGCTGTGATGCGCCTTCTTCCTTGCGGATTGTATCATGGAATGTTGAAGGCTTGAATACACCTGTTAAGCGTAAAAAGGTACTTACCCATCTCAAACGAATGCACCCAGACGTTATTTACCTCCAAGAAACCCATTGGTGTGACCGTGTTAAAAATGAGCTGAAAGCTCCGTGGCTTCGAGCTTGTTATTCTGCTATGTATACTAAGAAATCTAGGGGTGCCACCATTCTCCTCTCTAAAAGGTTGCCCTTTGTCATTGAGTCCGAGATTGCTGACCCGGAGGGACGCTACATTATTCTTAAGGTTAAATTGTTTAATGAATCTTTTACTTTTGTCAATCTCTACGCCCCTAATTCTGATCAGCCCGCTTTTCTGGCCAAACTTTACTCACTGTTGCTGGAGATTTCGGCCCCTAACGTCATTCTGGGGGGTGACTTCAATTTAGTGGCCAACGTTTCCCTAGATGTGTCTGGCCCTTCCTCTCGCCCTATCGGGCTCTCCTCCTTACCCGTGTTGGATCACCTTCGTTTGCAGGATGCCTGGAGATTTCTTAATCCGACGGACAAACAATTTGCGTTTTACTCCCACCCCCATAACTCCTTCTCCAGGCTGGATTACCTGTTCTTACCGGTGTCGTTTTTGCGCAGGTTGAAGGGTGCCCACATAGGCCAAATAGTGATCTCTGATCATGCCCCTATCTGGATAGATATCTGTCTCGCTTCCCCGTATCAGGTGTCCCGTAATTGGAGGTTTCCTACTTATTTGTACACGTCTGAAGCGTTTAAACAATTCCTGATTGCGAAATGGAATGATTATGTCGATGATAACCGTGAACATCTTGACGACCCTGATTTGTTTTGGGGTGCTTCTAAGCCGGTTCTGAGAGGGCATATCATTGCCTATGTTGTGCGACGCAGGAGAGAGGCTGAAGCTAAACTAGTCCAGCTTACTGACGATCTTTCCAGGGCGTATGTTGCACATAAAACTCACCTTAGTCCAGATACCCTGAAAAAATATAAAGAGATTAAATCCCTCTACGATGCCTGGGTTACTGAAAAAGCACAGCTTTCTTATAATTATACTCGTAATACTTTTTTCCGCTGGGGCAATAGGTCTGGCAAGCTTCTGGGCAATCTTATCCGTCACTCTAAATCTAAATATCATGCTGTAACCAGGCTTCAGGATTCTTCTCAGTCGGTCGAGACCAACCCTGTTAAAATCACTCAACTCTTCGCTAATTACTTTGAGGATTTTTATTCTTCAGAACCTAATGACCCTGATGAGGCGCTTCAAATATTTCGGCGGGCTAATATTCCAAAACTGTCACCTGCGGACCGTGAGCGTTTAACTAAACCGTTCACCCCGTCTGAGATAGCCACTGCTATCAAGTCCCTTCCTAATGGCAAATCCCCTGGCCCGGATGGCCTGGGAGCCGAATATTATAAACTTCTCTCTACGTATCTACCGGCACACCTTGCTGATGTTTATAATGGATATCTGCAGGGGAAGGTCCCCCCGAGGGATTTCACGGCCTCCCGTATCATAGTCCTTCCCAAACCACACAGGGACCCTACTTTGCTCTCCTCCTATCGCCCTATTTCCCTCTTGAACCAAGATCTCAAAATATACACCAAGATTATGGCCTCTAGACTGCAACCTATTCTAATGGCACTCACTTCTCCTTCTCAGACTGGATTTGTTAAAGGGCGCCACTCTACTCAAAATATTAGGGGCCTTATCTCAGCTATTCTTACTGCCAAACTAACTAACAGCAAGGCCTCTATAGTACTTAGTTGTGATGCTGATAAGGCGTTCGATAGAATTTCCTGGCCATACCTTGTTAGTTTTTTCAAATACCATCATTTCGGGTTGCCTTTTGTACAAATGTTTCGAGCGTTGTATCATTCCCCGGTGGCTCAGGTTGCGGTGAATAATATGAACTCCCGCTGGTTCTCCTTGGGTAGGGGTACTCGCCAAGGCTGTCCCCTGTCCCCTCTACTTTTTAATCTGGCGATTGAACCTCTAGTTCGTGCTATTGAGCGTTCCGCCGAGCTTGAGGGAATCAGGGTGGGTGTTGTCGAATTGAAGGTTGCCGCCTTTGCTGATGATCTTTTGTTATATCTCTCCAATCCCAAAGCGGCGATGCCTCATCTGCTTACCCTATTTGACCAATTTCATAAGGCCTCGGGATTCTTAATCAATAGGCTTAAGACCGAAGCGCTTCCCATTTTCCCGCAGGCTAAACGTGGCTGGGGGGGGCGTTCCCTTTCAATTGGATTCGACTTCCCTCCTTGAAGTATCTAGGCCTTACCATCCCCATAAATCTGGCACATCTTTACAAACTAAATTTTTCCCCGTTGTTGCGTCAAATGGAAGACTCCTTTAAAACTTGGTCCAAATTTAATCTCTCCTTCTTAGGTAGATGTCACTTACACAAAATGGCCTTTTTCCCCAAACTACTGTACCCGATTCACATGTTGCCCATTACCTTGAAGAGGAAGGATGTCCAATATCATAATGCGCTGCTGCGTAAGTTTCTGTGGTGCAACAAAAAAGCTAGAATTTCGTTGGTGAAACTTCAGCAGCCGGCTCATAACGGGGGGGTGAATTTGCCGAACCTATTAGATTATGCTCTGGCCTCTAACTACCGCTTTGTGGCAGATTGGCTGCGTGGCAGGTCTAGGTTGACCAATGTGACCCTGGAGCAGCAACTCTTTCCTGCCATTTCTTTGGCCTCTCTCCTGCATCAGCCTAGAAGTACTTTACCTCCCGATGTGGTCGCCAATCCGTTGTTATATCATACAATGAAGGCCTGGGAGCGTGTTCGACGTCGCCTGGGCTTGGAGGTCCATTATTCCCGGTTCTTGCCCTTGGTTCGCAACCCGCAGTTCCAACACGGGAGGGAGGATGTTGTCTTTAGGAGACTCGCCCGGGTGGGTGGTCGGGTCGTTGGTGACTTCCTTGACCCGCGAGAGGGTAAACTGTTGACGTTCTCGCGGTTCCAAGCTAAATTCCCTACTGTTCGAATTCATCCTATTCACTACCTCCAGCTCCGTAACTATGTTAATGCGCTACTTCCCCACCTCTCTGGGGCTAACTCCAACCACCCCTTAGACCGGATCACGATATCATCTGCCCCACTGCTCACTATGTCTACAATCTATAACCTTCTTCGCCCACTTATCGATTGGGAGACCCATACGGCGGGTATTGCCTCCTGGAAAACTGATTTTCCACATCTGTGTCAAAAACAAGTTCTCCAGGCGTACTCCCGCAATTCCAAACTCTTGGTGTCTAGGGATTATGGTGAAATGTTCCTTAAAATCCTGCATAAAGCCTATGTCACCCCCAAACTCCGGTTCTTAATGGGTTTAGATGATCATTCCCGATGTCTGAAATGCCGCTCACCTGGGGCGGATCTTCTTCACGGCTTGTGGTCCTGCAGTTCTATTGTCCCGTTCTGGAATGCCCTACAGTTGTACATTACAGATACTCTGGGCATTCGTTTTGTAATTTCTGTTGAATGGGCAATTTTTGGTATGTTCCCTGATCCTGTTCCTCCCTCTGCAGCAAGAGCTAAATCTCTCTTGCTCACTCGGCAGTGGCCAAACGGGCAATATTGTCCCAATGGATTGCTCCTCAGCCACCTTTATTACCTATGGTCCTGTCGCGATTACGCCTTCTGTTTCAGATGGATTGGCTTGAAGCCGTTCTCCATAAGGAAAGCAAGGTTAAATTTCTGTTTAACCGTTGGTCCCCATTTATCGCAACGCTGGATAGTGATACCAGGTTGTGGTTATACCAAACATTTAATACCACAGAATGGTACTGCCTTCAAGTCCTGAGAGGTACTCTCCCTGTCCCGGGCTTTTGATCTTAATGATGGGCGGGATGGATGCGTGTTGTGACCTGTGGTTTTGCGTCGGTGGGGGTACTGACATCTTTGTGAAGGGAAAAAAAAAATAAAAAAAATTTTTGTACCTTACGTTTGCCTTCATGAATGTCCTCCACTTATCCTTACTTTTGGTCTCCTGGATCTTTGTTTGTACTGTATGTTATACTGTAACTGTACATCACTTGTCTCTGTAAATGTCAAGTTTTGTCAACATGTCAAAATGTCTGGCTGTAAACTTATTCTCATGTTTTATGCTTTGTCTTCTCCGTGGAATAAAGAAGTTTAATAAAACAAATGATGTTAAATACAAACGCAGAATAAAAAAAAAAACTGAAAAAAAAAATTAAAAAAAAAATTATTGCTTCTGGATACCTAGTATTGTAGTATACAATGAAAAAATGTTCTAAAATGCTGTCTCTGATTTTTTTTCTTCCCCAAGATGCCCTCCAATTAAATGGAAATGGGCTAGCTCTAAAATAACCTGATTATGGCTCTGAGTACCCAGTAATTGTTCTACAATTCTGCAAGCTTGCTCAATTACCCTGTGTAAGACACCATCCCTTCTCATACAATAGGAGCCCGGTCCCTTCTCCTTACCTTCAACTCTTATCCCATTTATTTCAATCACCTCCCAATTTGCATGTATTAATGTAAGATCACATTACTTGACTAGGCAGAACAATTCTTCCAAGTGATATCTAAATCATCTAACTTTTCAAGTTCAAGTGTAGCCGCTGGGCCTCTATTTTCAGCAGGATGAGTATCAGGACAGTTTTTCTTATTTATAGACTCCACACTAATACAGTAGTAACAAACTTTTTTTTCCTTTAATTTGTTCATCCTTCTCTCCTGTCTAGGCTTTCCCCAGTGGAAAAGTCAGTGGAAAAGGGAAATACTTAACTTGGGGAATCATTTGGTAGAGGATTACTCTGAGGGATATCCTTATGGGAACCCTCTCTGGCTAAATTAGGTAGCAGACCAGAAAATCCAGAATATTCCCCCCTAATAACACAGAATATGGCAACCTAGGAATAACTGTATAAGTAGCATAATTACTCTGATACAAAACAGCCCCATGAGCACAAGTAATCCTTGTTTTCCCCCACAGTCTTTCTAGAAAAATCCTTTGCTAGCTAGGGTGACCACATATCCCGGATTGGGACTTTAACTTCCGGGTCCTGGACAGCCTCAGTCTGGTAAAATGCATTGTCCCGTAATTCAAGTAACGTCTTTTTTTTTTTCTCAAGGTGGAGGAGAGAGAGGGGCGCCCATTGGCCGCTCATTAAGTTTTCAGCAACCACTCTGAGCCCCTCCATCTCCTCCGCGAGGCCTCTAGCTCGGTTGCGGTACCAGCATGTCATGCTGAGCGCCAGAATACGACGTCATATTCCGGCGCTCAGCAGTGAAGCAGCGCGCACCGCGGCAGAACAGGGAGACAGAGGCCTCGCAATCTCACTGCAGGACTGTAAGTGAACCACAAAGGGGAAAAGGGTAGATAATAGGGATGGAGGGAGAGGGGGTAGATAATGAAAAGGGGGGAGTAGATTATTGAAATAAATAAAGAGTGAGATTGAGTGAGAGAATAAATGAATTAGTGTGTGGATAAATTGTGTGAATGAGTGAGATAATTAATACATTAATGTGTGGATGAATTGTCTGAATGAGGGAGAATGAATTAATGTGTGGAAGAATTGTCTGAATGAGGGAGAGTATTAATTAATGTGTGGATGAATTGTCTGAATGAGGGAGAATTGTCTGAATGAAAGTGTGAAATAGTGAGTGACTGTAAAAGTGTTTGTGTATATCACAGATGTATAATTGATTTGTGGAAAGGCAAAGATGGCACAAGCAGGGAGCTTGAGCCTTGGGGACCAAGATGGCGCAGGCAGGGTGTTTATGGGATAAAGATGGCATAGGACGGACTATTACTTTTATAATCGATTAGTTGGCCGAAATTTTTTTTTTTGTTTTTTAAAATAAAAACTTAAGATTTACATTAAGATGTGCCATTAACACTTTTATCTCTTTATCACAACGGCATTTCACTATTTGCCTTCTTATTTTACTGACATAATAATTAAAGCAACCCCAACAATACCAAAAACAGCTTTACTAGTAAATATTAATTAATGTAAACTATTTTTTCATATTTAATGAAAAATGCCTCTTGTTTATATTTTCTATTATTTGTCAACCTGCCCCCCAGTTATGCACATCTTACCCCCAGCTTGCCTCTCTGCCCCAGAAATGCCTTATACCCCCTATATGCCACTCTGCCCCCACATATGCCTTATACCCTCCTATATGTCAGAGATGCTACTGTGCCCTGTTATACCTCCTATATGCCACTCTGTCCCCTGTTATGCCTTTTACCCCCGATATGCCTTATAGCCCCCTATATGCCACTGTGCCCCCCTGATATGCCTTATAGCCCCAATATACACAATACAATATATATATATATATATATATATATATATATGGACAATATAAACAATAAATCACATATTAAAGCAACCAAAAAATAAAAAAACACAAATTAAAGAATGCACATAATGAATAGATCCCCAAAAAATTCTACCTGCCCCCCAGGGGTTAATATATCAACACAGGGCAAATAAGCATAAAAATAAAGATAATACTCCAGGCTTAGCTTACCCAGTGCTGCTTATTTGTCCCGTTTTTCTTCTGTTGATATATTAGCCCCTGGTGGGGCAGGTAGAAGTGGAAGTGAAGGGAAGTAGCGGAGGTTGCGCACACTGCGCACTATAAATCAAATCCGCTGCAGGGGACCTGGATCCTCTCTGGCAGCCGGTGGGGGCCTGTGCGATGTGCGCAGACTGCCGCTTCTCCCCTCCACTTCCGTTGGGGCTTCCACGATGGAAGCCGCACCGGAAGGGCACGTGATGCTGGGTTCAGTAATAGAAGCCCCAGCGGAAGTGGAGGGGAAAAGCGGGAGTGGAGGGGAAAAGCGGGAGTGGAGGGGAGGGGAAAAGCGGGAGTGGAGGGGAGGGGATAAGCAGAGGATGTCTGCGCATTTTGCACAGACCCTCACCTGGTGCCAGAGAGGATCCAGGTCCCCTGCAGTGCTGCGGGGGAACTGGATTCTAGTGTTATAATCTGATTTCTATTTGAGGTTGGATTATAGAAGAACTCATATTATAAATCGATACAAATCGATACAACTAATTGATAATGAAAATCGTTGACAACGATTTTCATAATCGATTATTATCGATTTAATCGATTCGTTGTTGCAGCCCTAATATATATATATATATATATATATATATATATACATCTGTGGGTGTGATTTCATGGGCTTCATAGTGTGTCCCTGGATGGCAGAAATAAAATGTGGTCACCCTATTGCTAGCTGACCAGAGATTAAAGTTACTGCGGTACCTAAATAGAATTTCTTTACCATAAACATTACCTTTTAACACAAATTGGTTTCGACGTTCCACACATTTACCAGTCCAGAAGTAGGAGTCTGACAGCAATCTGACCAGCTCACTTGCATCCTGTTCCTGAGAACAAGGACACTGTGCTGCGATATGTTCCAGTTCACCACAGGAAAGACAACAAATTAGTCCTGCCCCCCCTAGATAGTCCACTCCAGAGTTTCTGCTACCTGGGGGTGGGTGAGGTTGTGCAAGTACTGATAGAGTACAGTAATTTCCACAATACAAGCAAGATTATTACACGCTGGTTTTAACCATTTCTTTGCTAAATGTGGTTGTTTGCTTGCCCAGTCCTTGCCAGAATTTTGGCCTTTAAGCAAGCGTAATTAGCTGCCTCTTTTGGGTCCAGGTGATTTTTGAGAATCATCAACTGTCAGTGATTCCAAAAATCTCTGCCCATTGTGACCATGGCCATGTCTCTCATTCTGCAACCTGTTCAAATGTCAGTATATAGGCCTCTATGTCATCATCTGTAGGAATTGTGTAACCTTAATTTTCTGGGCCTATCCTGCACATGGAGGTTCTAAGGTTTTGGCTATTGCTACCCACTTTAACACTTCTTGTACCAATACAGAAAAATAATAATGGTGGGAGCGCTAAGGAGTTACATAGTTATGTAGGCTGAAAAAAGACACGCGTCCATCAAGTTCGGCATTTCCTATATCTGTTAATCTGTTGATCCAAAAGAAGGCAAAAATTACTTCTTGACCCCAAAATGGCAGTCAGATTTCTCCTTGGATCAATAAGATGTTTACCCATAATAAAAGATAAAAGTTTCCCCATAATAAAAGTTTGTTGTCTATAACAATTCCCAAATCCTTCTCATTTGTCGTTACCCCTAATTCACTACCGTTTAGGGTGTAGGTTGCTTGTGCATTCCGTACCTCGAAGTGCATAACTTTACATTTATCTACATCGAATTTTATCTGCCATTTGTGTGCCCATTCCCTCAGTCTATCTAGATCCCTCTGCAGCACTGTAATATCCTGCTCGCCCTGTATTACTTTACCTAGTTTAGTGTCATCTGCAAACACAGAAACATGACTTTCAACGCCTATTGCCAGGTCATTTATAAATATGTTGAATAAAATTGGTCCCAGAACAGAACCCTGAGGGACACCACTTACCACTTTTGATCAGCTTGAAAATTTACCATTTATAACAACTCTCTGTTCTCTATCTCTAAGCCAATGTTCTACCCAAAAACAAGAATTTGCATCTAGACCAATTTCCTTCAGTTTGAATACTAACCTATTGTGTGCAACCGTGTCAAACGCCTTGGCAAAATCCAAGTAGATTACATCCACTGCAACACCCTGATCTACACTTCTACTTACTTCTTCGTAGAATGCAATTAAATTAGTTTGACTGGACCTATGTTTCATAAAACCATGCTGATTTTTGCTAATAATACTGTTCTTCCCAATGAATTCTTGAATATTATCCCTAAACAGCCCTTCAAATACTTTCCCAACCACAGAAGTTAAGCTCACAGGTCTATAATTTCCGGGCACAGAGTTTGAACCCTTTTTGAAAATAGGAACCACATCTGCCTTCCTCCAATCCTCTGGTACAATTCCTGAAAGAAAAGAATCCCAAAAGATTAGAAACAGAGGTTCACTTATTTCCTGACTCAGCTCCTTAAGTACTCGTGGGTGAATACTGTCAGGCCCCGGAGCTTTGTTAACATTTCTTTAACTTTCTTTAGTTGCTGCAGCATCTTGTCCTGAGTCATCCAATCACAGTTTGACTGCAATTTTTTTTCAGTAGTCCTATGTATATCCATTGCCATAGGTTCCTCTATATACTGAGGAAAAATAGATTCCTCTTGAGACTAGTAGTGTATTATGATATATATATAAAAATGGCAGGAATTATATTAAATATACAATTGAATAAAATTTAATAAACATAAGAAACACATGTATGAATTGTTTCCTCTTTACATTTGTTAAAACTCCATTTGGTGGAAATCAATTAACCCGACGCATTTCGCCGTCTAGATGCTCCTTCTTCAGAGGTATGGAACAATTGTAAATAAAATCCTGCCAAAATAAATGGAATAAAATCACTTTATTGTGGTTTAAAAAAATGAAGAGTTCTCTCCCTGCTGGTACCAAAATGAAAACTAAAAGCCACATCAGTCTGTCTGAGAGACTAACCAGAAAGGAAACATCACCCTTCAAAGTTTAAGTTTAGAGGTCCAATAGTCGTGTTTGTTTTGGGCCTCTGGGGAGTTTTCTTTTAACGTGCAGTTGCAGGTAGTTGGTTATCAGGAGGGTTGATACAATGTTGTCTGACCTTATGCTTGAGAGCTCTGGCTAAATATTTTCTGGTTTTATTGCCGTATTTGTAAAACAGCCTCTGAGTCCCTTGGTATGCTTTTTATAATTTCTGGTTAACCGATAGCACTAAGTCACCTCACAGAGTCTCTAGTTCTGTTAAGGTAGTCCTATCTAGTGTGTGTTTGTGCATCTGTTCCCTGGTGTGTATTTGTTTGAGGAGATCTGAGATTTGTATAGCTCTTTGTTTTTTGACCCTCCAGGTCATTGGTCTTTGGTTGTCTTGCATGAACCGTACGTTGGAGATCTCCCCAGAGTGGGGACTGTGATGGCCACTCCAGAACCTTTACCTTTTTTCTGCTGTAACCATTGGAGGGTCAACTTGGCCCTGTGCTTGGGAAATCCAAGAGCGTCCCATGGGCAGCTTTCGTGCGGAAGAATGCAAATCGTCTGCCAGTATTTTCTGATAGTATGCTGCATTTATCTTGCCATCAATTTTCACAAGATTCCCTGTGCCTTTAGAGCTCACACACCCACAAAACATCAGTGAGCCGCCACCATGCTTCACAATGGGGATGGTATTCTTTTTGCTCTAGGCCTTGATGAACCCTGTCCAAACATAGAGCTTATTTTGGTCTTCAAATTAAAGTATGCCAGAAGTTGTGAGGTAATCATCTTCTTCCAGAGCTACCTGTATTTCTCCTAAGGTTATCTGTGGAGAGACATACAAGGGTATGTAAATCTTTGATCAGGGCCATTTGCATACCTGGGAACTTCTGGGCTCCGGCTACCCGGAGCCTTCCCTTGCGGGATGCGGCCAGGACTGCCCACTGACATCAGGGGGCGGCCCCGTGACATCGGTGGGAGTTCCCACTGACATTGGGAGTGTTCCCGCTAACCTCGGGGGTATTCCCGCTGAAGTGGGTGGGGAGCGGGACGTGTCAAGACTCAGAGGATTCGAGTCTTGACCCGGAAAAGGGGTGGTTCACCCGGAAATCTCCAGGTCAAACACGGAGAGTTCCCAGGTATGGCCATTTGGGTGATATCTGTTATCATTATGACTTAAAAAGGAGCCAAACAACTATGTTATGGTAAATTGCTTCATATGATCACTAGCCTTAAATAAAATAGTTTTTTGCATGACCAGTCATATTTTCAAAATCAATGGCAACATTTCACAATTTCTGCCAGGGTATGCAAACTTTTGAGCACAGCTGTAACCAGGAAATAGATCAATGTTCATTAGAAAAACAGCAATTAACCGACTTAGTGTGAACCAATGCAGATCAGCTTTTACTTGAATTACATGAATAATGAAGCAAAAGAGAGCATATTGTTTAAGGTGCTATTGCTTAAATAGGGTATTCTGTGTTTTGTGTTTTTTTTGTTGTTTTTTTGTAGCATGACCCTAATCTAACCAAAACACATTGGCCCCACTACAGGTCTATATATACACTATATATAGTCATGAAGACAGGGCATAGGAACATATAATGTTTTGGTTATTTTATTGTTTTTTTTTCAAAGGAACCTACCACGATAAGCAGAGAGCAAATAAAGGACCAACCAGTCTGAATAAGGTTAGGAGGTCTTCATGTCATTGGAATTAAAGTGCAAAAAAGGTGCATTTGTGTCAGAAAATAAAGGTGTGTGCTAGTGGGACATGTTGTGTATAGAACCATAGATCTCGATTCTCGAGTTTTCATTAGCATAATCAGTAAAGAATCAAAAAGATTCATCAGCCCTGTCAGTGAGGTTGAACATGGTTGTAAGATGTTAAGTATTGAAAGCTATTTAAAGCTAGAGACCCCTATCGCCAAGCCTCCGCCACACATCCTATATAACAGGCACAATAATATCGGGTGCTATGGCCATGCTGCAAAAGGAGAAGGTCTTATTTATATCAAGGATATAGTGTCACGGAAGCCTCTGTGCCATGGGCTTCTGGAGGGGACTGAGTGCCAGCCGCCTTCCTACAGACTATGGGCCCTGGCGGAGAGGGACAACCTGAGGCCCCTGGTCGGTCCGTCACATATAGTATGAGAGGAATATGTATGGAAGAGATGGAGAATGGATGTGTGTATGTTAGTGAAGTAAAGTGTATGTGTTAATGAATTTATCAATTACTCATCATCTGCAGCATGTACACAAAAACATTAACAGTGAAGTATAAACCTGTGCTTGTAAAACAAACATGAAAAAATACTTGAAGCAAAATAGAAAAGTCCCAGAGTCCCTAGGATTAGAGTTTCTCTAATATCCATTGAAATACATTTAGGAGGCATATTATCCAACCATGGGACTTGTGCAACTTGTGCAGCCAGATGTCCTGTAATTTAACAAGGCACAGGTTCTACAATAGCCTAAGATGCCAAAGAGCTGTAGGGCAATTATATCATTCAGCACCTGTATCTTATGCTTTTATCATCCTGTTTATAGTGTGGTAAAATGCTTTCCAGATCAATCTTAATCACAAAAAAAGGGTGTAGTATAATCATAACTGCTGCACTGGAAGTATGAAAGTCAAAATAAATAAAGATACTTATCTGAGTATCTGAAGAATGATGTGTCAGATCATGGTGGCGTTTTTGCATCGTCTTCACCAGTCGATTGTGTCATTGAGGTCTTGTGTGTGGATTTTGCTCTTCAAGTAAGTGATGGGTGACTAGGGCCTCCTAATTCAGTGTGTACCAAAGAATTTTGGAAGGCCCAACAGCTTCTTCATTGTGGTTTGGCTATCTCATTTTTTTGCTGAAAGATGAAACCCAAGCGACAGGAAATGGAGGCCACCTGAAGTGCCTGTGTGACTGGTTGCAGGGCTCTCCTCGTTTCTAAGGTTATCTAGGAAAAATTTAAACTTTAGAGCCAGCTATCTGTAGGTCTCCAACTTGTCTAGCGTTTCGTGGAATTTCCTCTTTTAGTACCTAATGATGTAGACAACATATTATGGCGCTTGGTAAGGTACACTCTGAAGCTCTGAGTCTTACTCTCTGTGTGCCCTCTCTAGTTTGATAGCGGTTGTAAATTGCATCTTCGACCTCTGTTGTCAAGGTCTTCAACGTGTCTGCGAAGTGCTGTCAACTGTTCTGCTTGATTGTGTATGTTAGTCACAAGTGCAGAGTAGTGGTTTTGTCTCTGAGCATCAGTTTCTCCAAGAGACCACGCAGTCATCCAATTGTTGTAAGTCTGCTCAATGCTTGATACCTGCTACAAGCTGAGCGAAGTCATCTTTTATGGGGAGATTGTTGTGTTTCCAGTTGTCTGGTATTGTCTCCTTCAGAGAATCACTGCTGTCAGCAGAGTCTTCATGAGAAAAAGTAGCAGGAAGTAACACCATGTTGTCCGGTGGTGAAGCTGGTTTAGAGTCTTGGAAGGGAAGGAAAAACCCCCTCAACATCGATGTTGTGTTTGAAATGGACATGTTCCCTCAAGTCATGAAAGGTTTAGGGGTCGCTTAATGTTTATTAGGGCTCTCTTTTTGCTGTTTTTCGGTTGAGATCTGAGGGAGCTCACAAATCCAGCAGTCATCTTGTTTGGCGTCAAGCTACGCCCCTATTTTCTTTATTTTAAAAATGGAAAATGGAATAAAAAAATCTCTGTAAAAATGCTACAAAGGTCCCATTTAGTAAAAAGAGATAATGATACTATACAATACTCTGTCGCCGGTACACCACACAAGAGCTGCAGTTTTGGAGATGCTCTGAGTCATCTAGCCATCACAGTTTGGCCCCTGTCAAAGTCCCTCAGATCCTTGCGCTTGCCCATTTTTCCTGCTTTTAACACATCAACTTTGAGGAAGAAATGTTCACTTGCTGCTCAATATATCCCACCCTCTGACAGGTGCCATGATAACAAGATTATCAGCGGCAATAATGTTATGACTGATCACTGTATGTATACACGTGTGTTAACATAATCTTGTAAGTGTATGTGGTGCCAGAGTGGCTATTAGTGCGTATGTACGTGTACTAGTACGTGTATATTTTGAGAGTGTGTGTATGCAAAAGTGTTTGTGGGTATGTGTATATGTATGTATGTTTATGATGTTAGTGTGGCTTTATGTATTAGTGTATAGCTATCCCTGAGCATCATCATAGCCCCAGCATCCTAATTTATTCCAGTACGCAACCACAATCATTATCCTCAAGCACCATATTCATTCCTCCATCATCATATTCCTCCCCACCATCATTTCCATCCCCTACCATTATCACCCCACATTGCACTACATTCAACTCCCTTCATCATCATGTTCCCTAACATAACTTCTCATCATCTCTATACCCATCCTTTATTTTCCCATCATCTTAAAACCCTTCCCTTAGCATGTCCCACAGTGCTGTCTCTGCCTCCACACAGCTTTCCTGTGCCATCTTCATCCTCACACAACTTACCAGTGCCCCCAAATTGTCTTTGCCACCTTTGCCAAACAGCTGGTTGGCCCCCTAAAGAGCCTGTCTGTGCCATCTTTACCCACAAACATTTACACATCCATGCTTACAAACACAAACTCCTACACAAGTACACATACACATTCATTCTCACGTACATTTACAATATTAACACATACATACAGTATCTCACACAGGTGAGTACACCCCTCACATTTTTGTAAATATTTTAGTATATCTTTTCATGTGAGTGTACAGCCTGTATAACAGTGTAAATTTGCTGTTCCCTTAAAAATAACTCAACATACAGCCATTAATGTCTAAACCTTGGCAACAAACGTGAGTACACCCCTCATGGAGGAGTGGTAGAGGACTCCAGTGGCAACCTGTGAAGCTCTGGTGAACTCCATACCCAAGAGGGTTAAGGCAGTGCTGGACAATAATGGTGGCCACACAAAATAATGACACTTTGGGCCCAATTTGGACATTTCCACTTAGGGGTGTACTCATTTTTGTTGCCAAGGTTTAGACATTAATGGCTGTGTGTTGAGTTATTTTTAAGGGAACAGCACATTTACACTGTTATACAGGCTCGTTTACATTTTAGCAGAGTGTCATTTCTTCAGTGTTGTCACATGAAAAGATAAAATAAAATATTTACAAAAATGTGAGGGATGTACTCACTTTTGTGAGATATTGTACATACACTTAGCCACTCTAACACCATGCACTTACACATATAAACATACAGTTAGGTCCAGAAATATTTGAACAGTGACACAAGTTTTGTTATTGCGGCTGTTTTACCAAAATAAATTCAAGTTATAGCTTTAATTTGAGGGTATTCACACCCAAATTGGAGGAAGGGTTTAGGAATTACAGCTCTTTAATATGTAGCCTCCTTTTCTTCAGGGGACCAAAAGTAATAGAACAGGTGTGCGCTATTCCTTCATTATTTCTTCATCAATTAAGCAGGTAAAAGTCATTCGCATTTGGTGTTTTTGATGTGAACTCACAAATAGTGGCAAAATATTCACTCAATAAAAGAGAAAGAGACAATCTTTGGTCTGCAACACAAAAAACACACGTCCATGGAAGACAACAGTTGTGGATGATCGTAGGATCCTTTCCAGGGTAGAGAAAAACCCATTCACAACAGCCAAGTGAAGAACACTCTCCAGGAGGTAAGCATGTCATTACCCAAGTCTACCATAAAGAGAAGACTTCACAAGAGCATATACAGCAAAAACCATTCATAGTCATCAAGAATAGAAAAGTCATACTTTGCCAAAAAAAACAAACTCTAAAAAAGCTAGGCCAGGCTCATGATACAAAGCATTTCACATAATTTGTAAAGCACGATGGAAGAAGTGTGATGGCATGGTACATGAATTCCAATGGCACTGGGTCACTAGTATTTATTGATGATGTAACAGAAGACAGAAGCAGCCGGATCAATTTTAAAGTATGTACGGATATATAACAGCGCTGAGTAACATAGTAACATAGTAACATAGTTCATAAGGTTGAAAAAAGACCAAAGTCCATCAAGTTCAACCTATATACATATTGTGTCCCTACTGTGTTGATCCAGAGGAAGGCAAAAAACCCTTATGAAGCAGATGCCAATTGCCCCATACCAGGGGGAAAATTCCTTCCCGACTCCAAATATGGCAATCAGAATAAATCCCTGGATCAACGTTCTGTCCCTATTAATCTAATATCCATAACTTGTAATATTATTGCTTTCAAGAAACACGTCCAGGCTCCTTTTGAACTCTTTTATTGAGTTTGCCATAACCACTTCCTCTGGCAGAGAGTTCCATAATCTCACCGCTCTTACTGTAAAGAACCCCCGTCTGTGCTGGTGTAGAAACCTTCTTTCCTCCAACCGTAGAGGATGTCCCCTTGTTATAGATACAGTCCTGGGTATAAATAGGTCCTGGGAGTGATCTCTGTACTGTCCCCTTATATATTTATACATAGTTATTAAATCCCCCCTAAGCCGTCTTTTTTCCAAACTAAATAACCCTAATTCTGATAATCTTTCTGGGTACTGTAGTCCTCCCATTCCCCTTATTACTCTGGTTGCCCGTCTTTGAACCCTCTCCAGCTCCACTATATCTTTCTTGTACACTGGTGCCCAGTACTGTACACAGTATTCCATGTGTGGTCTGACTAGTGATTTGTACAGTGGTAGAATTATTTCCTTGTCGTGGGCATCTATGCCCCTTTTGATGCACCCCATGATTTTATTTGCCTTAGCAGCAGCTGCCTGACACTGGTCGCTACAGGTAAATTTACTGTTAACTAAAACTCCTAAGTCCTTTTCCATGTCAGTCGTCCCCAGTGTTTTCCCATTTAATACATATTCCCAGCCTGGATTTTTCTTCCCCATGTGCATAACCTTACATTTATCTGTGTTGAACCTCATCTGCCACATCCCAGCCCAAGCCTCCAACCTATGCAGATCCATTTGTAATCGTGCACTGTCCTCTATTGTGTTAACCACGTTACAGAGCTTAGTATCGTCTGCAAAGATTGATACTTTACTATACAATCCCTCTACAAGGTCATTAATAAATATATTAAAAAGAATAGGACCCAAAACTGACCCCTGTGGTACCCCACTAGCAACAGTAACCCACTCAGAGTATGTACCATTAATAACCACCCTCTGTTTCCTATCACTGAGCCAGTTACTTACCCACATACACACATTCTCCCCCAGCCCAAGCATTCTCATTTTATGTACCAGCCTTTTATGTGGCACCGTATCAAATGCTTTGGAAAAATCAAGATATACGACATCCAGCGATTCACCCCGATCCAGTCTTGAGCTCACCTCCTCATAAAAGCTGATCAGGTTAGTTTGACAGGACCGATCCCTTGTAAACCCATGCTGATATGGAGTCATACACTTATTTTCATTGAGATACTCCAAAATAGCATCTCTTAGGAAACCCTCAAACAGTTTACACACAACAGAAGTTAAACTAACAGGCCTATAATTCCCCGGGTCACTTTTTGTCCCCTTTTTGAATATTGGCACAACATTTGCTATGCGCCAGTCCTGGGGAACAGACCCTGTCACTATAGAGTCCTTGAATATTAGAAATAGGGGTCTGTCTATTACATTACTTAACTCCCTTAGAACGCGGGGGTGAATGCCATCTGGACCTGGTGATTTGTCTATTTTGATTTTTTTTAGGCGGCACTGCACTTCTTCCTGGGTTAGACAGGCGACATGTACTGGGGCAGTTATCTCATCCTGCTGTATATTACCTGGCATTTCATTTTCCTCTGTGAATACAGCAGAGAAAAATATATTTAATAGATTAGCTTTTTCCTGATCCCCGTCTATAACTTCTCCCTCATTACTTTTTAAGGGGCCAACGCTTTCATTTTTAACCTTTTTACTATTTATATAGTTAAAGAACATTTTGGGGTTTGTCTTACTCTCTTTGGCAATGAGTCTTTCTGTCTCCACTTTTGCTGCTTTTATCTGATTTTTACATATTTTATTTTTTTCCCGATAGCTTTTTAGTGCTTCCTCACTGCCTTCCTGTTTTAGTAGCTTAAATGCCTTTTTTTGCCATTTATTACCCCCTTTACATTTTTATTTATCCACATTGGTTTTCTCTTGTTCCTGACTCTTTTATTCCCATACGGTATGTACCTTTCACAGTGAGAATTTAAGATATCCTTAAAAATCTCCCATTGAGTGTCTGTACTCTTGTTTTTGAGGACATTTTCCCAATTTACAGTGTTAAGGGCTTCTCTTAGTTGATCAAACTTTGCCTTCCTAAAGTTCATGGTTCTTGTGGCTCCTCTAAGAGTTCCCTTATTGAAGGACAAGTTATAATGTATCATATTGTGATCACTATTTCCTAGATGCCCCCTGACCTGCACATTAGTTACTCTGTCAGGTCTGTTGGTTAATATTAAGTCCAGTAGGGCGCCCCCTCTGGTCGGGTCCTGTACCATTTGGGACAGATAATTATCCTTACTTATAGTCAGAAACCGGTTTCCTTTATGAGATTCACAGGTCTCTGTTTCCCAGTTTATGTCGGGATAGTTAAAGTCCCCCATAATAACCACCTCATTGTGATTTGCTGCCTTGTTTATTTGCTTTAATAATTGATCTTCTGCTGCTTCCATTATATTTGGTGGCTTATAGCAAACCCCGATCAGTATTTTATTATTTTTCTTTCCATATATTTCTACCCATAATGACTCCACATTATCATTTCCCTCACATATATTCTCCCGCAGTGTGGCCTTTAGGCTGGACTTTACATAAAGGCAAACTCCTCCCCCTTTTCGTTTTTTTCGATCCTTCCTGAATAGACTATAACCCTGTATGTTAACCGCCCAGTCATAGCTATCATCCAACCATGTCTCTGTTATACCCACTATGTCATAGTTTTCTTCAGACATTATTAACTCCAGTTCGTCAGTTTTATTGGTCAGACTTCTGGCATTAGTAAGCATACAATTTAGAGGTGTATGGTTTTTTTCCCTATGAAGCCTATCCCTATTGACTATTCTAACCCCTCCCTCCGCTCCACCCCAGGTACATTTATAAGCCCCAGCTTTCTATCTACACTATCTTCCCCTTCTATATTGTAGTTTCCCTCCCCCCCTTTACCTAGTTTAAACACTCCTCCACCCTTCTGGCCATCTTCTCCCCGAGCACAGCTGCACCCTCCCCATTGAGGTGCAGCCCGTCCCTACCGTAGAGCCTGTATCCGACAGAGAAGTCGGCCCAGTTCTCCATGAACCCAAACCCCTCCTTCCTACACCAGCTTCTGAGACACTTGTTTAGCTCCCTAATCTCCCGCTGCCTCTCTGGTGTGGCACGTGGTACAGGTAATATTTCAGAAAATACTACCTTGGAGGTCCTTGCCTTAAGCTTGCTACCTAAGTCCCTGAAATCATTTTTAAGGACACTCCGCCTACCTCTCACTTTGTCATTGGTGCCAATGTGCACCATGACTGCTGGGTCTTCTCCAGCCCCCCCCAGTAATCTGTCAACCCGATCCGCGATGTGCCGAACGCGAGCGCCAGGCAGACAACACACTGTTCGGCGATCCCGGTCTTTGTGACAGATCGCCCTGTCTGTCCCCCTAATAATTGAGTCCCCCACTACCAGCACCTGTCTGGCCTGCCCTGCGCTCCTCCTTCCCTCCTTACTGGAGCAGACACCCCTCTGGTGGTCAGAGGCAGGGGTAGTCTTCTCCTATAGTAGCTGATAAGGTTGTAGAATACATATATTACGTTTTTTTTGTTTTGTTGAATAAACCTGTGTTGTGTTTGCAATTGTTTGATATCCACGAGAGCAGAGGATTTTTGTGTATTTTTTTTAGAAGAGATCAAAGCATTAAAGAATAAATACAGTTTTCACAGCCTTCTTTGCTCATATTTAGGTGCCAATATTAGTAGCGGCCACTGTGGTTTTCCTGCTTTCATTTGGGTATCTCAGAAGTTCAATATTTCTGCGCTCCCAAATAAAAAAAATTATTGAATAAATAAATTATGTGTGTGAAATAATATACACAGGAATACCCTTCCAATCGGAGTATCCACACGGAGGCTCATAAAAAAGAAAAAATCACATGGTGCAGTATGTCAAATCGCTGTTAAGCAGGACAGACCCTTACAATTTATTCTTGACACAAAAAGGCTTCCGTGAATGAAGAGGGTAGGCAGAGAAGGAGGGTAGGTAAAACTGCAATCTTTAGTGCTTAAAATAAAGACAAACTTGTTATCTTCCTTTCCGGATGCGCAGAGTCCAGGCTTCGCAATTCATAGAAGCGCTACCACAAAGAGACACCGCATCAGTCCTCAATGTCGTCAATACACACTACGCATTTCGCTTTCTGCTTCGTCTGGTGCATGTTTGCGACAATCCGCCTACTGTTTAATATAGCAGCCAGTCTGATCTGACTGGTGTAGAATCAATGTAAAAGTCGAACAGCAACAACTAATCGATAAAATAGATAATAATCGATAATGAAAATCGTTGCCAACTAATTTCATTATCGATTAGTTGAATCGGTTTTATCGATTATAAAATGAGTTTTTTTTCCAGAGCAAATGCTCTGAATAATACCCCTTGTTTTATAATCCAACCTCAAATAGAGGTCGGATAATAACAGTAAGATCCACATCCCCCGCAGCGCTGCAGGGGACCCGGATCCTCCTCTCTGACAGCCGGTGAGTGTCTGTGCGATGCACGCAGACATCCTCCACTACTGCTGCCACTTCCACTTCCACTGGGGCTTCTATGATGGAGCACTGGTGTCACATGACCTTCCGGTGCTCAGTCATAGAAGCTCCAGCAAAAGTGCCAGTCAGAAGCAAAGGTTGTCTACTCACATCATGCAGACGCTCACCGGCTGCCCCTACCAAGGAGTCTGGAGCACGGGGGGTAAGTCTGGGGAGCATATCAAGGGCACAGTGGTATATAGGGGGTTATAAGGCATATTTGGGGGGGCACAGTGGAATATCAGGGGAGCACAGTGGCATATTTGGGGGGCAGAGGGGCATATCTGGGGGTTATAAGGCATATCTGGGGGGGCAGAGTGGCATATGGTCAGGCTCATCCTGTCAGCCGGGATTACGCAATACTTATGCACTCTCCTGTTCTCCTGCAACCACTAGTGGCCACCCTTCCCTCTCTGAAGCACCCAGATCTAATTACTGAGAGCAGCTGAGCCTTGTTACCTGGTGGAGCCCTGCCTTTATATACCTGCTCTACCTTTCAGTCAGGGCCTTTGCATTGCAGTGTGAAGAGCATATTGCTGTGGCTCTGTACCTGGTCCTGAATTGTTCCTGACATCCTGTCGTGCGCCCTGCCAGACGGTGTCCTGCCGTGTGCCCTGCCAGACGGCTTCCTGTTCTTTTAAACTTCTGGAATGTTTTAACCCCTTCAGTCCCTAAAACGTACCGGTACATCCTGGCCTTCTTGTCCTTTGACAGCCTGGGCTCCCCTCTGTCAGCAGAAGCCAGCTTCAGGGACTGTAGTGGACAGGATATCCCCTGCAGGGTCTGTATAGACCCTGAGGGGATATCCGATCTCTCCAATGAGGCACTGATCACAGACACTGTTATCTCTATGCAAGTCTATGGAGAGACCATGTTTCTCACTCTTCTCACATGCTGAAAAACAAAAACAAGTGTTAGTGATTTTTTTTAACAATAAAAAAATCACTTAAATAATCATAAAAAAAACAAGTGAGCTAGGTGATGTCATTGTGACATCACTGGCATTAATAACATGTTCAAGAGGTCCCTAAGAGGACCTCTAACCATACTGCACTGATGCCAGTGCAATTAAAAAAAATAAAAAATAATTTATAAAAAAGATAATAAGAATTAAAAAAAGAAAAAACCCTTACATCCAATTGCCCTAGCACAACATCTAACAGCTGCCCCTATTCACAACTCCCAAACCCGTTAAGCCATAAGTACAAAAAAATAGGGTGCTATATATAAGGGATGGATATGGCCCTCTAGAAGAAAAAAAAATTGTGGATGTGCGGTATTTCCGTAATCAGGAGATGCAGCTAAACAATTTTGGCTGGGTTTCACTGCTGTAAAACATACCCTGTGCCCAAAAAATCTAAGCAACACAGAAGTGTTGGTGGAAAAAAAGCACAGGAAATAATTCTGTGGCCACTTTTGACAGTGATTGGTGGCCAAAGAGCTGCATGAAGAGTGCACAAAAACCCCTGATAGGATAGTCTGGGTTGTCTGCTTGTCTGCAGAAGTATATACTTTTGTGGGTATTTTTGGTTTATTTGTTTAAACTTAGAGTTTCAATCCCATCATAACTAATATCAAAATTCTATGGCTTTGTAAAATATAATGTACACCTTATAGTGTGTTCCCTATAAGTGCTGGGAAAGTATGGAAATCCTATATAAGTGAGGTATTTCTAAAATCAGGACACCTGAATTGATAAACTTAGATGGAATTTTCCGTCACTTTACCTAATTTTGTGAAAATTCAGAGGGAAAAATATATAAAAATTAGGGTTTTGTTTTCGAATTTTCGCTAGTTTTTACTACATTTCTCATCCTAAATTTTCAGCTAATTATCTAACTATAGTATCAAAAGAAAGCCCTCTCTCTCCTTGAAAAAAGAATATATAGTTTACATGGGTACACTACTCGCAGTACATAGGTACAGGGGGGACTGAGATCATCCAGGGCAGCAAAAAGTCATGGGCCCTCTGTGGTGATGGCTCTCTCTTAGCAACAGCCTATCATGACCAAGCCTCTTCTTCTTAAGCTCTCCTCGTGGTTAAAAAACCCTCATTTGTAGTAATAAAAAAACATAACTTTATGTATAACAGTATAAACAAACATTAATTTGTGGTTTTCAAACATCACATAACTATATTATATTATAATATATATATATTAAATAATATTGTCAGCAACTGAAAAATACAACTAATTTTAGTCATATACTGAAACTATACAAAAGTAAATATATCACTATATACTGGCATCACTATATACTGTGTCAGACATTGACGGTGGTACAGCATAACTGCCATCACTATATACTGAGCCAGACATTGATGGTGATACAGTATAACTGCCATTACTTTACACTGAGCAAGACATTGATGGTGGTATAGCATAACTCCCTGAGTTAACTCCCATTAACTGAGCCAGACACTGACAGTGATACCACAATCAGTGCCTGGCTCAGTATATAGTGAAAGGAGTTACGATGCACTGTACACCTTAACACCTATCACTTTATGCTGAGCCCCTCTTTCTCCACTTTTTCTTCTTCTGTCTTGCCTTTTTTCTCCTTAGGGAACGAGTAGCCTTCTGGTCTGGAAGTGGGCGTGGCTTCTCTTCAGAGCTGAGCGCCAGGATCTGACATCAAATCCCAGCACACAGTATCAGCGCTATGAAATTTGATGGCGCTATATAAAACAATAAATAATAATAATAAAATAAGAAGCCGGCTCTCCTCATGATATACAGGGGGCAGGTGTAAGCAGACCTCTTGCAGCCCCTCCCCCACACCCTTGCAGTCCTTCCGTCCCTTGCGGGCCCCCACGACCGTCCCGGTCAGTCCGCCCCTGTATAGGTAGTAGTTTTTTAAAAAAATTTTATATTATTATATTTTTAACATACATTTAGAGCTATACATTTTATATGTATATTTGTATTTGCATAGTGATCCCCTAGGACTCTCCAGATATAAATAAAGGGATTAGTCTATGAGGTTTGATTTTATGTATTTTCATATATTTATATGGGTCTGACAAGATGAACTATAATAAAGACTTACCAACAAGGTGGACTATTGGCACCAGCAGTTCGACATTTTACATTGATTCCACACCAATCATATCAGACTGGCTGCTATATCACATTTGATCACATTGTACAAATACATACAAATACATACAAGGTCAGTATAAACAGCTCTCTAGTGATCTATTTGCCAAGAGGTCTCTACAGAAGACACAAGGTCATCAGTTGAGACTTGAGGAAAGAAGGTTTCAGCATCAGCATAGGAAAGGGTTCTTCACAGTAGGAACAATAAGAATATGGAACTCTTTGCCTAAGGATGTTGTATTATCTAACTGTGGATATTTTTAAGAAAGGTCTGGATGCTTTTCTGGTTAAGCATAACATAAAGGGCTACAACTGCTAAAAGGACAGTTGTATTAGAAAGTTGATCCAGGGAGTAATCTGATTGCTGCCATGGAATCAAGAAGGATATTTTTCCCTGTTGTAAATAATTGGTAAGTAGGTTTTTTGTGCCTTCTTTTGTATCAACTTTAGAACTAAGTATGTGTGAAAGGTTGAGCTTGATGGACTGAAGTCTTTTTTCAACCTTCTATACTATCAGCCTTTGTCAACTGGTCATTTACCGCTCCTGGTGCATGTTACTGTCAAACAACACCCCAATATGTGTTCAGTAACATCTCCTGAGTACAGCGATACCCCCCATGCATGAGTGTGTTGGGTTTTTGGGGAGGTAAAGGGTCTGTGTGAGGTGTGCATTTTTTGGCATCTGTTCAGTCTGTGCCCATGTCCCATATTTGGGACATCTTTGAAGCCGACCAATTCGATTTACCCCATCAAATCATAATTTTTTCAACTAGGCACCATGGGGATTTAAATTGCCAAAATTTTACTCTTTCCAAGTTTTGTGAAGAACTTGCTCATAAAAAAACTTTTTTTTATATATATTTATATATATATATGTTACTCACCTGCTGCTACGGAGAAGAGGGAGACTCTCCTCTTCCTCTCAGCCGCAACAGCAGCCGCCACAAAGAAGAAGGAGACCCCCTCTACCGCACAACTGCCACCGCTGTGTTCTGCTGAAGAGCCGCGCAGGAGAGGGAGACCCCCTTCCATGCGGCAACCGGCTTCGGCACTCGCGTGGTGAACTCCTAAACTACAGGTCGTTATAATGGCATATTACACTTAAGATGGCCTCAAATCCTGATACGTTTGTACTGTTTTGGCGTGAAACTTGATCTACACTTACGGTTCCTACTGAAACGCCTTAGTCTGAAGGTTCCTTGCCTTCTGATGGTCATAATGCCTGGTGCTAGTCCCCAGAGTGCGTTTTCTGGTATCAGTCTCTTCGTGTTTGACCTCGGCTTCGTTTCTCGACTCGTTATTCTCCGGCATCCTGAGCTTGGCGTGTTTCTCGTTTATCCTGCTCTCCGGCATCCTGACCTCAGGCTGTTGACCACGTGTTGTACCCTTGGGTCCTGCCTGACTTCGGTGTCTCCCATACAGCTGTGCATGAAAAAAAAAATATATATATATATATATATGGACTATATGTGACAGTGGGGGATTATTTTGACATGTTACCGTTTTTTTTTTTTATTTATTTATTTTATTTTAATAATTACATTGTGATAAGTGAACTGGGCTCCATTGACCTGCATGGTTGAATGCAATACCTGCAACTCATTGATGTGACAGTTGGCGCCGCAATCTTGTGAATGGCAGCAATGCCATTCACTGATGGCATTTGTGGTTGGTCTTCAGATACTCCCGTTGGAAGGGTATTCCTGTATATATTATTTGATTTGTTTCACACATATAATTTATTTATTCAATTATTTATTTGGGTACGCAGACACTTGTGTTTTTTTAAATTTTGATTTGGTTTGGGACATTCGGGGAGTTTGTCCCTGTGTCTTTGCAGCACTTTGCATCTCACTAGTAGGTGTTGGAATATACTGGATATAGAATATTGCACTTCACTTTATTGTGCTTTTGGATTTCTTAATTTGGGTCTAGGCAAATGTTTATACACCTGAATAAGGGTCTGAGGTCTGGAAAGCTTATGTGACTCTACGAATGCAGGTCTGCTAAAATGTATAACTGCTCCATAAAAGCCATGGTATACAGCCTGAATTTCTACTGTTGTTCTGTGAATTTTAAGGAGATATTGCCACAGTCTGGCCTAGAAGATCATGGTGGCTTATCCTTTGAAAGATGTATGAAGTTCTTAATGCGTATATGAAACAGCTCTTAGGCAAGTATGGTTTATTTTCCAGAATTACAGTAGAAAGAAACAAGCAGTTTCAATCACATTTTTTGTTGGATGCAAATTCAAACAAATAAGTGCCGTAGGATCTATACTCTCCCTTGACACAAAAGCTATAGCTATGTTAATAGGTGTTGGATAAATAGAAAGCAATGGCTCATCGTGCTGTCCATAAGGGTTGTACTGGTGTTAGTAGGCGGGGTGGTTATCCTTGGCGTGGCCGCTCACTGGTTCAGTCATCTGTGGGTCACGGTTCCAGGTGTGGGTCTCGGGAGTCTTGTAGGTCCTGCAGGTCTTGTGTGGGTGCGGCACAGGGATTGAGTTGTTTCCTAGTTCCTGCTGTAGGGTTTATGGAAACAGGACAGGGGTGGTCTTGATCTGGGGCTAGGAGTTGGGCCCAGGAGGCAGGGTCTTGATGGACGGATGTGTCCAGGGCACTTTCTCATTCCAGGTCCAGTTCGGAGGTGTGACGTCAAGATGATGCATGGGGGGGGTGTTTTGCCTGGTGGGGGTGCTTTCGAGGCAATCAGGGAGGCGGCGCCGGAGGCTGTAGAGGGAAAGGTGCAGGAAAAACTCCTGATGGGTGCTCTGCCCCGTTTCACTATGTGGACGGGATTTGGGAGGCGTACCAGGTGTACGGGGGGCTGGCTTGGTGGCGCTATGCCAAGCAGTTTCATCAGTGCTTGGCGGCAAATCAGGGAATGCGCTGAGACCAGATGGATTTTCTGCTCTGGTTAAAATTGATGATGGCCTGAAAGGTGTCCCTCCCATTTAAAGGGGGGCCAGTGGGGAACAGGGGACTTTGTCGGCCGTAAGAAGGAAAGGGATTTGCTGGGTGTTTAAAGACGGCCAATGCAAGTGAGACGCCTCGTGCAAATTTAGGCACAAGTGTTCAGGGTGTGGTGGCTCTTCAGATGTTTCGAGCAGGGCAGGGTGGGCGCCGGGACAGGCACTCCTAGGGCAAATGGGGCGTTTCTACCGTGGTTATGCTACTACAGTAAAAGGGCTGACGTGTGGGTCCCTAAGCGGGAGATGGGCACGTTCAGACTTATACATCATTCGTCTTATCTGCGAGGGGGTTCAGTCAGTGATGTCCTATACATCTTTCAATGAGTCGACGGATTAGGTGGTCTGCTGGTCCGGGGTTGTTACTGGCTAAGGTGGATGTGGAGTCGGCCTTAAAACTGTTACTGATTCACCCTGATTGCCAGCATCTTTTGGGTTGCTGGTTTGAGGGGGCGTTTTTGTAGACTTGTGTCTCACTTTGGGTTATTTGATCTTGTGTGTCTATTTCGGAAAGTTCAGTTCCTGTTTGGAATGTGTGGTTAGGGAGGAGGCGGGTTGCCAGTCCATGGTCCATTACTTGGACGACTTCCTGCGTGTGGGTCAGGGGGGATTCGGGCCAGTGCACACACCTGCTTAGTACCGTTGGTACTGAATACGGGGGGACCCACTACTTGCATCAGTTTTTCTAGGTTTGGAGATCGATCTGTGGTGGGTACTTGTTGTCTCCCCAAGAATAAGCTATGGGCGCTGAGGGAGGTGGATGTGTATATGCATCCGCCACAATCCTTGGTTTGGCGCTTTTCGACTTTGCCTGCTGTTTTTTTCCCACGGGATGAGTTTTTCCCTTTCATCTCAGGCCATGGCGGGGGTGCGGGCGGCTCCCCATCGCATTATGGTCACAAGGTGCAATGAAGGCGGATTTAGCAGTTTGAGATGTTTTCTTGGCACAGTTTAATGGGAGGGTGTTTTTCCACTCTGCAGCATTTCGGCGGATGCAACGGAATTGTACACGGATGTGTTGGGTAGCCTGATTATTTGGGGGCATATTTTAGGGGCCAGTGGTGTGCAGCCCGGTGGCCTGGAGGTCTAGACCACTCATTTTGAATTTGGCTTTTCTGGAGCTGTTTCCGCTGGTGGGGATTGGGCATTGTGGGGTTGGGCGCTGCGGGATCGCAGGGTCATTTTCCTTACGGACAATTTGGAGGTGGTGCATTTGGTGAACTTGTTGTCGACTTCCTCCCCTCCGTTGGTGCGCTTGTTGCAATGGTTCGTGTTGTTGTGCATGGAGTTGAACTTTTCTTTTGGGGCTCTGCATGTGCCTGGATATTTGAATGTGCTTGCGGATTCCCTTTCACGGTTTCCATGTGTGTGTTTTTCGGCGGGTGGCACCAGTGACGGATGCGGAGGGCTTGCCTTGCCCTGAGGTACTGGTGGAGGTGCTGGACCGCATGTTTGCGGGATGGGTGAGGTCGTTGTGGTCGGTGAGTAGGTTTGGAGGGATTGGGATTGTTTCGTGCTTGGTGAGAGACAGTTATCCGCTGGATGTATTATTGTGGTTCCTGGTGCGCTTGGCAGTGGGTGGTGCGTCCCTGGCACAAGTAGATAGGTGCATGAGAGCCCCGGGCTTTTCATTTCAAATTGGGACTTGACAAATCACTTTGTGGTGCGGCAGGTGATGCAGGGGATCAGGAAGTGGCGACGGGTTCTGGATTTAGGCGTCCTTTGTCGGTGGAGCTTTTGCGTTGCGTGCGGGGGTTTTGGTGGGCGTGGGCAGGGATGAATTTGAAATTTTACTGTTCCGGGTAGCGTTCATGTTGGCCTTTTTCAGGAACCTTTCGGGTGTAGGAGTTGGCCAGTGGAAGTTGGTGCTAGGGGAGTTAGCAGTCCGGGATGTTGTGAGGAGGTGCTGGTGTGGTTCAGGAGATCAAATATGGATGTCTTTGGTAGGGGCATGCAGGGTGGGGTACCTTTGTTTGTGTGCAGGAATCTGTCACCGATGTCGCTGTTTCAGTTTTTTAAGGTAATGTGCTTGGGTTTAGGAGCGTTGGACTTTGGGGCACATTAATTCCGTTTAGGGGCGGCCAAGGAAGCGGCAAGGTTGGGTCTGAGTGAGGAGGTGGTATGGCATATCGGTCATTGGGAATCGGCTTGTTTTCGGGTGTACGTCTGGCCGCAGAGGTTACGTTGACTGGGTTGCTTAAGGCGGGTTATTGTTTGGATTTGGTTGGGTTGTTCCCTCCCTTTCCATTTGTTCCATTTTGCTGCAGGTTATCGGTTGGTAGTTTGGATCGTTGGCTATTCACATGTTTGCTGGGCCCGTAAGAGAGCCGCAGTTAAGAAAAACTATCTGCAGCTGGGCTTCTCAACGGACCTGGTTCATGTGAGGTGGTTTGGGGTGTGTTGTGGGATGGGGTGCTGTTGACGGTGGTGCATTATATGTGGTTGAGGGTTCGGCCTGATATTTTGGTCATTTCCGTGGGAGGCAATGACGTGGGGGTTATGCCTCAGTGTGAGTTGGTTTGGAGAATGAAGCAGGATTTGTTGAGGTTGATGGTGCTGCTTCCTAGTGTAAATCTAGTGTGGTCTGCAATGCTTCCCAGTGGGACATGGCACTGGGCAAGGGATTCTGTGTCACAGGAGATGAGTCAGGGGAAGGTTCACAAGCCCATGGTGAGTTTTGTTAGGAAGCAGTGGGATGTGGTGAGCGTACTGGGCTTTCTGTTGCAGATGGGGTGCATCTTAGTGGTGTGGGGTCGGATTTATTTCATTTGGCTGTGCCTGGTGGGGTTGAAACAGTAAGTTCTACTTACCAAGAGCTTATTTTCCCTGCCGATCCCTGGTGACACATAGATAGACTCCTCCTCCATACCTGAGATAGGGCAGGACTCCAAAACACTTAAAAGCCCCTCCCCACCAGCTATCCTTAGTAAATAACAAAGATCACACAGGAAAAAAAAATCTCATGCAAAATTCTTTATTGAAAAGGAAGGGAGGGAACAAACGTGTCACCAGGGATCGGCAGGGAAAAGAAGCTCTCAGTAAGTAGAACTTACTGTTTCCCTGCCATCCCTGGTGACACATAGATAGATATACCCAAGACGAAGGGTAGAAAAAACATTAAGACAATACAGCCTCAAGGACCCTATGACCGAAAAGCGAGTATTCTTGCGCCATCTGATCGCGTCTATAATACCGGGCAAAGGTATGGCGAGTCTTCCAAGTAGCTCTCTAACAAATCTGCTCGGGAGAAATGCGTCACTGTTCTGCCCAGGAAGACGAGACTGCTCGAGTAGAGTGAGCTCTGATCCCCGTAGGTGAAGATTGGCCAGCTGCAGAGTATGCCAGGCTGATGGCTGACACAATCCACCTAAAAATGTTCGAACCCCTGCTGGGACCGGAAACTGCCACAAACAGCTGAGAAGACTTACGTGGGGATGAGTCCGTTCCAGATAAAAAGTAAGGCATCTCTTAAGGTCTAGAGTATGCAGAGCTTCCTCTTCAGCAGACCGTGGAGATGGAAAAAAGGTAGGCAACACGATCTCTTGGTTTCTGTGAAAAGCCGACTGAACTTTAGGAGTAAACTCTGGAGGCAGAGATAGGACGACTTTCTCAGGAAAGAAGCGCAGGTAAGGATCTTGCATAAACAGAACCTGGAGCTCGCTGATACGTCTAGCCGAGGTAATAGCCACCAAAAAGGCAGTCTTCAAAGACAGCAAATGAAGTGACACTGATTGAAGAGGCTCAAAAGGTGGTAACATGAGTCTACAAAGGACGAGATTAAGGTCCCAGGGGACCATCTTGGTGACTGGGCGTGGACGCATTCGAACGATGGCTTTAGAAAATCTTCTGACGACTGACAGAGAGACAAGGTCAACCCCCAGTAAGGCACCGACAAAAGAAATCTGGACCTCGATCGTAGAAGGTTGTAGCCCAAGGTCGAATCCTTCTTCCAGAAACTCCAGAATCGATCCTGGGGAACAGGAGGCCGGTAGAATCCATCTGGAATTCCAACTGCAAAACCTCTTCCAGATTTTTATATATCTGAGGGAGGTAACCTTCTTCCTACTGTAAAGTCTCAGTCACCGAATGAGAGAAACCCTGAGCCTTCAGGATCTTGCACTCAGCCTCCTGGCCGTCAGCTGGAAGATCTCCGGATTCGGGTGAAGAAACTGGCCCTGACAAAGAAGGTCTCTCCAAGCAGGGAGCCTCATAGGCCTTCTGACAGTAAGGTTGATCAAGTCTGAATACCATACGCACCTCGGCCAGTCTGGAGCGATGAGGATAACAGAGGCATTGTCGTTCTTGATCTTTCGCAGAACCTTGGAAATCAGCGGGACAGTAGGAAAAACATAGGCAAGACGGAAATTCCAGGTCTGGGCGAAGGCATCTACTGCCGAAGGATGATCCCGAGGATTCAGGGATAAGATGGCCGGGACCTGAGTACTGACTCTGGAGGCCATAAGGTCGATTTCTGGTAAGCCCCACTGCTGGACAATAAGCCTGAAGGCTGCAGGATGTAGAGCCCACTCGCCGGTCATAATAGGAGTTCTGCTCAGGAAATCCGCTTGAGAGTTCAAAGTGCCTTTGAGGTGAATTACAGTTAGGGTAATAGCACGAGCCTCCACCCAGAAGGAGATTCTGAGAGCTATATGCAAAAGACGAGGGCTTCTGGTGCCTCCTTGCTTGTTGATATATGCTATGACTGCTTGGTTGTCTGAGCGTAGTAGAATGTCCTTGCTCAATAGTCGAGGTTCCCAATGATGCAGGGCTCTTTCCACCGCAAGCAACTCCAAGCAGTAGGAGTTGCACAGCTGGAGACCACAGACCTTGAATGAAGGTGTCTTGATACATAGCTCCCCATCCTCTGATGCTTGCGTCTGTGGTGAGGGGCTCTTTGGCTGATACTGACCAGCTATTCCCTGCAGCCAGGGTGTCCCTTTGAAGCCACCAGGTGAGGGATGTTCGGACATAAGGAGGGAGACGAACAAGCCTGTCCAGGGTGAATAGACTTCTGTCTAAAAAATGAAGGATAAAGTTCTGCAGAATCCTCATGTGGGCCAAGGCCAAAGGGACTTGTGGAGGCCATTCTGCCCAGCAGAGACATGCACGTTCTTATGGAGCTTCTGGGCGCAGAGAGAACCGTTCGGACCAGTTAACAAATCCCGTCAATCTTGGAAGGTGGAAGAAAGTCTGTCCCCGAGCGGGAATCCAGACCTAGGCCCAGGAACACAATCTGCTGAGAAGGAACTGTGCTTGACTTGACTTGAGAATCCAGACTAGCTCCTGCAAGGTGTTTACCACTCTGGAAAGGTGAGACTGAAGAACAGGAGCCCAACGGGCGTGGATAAGCCAGTCCTCCAGGTAAGGGATGACTGAGATTCCCTGAAGTCTGAAATGAGCCGCCACCACAGCCAGGAGTTTTGTGAAGACTCTGGGGGCCACCGATAGACCAAACGGAAGGGCCTGGAACTGGAAATGCTGGATACTCGAACCCCAAGGAACAGCAATGCGTAGAGACAGCTGATGAGACGGATGCACAGGAAAATGCAGATAAGCATCCTTGAGGTCTATAGAGACCATAAAGTCATGGAGGCATAAGGTGTCTAGAGTGGATTTTATGGTTTCCATCTTGAACCGGACGTACCTGAGGTGACCGTTCTGGAACCGTAAGTCTAAAATTAGATGAAAACCTCCCGTTGCTTTGGGAACCAGGAAGACAGGAGAATAGATCCCCCGGCCTTGCTCCAGCTGAGGAACGGGAACCAGGACCTGAAGCTCTGCAAACTGCTGCATGGTGGACAACAGGAAAGTCTGCTTCTCTCGATCCTGCGGAAGGTGGGAAATCAAAAAATGTTCTGGAGGTCTGATAAGAAATTGAAGCCGGTAACCCTGAGACATGATGGTTCTTACCCAGGGTTCTCAAGTGATGGAGAACCAAGAGTCTCTGAAAAACCGAAGCCTCCCTCCCACAAAGGGAAATAAGTGCTTAACACGCCTAGACAGGTTAACTCTTCTTTCCGGGTGCTGCCATTCCTGCTTGATAATATCAGACAGAGCAGGATGAACCGGAAAGGAGGCTGAACGCCTGGAGAAACTGTCAAAGAAGGGGTCACTCTTCTGCGTAGTGGTTTCTTCCAGATGCATCGCAAACCTCACAGCGGAGATAAGGGTATCAATTTCTTCCACAGGGAAAAGAAAAGAACTATCTTCCCGGATCTCCCCTTCAGATGAGAGCTCCTCCACCTTAGGATAATCAAATTCTGAGTCCGACAGCTGAGGATGATGACCCAGGAGAGTGGGATCTTGCCCAGCCAGAAGGGGAGGGTAGGAAGGTGCCGGGACTGCTTGATGAAAAGCAGAGAAGGTACACTGCATCTCTTCTTTAAGCCAGAACAAAAACTCTCTTCCTCCAGCCGCCTCAGAATCTGCAACCAACTTTAGGCAAGAGGTGCAAAGCTTCTTTCTCCAATCTTGCAAGGCTCTGTGACATCCAGAGCACTGCGCATGTTTAGTCAGGAGCCGACATAATAATAATAATACCAGATACAACAGCACCCAGAAAACCAGCAGGAACTCAAAAGAGTAAAGTACCAACTTACCTTCCAGTTAAAATAGCCAGGAATCAGGTTGAAAGCAGCAACATCGGTAATTTTGCGCCAACATTTTCAAAATCATCCAAAAACGAGGCTTGGAACACACAACCAGAAGTGCATTATCCTCATGGCGAGAAGTTAACGAGACGCCATGACACCTAGGATCCGTAATGCCGCACAGCGACGAACAAGTGGCCTGGCGGCAGAAGACGCTGACCTGTACTCCTGCCGAGCAGAACGCGGGAAGGAGCATGGAACAAAGGACTGCGAGAACCACAACATCATCTCGCCAAGGTACTGTACGCGCTGGGCGGAGCAGGCACCAGCCATCTGGCTCTGGTGCAAGGGTATCCCCCACCAAGGGGGCTTAGCCCGGGGAACCGGCTCCACCAGGAGCCAGAGAAAAAAGAATACACGGGAGACGAGTCCTGCCTACCAGGTAGCCAGGGGGTGTTATGTGGTGTTATAGCCACTGGTAGAAAAGTTTTGGTGGGAGGTTCATGCCTGGGCCTGTTTGCTGGAACCTCGGGCGGGGGTAGGGCTTCATGGGCTGCCCTCCCATAGGTGACATTTATGGTCTGGCCCTGGTGGATCCTAGCAAGCTCATGGGTGTTAGGTTGTAAATGGTTTTTGGGTCATTGTCGTGTTAACGGACCTTTTATGTTCACAGGTTGCGTGGCAATGACTTTAATAAATTGGCCTTTTCATCCCACATTGGTGTCTGTGTTTTATTTGGGGGGTTAATTGGGCATGGCACAGTCCAAGAGTCGAGGCTACCCCTGTCATGATGCCCACAGGGTCTGCATAGACTAGAAGGGGCCTTGACAGGGATGCGGAGCAGGGCTAGGCCAGGGGGTCATATAACGTTTATATGGGAGGGGGAGGAAGTGAAAGGGGGGTCCTGGGCTGTTTTGTTGTGCCAGCTTACCCCATATGTTTGTCCCACCCTCCCTCCCTTTATATATATTGTGAGATGTTTTCTTGTTGCTATGTTTCTGGTTGGTGTTCATGTTTAATAATTTTCTCTGTTTCTGTTCTAGGCATTTTGTCACAGCCGGGGAGCGGTAGCTTTCCAGGTAGCCAGGGGTTGTTATGTGTTGTTATAACCACTGATGGAAAGGTTTTGGTGGGAGGTTCCTGCCTGGGTGTGTTTGCTGGATCCTCGGATGGGGGTAGGGCTTCATGAGATGCCCTCCCATAGGTGACATTTATGGTCTGGCCCTAGTTGATCCTGGCAGGCTTATGATTTTTGGGTCATTGTCATGTTAACGCACCTTTTATGTTTGCAGGTTGTGTGGCAATGACTTTAATAAATTGGCTGTGGCCTTTTCATCCCACATTGGAGTCTGTGTTTTATTTGGGGATTAACTGGGCAAGGCATAGCCCGAGAGTCAAGGCTACCCCTTGTCATATCAAGGAACAACAATGCCTTTCCAGCAAGTGAAGCTCGCTGGGGTTTGCCCTTCATGATGCATTATGAATAGAACTGGGTGAAAAGTGGCAATTTGCTTCAGCAGATATTACAGTGGAAACCTTGCAATTTTGCTGTGCCTCCTGTGGGAATGCTGAAAAAGTCTGACAGCTCATCTGTGAATCACTGCAAAAGTGTTCACACAGAACTACCATCAGCAATACTGGTCATCTTCCTGATGATTTGCAAGCACTGGAATTACGGTATGTGGCATGTATACATGTCTGTTGTAGAAAGGATTTTAAGCTTTGTCCATTATAGTAATGGTCTCAAACAGCAATTCAATTGCAAAACAAGCTGAAATCTTTGAGGGGGGGGAAACTCCCGATAACCTGGTGTGCACACCCTCTTATAACGGGGGCTGTGGCTGTGTTCAGAATAAACCAATCACATTTAACTCATGTTAAATAAAAGTCATTACACACCTGCCGTCTGACTCTGATTAATCACAAATAAAGATCAGCTGTTCTAGTAGGATTTACCTGACATTTGCTTAGTTGCATCTCAGAGCAAAAGCCATGGTCCACAGAGAGCTTTCAAAGCATCAGAGGGATCTCATTGTTGAAAGATATCAGTCAGGAGAAGGCTACAAAAGAATTTCCAAAGCATTTGATATACCATGGAACACAGTGAAGACAGTCATCATCAAGTGGAGACAATATGGTACAACAGAGACATTACCAAGTCCCTCCAAAATTGATGAAAAAGACGGGAAGAAAACTGGTCAGGGAGGCTTACAAGAGACCTACGGCAACATTAAAGGAACTGCAGGAATTCCTTGCAAGTACTGGCTGTGTGCTACATGTGACAACAATAATTCCAGAAGGTATGTTTGGCGCAAAAACAACACTGCACATCACCCAAAGAACACCCTACCTACAGTGAAGCATGGTGGTGGGGATTTGGGAATGAACAGTTCCAAATACCAGGAAATTTTGGCACAAAACCTTCAGGCGTTCTTAAGGAAGCTGAAAATGAAGTTCACCTTTCAGCACGACAATGACCCAAAGCACACATCCAAATCCACAAAAGCATGGCTTCACCAGAAGAAGATTAATGTTTTGGAATGGCCCAGCCAGAGCTCAGACCTGAATTGAACCTCTGTGGGGTGATCTGAAGAGGGCTGTGCACAGGAGATGTCCTCGCAATCTGAAAGATTTGGAGCGCTTTTGCAAAGAAGAGTACGCATATATTGCCATGCCAAGATGTGCCATGCTAATAGATTTGTACCAAAAAAAGCCTGATTGTTGTAATAAAATCAAAAGGTGCTTCCACAAAGTATTAGTTTATGGTTGTGCAAACTTCAGCTTGTTTTGCAATTGAATTGTTCACGTTATAGGTCACATTAAAGGTGGAAAAAACTCTGACATGATTTATCTTTGTTTCATTCTTTAAAATCACAAGAACCTGGTATTTTAACAGGGGTGTGTAGACTTATTTTGACAGTATTTTGAACCAGCATGGGGAGACAGGAACTTATTGTGACGTATCGTCATGTAATGTGACCCCCCCTTGGTGAAACCAAGGCGAGCAGCCAGAAAGGAAGCTGCAGGAGTAGTGAGAGGTAAGTGGAGGTGGGCAGGAGGGAGGGGCTATGTATGTTTGTACATATGTATGTATGTAAGCATGAATGTGCATACATTGGTGTGTGTGGGGATGGATGTGTAAGTGTTAATGTGTGAGCTGGAGTGTGTGTTAGCTGTGGCAAGTGTGAACAATTGGTCTCTCTGGAAGCTGAGGTTGGTGCTCTGAGGATGCCCAGGCAGGTTGTGGTGGTAGGGGATTATATAATTAGGAAAACAGACAGGGTAATCTGTAGCCCCCCCATCCCAAAAAAAGAAAGGAAAAAAAATCTCGTCACAAAACTCCCCTCTCTTACTATCTATCCCCTCTCCCCCTTTATCACTATCTACCACCTCTGCCCCTTCTCAGTGCCTCCCCCCCTGCCCCATCTCACTGCCTTCCCCCCCCTGCCCTTTCTCATTGCCTTCCCTCCCTCTGCCCCTCTCCCTACTTCTCATTATCCTTACTTACCTTGTTGAGTCCTGCAGTGGGAGCGGGAGGCGTCTGTCTTCCCGCTCTGCATGCTCAGCATGAAACGCCGGCACCGCGACGGAGTCACGGAGAGTGAGGGGCGTCTAGCGTTTGCTGAAAACTTCACGAGTGATCGCTCGGCGCCCCTGCCCAGGACTTAAATTAAAACATTGGTGTTTTTTTTTGTTTTAACTTTATTTAACATCCTCCATGTTAAATAAAGTTTAAAAAAAACTTTATTTAACATGAAGTTGGTCAATTCAATTTACCCCATCAAATCATACCTTTTTTTTAAAACTAGGCACCCTATGGGCATTTATAACGCCAATATTTTAACTCTTTCCATGCGGGAAATTTTGTGAAGATATTGCACTAATTGTAGAACTTGCTCTTACTTTTTTTTTTATATATATATATATATATATATATGCACTTTTTTGGTGACAGTAGGGAATTATTTTTACATGTTACCATATTTTTTTTTTTTTTTACTAATCACACTGATTAGTGAGCTGGGCTCCATTGACCTTGCATGGTTGACCTGCATTCAACCTGCAGGAGGAGCTCGAGAGTTCTCAAGAGGGTCTGGATAGACCCTCTGTGAATTCATTCATTTTTCAGTTGGCGACGCCATTTTGTGAGTGGCAGCAACGTCATTCACTTGATGGCGCTTGCTCTTCGGAGCAATCACAAAGCGATCAGGGTAGGGGGGGTTGTGTTGCTACATGCCTCGATATCAAGGCATGTCAGCAACACCGATTATGCTTAGGAAGCAATTGCCGTTGCCTTCCTAAGCTGTTTTAGCTAGCCTTCGGTGCGGCAGGGGCCATTTTTTACACTTTTTGCCATATAAATAACTATAAAACATTCTTTTTATCACATTATCAGTATTAACATGCCAGAAATCAAAATTGTTAAAAGGCCCTAATAAATGAAATACATTAGACATAATGGAATCAAAACATTTGCTACTGCAAACATTTTTAGATGAATTTTATTCAGTGGAACAAAACAGTGATCACATTATTCTTCCCGATATACTTTTATTTCTTTATTAATTCATGTAAACTATTTTTTTTTAAATTTAATAAAAGCTTGAGAAAAATATTTTTTTGTTTTTATTTTCTTTTTTTTTGCCAACCTGCCCCCCCAGTTATGAACATCTGCCCCCAGGCTTGCCACTCTGCCTCCAGAAATGCCTTTTAACCCCCTATATGCCACTCTGCCTCCAGAAATGCCTTTTACCCCTATATGCCAGGGGCCTATCATGGGACATAGTGGCATATAGGGGGTATAAGGCATTTCTGGAGGCATATCATGGGGTACTCTGAATGAATGAATGGCCAATTCAATTCACCCCATCAAACCATATATGCTTGATTAGATGCCCCGAAGTGTTTCAAATACTGGTATTTTAACCACTTCCAGTTACTAATTCTACTGCCAGACTACTACTACCAGAGTTTGTTTGTGTGTTTTTCCCACACACATTGTACTTTTGGTATGAATTAACTGCTCCTGGTATTTGTCATGTTCAAATACCACCCCAATATGTGTTGCAACATCTCTTGAGTACAGTGGTTCCCCCATGCATGGCGTTATAGAGTTGTTTGGGCACTAAAAGGCCACATTTGGGATGTGTGCATTTTTCAAATCAGACATTTGACATGTCGTCATCCTGCCCCATGTGTTATTTGGGACATCGTTGAACCTCGCCAATTCAATTTACCCCGTCAAACCATATATGTTTGAAATCTCAACACCCCAGGGTATTTCAAATGCTGGTATTTTATTAAAATGTATAATAATTTATACCTGCTCTCACACAAGGATCTGTCTCTCTCCCTCACTAAAAGCAAATGAGGTAGAGAGGCAGATCAATAATGGATTCTGACTGGGCAAATGATTTCTCTCCTGAGCAACCTGAATGATGGGTTACTCACTGGATGTTCATGAAATCCAGCAACACCTCTGGTCAAGGACATCAAGTGTCACCCTCAAACATGTGTATACTGGGGCCACCATATTGAAAGACCATGTGTCTTTCAAACATAATGGCGCTCCACAGCTTAAAATAAGGTTTAGGAAGTAATCGAGGTATCTTAGCAACATCAGCTCAGCGAAGGAAGCAATTCTTCCAAAACGCTCTTTTCAGCGGTAGATGGCCATCATATTTGAAAGACTCTTGGTCTTTCAATATGATGGTGCCCAGCAAACACTTCAATTGTTGTTAACAGACTGTTTTTCCGTGACATGCCTGACACGTCAATTGTCATCAAGAGGTTAAATTATGCAACCTATTACACTTAATTTAAAAAGGAAGGTCAAAATGAAGATGAAGGGGAGGAGACCAGATAAAGTGAGAGGAAGAGAGCAGATTAAACCAGAAAGTTGTACAGAATTAAATAAAAGCTTTTTCTCACTTATGTCCAGTTAACCTACTCTACACAGACTACTGTTTCTCCCTCCCCTGCTGCTTAGTGATGGGAAGTTCGGATCATTAAAGTGAATCGGATTGTTTCGACTCGTTCACTGAAATGATACGATTCATGATCCAAATCTTCGGATCACTCAGTGTGACTCACAGGAGTTACTGTTTTCCAGTAACTCCGTGCAGGCACACTAACGATTGGCCCCGCCCCTTTCATTAGTCAATGATGTCTTATTCCCTGTCTTAATGATGAATTATTCGAATCTCTGTAAGATTCAGATCCCTGTAAGATCCGGATCCCTGTAAGATTCGAATCATTTGAATCATTGAATCATTTGAATCTTCGGATCATTCGAATCTTCAGATCATTCGAATCTTTGAACGACTCTCTGACTCTATGAGTCATCGTTCCTCTGTGAATTAATGAGCTGTAACCTGACCCCAGAGTCTGTGTCTGAGTGCTCTGCAGATGACTCACTCTAGGATCAGGTTACAGCTGCATGATTCACAGACTGAACTGGCACTGCTACAAATGAATCGTTCAGTCTACTGAACCGATTCATCCGGATCACTAAAAAGAATCGGATCAAATGAATGATTCGTTCATGATCCGGACATCACTACTGCTGCTCCGTTGGGCCTCATTGTATTTCGGGGAGGGGCAGGTGCCCCTATTGCTCAACCCATGGAGATAACACATAAACAAATTTAGGTGTATATGCAGTAAGTTTTAAAGACAGACACATATATCATTTGGCAATAAGTACTTTACTCAGACTCCAGGATTAAATTTAGCATTTACAAAGCTGTTTTCATTTCCTTGTCCCACCTAACATTGTTTTTAAAAGGAAAGTATCCAGGGAGTGAAAATGAGGAAGCAGAAGTGTATACAAGTTTGAGACAAATACAAGTGCGCAATTGGGAGCTTAGAAGAAAGGAAGAGATATGGGAAGGCATGCAAAGCAAAATGTTAACAAATTCCAGAGGAAGGAATAAAGAAATTGGAAGCTATTATAAATGCTTAATAAATGAACTTATAGGGTGCAAAACCTCTCTCTCTGAATCATCAGCTTTTAGAAAAGCTGAAATGATACATTTGTGTAACACCCACATTTATCTTCACCATCACATAAAATATAGCAAGGGATGATCCATGTTCATACTCCTCAACATGGTAGGCTCTATAAAGAGCACAAAATAGATTGAAAATGTAAGTACGGGAAAGCATGAAAGGTTTATTCGGGTAACCCATGTATTGTCATAGCATTTAGAAATTGCAAATTGCATGTTTTTACAGTAAAAGGGTTATTGAGGGAACGTTGGGTGTCTTTTTGACACTTGTACTGCAAGAGAAAAGCCAGTTTTGGGGTCCTGGTTCTGTATTATATGACAAATATCCAGAGGATTGTAACAGTTAGTGGTTGTGGGTTTCTGGGGATTTATGTTTTGGGAGAGGGCCTGTACTAGTATAATCTTTGTTCACAGCTGTCGCATCCCATGGTTGCTCAAGAAACTCTGAGGTTTCCTCTGCGATCTGCCCTGGAATCCGGAAGTCTATAGCTGGATGATCTCCCTTGGGAGGTATGTAGGCAGTTGTCCTGTTGTCAGGAGGGCAACCAGTGCCCTGTAGAAACTGCAAGAAATTCTCCTCAATGGAGCCCTCCCTACTTGGCAACCGAAGTTCATCTTCACCCGAACCTTCCCTTTTGAACAGACAACTCACCCAACGCCCCAGTTCACTCCGAATTTGCCGATTGAGGCAGCCATAGAAAATGGGATTGGAGACAAAGCAGAAGAACCCCATCCAGGTAACCACCCACTCTACTCGTGATCCAGGGGGAGGAGGAGGGGAGCGCAATGCAGCATATAGTTGGAAGCTAAAATAGGGCAACCAGCACAGCAGGAACTGCCCTCCTACTGCAGCTAAAACAGCCGCTGCTTTCCCCCCACTGCCACCTGCCATTCTTTGCTGAGGAGTCCCGTGCGTGGCTCCTGAACTTGTCACCATAGTGGAGCGGCTACTGAGGGATTCTGAACGCCGTCTCTGAGGGGAGGTGTCCATCCATGTTGGCAGGGGACCCTGGTTAAGAGCTGCAACACGTGCCACCTTGAACATGCTGCAGTAGACAACAATGATAATGGTGAGAGGAAGCAGGAAATAGAATGAGGAGTAGAAGAGGAGGAATCCAGCTCTGAAGACACTGTTGCCACCCCCCTGTAGGCTGCAGTGTCCTTTGGCTGGAGGGCTCCAGCCCAATACTGGTATGAGCGAGGTCAGCAAGGCCTTAATCCAGACACCTGCTAGTACCCAACTGACCAGTCCCATTGTCATCTTGACTTGGTACTTCATGGGATGCACAACATAGTAGTATCGCTCAATGTTAATGGCAGAAATCGATAAGATGCCTGTGCTGGTCAGGCAAACACTCAAAAAGAGGTAGGCACGACAGGCCATCGGCCCCAAACCCTGTCCTTCATAAATGGAGGTTCCCTCATTCCCTGACAACATAGCCAGTGGCATAAGGGTCAGTGCAGCCAGAAGATCCACCATGCACAAGTGGAAGACCAAAACAAACTTCCTGAGGGATGGGGTCTTCATGATGACCCCCATTACTGCCACATTCCCAGCAACTGCCAGCAGGTCCATTAGAAGCATGATGAAGAGAGACCCATAATGAGTACTGGTAGGAGAGGGACCCATTGACTTGTTGAAGGAGGAGTTCCAAGTGTGAGAGGCAAGGGAGGTATCCATGAGGAGGATTAGGATAAAAGGTCACCATCCCTCTTCTATTCACAGGACCATCATCCATCATACCCCAAAGATTGAGGTAAGACCTGAGAGAATCAAAGGGGTAGATGAAGGCACGTAAGAGGGTTCTATAGACAGGGAATATGGGATACAATTAACAAAATAGGAGCTAAGAAAAGAAAATGTAGAATGGTAGAGGGCTAATGGGGATAAAAGAAAGGGAGAAATTAAAGAGTAAGGTAAAAGGGAAGAAGGGGAGAAAAGAGGGAGGTGCTCATAATTGTCACATTTCGGACAAGTATTTCTCAACAATAGTTAACTCCTGCGGAATTGTCTGTGACAAGGTTTTTCTCTTTCCAACAGAGCATCACTCTTGTGTGAGATACATTATTCCCCACCTTGTTGAGTGTTTTCACTTCTCACAGTCTGTTATTCTTTCCTGCTGTCAGTTACTCATATGTGTCATATTTTAATACAAACTACAGAGGTTTCTTTTTATTTTGCAGATCATTATTCCTTAAACTAAAATATTGCTCTGGATAGCACAGCAACTCATCTGTTAGTAGTCTAAATTTCCTCTGCAGAGCATCACAGCACACCATTTTCTCCCAGCAATTACCTCCTCTGATCAGGCATATCTTCTTCCTGAAGAGTTTTACCCTACAGGTGTTGTGTATCAACAAATAAATATGCAGGCTTGAGGCTTTTTGGTTTGTAGCCTTTAATGAAGAATAAGATGGTCCTTCTGCTTTATCTTGGCTAAAGCTGTTCATTTAAATCTTGCAAGCTGCTCGGCAACTCTGGAGACCTGCATGGGTAATTATGAAGGGTTAATTTAGAATCCGTTAGGGGTGGGGGCATCAAAACTGAGACATTGTTATACAAGAATCATGAATCATCGGTGACAAGATAGGGTTAACATTGACCAAATATTTAGATTTTTCGTGTCTCTCTTTATGTAGATATATACAAACTGTTCAATGTATTAAATAATTGCTATATATTTGTGTACTATATGCGTATTTAACCAAATCAACAATCCCTTTTTCATAAGGCATTAACCAGACCCCCCTAATATTCCAACGCCACCAAACACCTGCTTAATCACTATCATTTATATTATACACCTGCATATAGTTATCCCACCTTCTCACAGTTCGGATATCTGACATTGTTTATTATGCATAACAGAGCTAGCCATGTTTGAAGCACTTATGTACAGTAATGATCTGGTCAGAGCCACCTCTGCCATCCCCATATACCTGTCTGCAGGAACCGGATCTGTATCCAAAGAGAAGGAGCCCAGAGTGTCAGTTCAGCCCATAAGCATCTAATGCACAGCACTGCAGTGAGGCAGCCGTGAGGCGCAGGGTCCTAGAAACACTCATATTTTCCCACAGCATCGCGATGTGTAGGTGATAGCCTCTCAAGTGCCTGAAAGAGTATCTCAATACTATGTGGCTTTAGTATTATTCTTTGTGCGGAACACAATGTTCATTTTTGTAATTTTATGACAGGCGGTTGGGACAGAATGTTATGTACCTAAGGAACCAGTAAACAAATGTAGCAGACAGTTTCATTCGGCGTCTGCTCCAAATACATGGCATCAAGTTACATAAAAAAGGTAAAACGTCAGGAATGAATAGGAGCTGTGGCTGTCAGAGGATTCCCCTTGCTCTATACTGTGCAGATCCTGCTTGAGTAGAAAAGCTTAGAGTCTACAAAATTCAAATAGATTTTTTTAAGTATGACATCAATAGGGTATTAACCTAAAGCAATTTGGGAAAGGTAAGGGTTGTTTGGCACTTTTATCTACCGACAACTCACCCTTGTGTGGTTACAACTTGGCACAATTTTGGTTACAGTGTTTCGATTTAGTGTGGTATTGACAGACTCTGCAATCTGTTCTATTTATATTACGGTACTCTTGATCATGCATTTTATTATTAATAGTCTTTAGTTACCAAGCCTACATTTTATAAATATATGGAGCAGTGTTTGATATGTTAAATAATATTGGATCGGTGATATTGACTAACTATGGCAATTCCTCTGATTGGTGTGTGTGTGTGTTCGTGTAATTATTAAATGTGGATGTCCTACATTCCTGAAGGTTTAAAAGCTTTATACATTTGGGAGTACTTTTTGTGTGCTTGTGCTACTGACTAAATGTGGGAGCCACCTCCCTCCTGTGAGATATTCACTGGAGCAAGGAGCCTCTCTGTTTTGTAATGCTACCAGATTGTGGGGACTCCCTTCGGTGTAAAAATGATTGTGAGGGGTCTCTCTTATTAGATGTTGTGGGGTACGTTTACAAACTGGCTAAATGTATGAGCACCTTTCGTGTTTGTGTTACTGACTAAACAGTGTGAATGTAACACTGAATGTCGAAGCCCCTGTGCACATTACAGTGTATACATACATACAGTGTAAAAATGTCTACCATGCTTATAAATAAATAATAATGACACTTAATGGGTTCGGTGTCTCCCCAGTGAACAGCATCCCACAGTCCTTTGTTCTGGCGATGTGAGGGACTCATGAATATTCAGAACTGTCACATGACCATGTTGCCATGACACAAGGACCCAAAAATACATCCATTAAAAAAAACGAGGCAGCAACAAAGGGCCTTGAGTGACAGAGAGCAGGATGAAGAGATGGCTACAGAAAACCATGAAACAGTACAGCATAGAGAGGGACAGACACAGCTGTGTGACATCCAAACAAGCAACGAGAAACACGTGACTAGGACACAGAGAAAGCGTGTAATTGACACAAATACTGGCCAACATGCCACATATTATGCATTTATACTTTACTAGACAAAAAAAGGAGTTGCTGGTGATGTACCTCTATGTTGATACATAAACCACATGCGTATGGCATGATGACAAAGAAACATACGTATAATTATAAAATAAAAAGAACTGCTCCGCCAGGACCATAACTTCCACAAGTAGCGCAAGGATGGCTGCCCCAGGCAATATGCCTCTTCCCCTCCTTCTGCTTCCCTCTACTTCCAAGTTCCAGAAGCCGACGAGTCATCAGCGCAGGGTGCAAGGTCTGACCTTGCTCCAGCCCTTGCCTGAGATCCTAGATATAGCCCTGCTTTGGCCAACATAGTCTCTTATTTGGTCCTTTGTCTTGGATGTGCTTATTTATAAGAAAGGATTGAGCATTCAACTGCATTAGGAACAGGGGTGTACCTAGAGTATTTGGCACCTGGGGCGGATCCTGTATGTGGCACCCCCCCCCACACACACACTTTAAAACTGCATAGCTTCTATCGTTATATACTGGCACAGACATTGAAGGTGGTACAGCATAACACCTATCACTATATACTGAGGCAGACATTGACCGGGGTACAGCATTACACCTATCATTATATACTGAGGCAGACATTGACGGGTACAGCATTACACCTATCACTATATACTGAGGCAGACATTGACAGTGGTACAGCGTAATCCCTATCACTATACACTGAGCCAGACATTGACAATAGTGCAGCATAACCCCTATCACTAAATACTAAGCCAAACATATATATATATATATATATATATATATATATATAATGCAAATATGGGATTTGTATGTCTGATTCTATGCCTCCAGTGCTGAGTTCACATTTGAACAATAATAATAACTATATATATATATATATATATATATATATATAGTTATTATTATACCTATCACGCCCAGGCATACACAGGTTCTAGCATGTACTGGTTGCCTGGGAATGATAGGAGTGTGACTGCTGTTAGCAATTATATATATAAATATATATATATATAGTTATTATTATTGTTCACATGTGAACTCAGCACTGGAGGCATAGAATCAGACATACAAATCCCGTATTTGCAGAAATCACATAAAAACTCAGCAATAAAGGTATAGATAAAACCCCCTAAATTACAGGCATATATCACAATTTGCACACCCCAAAGCCAGCGTCCACATTGCCCACATAGAACCTGACCAGCACCCAAATTACACACACATAGGACGTGCCATCTTTGCCCCCAAACAGCCCAGCATGAGTCAGCATTGTTCCCAAACAGCCGAGTGTACATCATCTTTGTCCCATAAACACCCTGCCTGTGCCATTTTTGTCCCATAAACACCCTGCTTATACCATCTTTGCCTTTTTGACAAATCAATTATACACCTATGATTAACACAAACACTTTTACAGTCACTCACTAATTCACTTTCATTCACACAATCGTTTATTCTTTCACACAAATTATTTACACATATTCATTGATGCATTCTCACAAATTCGATAATTCTCTCACTCATTTACACAATTCATCCACACATTAATCCATTCATTTTCTCTCTCTCATTCTGACTCTTTATTTCAATATTCTTGCTACCCTCCTTCCTCCCTTCTCTCGATCTACCCATTCTCACTCCTTTCTGCCCTATCTACCCTCTTCTGCCTTATCTACCCCCTTCTCACCCCCTTCTGCCCTATCTACCCCTTCTCACTCCCTTCTCCCTATCTAGCCCCTCCTAACTATCTACCCTCTCCCCACTTTGAAGTCCACTTACCTTTCAGGAGTCCTGCAGTGGGGGTGCAAGGCCTCTGTCTCCCAGCTCTGCCACTGTATGGAACAGTATACAGTGAGTGGGAGTTATGATGTACTTTTAGAACATAATTATATAATGAAAAAGACATTGGAAATGGTACAGCATAACACCCATCACTCTCACACATTTATCAATCCACACATACCAATCCACACATATCAATCCACATTTACCAATCCACACATACCGATCCACTCTCACTGTCACTCTCACTGAATGCTTTCCTACCTTTCCTCTTTTCTCCTTACAGTATTCAGCTCCTTTTCCTGCTCTTCGCTCCTCTTCTTCTGTCTTCTTCCGGTTCAGAGGGCACGGACGCCGGTGGGCGCGGCTTCAGTGTTGTGCGCCGGGATCTGACAACAAACCCCGGCACACAGCAGCAGTTGCCGTCCGGATCGCAAGGGAGCGCTCCCTTGCGAGCCTGCTCCTCCAGCGGCGGGCATTACTGTCCGTCTCTGGAGGGGTGCCGGGTGCCGGCAAGTTGGCACCCCCCCGATGGGCGGCACCCGGTGCGGACTGCCCCCGCTAGGTACGCTACTGATTAGGAATAATGTTTCTAATACTGCATTTAGTTACCAAAGTGTTAAATACAGCAGAGTATGTGAAACAGCATATTTAATGATATGCTGAAATATGGAAAATGTTAAAGCGTTTATTTAAGCATTCACATAATAAAATTACTGCAGCTGTATTTCTGAGTGAATTTCTACCACTGATACATGATCCTAAAATACATGCGATCTAAAATGAAATATATGATTGTAGACTTATAGGGATAACGAAGGGCATAGTCCACAAAGTGGCTCCATTCCCTGTGGAATCCTGTCATAAGTAACCCCTTAAGCTGTTATGTTCCTTTGTGATGCAAAATTTCTGCCTATGAGTGGGAGGAGTGCTCAGGTAAATTTATCAAAACATTGTGTGTGCGGTGGCTGAGAGTTATATGTATTTGTGATGGTGTGATTAAGAGTGAGCAGTGGTTTTCAGTTTTCATCAGTGTGGCAAATAGAGATCAGTATCATACCTAGGAAATTCCCAGGCCCTGGAAACATTTGGAGACCAGCCCCATATAGTTTATCTTGCGGTCGAGCTCTTGTACCCACACGCACCCCTTATACATACCCGAGTCACAATATTTGCCATCCAAATAACTATAAAACATTCCTTTTATCACATTATTTGTATTAAAATGCCAGAAAGCAAAAGTGTTAAAAGGCTCTAATAAATTAAATACATTGGACATAATGGAATCAAAACATTTGCTACTGCAAACATTTTTATATGAAAAAGTTCCATTTCATTCAGTGGAACAAAACAGTGATCACATTATTCTTCACGATATTCTTGTAAGAAACTTTTATTTCTTTATTAATTCATGTAAAAAATTTTTCATATTATAAAAGCTATGATTGAGAAAAACATACCATATTGGCCCGAATATAGGCCGCACTTTTTCCACCCAATTTAAGTCTATATTCGGGGTCTAGCGCCCGACGCCCGGGACATGCAGTTCCGGGCGCCGGGCAGGCAGCAGGGTTAGGATACAGATCCCCCGCAGCGGTGCAGGGGACCTGCATCCTACTCTCCGATGGGGGAGTGCCGGCACGGGAGATTGTCTAAGCGCATCGTGCAGACGTTCACCGGCAACGGCGATGAGCGTGAACGACCTCCGCTGCCGGCACGTCTGCTCGATGTGCTTTAACAATCTCCCTTGCCGGGAATTCCCACGGGTGGAGTCCCGGCAAGGGAGATTGTTAAAGCACATCGTGCAGACATGCCGGCAGTGGAGGTCGTTTACGCGCATCGCCGCAGCCGGTGAACGTCTGCACGATGCGCTTAGACAATCTCCCGTGCCAGCGGAAGTGCCGGCACTGGAAGTTATCTACGCCTATTGCGTAGGTGTCCCCTGCCGGCCCTGCAAGACACACGGGAGTCTGCTTTGGTAAGTCGTTGGGGCGGGGGGCACATCTTGGGGGCAGAGTGGCAGCGTATCTCGGGGGGGGGCAGAGTGGCAGTATATATCGGGTGGAGGGCAGAGTGGCAGTATATATCAGGTGGAGGGCAGAGTGGCTGTAAATATCGGGTGGAGGGCAGAGTGGCAGCATATCTCGGGGGGGCAGAGTGGCAGCATATCTATTCTACGTTTTTTTTAACTAAGAACAATTTTTCCTTAAAAAAGCACCTAACTTTAAGGGTGCGGCCTATATTCGGGTACGGCCTATATCCGAGCCAATACGGTATATATTTTTATTTTATTGCCAACCTGCCCCCCCCAGTTATGCACATCTGCCCCCAGGCTTGCCACTCTGCCCCCAGAAATGCCTTATACCCCCCTATATGCCACTCTGCCTCCCTGATATGTCTTATACCCTCATATCCGCTACTCTGCCCCATGATATATCTTTTACCCCGGTTCTAAAGATGGGTAGTAAGAACAGGTTTCCCAAAGAGCTCCCTCTTAGTAACCACCAATTGTGACCCACCACGAGTATAGCATAACCCCAAAAGAGTGATGTGGTAGGGTAACGGATGTACGTGGTATCTCAGTTCCAAACGTCTGCGGGACGTGGATTTGTGGCTAGGTCCTGTTCATGAAATTAAAGAGGGCGGCGCCTTGATAAAACTGTCAAGAGATGTGCTATAATCATACCTGAGAACTCTCTGGGTTTGGCCCAGAAAATTCTGGGAGAAACGTCGGTTCTATGGGTTAACACACGAATCCTCAGGGTCATGGGAGCGGGCTCCTGACGGCCACACTCCCTGCCCATTTCCTGTTTAAATTGGGGTGTTTCTCGCTGTGTCAGGAGGACCGCCCACTGAAGTCAGGGGCATATTTAGAAACCACGGGGACCTGGTGCAAAAATTGCCCCGGGCCCCGCAACTTCACCAACTGGCCATCATTACCTCACACAACTGGTCTGTGCCTTCTTTGCCTCTTGCCCCCTTCCAATATACAACATATGTAAACACACTTACTCATACTCACTTACACATACTCCATCTCACCCCACTTACACAATTACACATGCATGCTCACACAAACACACAATTACACATCCATGCTCATACACATATATAAACAGAAAAAAACAGTTTACATCAGGAAGATTAAAGTCACCCATGATTATAAAATCCCCCTTAAATGTCATTATAGTTATTTCCTCAATTAGTAGATTATCCAACTCTTCAACTTGTCCAGTGGGTCTATAGATCACACCTACACAAGTTACTGTACGATTACCAAATTCAAACGTACCCAAATTAGCTTTCTGTTCACCTAACTTGTATTAGGTTAGAGTTTATGCTGTCTTACATGTACAGGACCACCCCTCCCACTTTCTTGTATCTCTCTCTTTTCTGTATAAAAAGTACCCTGGTATTGCTATGTCCCAATCATTCCTCTCATTTGACCATGTCTCAGTAACAGCCACTAAATCTACATTCTCATTCTCGTGACTGCAATTATAGTCACGAGTTAATGGATTTTATTCCCTAAACTGCAAGCATTTGTATCATGCAAGCTATGTGTCTACTAGACACGTACTCTGAGTAACTCCACCGTAGAGATCTTCCTTACCGCTGAAAGCTCAATTGCTCAAGGGATTAACCCTTTGTAATCACCCAAGCACTAGTCGAGAGCAGTCTAGGGTGCAAACAGAACTAGGTTTATTGAGAACAGCACAAATATTTATACACAAACACAATCAGATAAGGTGCCTTTATACAGTTCCCATAGCCAACAGTGCCAACCTGGTAAAGAGTCATTATTTTGTGGTGATCCCGAGGGAGCAATGAAGAGCCCAGGGTCCCTGGGTGTTATGTTCCAAAAAGCACCTTGATCCTGTGTCGGGACCCAGAGTGACAGCGCTGGAACTGTCCCAGGGAATAGTTCATAAAGTAGCCAGGCCGTGGCCGGGTAAACCCCGGTTCTAAAGATGGGTAGTAAAACCAGGTTTCCCTCTTAGTAACCACCAATTGTTACCCACCACGAGTACAGCATAAACCCAAAACAGTGATGTGGTAAGGCAACGGATGTACGTGGTATCTCAGTTCCAAATTTGTGGCTAGGTCCCGTCCTGCGCATGGAGAATTTCCAGGCCATGTAGAGCCCCCATAGCTGGCTAGTTCATGGAAGTCTGGTTAGGGTAGACCCGATTGGGTTTTTATTGGGGGCACAGGGTGACTTAGACATAACAGGGGACTAGGTAGGAAAGTAAGGAGTCTCCCCATGAATGTGTCATGGCCTCCTCCCAAACTCAAACCTACCCCATGTGTCCTCAGCCTCAGTGGGTTACTGTGACACTCCATATTATCTGTACTGACCAAACCCCCAGATCCACCCACTTAGGTACAAACTAAGATACCTTTTTTTATACTGTCTAGCCCAGTATTTATTGCCCCCCCATTCCTAGTTAAAAATCTTGTAACCCAAAGCAAAATCAACTCAGGCATATCATGGGGCACAGTGGCATTTAGAGGGTGAAAAGGCATATCATGGGGCACAGTGGCATATAGGGGGTATAAGGCATTTCTGGGGCAGAGTGGCAAGCCTGGGGGCAGATGTGCATAACTGGGGGGGCAGGTTGGAAAATAAAAGGAAATAAAAAAAAATATATATATTTTTCTCAATCATAGCTTTTATTTTAAAAAAAAAAGTTTACATAGTTTACATGAATTAACATTTTTCCTAAATTAATATTCAGATTTTGGGGGGTCCTCTTGTAATCAGGGTTGTCTTATAATCGAGCAAATACGGTAATATTGACACTTGCACCTATTCCTTGGGGAGACTTTATTTTACACCATGCTGAATGATGCTGACATGTTTCCATTAGTATGATTGAAACTGAAGCTTAACAAATAGCATTTAGCATCCTGCCCAGGGCACGAATATTTCACCATTATTCCTCATTTTATTTTTCTTCTTTTCCTTTGTTTCTCCTGATGCTATTTCTAGAAGGTTTGTGCCTCTTTGTTGATAATCCACAGCCTAGAGGTTGCTCCCTGGCATTTGAGAACAATAGAGCAGCTCTTGCGCTCTACAATAAGGCCTTATTAAATCTATAGGCGAGAAGGTTCTTCTGTGAATAAACGGATAATTTACTGTGTCACGACACTGGTTCTTTTTTGTATTTTTTTTATATTGCACCTCAACAGCGCCTTGGTCAGATAAATAGGTAGGTAAATCGAAGTTTTAAAATATTGTTATAGACATATTGCAAATTACAATAATCTACAGATTAACAACTGAGTCAAAAATACATAGAAGGTATACCTTCTGTTGTGTTGTTTAGCAGTTCTGCTGGAACAACACAGATCTCCCAGTAAAAAAAAAAAAAGGTCCACAAAACTTACCAGGACAGCCATACAACTGTGAGTATGTAAAGCGTTTTCTGTATCAATGGCGACTTAAGGCATCATAACATATGTAAAGGCTGTTTACAGCCTGTATTTGTGGGATTAATGGGTATTTATACCCCCCTTCAGCATCCCCTCCTTTAGGGCTTTAAGTCTGTGTTCTTCCCACCCTCATTATCTCTTTCCTATCCCTCTTCCCTCTCCTTCCCGTGAGGTAGGGCCCTTTCCTACCTATCTAAGGGGGCGTTTTGTGGTCTAGGGACCTATCCAGACCCATTGGGCTTTTCGTACATGTTTTACACATATTCAGACCCGCTGGGCATTTTTTACATCTATTCAGATCCCCTGGGTGTTTCGTGCATGTTTTACCCCTACCACAAATATAATCTGTGTATCAGTTGGTTTGCAGCAATAATCATAGCATTGTATTTATAGTATACAGTTTTTTTTAATGCAGTGAGGCTGATAGGGTGCTCTGGGGTAGAGGACTGCATTGGGAGGCGGGTCACGCGGGCGTGGGCGGTCTTTCTGGGGCTGCGGGCGGGAGCGGGTGGTCAGGCACTATACCTGTGGGTCCCGGTAATCCCGCGCAGTCCCGCAAGGATACCTTCTCGCTGCTCCATTACAGTGTCTCCTATCTTGCTCCGCCAATGAACAAGGCGGAGTCAAATGATGTGACATCACTTCCTGTGACCCCGCCTTGTTCCTGGGCGGAACAAGAGAAGAGACGCTGTGAGGGAACAACTCGAGGGCAGCCTTGCGGGACTGCGCGGGAAATCAGGTAAGGAGGCGGGCGTGATTGGCCACAAATGTGGCGGGAGCAGGCGGGATTGGCCACAAATGTGGCAGGAGCGGAACACCCACATTGCGGGAGCGGGCGGGAGCGGGATTCAAAACAGCTGGAGCGGGCGGGAGCGGGATTCAAAAAGCAGTCCCGCGCAGGGCTCTACTCTGGGGTGCACAGGTCATTGGATCCTAGAATGATCTTATATTCAGACAGAGCGTAGTATGGTCAGCTGCAAATCCTAATGTTCTTTTTAAGACCTTACATTTAATGGTAGCGACTCTCGATTTATGAAAAATTTTCAGGAGCTACTGAAGATTAAGGCTATATTTTTTTTATTGGATTTTTTCTAAGGTTTGTGGTCCCAGAAGAGAGAACCCCACCCTTCCTCCTCCGGTCACTTGAGAGCTACTTCACACATATATACCAGTAACTTACAATATACCAAAGACCCTTGACCTAGGCAGTGCAGTTAGGCTATGTTACAAATAAAACTAATATGGTCTCTTTAGTTATGGTCAGCCATTAATTATAACCTGAGTGACTGGCCAATTCAAATGGATGTTTCAGATTTTTTTTGGTGTAACCCTCTGGGATACACAGTGCTAATAAACTTCATACATAGTGTGTGGACTGAAATCTCTTTGAAAAAGCAAGTATACAGTCCTACTAGTCTCTATGCTGTGATACAATGTTTCCCCCTCTTGTTTTTCTCTCTCTATCCACAACTTTAATTCTGATCTCCACCCCCACTTTTCTTCCTCTTACAGAAGCTACAATTTGCGGATGACATTTGACAAATTACAATGCAAAGAACTTGGCTGTGACATGCCAGCTATGTGACAGCCACTGTGTAAAGGCCCAGAAATCTCCCCAGCTGTGTCTCTGTCACTCCCACAGTCCATGTTTTAAGCTTTATTAACTCTCTGGCATTCCACAATGTGCTGTGGCAGATTGTTATGGACGCATTAATAACTGGACTTTCTCAAAAGAGCATACTATCTACTTCAATCACATTTAAAGATAGAATTAACAATGGAACCTGGGTCATTCAAAACAATATAACAGAAGATGAAAAGAAATAGTAAGTAACGTGCCAGGAAACAGATGATCAAATACACACCAGGACAGGATCTGCCACACCGACCCCCAAACACACACATACCAGGACAGGCTCTGCCACGACGACACCCAGACACACATACCAGGACAGGCTCTGCCACGACGACACCCACACACACACACACACACCAGGACAGGCTCTGCCATACCGACCCCCAAACACACACCAGGACAGGCTCTGCCACACCGACACCCAGACATGCACACTAGGACAGGGTCTGCCACACCGAAGCATAAAAACATTATTTTCTAAACTTTTTTGTCATTAACTGCCCCCTTGTGTATTGATGCCCCAGCCAGGACCCCTTTACTATTGATTGTGTCCCCCCACAACCTTGTGTATTGCCCCCCTTTGTGCATTTATGCCCCCACACCCTTGTGTATTGATTTATGTGATACCCCAGCCAACCCCCTTCCCTTGTCTATTGATGCCCCCACCCATTTTGTATTGGTTAATATGATGCCCAACCACCCTTTTGTCTATTGATGCCCCCAGCCACCCACCCCCGTTTATATTTATTTTGTAATGCCATAGCCCAGCCACCACCCCCTTGAATAAGGGTCCGCTTTCCTATAAACCCTAACAATTTTTTTGGTAATGCTTACATTTTAGTTTTTTCTTTTTTACCTGCTCTCCTCTGATGTGATGATCCTCTCCTTGCCACGAGGAACACCATCTGTGAGCCCTTGAATGTCACGTGTTCAAAGCGGCTTTGAACTTCGCAGCCGGAAGCCGCTTTGAATGTGGTCTGCTGGCCCACTGGGAAATTTCCCGGTGGGTCAGTCCGGCCCTGCTCATGCGGGCCACACCTCAAAATTGGTCGCCCCTGCCTTAGTGTCACGTTAAAGGAACAATGATTAACCTGAGACATGATGCATGGAAATTAGCGAGGGACTGCCTGGGAGCAAGCACCATTAAGTCACTCCTAAAAGCTGGCCCATTTTCAATGGCAGGAAAAATAGGGGCGAAAGGGATTAGAGAAATTAGATAGCTATTTAAGTAGGGCTCCTGAGCCATGTTGGTTATTACTTACTATGTTTGTTTTGTTTTCCAGATATTGCTGCAGATCCTGCCGTCCACACACTGTGGAAGCCGAGGCCGCCTACATTCAAAAACACAAAACAAAGCAAGAATTCAACTTATACCCAGTGAACACCATTCAAAAAAACACTTAGCTATGGCATAAATATTGGTGATTCCATCACACCATATGGTCATATAATGCTTAGCCCATCACTATGTCAAAGTAGCCCAAGTCCTGTCTAATTGTTCATGGTTATATTGCTTCCAAGAAGCTAAATCAGTGGGACTGCATTGCCTTTTAAACTCAATGAGACTCTCAGGCAATTTAACACCTTCTGTGGACACCATTCATTGTGCTAGAATTATAATGACCAATAAGTACACAAAACAAAGCAATAATTAGTGCATGCCCAGTGCATGCTTTGTTGTACTTATTGGTCATTATTCTAGCAGCAACCCTGGAATCTGAATGTATATGCCAATTATGTATGCTTTTTAAGTTGTGTGCGCCCCTTTCTGTACTGTATATTTCTTTTCTGCGTATATTTTGCAGGTTCTGACTAAACCCTAGGGTAACCTCATTAATGGTCTTATCTGTGAAGGATTTAAATTGCATTCGAGTCTGATTGGGTTAAAAATGCAATGAAGTCTCACTGATTTATCTCCAAGGGGTTACCAAGGCCATCCTCTGATGGCAGGTGACATGGTCCTGGTATTCAGGCCACGTCGTCGACCCACACCCTCCTCTGTACATTATTACTCCCATCCCTTCCTCTACTCCTGTTTCTCTTGCCCAGTCATCCCATCATGGTAACCCCTGTCTCTTTCCCTTTCCCTACTTCCCTTTAGTTCACTGCTCAAACACCATCCACTTGCCCCATGGATTCCGACCTCCATCACTACCGCCAAGACTGTTCAAGGAGTCCTACCCCAACACAGGAAATTTTGTATTGCAAGACCTCCAGCAATGTAACCGGAAGTAGAGGGAGCTACCTTGTGCAAAAACTTCATAGCCATCCCAGACTTTAGTAGGAAAAAGTCTTCTGGTACAAGTCGGTGTCAGTCTGGGTGAGTCTGACTGTACCACACACTTCACACCACTCTGACTATTAAGTTAGACAGTGACACAGGAGAACGCTAGAGGCAAAAGTATGTGTAAAGATGGCAGGAATAGAATAGCAGGGGAAGAGGACACCTATGCATCTGCTATCATGCCCACCCATGCGATATAAAGGACAAGATTACAAAGAATATTAGGGCCACAGATTAATGTCTTTGATTTGACTAAGGACACTGTTGAGGCTGTAAAAGATAAGTATGAGAGATAAAATGGGGTGAGAGAAAACCATTCATTAAGACATATTCCAATGGTTTTGTGGGTTCAAAGCTTACTGCAGCGTCTATCTAGAACACAGACCATAAAAGTGCATTAATATTGAAGTTGTAGATATCATGCGGGGCTTCTGTTTGGTGTGAATATGACAGGGAATTCAGAAAGATCAAAAGACCTAAGCTTTGGTCAGAAAGTTATTAATGTTCGGACAAGGGTGGTGTCCTTTAGGAAAGGGTCAACAGACAGAACCCCCACAATAGCTCACTCATACCAGTGTGCTGGTCATATAATAAAAGAGTTTTGCTTACAAATTCAAACACAAGTGCACCATATGTGTTGCGGGGGTCCCCCAGTAGTTGATCACACCCTCCACTCCAACACCAAAAAACACCATGTAAAAGTACCTGCTCTACAGATTAGCAGGACACCTTTAGTGTCAGTGCGGTCTTCCCACCTTCTGACCCTAATGTGATTCCATGCCACACGCGCAGGACAGGAGATGAACACAATACAATGCAGGTCGCATAGCAAATGGTGCAGGTCTGGTATGTGACCTGAAAAGGACCTGTGAGTCCTGATCAGGGATGGCTTTAGGTGTTCTGGCACCCTATGCGGTCCTCCCTCGTCATCACCCCCAGTCTCTCTTTTTCCCCTCCTTCACAGTACCACACCTCTCTTTGCCTCCCTCATGTTGTTCAGGTATAGATCAAATAAACAACACATGGAAACACAGCCTTGCGGGTATAGCTCAACTGAATAAACATACAAACCCTGTATTTGCAGGTATTAATAAAAAACACACAAAACATAGCATTGAAGGTACAGAGCAACTAAATAACACACAAACCCAGCCTTGCAGGTATAGATCAAATGAAAAATCACAAGTAAACACATAATTGAAGGTATAGATCAAATAAATATTGCATGGAAACCCTAAAATGCAGACATACTGTAGAACACTAGTCGCAAACTCCAAAGGACATCCCTGCACCCAGATTGCACACCTATGATTTGTCCCACCACCCAGATTATATCCACAGGACCTGTCCAGCACCCAGATTGCATCTACAAGACCTACATAGCACCCAGATTGGACGCAGCACATGCTATCTTTTGCCCCAAACAGCCTTCCTGTGCCATCTTTGCCCCAAACAGCCTCTCTGTGCCATATGTGCCCCAGCCTCCCTTTGCCATGCTTGCCACCAAACAGCCTACCTGTGCCATCTTTGCCCCAGCCTCCGTGTGCCATGCTTGCCCTAAACAGCCTGCCTATGCCAACTTTGCCCCCACTTACACATCTATGCTATCACATGCAACATAAGGTGTCTCCGCTGGGTTCCTGCATCCATTGGGCGGTACAAGGGACCTTGCTCACACAGTATGCTAGCAATGCAGAAGTAAGCAGCGGTCCCACATGGATACCCGGGCCCCTTTAGCATGGCGGGTTGTGACCCCTGCAACCGTTCAAGGGGCTGTAAGTTCAAGGGGCAGCTGCTGTGGTTCCCCCAGGAATGACTGGGCCCAAGGCAGCTGCTCCTTTTCTCCCAGTTAAAGACGGCCCTGTACACAGAGCTAACCTGAGGAATCTGAAGAAAGCTGATTCCTAGACATAGTCAAGGAGAGGCGTAGTACCTAAAAAGATGGCAGGAATGTTCAAGGCTTATTGAACACCTATCCTACCCTGAGGCTGGTTGAGTTAAAGCAGGGGTTCTCAAAGTGCGGCCCTCCAGCTGCTGCAGGACTACATCTCCCATACTCCTCAGCCAGCCCCTTAGCTGAAGGAGCATTATGGGAGATGTAGTCCTGCAGCAGCTGGAGGGCCGCAGTTTGAGAACCCCTGAGTTAAAGTGTGGAGTGCACTAACAGTATTTTGGCAATGCCCTAGAAATCATCAGGGATATGGATCTGGGTGCCTTATTTCCCAAAGTTGACATTGAATCGGCTTTCTGGTTACTCCTTATTGCACAGTTTTAAATGGACAAGGTGTTATTTTTAAGGGAAGGATTACTTAAGTGTTTACCAATGCATTGTGCCATGCTGTGCATCTTTTGTTGTTTAGTATATTCTTGCAGTGGGCACTGCAGCACAGGTTGGGTTTATCATCAATTGCTCATTATCCTGCTGGTTTTCTTCTAATAAGGACTGCAGCTTATTATTGTTTGATTTGTTGGCTTTACTGGATGAGTTAGGAATTCCCGTAGCAGAGGAGAAAACAGCATTCCCTTCTAATAGTTTGTCTTTCCTGGGCATAGAAATAGATACTGAGCAGAGACAATGCAGGCTACCAGCAAACTAGGTAAAAAAGGCTGCTAGCTACCCAAGCAATGACTAAAAAGGCAATTTAACTTAATCATCATATTGTGTGAAGTTTGGGCACTAACCTTCTTCCATTGCAGTTTTTTCAAAGAAGGACATACTGATTATTAGACAAACTTTCATCCACCGGGCCAACGTGAGAGTAGCAGTTAGACTTTATGGGGGACAGCTGGAAATCCCACTTGAACACATGAAATTCATTGGCTTGGGAAGAGCAGTATGACATTAAAAGATCTGCCAGGCATGTTAGACCATGCCGAGAGGAACTGGGGTAAGCAGGACCTCGTTATTTTGCACATCAGGTCTAATGACCTGACATCTTGCAAATTAGTAAACCTAATCATCCATTTATAGGACGAGACCAAAAAGCTACTGTTGTGGTTACATTTGTTTGGTCAGACATCCATAGAAATTTGTGGCAAGAGCCCTTCCCCATAAAGGTAAACACAAAGGTAAGAAAGAAGGTTACTAATGGTATGAGCAGTGTGTACGCATGGTGGTTTCCACCTGCCCCACCCTGACCTCCACCCTAGCTGCAGTGGCCTTTAGAGAAAAATTGGGGTCCATTTATCTGAAACTGGGCTAGGTTTGCTCAATAACAAATGTCAGAATTAGGTTGAAATGTGGCAGAAGTCCAGATTGTTGGCAACAAGAGGGTTGGGGGGTAATCCAGCGTTCCTTCCTCCCTAGGTTGCCAAAAAAACACCTTGTACAGCTCAGTTCGGGCCAGAAACGGGCACTACTTTTGTGGTTTGGCCTGGCAATCGCATATGACTGGGTGCAGGCATACCCCTCCAGTGACAGTATCTGATTTTGTGGTCAGGTTTGTTTCAGGGTTGAATGGGGCTTTTGCCAGAGGCACACCTGGGTGCAATTGGTGAGGGCCATTCTGGTAATGCTCTGGATATCCTCCGCGATGGCAGCTTTGTGTATTTTGTGGGGTATAGAAGGCTAGTTGAGCTCCTAACCTGCCCCTTGGACCCAGGTATCACACCAGATGCAAGATAATCTGGACATTGACTGGATGCTGAGTGTACAGTGGGGCAAAAAAGTATTTAGTCAGCCACCAATTGTGCAAGTTCTCCCACTTACAAAGATGAGAGAGGCCTGTAATTGTCACCATAGGTACACTTCAACTATGAGAGACAGAATGAGACAACAAAGTCCATAAATCACATTGTCTGATTTTTAAAGAATTTATTTGCAAATTATGGTGAAAAATAAGTATTTGGTCAATAACAAAAGTTCAATACTTTGTTATATACCCTTTGTTGGCAATGACAGAGGTCAAACGTTTTCTGTAAGTCTTCACAAGGTTTTCACTGTTGCTGGTATTTTGGACCATTCCTCCATGCAGATCTCCTCTAGAGCAGTGATGTTTTGGGGCTGTCGCTGGGCAACACGGACTTTCAACTCCCTCCAAAGGTTTTCTATGGGGTTGAGATCTGGAGACTGGCTAGGCCACTCCAGGACCTTGAAATGCTTCTTACGAAGCTACTCCTTCATTTCCCGGGCGGTGTGTTTGGGATCATTGTCATGCTGAAAGACCCAGCCATGTTTCATCTTCAATGCCCTTGCTGATGGAAGGAGGTTTTCACTCAAAATCTCACGATACATGACCCCATTCATTCTTTCCTTTACACGGATCAGTTGTCAGATCTGGTTCCTTTGCAGAAAAACAGCCCCAAAGCATGATGTTTCCACCCCCATACTTCACCGTAGGTATGGTGTTCTTTGGATGCAACTCAGCATTCTTTCTCCTCCAAACACGACGAGTTGAGTTTCTACCAAAAAGTTCTACTTTGGTTTCATCTGACCATATGACATTCGCCCAATCCTCTTCTGGATCATCCAAATGCTCTCTAGCAAACTTCAGACGGGCCCGGACATGTACTGGCTTAAGCAGGGGGACACGTCTGGCACTGCATGATTTGAGTCCCTGGCTGCGTAGTGTGTTACTGATGGTAGCCTTTGTTACTTTGGTCCCAGCTCTCTGCAGGTCATTCACTAGGTCCCCCCGTGTGGTTCTGGGATTTTTGCTCACCGTTCATGGTCCTGTATGTCTTCCATTTTCGAATAATTGCTCCCACAGTTGATTTCTTCACACCAAGCTGCTACCTATTGCAGATTCAGTCTTCCCAGCCTGGTGCAGGTGTACAATTTTGTTTCTGGTGTCCTTCGACAGCTCTTTGGTCTTGGCCATAGTGGGGTTTGGAGTGTGACCGTTTGAGGTTCTGGACAGGTGTCTTTTATACTGATAACAAGTTCAAACAGGTGCCATTAATAAAGGTAAAGAGTGGAGGACAGAGGAGACTCTTAAATAAGATGTTACAGGTCTGTGAGAGCCAGATATCTTGCTTGTTTGTAGGTGACCAAATACTTATTTTACCGAGGAATTTACCAATGAATTCATTAGAAATCCTACAATGTGATTTCCTGTATTCTTTCCCCCCATTCTGTCTCTCATAGTTGAAGTGTACCTATGGTGAAAATTACAGGCCTCTCTCATCTTTTTAAGTGGGAGAACTTGCACAATTGGTGGCTGACTAAATACTTTTTTGCCCCACTGTATGTGCTCCATAACCACATATTTCAATGTTGTAAATAATAAAAGCAACTTCTTTTGTCACATTCTTTTGTTAACAAACAATAGATATGTCATTTTGCATGCTTAAATGTTTGTTAAGTGTATCTTATGGTTATATGAAAGAGCCATGCTCAGGGGTACATTGTGGGGCATGTGCACCTTAATGAGTAGGCAAAGGATCAGAAAGGGGGATGGACATACTTGTACTAACACTAGCAGGATAACAGGTTAAATAGTCATATGGCAATGTGCATCTGGGGAGAAAAGGGAAACAGGCATACGCAAGCATTTCTGCAGAAATGCAACATATATGCAAAAGAGAACATAGTGTGGAAATGCATCACAGAGCACATGTATAAATTGGTTATAATGAATTGGAAGGAATTAGACACTATATGGCATAGTCTCTTTCAAGACAGTCTAGTGAGGTGGCTTATTTAACCCCTTGATGACAATTGACATGCCAGGCATGTCACTGAAAAAACATTCTGTTGACAAAAATTGACATGCTTGGCATATCATGAGTTTAAACAGGTGTAGAAAGCAATCTAAGATCAATATCTTCTTCAAAATGGTGTTGCTGTAATGCCTCGATCTGCAGCAGGGGCCCAGTCTGATTGATCCACGATTGCACAGAGTGCACTGTGACCGCTCCGGAGATTTAGCCTCTCATAAGATGGCGGCACCCATTAAAACAAGTTCTCAAGAGTCTCTCCAGATACTGCATTCAACCATGCAAGTCAATGCAGCACAACTTACTAATTCTCCATTGATGTCGCCATCACGGGAACTATCCAGTGTCAAGAAAATGTGAAAAAAGAGTCCAAATTTATAAAAAGTTTATTTTTATGAGCAAGTCCTAAAATTAGCGCTATATCTTCTCAAAATTCCTTGCATGGAAAGAGTTAAGATACTGGCATTTGTAATATCCATGGGGGACATGGGAAAAACTGACCAGACGAAAAATATTTAAAAAATGCACATGTGGCCTTTTAGTCCCCAAACTCAACAATCCACAAACTTTTGGTACAATTTATGTTTTTAGTTATGTTTTAAAGTTTATGTTATGTTTTAAACAATTTATTAAATATTTCAAATAAGTAAAATTTTAAATCAAAACGCTTAATAATTAATAAAATATATTATAATAAAGTGTCCAAATAGGCTCACTGGGACATATTTCGTCAGTCTATGACTTCCTCAGCCAGTGTATTTGAAGTATTTAATAAATTGTTTAAATCGTTTAATTTTATACACTATCTTGAGTGATTATTCACCAAAAAGGGGCCTCGGAAACGACCCTAAGAGTGTCCAATGTATGCTTCATGAGCCTAAATTTTTAATTTGGCTCTGAATATGATTCCATGTGGTATCTGCATTTGAGAGACGTCAATTGAGACCGCTGAACAACCCGTACACGCTGAAATTTAAGTATTTTTAATTTATTTTATCTTCTGGAGTCTATATTATATAAAACGCTAAGTTAGAGGAACTCTTTCTTTTCTATTGCTTAGCATTTGAAATACACTGGGGCGTCTAAATCAAAATATGTTATCTAAAGAAGTTCTGGAGCTAGTTTACCCCACTGCCCCTTTACTGGTGCTCTCTTGAATGTCTATTGAGATCTGTTTGTAAGAAAGTTTCCCTTATATTACATTCAGAAAGTTGTATTATCCTGATGTCTGCATCTCAATGAAGTAACAATGTATATTTGATAAGGGACAGATTGAATTAATGTATTTCAAAATCAATAAATTATCCAATGAAAATACACATAACTTCTGCATTTGATATAACCATATTTAATGTCATGAAACAGAAAAGAAAAAGAAAATTACCGTATTTGCTCGATTATAAGACAAGGTTTATTTCAGAGCAAATGCTCTGAAAAATACCCCTTGTCTTATAATCGAGGTCGTCTTCTAATCAGACCTCAAAATAAATGTCCGCTGGGGCCAGGCTGCTTACTGGTGCTTTGGTCACGAGCACCGTCTCTTGTACTAGCAGCAGGAGAACAGGAAGCCAGCAGAGTCGTCATATGACTCCGCCCCTCCTTCTTCCTCTGGGGGTGGGACAAGAGGAGTTACTCGCACAGCCTGGCCTCTGCAGAAGTCTGCGAGTGAGAGATCTGCAGTTCAGGTAAGGGTTCAGGTGTATTTCAATGTTTGTGAATGAGCGTGTGTGTGTGATAGCATGGATGTGTAAAGGGGGGTGGTAGCATGGCATAGGGAGGCTGTAATCACACTCCTATCATCCCCAGGTTCCAGCATGTACTGGCTGCCTGGGCTTAATAGGAGTGTGATTGCTGTTAGCAGTTATATATATATATATATATATATATATATACCTTCAGAAATGCCTTTTAACCTCCTATATGCCACTCTGTCCCATGACATGCCTTTTAACCTCCTATATGCCAAAGTGGCATATAGGGGTATAAGGCATATCATGGGGCACAGTGGCATATAGGAGGGTATAAGACATTTCTGGAGGTAGAGTGGCATATAGAGGGTTAAAAGGTACATCATGGTGCAGAGTGGCAAATAGGGGGCATTTCTGGGGGCAGTGTGGCAAGTCTGGTGGCAGATGTGCATAACTGGGGGGGGGCAGGTTGGCAAATAAAAGGAAATAAAAACTAAAAATATTTTTCTCAATCATAGCTTTTATTAAATATGAAAAAATAGTTTACATGAACTAATATTTACTAGTAAAACTTTTTTACTTATAGGGTAGTCTTATATTCAGGCTTTTTCTTTTTTTCCTAAATTAATATTTAGATTTTGGGGGGTCGTCTTATAATCAAGCAAATACGGTATTTTATTGCATGTAAGTGCCTCTTACAGGGATCAGGCTCCTAAACACTTGGAGCTATCCAGCACAACGTAGTGCTGAACTGTGATTTTCACTGCAAACCAAAGCAATATGGTAAAATTGTTACATTAATATGTACAGTATATTTTATAAACAATTGGAACACACGGTGAGGATCCTTGCTAGGACAGTTGTTAAATATGTATTTTCTCGTATAACTTACTTGGATTGCATGCTTTAAACTGTATACATATAATATACATATAAATACTCTTAAGTTTATTTTAACTAACTTAGCTCAACTTTCTATTTATTTAAATAAAGCTTTTACCAGATACAAACAAATGTGATTTTATAAACAAAATTATTCAATTATTGTTGCATGGGTATAGTTTACTGATATAATTTGTGCAATAAAGTCTAATACATGCATAGGAATGCTTTTAACTGGCTTGCTTTAAAAAAAAAAGCCAGTGTCCTTGGAATCCTTGCCTTTTTACCCCCATTCTGTATTGCTTCACACTTTTTAACAAGGTATATTTCAGGATTAATTCACTATAGCTGGATTTTGCAAGAGAGCAAACCAATTCACTTCCCTCACAATACTATGTATAATGAAGGACCAACCTCTGTGTGCTTCTCCAGCAAGAACAGCATGGTTGGCCCTGTATAATGCATTTAGTATAAAAAATATTGCAAAAAATGGAGGTGTTTGACAGCGACATATACCAGGAGCTGTAAATTCATACCAGAATTAACATGTGTGTGAAAAAAATGCAAAAGAAAACTATTACCACAAAGTTTGACAAAGGCTGGTTGTAGAATTAGTGCATAGAAAGAGTTAAAATAAGCATTTGATATACCCTGGGGAGTCTGGTTTACAAAAATATATGGTTTGATGGGGTAAATTGAACTGACTTGCTTCCAAAGGTGTCCCAACTTCACCTACAGTATTATTTTCATGAGCATTGTGTACAGTCTTGGAGACCCAATCTCCAAAAGGATATTGTTTGCAATATAAAAAAATATCAGGAAAGAGCAGAGAGAGGAACTGTGAAAAAAACATTTAAATACATAAAGAGATTAAACAAAGTACTGGAGGAAAGTTTATTTCAAAGGAGGAGAAATTGAGAATCCTTACCTGGGAATTCCTTTTCCTTGTCCATTTCCAAGGTGGCACAGGTGAAGAAAGGCTCCGCCTATCAGGTAGGGGAGGAAACGCTATAAAAAAAGGAGACCTCCCCTTCCTCACCAGTGTGGTTAAAAAGACAGACTCAGACAAAAAAACAAGTCAACAAAGGTAATTTAATGGGTGGGAGCTAAATGTGCCACCTTGGAAATGGACAAGCAAAAGGAATTCCCAGGTAAGAATTCTCAATTTCCTTGCTATTCCAAGTGGCACAAGAGAAGAATTAGCATGATAGGGAGGGAAGGATTCCAGTCTGAAGGACATGTTGACCAAATTGAGACTCTTCCGAGGTATGAAGATTCAGCCTGTAGTGCCTTACAAATGTATGGATCGATCTCCAGGTCGCTGCCTTGCATATAAGAGAGGGTCCATGCCGGAAAGTTCCGCCCAAGAAGTTGATCTAGTCGAGTGTGCCTTTAGGCCCGGAGGGAGGTTCTCATCCCGCAAAGATGTAACATTCAGCGATGGCGTCTTTTAGCCAGCGGGCTATGGAAGCCCTGCATATCGACATTCCCTTGTGGGCCCCCACAAAAAGACAGGAAGAGGGAATTTCACTTCTTCCATGAGTACATACGAGACAGGTAAATCAGGATACACCTCCGCAGGTCTAGAGAGTTGTAACACATCTTACCCGCTGGCGGAGAGCCCTAGCTAGATATTTTCCAGGCTTGTCCCCGTGTTCGTAATATAACGCCTTCAGGACTGACGGGCCTGAGAAACAAGGATAGATGACAACTCCCTCCTATACTCGAGCAATTGCTGAAGATCCGCAGCAGAGGCAAGGTTTTTGTGACGGCGCTCCAGCTCCGCGAATTTGGTGTACAGCACGCTTATCTTCGCTGAGTTGGCCTTTTTCCGCCGAGAGCAATAAAACGGCCGCGGATCATGCATTTGTGGGCTTCCCACACCTTCAAGGGCGAAATGTCCGGGGACAAATTGTCATCGAAATAGTTAGAGAGTTCAGATCTAAAGTCAGACACCACAGAGGCATCTGCCAGCAGAGATTCGTTGAGACGCCATGAAGCAATGGACGGTCGGGTCAAATTCGACGAGAGGAATAGGATGAGAGGAGCATGATCCGACCACGTGAGAGAGCCATATCGGGCAGCAACCAGGCGGGTGAAGTGATAGTGAGGTATGAACAAATAGTCTATGCGAGTATATACTCCCGTAGGCGAACAGTAAAAGCTAAAGTCCTTGTCACATGAGTGTAACGCCCTCCAACAATCAACCAACTGAAAGTCCCGGAGAAGCAATTTGATCTTGTGAAGAACATGCGAGGAGGTGCTGGAACGGCCCACCGACGTGTCCAATCTGGGATCGAGCGCCACATTAAAATCGCCCCCAAGGATTAAGGTACCCTCCTGGAAGGGGCGCAACAAACGTAACATTCTCGAAAGGGCCCTGTGCTGTTGTCGATTGGGTAAGTAAACATTGGCAAACGTGTAAAGAGCACCTGCTATAGTACCTTTAACAAAAATGTATCTACCTTCTGGGTCAGATAAGTGCGCCGTCTCCTCGAACGGAGTATGCTTATCAAATAGGATAGCGGTACCCTTGGACTTCCCGGCAGGGTTGTTACTAAAGTAGCCGCGGGGGTAAGCAGCATTGAGTAAGTTAGGGTGCGCAGCAGCAAGAAAGTGAGTTTCCTGCAGAAAGGCCACAGAGGCCTTGTGAAACTTTAAATCACGCATGAGACATGACCGCTTTTCAGGGACATTCAGCCCTTTCACATTATAGGACAAAACAATTAGGTGTTTAGGAGAAATGGAATGAGGAATGACAGGGGACAACATAGTACGAAGAAGGAACTGAAAAAAGGGAGGGGGAAGAGAAAAAAAAAACAAAAAACACACAAGCACACACACACACCACACAAAGAACACAGAAAAACAAGTGGCACCACCGCCTTTGGGACGAGTATTAGGCGGGAGACCAAGAACCTCAACAAAAGAGGAACCCGAAAGGCCGCCAATAACCAAAAACGTCCACGGCAGGGGGTAAGTAGCAGCCGCTAAGAGAGAAGACAACCAAGTAGGAGATATCAGAAGCAAGAGAAGAGACGGTATGTAGAAGAAGAAAAAGGAAAAAACATCAGAGAGGAGACCGCCCCCCCCCGATCATGAAAAACAGGCAAATAGAAACAGAAACCCATGAAGCCACAAAATACAAGTGGCAATGACGGGCGTTAGAGAACAGGAAACCAAGAACCTAGAAGAACATCAGACCCCAAAAAACCACTGCGGCACCCAGAGCGGACAAAGGAGAGGCCTGCGTCACCTCACATTACGAATACATCATTATGCATAATGCAACCATAAATGTATATAGCACACATCTAATAATAATAATAAATAAAGAAAAAAAAAAAGGGTCCTTGCAAACAAATGTAGTGTCACCATAACATGAATTTGCACTGGCAAAAAAGTATACAAGTGTGACACTCCGCTATCGTATGCATTAACCCAAATGATGGCTGGAGTGCCCCTGTAAGGAGCAAGAATGTTTCTATGTTTACGACTGTAAAATCTAAAAAATAAAAAAAAAGTGTGCCTAATTGTAGAACTTTGAACTAGTATTTAAGTACAAGTGTTATGTCATTTCACAAGACCCACAGGTTTGAGAATTTAGAACTGTCTTGAAAAAAAGAAAAAAAAATAATAATAAAAAAAAAATAGCGTGCTCTGACTTTGTGCGTATGCCTTACTGATGACCAACGTGCAGATATCTAGATTAAATTATCTGCTGTCTGTAAACCCAGATACCATAGAGGGGTTATAGTGATGACAGTGTGGAGAGATGACCCGGTACCCAAAAGGTTAGATAACTAGACCGGTGATAAGTGTGTGTTTTGCAGACATACGGTAGCTGCTGGACGTAAGGGTTTCAACATCAGACATTTCCCCATGGTATGTATCAGGCCAGCACTGGCCATCTGGCACATGCCGACAGCACCCCGTACTCACCCGGGCTACAGTGTGTAGCTACTGAATGAATTAAGTGAGCATAAAAACATTAAAAAAAAAAAGTGGCCGTGCATATAAAGCCGACAGCAAAAGCTACAGTCTGGTAGCTGCTGGCCTTGCGAACAAATGTACTGTGAGCGGTGGATTCAAGGTCCCCTGAAGCACAGCAACCGGCTTAGGCAACGAGGCACAGGAACACAAAACAGGCCCGCAGATATCCGAGCATGGGGTAGCCGCTGCAGGAAAACGAGTCATAGTTGCAGGAACTATTCCTCACGTTCATGAACCCCGCCAGGATTCTCCCCGCCACCAGGCCGCATCCGTCCAGGGACGACGCGAGCAGTGTGGGGGCGCCCCGACGGGACCCGACCCCGGCTCCCTCGACGCGAGGGCCCATTCGCGGGAACATGCTCGAGGTAAGGATCCGTCAGGCTCCAATCAGGGACAGCAATCTCGGGGAGATTCAGCGCCTCCAGGAAGGCCGGAAAGTTCACCACACGGCATAGGAGATCCCTCGGGGGCGCAGGAGCAGGACGTCTAGGCCGCAGGGCCCTGTGGGCATGATCCATCTCGACAAGGGCGTCCTCTGGTCGGCCGAGCAGCGAGTTAAAGATGCGGGTGAGTAAAGCAAAGACATCTTCCGAGTCGGCAGAGGTGGACTCCGGAACTCCTCGAACCCTCACATTATGCCGCCGTCCACGGTTGTCGACATCCTCCAAACGACGACGGAGTTCCGCCAGAGATCTCGTGTGTTGAGTGGTAAGTGAAGACACGTGCGAAAGCGTCTGGGCCTGCTGAGTGAAGTTACGCTCTTGCGCTGAGACACGTGTCTCTAGGCCCGACAGGTCGGATCGCAGCATAGCAATTTCATCCCGCACGGTCTGCTTCAGCTCCTTAATCAGAGTGCTGAAATCCGCTTTCCACGGAGCAGAGGAAAACAGGCGAAGGACGGCCCCGGCAGATGAGAGTCCACACAGGTCATATCACCGGCGCCCTCAGAGCTCGAGGAAGCACCAGAGGCCTCAGGTCCCAGCGAGGCCAACTCCCGAGAGGTCTGGAAGTATTTCCTCAGTGACGAGGAAACCCGTTTCCTAGAGGTAGTCGGGGTCTTGGGGTCGCGTTCACCGCGTTTGTTCTTGCCCATGATGGATCGGGTATTCTGCAAGCACAAAATATAACGAGAGGGAGACAGAGCTCTCACTTCAAGCTGTCATCTTCCAGAGCGGCCGGCCACGCCCCCCAAATTGCCGTATTTGTTCTGAAAAATACCCCTCGTCTTATAATCGGGTCGTCGTATAATCAGACCTCAAATAGGTCTGACTATGAGACGACTAAGATCCAGATCTTTTTTGCGACCTGGATCCTCCTGCCCCCCCCCACCCCACTTACCGGTGCCTCTGAGTCCCCGGTGTGCAGCCGGGGCAGTGTGTAGATGTCTACGCGATTCGCGTAGACAACTTACGCTGCAGCCGGAAGGAGGTGTGGCTAGCAGCGGGGGTTGTCTGCGTCCATCGCGCAGACCTTCCCCGGCTGTCAGAGATCAGACTTCTCTCTGACAGTCGGTATGTCTAAACTCAGGATTTTTTTTAATAAATGTCAGAGAATGTTTCACCATATTTTATTTTAATAGTAAACTACATTATATGATCAAAATAATGGTACCTATAGAAAGCCCTTCTTACCCTGAAAAAAAAAATACATAATTTGTGTTGGTACACTAAAATTACAGCTAAACAGCAAAACCCGCAAAAATTTTAAAATGGTCCTTGTCAAAAAGGGTACAAAAAATAACTCTGTCCTTATGTTATATTGATTAAAAAAATTAATGTGTACTACAGTGTGAACTAAATTCCGAAATTAAGACTAGCACTAGTGAATAGGTGAAGGGGTTTGGAGGTGGCTGTTTCTTGAAAGTGATCTCTCTGCCCGACATATAGTAGGAAAAATGAAAGATGTAAACAAAAATATGTTAAGGTTGATGATAGGCAGGTTTCCTCGGTCACTAATAGGAATGAAAGCTGCAGGAAGTCAAAGACTGAGTTTCCAAACAGAACAGCTAGCTTAGCCTCCCTTCCACAACTTCTGTTTTACCTTCTAGCTCCCGGTACATCTTTTACATTTAGAGCGTTTCCCCCGTTTTCTCCTTTTGTTTTTAATTCTATCTTTCTCTCCATCTATCAGTTCTCCTCCCCTTTCAATGTTCTCTTTTTCACCCTCTCTCTCCTCCCCCAACTCTCTGGCACCAATAACGAGAGGCAGATGAGCAGCGGTTGCAGTGGTCGGAGCATTCCGCCTGGAGAGGACAGAGCAGATCTGCGCCCAGCCTGCGGCACACAATGAAAGACATGGTAAAAGAAGAAATAGGAAGTGGAAACCTGCAGGGGAAGACTGGAAACCCGTAGGGCGAGAAAGGCTGAGAATTAAACGCCTGAGAGGGAGGTACATACTGAAAGAGGGAAATACAGAGAACGGTACAGATCGTGGTAGAGGGTGAGGTGCAGACAGAGCAAGACAACAACATTTGAGGAGAGTGGTGGAAAGAGTCAGGGGGAGGTTAAAACGAGCCGTAGAAAAAAAACACACTAGGAGAGAGAAGAATTTCCCTCAATTATATGACAGACGTAGAACAGGATCAGACAGGACACACATGCAAACCTACACATAGCCAGGCGCATAGAAACACACACCTTCCTCTCTCGTCAGCAGCACGACATCCATCCTGAAGACTTGCAGCTTATCTGCATCATCGTCGTAAACACCCCTATTCAGGGCCAGGAAAAAGACTGCACCCACTCAGCACTTACACATTTACTCATTGATCAGTGTTATCAACAGAGCTGACTAGGAGCATATTAGGTATGTATGTGAACGCACAATTGGTATGTATATGTAAGATGGGCAGATATGTATATGGGATAAAGAACAAATGATATATATATATATATATATATATATGTGTGTGTGTGTATTGCTATGGAAATAGATATGCAGAATATTGTTGAAGGGTGCATTAAACATACATTATCACTCGTAATCCATTCTCATAATGAATACATTGGTATATTTGCCCCAATGGTACAGAACTATTGGATCTTTTTCTGATTCTGTAATACTAGGAATGTATTGATTTTATATATATATATATATATATATATATATATATACACATACATACATACATACATACATATACACAATCTGAGTTTACATAGAACAAAAAAGGCAAATCGCCCATGGTGATTTGTATATTTTGTTACTAGCGAATTCTACTTTAAGAGTGCTGGAAAATTATTGTGATACAACATGGTCGGAGACAGCTGTGTGTGTGTAAACACTGTGAAGGAACAGTCTGTCAACTAGTGGTCGGTAATTCTGACTGCTATGTAGTATGTATCTGACATAGTATTTGAGCATCTAGCAACCTTGTAATTATATATATATATATATATATATATATAAAACATCCAAAAATAGTTACCGGCACTCCAGGGACTTCTTTAAATAATCACTCCAGAAACTGCAGTTTTCTAATCAACGTTTCAGTCTATTTATTAGACTTTCATCAGGACATGATATATGTTATGATATATATATATATAAATAAGTTGGTTGTAAGGAGGTTAGCACATGTATTTTATTATGGGAGCTGGTGCCAGTGCTAAACTAAGAATTAGCACCTGCATGACATTATTGCTATCCTGTAGAACACTGTGCTCTTTATTATAGCAAAATACATGTTTCATAATATTAATGTCATTTATGCCATTGCCAGTAATGCCAAGTAAAAGAATATATATTCTGCACAGTAACTGAGTTTGTTCTGTTACTTAAAATTATGTATGTGAAATGTTTCCCAACTGCTGCTTCTAATAAACAGAAACTTGTGTTAAGGGACAATGATATGTGGGCTTAGCTTCATATTGGTTATGCAAATAAGGTATTAACAATGGCATGACTAGTTTTCACTATGTCATCTGAAAATAACCTTTCTGAACATTGGGTCTTTCGAATGTGACAGAAGCTAGAGCTACATAAGGAAACAAAAGATTTTAGTTTTTAGCATATAATATTCTTTTGTGTCTAGAATAATTGATAGTATACACAAATAACATATGTTAAAAATATGACTATGTATATGTACCTTCACTTTAAATGTATTATACTTAAAAAAATAAATGGGAAAATGACTGATGATAATGATGTTTTGTAATACAATAAATACTTTCCCTGCTTTTCTTTTAGGGGACTTTTTCTGCAGATCAAGTGTTTTTTTTCCTCCCCTTTCACAAGTGAGTTCAGACAGCACTCAGGTCTACATGTACTTGGTCTGATTGAAGTTACTTGATTAAGTAACATCAAATAAGTGAATTTACTGAACTGATTGAACCATGGGCTGATACAGACATTGTTTTGGATACAATAAATCCTGCATTCCATCTTGTCCAACTGCTATACCAAGGCCAGAGTCATATGATGATGTACAGAGTGTCTCTGCTGTTGAGGGTTTGGAGGTACAATGTCCTAGATGTGAATTGCTGTTGCCACTGATCTCAGTGTAACTATGAGGTCCCCTTTTGCCCTTTGGTTACAGCATTTATGGACCTTCAGTCTATGTTTACTGTGGGTGGCAGTGACAAGGGCAGGGACATTACCACTGAATTGTCAAAATAACTGCATTTGTGCCAGTGACATCATTAGCTGCCCTAAGAAGGAGTTGGTGGTGGTGCCCAGTGGAATACCCAGCTACACAGCAATGCTAGACCTCAGTCATAATAACTTAGTCCGTCTGCGAGCAGAGTGGACCCCAGTACCTCTAAAAAGGCTACACACCTTGCTGTTGTCTCACAATTATATCACCTTTGTGTCTGCTGATGCTTTCATCTTAACCCCTCACCTACGGTACCTTGATCTATCCAGTAACAAGCTTTACAAACTGGAGGAGAATGCATTCAGTGCTTTAAAACAGCTGGAGGTACTAATTCTGTTCAAAAACTCAATCGCAGATATTGATCGCAGTGCTTTTGATGAAATGAAGCATTTGCAAAAACTCTACCTTAGCCAGAACCATCTCACACACTTTCCTGGAGAGCTGGTAAATAATAGAGAAATACTGCCTGAGTTAACTCTCCTTGACCTCTCCTTTAACCAAATAAAACGCCTGCCTGTGTCACAGCTGACGACGCTGCCTGCCTGGCTCAGCAATGGGCTGTACTTGCATGGTAACCCATTGACTTGTAACTGTGACATGTATGGACTGTTTTGGAGTTGGCAAGTACGACAGCTATCTCCTATCGTAGATTTCCGTGACGAGCTACGATGCAACTATTTCTCTAAGGACAAAGTAGAAGCAGTGAATATCTTCTCCCTCAGTGGTATTAAGGATCTAAACTGCAGTGCTGTGACAGAGGCAGGCATGGAGGTCTATCTGGGAGACACCGTGACTTTGAACTGTGACACCAAGCATAGGGGTATGACTCAGGTATGGATTACTCCTGGTAATGAAATTATACAAATGGAACTCAATGAGCATGTGAAGAACCACAGCATATCTGTGCTAAATAATGGCAGCCTGCAGATATATCCAGTTCGTATAGAAGACAGGGGGATATATACATGCTACGCACAAGGAAATGTTCCGAATGAGACTCTATACGTGACACTTAATGTTTTCAACTTTACACGGCATGTGCACCAAGAAACACTAAACACTGCTTACACCACATTAGTTGGCTGTGTAGCCAGTGTCATCCTAGTACTGATATATCTTTATCTAACACCATGCCGCTGCTGGTGCCGGCCAAGAGATAAAGTTCAAGGGGAAGACAGGGATAGCATACGCTCCTCAGTACTTAGTGCCACTCCCAACCATGAAACTACTAGTGACAAGGCTGCCCTAAGTCGTCATGTAGCTTTTCTGGAGCCTCCCGGAGATCTCAGAGGCCAAAATGGAAAGTTGAAACCCAATGGTTCACAAGAAACCCCAGGCATAAAGGGTTCACCATTTCCACCATCATCACCTCATAGGAAGCTGTCAGACCCTGGATCCATAAGTTCAGTGTTCTCTGACACTCCTATTGTGGTGTAAAGAGTAGAAAAACAGGAAGGCAAGATAAATAGCTTGAGAACACATAATAGCTCTGGTTGACCTCCCCCACCCCTTGTAAAGTGTGCCCTGGGCTTCCAGCATGTGCATGTCAGATTGGAGCAGAAGAAGGTTTTTAGAAAACAGAGCCTAGAAAAAATAAGTATGAAGGCATAATAGATGAAGACTAAGTAAAGATAATAACCTTAAATACAGAAGAGAAATGGAAAGAGATAATGCAGCAGGAAACATATGAGATGTTAATAGGTTTACCTACCCACAGAAAAAAAAAGAAAAGAACACTAAACTGCCTGAGATAATGTAATCGTAGAAACTAAAATCATGTTTGCATTGATTCAACCAACTTTGGGAACCTGAGTGCATGGCAAAAACCTACACTTACTTAGCAACACGTCGTTTAACACAATATCCCCATTTCCATTTAACAGCAACACTTGTAATGTGGCTTCTGTAGATAGAATGGAATGCATTCAGTTGAAAGCTTTGTTGATTATTCAAAACCACCAAAGCTAATTAACACACTGTAAACAAGCAAGTATATTTTACTGTTCAAGTATTCCTTACTGCTTCTTTTAAGACACTCGTGAGCATTTTCTAAAAAGCTTTTCTGCAGACAATAGTGCAATATCAGAACTGACAGTATTAGCTTTCTATTTATGCATGATAATTTCTGGAGGCTAGGGAACAGCGTGAGATGTCTAAAGCAGGATATGATAAATAAGATGTTAGCTCAATGTTCTCTATTTCTAAAATACCTCAAAACAAATTCTCCCCTATTTTCCCATGTTTAAGAAGCACAATTCTCTCTCTTGGCTATACCTAAACACTGACAACCCACATAAAACAATAATTACATTCAAGTCCGCTAAGAGATTTAAGTGTTACTGAGGTGCATTTTTTAATATAGGCAGTTGTACATTCGACTTCTAGTATCTGTCTATATATACGTATATATATATCAGGGCCGCCATCAGGGGGGGAAACTTGTCCATTAGTAAGGGGCCTGGCTGTCCTAGGGGCACACTCAGGGAAAAAAAGCTTGGCGGCAGCAGTGACAGAGAGACGTCTAGCACACAGCTCACAGCTAACCACTGGTGTTGTTAATAAGCAATTTTTATTTCTTCTCTGGCCAGCACCAGAAAAAACCCACAGAACTTAATTTGTGTGCAAGCCTGCCGACTAATGCCTCCTGTAAATGAAAAGGGAGTACGGGGAAATTAAGTCGTATACCCCGCCCCCTAGCACTACACATGGCAACAAGAGGAGAGTCGGGAGCAGGTCTGTGGTATGACTGGAGCAATGGGGATAAATTAAAGGGGTCTTTTTACCATGCAATGGTCAGTAAGGGGTAAAAGCAGTCACACTGACTTGTGCAAGTGCTGCAGGTAAGCTGCACAGAAGAGCAAGTCCATATTTTAATAGAAACTAAACAGTTGGTCAATGTAAAAAAAAAAAACTTGTCTATGCCATATGTGCCCCTAAACAGCTTGTCTGTGTCATATTTGTCTACAAACAGCTTGCCTGTGCAATCTTTGTCCTCAAAACAACTTGTCTAACATTTTTCTCCCCAAACAGCTTGTCTGTACCATATTTGCCCAGAATAACTTGTCTGTGCCATATTTGTCCCTAAACAGCTTGTTTGTGCCATATTTGCCCCAGGTTATCTGTGTCATCCGTGACCCCAAATAGCTTGCCTGTGCATCTTTATCCCATAAACAGCTTGCCCGTACATCTATGCCCCACAAACAGCTTGTCAATGCCCCAAAACAGATTGTCTGTGCCATATTTGGCACTAAAAAGAAGAGTAGAAGAGATAATCCTGTTGTGGGGGGTCATCTGGGGAGGGGGTCCTCAGATCATTTTTTTCTGTATGGGGCCCCAAAATGTGTGATGGCAGCCCTGATATATATATATATATGTATACATAACACAAGCACACAGAACTCCAATGCCATGCAAGTTGACATATAACTTTGTGAGTGACATTAACAAATCAGTATCAGAGAGGGGAACTAGATGGAAAGGGGAACTAGATGGAAAAGGGAAAGATTGAAAGACTTCAAAGAAAAGAAGAAAACATACTGCTTTATTATTGTCTAGGAAAGAGACAAGTGAGAGATAAAAGAAAAGTATAGAAGTGTGCATTAATAGCTAATATATCAAGATACACCATATTTACGCAACTTTTAGATCATTGTTGATATTATTTCACTTTTCAGATTTCACTTCTAATTTCAGCACTTGAGACAGGCCATAGAATCTTTCCCTCATATACCTTCAGCTTGTCTTGTCACCTTCCTCATCTTTTCTTACCCTTGTCTTGCGTGTTTTCCTATATGCAGCTAAACCCTGCTCTCTGTAAAGGATATACATACAAATATATATAAATATAGATATATATAGATATAAATATAGATATTTTATTTATTAAAACCTGGTTGCATTGTTATGATAGTCTGGAAAATGAAAATAAAGTTTTAAGTTGCAGATGTGCTTTTTCTCTCTCTCTCTCTCTCTCTCTCTCTCTTAACTGTTGCATTTCAATTAAAGTGCTCACAGAGGTATGCTCAAATGTAAATTAGAATGATTGTTTTGCTACTAAAGGGACAGTGCAGCCATCATATGCACTTTAATTCATATGATAGCTGAGATATCCCTTTAATCTTTTGTAGCGTCCTCCTTACAGAACCCCTTCATATTAATTTGCCACCTGTCTCCACCGCCCTAATGTTTGCTGTGCAGGAGAATCATTGGACTGAAAACATCAGAATATGCATCTTGCTTTTTGAAGTTCACTAACCTGCATGGCAGGCAGGCAGGTTTTGGCTGCAGAGCCGGCCTTAGGTGTTCTGGCGCCCTGTGCGGACTACTCCTCTGGCGCCCCCCATCCCAAAAAAAGAAAGGAATAAAAACTTGTAACAAAACCCCAAACACTATATACTACGCCAAACATTGATGTGGTCTAGGCCTACCACTTAATTGTCTGGCTTAGTAGTAGGGATGCACCGAAACGAATTCTGGACTGAAACCGAAAGTGCAGCATTTACCTGGCCAAAACCGAATATGACCCCCCCAACACCATAAAAAATCTAACACTTTTATTTAAAGTAAGTAACACACCAAAATAGGAGAAAACAATTAAATAATATTATATATATATATATATATATATATATATATAAAGTCCAAAAATAGTTACCGGCACTCCAGGGACTTTCCAAATAACCACACAAACAACTTCGTTTTTCAAGTCTATATATATCATATATATATATGATTAACAGCAATCACATTCCTATCATGCCCAGGCATACCCAGATTCCAGGATTTACTCGCAGACTTGGCATGATAGCCCTATCTACCCCTTCTCACTCTCTACTGCCGTATCTACCCCTTCTCACTCCCGTCTCCCTATCTACCCCCTTTCCCCTTTCTCACTCCCTTCTCCCTATATACGCCCTCTTAACTATCTACCCTTTCCCTCTTTGAAGTTCACTTACCTTTCAGGAGTCCTGCAGTGGGGGTGCAAGGCCTCTGTCTCCCAGCTCTGCCACTGTATGGAACAGTATAGAATGATGGGAGTTATGATGTACTTTTAGAGCATAATTAGATCATGAAAAAGACATTGGAAATGGTACAGCATAACACCCATCACTCTCACACACTTACCAATCCACACGCATACCAATCCACACGCATACCAATCCACACGCATACCAATCCACACGTATATACCAATCCACACGTATACACTAATCCACACTTACCAATCCACACATATATACCAATCCACACACATACCAATCCACACGTATACCAAGCCACACGTATACCAATCCACACATATATACCAATCCACACATATATACACTAATCCACACACATACCAATCCACTCTCACTGAATGCTTTCCTACCTTTCCTCTTTTCTCCTTACAGCTCCTTTTCCTCCTCTTCGTTCTTCTTCTTCAGTTCTTCTGTCTTCTTCCGGGTCAGAGGGCACGGACAGCGGTGGGCGCGGCTTCAGTGTTGTGCGCCGGGATCTGACAACAAACCCCGGCGCACAGCAGCTGTTGCCGCGCGGATCACAAGGGAGTGGTATCGGAGGTCTTTAACAGACCTCCGGCTCCCTTGAGTGATGTTAAGCCGGGTTCAAGGGAGATCCTTGAACCGGCTTAAAATCACTCAAGGGAGCCGGAGGTCTGTTAAAGACCTCCGATACCGCTCCCTTGCGAGCCTGATGAGCAGCACCGGGTGCCGCTTGCCCCCGCCGCTGGGTACGCTGCTGGCGGAAGCGGTACGCTACGGTGGCGGCGGCGCCCCCTGGAGTGTGGCGCCCTGTGCGGTCGCACAGGTCGCACACCCCAAAGGCCGGCCCTGTTTGGCTGCATTACATTACATAAATAAATGTAATGTTAGTTGTCTGACTTGACATTTAGAAGTGATGTAGTAAAAAAATGTTTCATTGTACAAAAACAATTTTGCTTTTAATAATTTTTAACCTAATGCATTGCTGTCTGACCCCGGGTCTCATTAATCACCATCCCTGTCACTAACACTATACACTAACCTAACCTTCTAACCCCCCAACCTAAATGTTAAATAAAATCACTAAACTTAATTATTTGCATGTTATGTTATATTGTTTGTTTTGAGACACTTAATATATTTTAAAAAATTTGCCCCTAAACCCAGGGAAAGAGAGACACAAAAGTAGGGAAGGAACTCCAGCACGAATCATGCTGCATGTGCAAGAAAAAAGGAGGGACTCCAGTGTGAAGCAATCATTTTGATATATGTACAAAATTGAACCCCTTGATGACAATTGACGGCCCAGGCACATCACGTAAAAACAAACGGTTTATGACAATTGCCAGGACCGTCATGACTTCAAGCGGGTGAACAAAGCGATCTACCTTCACTTTCTGCACTCAAACGGTGTTGCTGTAATGCTTCGATGTCGAAGCATTCAGCAACACTGAGATAGGCATCAGGGGCCATGTCTGGCCCCTCCCCGGGGCGTCAACAAGCGAATGCCCGCTTTGAAATATTTTAGGAGGCGATACATGAAGTAAATCATTGTTTTGATTTTATCATATTATCTACTATAAAGAAAGTATAAAATACGGTGAAAATTTTTGGGAAAAAAAAGGACTTTTTCTGACTTTTACTTGAAAAATCTTTTACTCATCTCTAAAAGCTATTAAAAAAAACTGCTAAATAGATTCTACTATTCGTCCTGAGTTTAGAACTACCCCATGTTTTTATGTTTTTTTGCTTTTTTGTGCACGTTATGGGGCAATAAGTACAAGTAGCGTTTTGCAATTTCAAAACCATTTTTTCAAAATCTGGTAATTCTTCCCCCCATGTGCCATTTCGCGTATCTTTGAAGCCGGCCAATGCAATTTACCCCATCAGGGTATTTCAAATGCTAGTATTTTAACTCTTTCCATGCACTAATTGGGATCTGCCTCTGGGGAGGGAGGACAGGTTCCTTCGCTCGCAGATTGGGGAGCTGCCGCTGGAGAGACTGGCCGGCTGCGCCATCTCTCGTGCACTCACCCAGCCGCTGGGGAGTCATGCCACCTGCACCCCCTCCCTGGTGCTCCTGCTGCCGCTGGGGAGATGGGCCGGCTGCCGCATCTCCCTGGTCCTTCTGGGGGATCGGATCCCAGTAGGGCTAAGCGCCACTGCACCTCCCGCTGAACCTCATGGGACAAGGCTACTCCGATCTACTTCCATTAACTCCGAAATCAAGGTTGCTTTGGATTTCTTTCTGGCTGTTTGTCCTCTTGCAAATCATTCAGGGTGCTCCTCTTTAGGCCACTGTATTGTTGCTCCATTCACTGCGATGAGGTCTTTTATTAACTTTTTCAGCAAATCGAGCTACAGTTGCTAGTCTGTTGGATTTGACCACACGGTTCACCGCTTTTCCTTCCTTAGACCACTTTTGATAGATAGTGACCACTGCAGGCCGGGAACACCCCACAAGAGCTGCAGTTTTGGAGATGCTCTGACCCAATCATCTAGCCATCACAATTTGGCCCTCAAATCCTGCTTTTTTCCTGCTTCTATCTAATCATCCTCAAGGAGGAAATGTTCACTTGCTGCCTAATATATCCCACCCCCTGAGAGGTGCCATGATAAGATTATTAGTGTTATTTACTTCATCTATCAAGGGACATAATGTTACCGCTGATTGGTGTATTCTATCATTCAGCTAATATCGTATAGATAAATAATCATGTATCCAGATGCTGTATTTATGTAAAAAAAAAATATATATATATACCATATTTGCTCGATTATAAGACGAGGTTTTTTCCAGAGCGAATGGTCTGAAAAATACCCCTCATCTTATAATCAGGGTCGTCTTATAATCAGACTTCAAATAGGTCTGATTCTGAGACTAAGATCCAGATCCCCCGCAGCGATGCAGGGGACCTGGATCCTCCTGTGTTAACCCCCCCCCCCCAACTTACCGGTGCTTCGTCCGGGCTGCGTGTAGAGCTCTACGCGATTACAAAGCGATACAATCACGTAGAGCTCTACATGATACAATCGCGTAGAGCTCTACACGCTGCCCGGACTAAGCACTGGGGACTCAGAAGCACCGGTAAGTTGGAGGGGGCATAACACAGGAGGATGCAGGGGACCTGGATCCTCCTGTGTTATGCCCCCCCTCCAACTTACCGGTGCTTCTGAGTCCCCGGTGCTTAGTCCGGGCAGCATGTAGAGCTCTACGCGATTCGCGTGTTAAAATACATGTATTCATTAGATACTATTTTACCATTCCGCTAATGTGTATTTTTTCGGCAGTGTTCTCTGAGGGTTAAGGATCTTGCTCGTAACAAAGAAAACCATCTTACTTTGGATGGTAGTGCATGGTGTGCATGGTGTGCATGGAAGCAGCCTTTCTGGTATCAATAACCTAGGGTGTCAGCAGTTGAAGGTGATGGCAGTTCTTCAAGCATAGGAATCTAGATTATTCCTTGCCCCCCACTGAATTTGGAACCCCCTAGCTGCAAGACCAATTGGTACAGTGTATTTTAAACGCATGGCACACTGGGCCCACGTTCTAGGGGCACCATGGTGAATCACATTGCTGCCAGCTAAAACAGTAGTTGGCCGATTATTTACAAAGGAGAGGGAACAAGGCAAGGAACACAGGGGAAGGAGTGAGGAGCGGAATCCTCGGACGCTTCTCCTTTAAGCAAGGATAGGACAACTTAACTGGGACATGGGAAGAGGAGAGAGGAACCGAAATCCTCAGATGATTCAGGGCAAAGGTACATAAGAGACAGACAAACATGAATACAGGAACTAGCCTAGGACTATAAAATAACAATTGGAGATTCCGTCACATCTTATGGCCATAGTATGCTTAGCCCACCACTACGCCAAAGTACTCCAATGACGGTAGGTCCTAACGCTAAGCCCTGCATACAAAAGTACTGATAAACTAAACATTGAATCCAAACACAGAACTGAAAAGGACATACCTTTAGACTGCAGACCGAGACAAACAGAACAAACGGGTGAGACACACCTTATAAAGGAAACAGGAGCTGAAGCAAAGAGCAGACTGGAATCAAGGAATCAGAGGTTCAGGACAGCATACGGAAATCCAGGAATGGACCACAGCAAAACATGGGAACTGAGGCAAGGCAGGGAAAAACAGAGATATGCAGCTCCGCAGCCTGGATGGACCCTGACACCAGTGTTGTCTCGTCTTGTTAGTGGGGTAAGCCTCGGTGCTGCCCTTGTCAGGGCCGTGAAGCACTGAATTGCTATGCTTCTGTATATTAGAGTGCCGCCGAAGTTCCCAAAGAGCTATGTTTCCTGCTGTCTTCAACGCTAGTCCTGCCTGAAGGTTGAAGTTTTTTGTTCCTGGTGGCCATGGGGAGAAGGAAGGTCGGGTGTACCCAGTCGGTTTACAGGTCTTTCCCGTCACACACCCTAAAAATGGTGGATATTTATTGAGTTTATGCGTAAGGAAGGAATCCAAGTAGGGATGGATCCAGGAGGCACATTGGAAGAGTGGAGATAGGACGACCCCCTAAAATTTGAATATTAATTTAGGTAAAAAAGAAAAGGCCTGAATATAAGACTACCCTATAGGAAAAAAGTTTTACTAGTAAATATTAATTCACATGCAAACTATTTTTTATATTTAATAAAAACTATGATTGAGAAAAATGCATTTCTTGTTTTTATTTCCTTTTACTTCTTTTTTTTTTTATCTAGACGTTCACCGGCTGCCAGAGAGGAGGATCCAGGTCCCCTGCAGCGCTGGTTATAGTCAGACCTCTTTTTGAGGCCTGATTAAAAGACAACCTCAAATATAAGACAATGATTATTTTTCAGATAATTTTCTCTGAAAAATAACTATATTCAAGCAAATACGGTACTATCCTTTAGTAATTCAGTCATCTATGAAGGAGAAGAAAAAGAGGGAAGTGTGTGATGTCTTCTCTCTAGATCTGGTGCTGTGTGATTTGCTGCTCCCATTGATATATATATATATATATATATATATCGTAGCTGTGATGTTGGGCACACAGGAAAGGTCTTGAGAGAGGTTACATGATGTGAGGTTAAGTAAGGGTGTGTAGCGTGAGTGACAGTTGGAAGGAAGCGAGCGGAGCAGAAAGGTAATTTCATGATGGTTACTATATCACCTCTACAAATCTTCTAAATTGTTAAATAAAGAGTTACAAAGGATTTCCAGAATAATTTCTGCAAATATATAATAGTGCGACTAGGATGGGATTATAAAGTCTGGTTGTATATTAATCCAGCTGTTAGTTGATGGCAGTTATTTCTGTCAGTTGCTGACAGGCATGAACATAATTCAAGCGTCCTCCAGTTCTGTGAGTAATACATACGTAACAGAGTTTAATGAAGACACAGATAACTGGTCATCTCGGGCAGAAAGATTTGACCAATTTCAGAGTGCAAATGCAGTATCATCTGACAAACAAGTAGCAGTATTTACTGCTGTTAGGTTCTGCTTAATTTACTCTATCCAGATAGACTGGGGATAAAAACTCTGGCTGAATTGTTGGGAACTCTTCATAATTTGTATCATCCAAAACCTTTAGAAATTGCAGAGAGATTTAGGTTTTATAAACATCTACAGCAACAAAATGAGGATGTTAAATCATATGTCATTGCATTAAGGAACCTAGTATCCACATGCTCATTCTGAGATCATCTCTTCACTGCATTAAGATATATGTTTGTTATGGCCTTAAGAATGAGGTTATAAAAAAAACCACTTAACTGAAGATGACTTAACCTTGAAAAGCGTGCTAGAAATTGCAACGGTAATGGAATTAACTGTAAAAGGCACATAACTACAACGCCAGTCTACAAATAATTTTAGTGAAAGACAGGATGTTTTTAAAACAGCAATTGCTCCAAATAAATGAAATCAATACAAATCTAGACAGCAGCTAGTATGCTATAGACAGGCCCGGACTGGGACAAAAAATAGGCCCAGGCATTTAAGACTAAGCAGCCCATTTTTATTTATTTTTTGTTAAAACAAATTCTGACAAATTTAATATACCATTTCTTGTTGTCTATTAGTTATATTTCAGCATGCTTTTGTCACTATAATCAATTAGCATTACATAAATATATAATAAATGAATCATAACATCATGCAATTTATAAAGCACTATATCTTTAATGAAAGATTCAAAACAGTAAGTAATCTTTGACCATTTAGTTGGTACTTTAAAAAATCACTAGTGGCAGTGTGGCACTCCTTGGGCCTTGGCTGGTCAGATCACCCTCACAACAAGTGAGTCTGTCAGTCACAGGCTCACAGCACAGCAGGGAAGAAACTCAGACCTCAGACTACCCCAACTGAATTGCGGCGCTCAGCCAATCCTCTAGGCGGAGCAATGTGACTAAAAAAAAGTCATCATACACGGGACCCCTGAAGCCACAATTTAGTGCCACTAAACCTTTTTAATAAGATACGCAAATACAGTAAATAACACAATACCTTTAACTTTTGCTGTCACTGATTTCTGGGCCTAGAATGTTTTGTCCTCTGAAGTGACTACAAATTCAGGAGGGTGTTTTATCTCTGGATAAGTAAAAATTAAATAGTTTAGTTTACTCCTACAGTCACGAAGAGTGAGGGGCGCCGAGCGGTTGCTAAAAACTTCACGAGCGACTGCTCGGCGCCCCTGCCCGGGACTTAAATTAAAACATCGGGTTTTTTTGTGTGTTTTTTTAAAAACTTTATTTAACATGGAGGATGTTAAATAAAGTTTAAAAAAATAACCCCCCCCGATGTTTTATTTAAGTCCCGGGAAGGCGCCCCTGCTGCAGTGGCTCCCTGTGCTGCCACACACCCCTAAGGCTGGCCCTGGTGGGGGCTGCCCGGCCCCCTAGAGTGGCGGGCCCGGTTGCAGTTGCTGCGAGCCTAAGGGGCAGTTGCCCCTTTGGCCCTGCGTTAATGCGGCCACATAAGCCCAGTCAGTCCGGTCCTGACTGGGCCTAATTTAATGTAGGTGCCTGGAGCTGCAGCTCCATCAGCCCCTACATCAATCCAGCCCTGGGCCGCCCGGCCCACCGGCAAATGCCCGGTGTGCCCGATGCCCAGTCCGGGCCTGGCTATAGATGTGCAGGACCAGTGCATGATGCACGAAGTTGCAGATTTAAAGACAATACATGCTATGGATGTGGAAAAATGGTACATTTAAAAAGGAACTGTCGTGCTATGCCAGCTAAAAAAAAAAACCTAAAAGTACACGAGTAAAGCAGTCTATGAGACAGACTTTTAAAATGAACACAGAATGTTCAAGTTAAAAAGATGAAGAGGAAGTTAATAATTAATCAGTTTATCCCATTAGCTCAAAACTGCCAACTTTGGCCATTTCAGTTAAAATTGAGGGCCAGCCTGTGACCGGATTTAAACACAGGAGCAGCAGTATCTATTATGACAATTAAAGAATTGAATAAATTAGGGATTAATCTAGCCTTGGTGTAGAATTAATCTAAATTTTATTAAAGACAGGAGGCGAGTATTTTGCATAAACCTTCTTTACTGATTAGCTCCAGCAGCAAAGGAGTTAACAAAACCAATAAGAAACAACCAAAGTACAGTCTATATCAGTCTCAGCAAACTGTAGCTCCTCCTCTTTCTTTGCAGAAACGCCGAACAGGAACAGAACGAGAATGGAACATGACCCGTCGAACGGGAGGGAAAAACTTCAAAACCCCGCAGTTAGCAATCTACGTGGCGGAAGGACGACCTGAAAGGAGAAGCGCAGAATGAGAGCACCAGGCGAACTGGAAAAACAAACTAGGCACAAATTAAATGAACATCCGTAAACAGAACGAAATGAAGAGAACAACCCCATGCAAGTTCAAAATGCACACGCGAAACACACATCACACTGAGAACACCACAACAAGGGCAGGGAAGAAACGGTATGTAAAAGGGGGGTAAAATACTTGCCTCCTGTCTTTAATAAAATTTTGATTAATTCTACACCAAGGCTAGATTAATCCCTAATTTTATAGCAAGACAGGAGGCTTCATATTTTGCATTTTTAACGCATGCGCATTGGGACGGAAGTAAAAAGTGCGGAACGTGGATTCCCGTGACCGGAAAAAGATGGGCAAAGAAATTCAACACCACAACTATAAAGGGATCATAGCGTAGCGCCACACACCAGCGACACCAAGCGCCCCAAGCCTGGAGATAAGACCTTCTGGTGCCAGGAGCCCAGGGAGTAGGTCTCGAGCCGTTGCTGATAAGCCTGACACATTCCAGGAACCCCTGAAACAGTCCAGGCTACAAAGAGCAACTGGTCCTGGAGAACGAGGGGATGAGGGTTCCCCTCCGGATCCAGAAGCAGGTCCCAGGACATGAGAAGAAGCAGGGGATCCTCGCACCACATCTCCAACAACAGAGGGAACCAAGGTTGAAACCGCCAAAGCGGAGTCACCAAGACAATCGTCACTCCCTACCTGCCGAGAGTGCGGAGAGTCCTGAGGATCATGGCGAAGAGAGGAAAAGCACAGGCTCCCTGGGGAGGTCACGTCTGTAAGAACGCGTCTACTGCTAGGGAGAGGGGATCCGGCAGCCAGCTGAAGAAGGCGTCGATCTGTCTGTTGGCCCGGGACGTGAAAAGGTCCAAATGGAGTGGACCGCGAGAGAGGCGAAGGGACCGAAACACGCTGGGAAGGAGACGCCAGTCGCTCGCATCCCTCCAGTGGCCGCCACCTGCTTGTCTTTGCTGCGGAGGTACTCCGGCCGTATGGACAAATGGTTGTCCAGGCAGTACTGATAAAGGTCCTTGGTAACTCCGTAAGGAGCTTGAACCTGAGACATCCAAGGCGGTTGATATGACGCACCGCGACACGTTGTCCATGCAAAGAACAAGGGAACAGTGGGTAAGGTTCTTCGTGAAGATGTGCACCATGAAAGTCCAGACAGTTGATGTGTAAATCGCGCTCTTCGAGGGTCCAGAGACCCCCGGTCGCCGTATCGCTGCAGGCCGCCCCCCCAGCCACTTAGGCTGGCGTCCGAATTGAGGACGAAATCTGGGGCCGACCTGAAGATGGCTCGGGCGTTCCAGGCGTCCATGTGAGCCAACCACCACCTCGTCCGACAGGGAAATCGCACGGTCGTAGAAAAGGGACTCGCGAAGGTGTCGCGTCTGCAGACGCTGGAGAGCCCTGTAATGCAACGGACCCGGGAAGATGGTCCTGAAGGAGCTGGACCGTGAGCGAGGTGTCCCGGAGAAGAGTATCTGCGTTGTGCGCCACGAGGAGCATGTTGTCGAGATAGATGATGGAGCTGACACCGCGGGCGCGGAGGAACTCCATGAACGGTTTGAGAAGTTTGGTGAAACACCATGGAGTGGAATTGAGCCCGAAGGGAAGTCATGTGAACTGTCACAGCCGGTCTGACCATTGGAACTGGAGAAACCTCCGGTCGTCCTCGTGAATGGGCACCATGAGATAAAAGTCCTTCCGGTCGAGGTGAGGAAATAAGGAGGGCCCAAAACCTGTTCTATCGCCCCCTTTGTCGCGCAGGGAAGCAAGCTCTGAACGCACTAACGCTGATGCGCTGCAAGAAAGCCTGAGGAAAGAAGGAGGGGAGAGCTGTAGAGGAACTGAAAGGAACTCAAGACAAAAACCCACAACGGTCTAAAGGACCCAGGGATCCGAGGTGAGGGAGGACCACACATGGGAAAAACGAGCCAGACGACCTGCGACAGGGATATGAGGGAGAACTGAAACGAGGCTTACCTGCCGATGACCTCCCTCGGAAGGACGTGTAGCCTCGTCCTCTGTTGGTGCCACGCGGGAACGGGTAGCGTTATTGCGCACGGTAAGTTGTGGAAGTATCCGGGAAGCGGGGTCTTGCGCCGAACAAGGCGGCCCTGCTGGTGGCACGACCCCTCTGCCGAACAGCCCTGGGGGAAAACAATTCCCAGAACGAAAAACTCTTCACATGGATACATATAGTAACATAGTTCATAAGGTTGAAAAAAGACCAAAGTCCATCAAAGTTCAACCTATATACCTATTGTGTCCCTACTGTGTTGATCCAGAGGAAGGCAAAAAACCCTTATGAAGCAGATGCCAATTGCCCCATACCAGGGGGAAAATTCCTTCCCGACTCTAAATATGGCAGAATAAATCCCTGGATCAACATTCTGTCCCTATTAATCTAATATCCATAACTTGTTTTTTTTTTTTAAAGAGATTTTTTTGAGTTTGCAGAGGTAAGTATAAACATGATAAAGTACATCAACATCCAATAACATACTTTGACCTTAAGCCTCCCTGGATTTTTTCCAGGTGGTCTGTGTGTATATGTCAATTTGTTACATACAGGATGAAGATTTTAACATATTACAAATTTTTGCAGTACTAACATTCAATTATATTTGCAGCCATATATTTTATCTGTGAATCTATGAATGTTGTACCTCGTGTTATACTCCTCTGTCATTTTAAATGTACTTTGTATGTTTAGATTCAAACATTGCTGAGCCATGTTGAGTAACTCTTTGGTTGTTTGTTGCATACTAAGATACTAACATTTAAACATAAACATCATAACCAAGTTAGCACTACTTATAGTTTGTCTTGAACCTTTAAGGTGTATAATTGCGAGTTAATCTATCACTCGCATAGATGCCCACGACAAGGAAATAATTCTACCACTGTACAAGTCACTAGTCAGACCACACATGGAATACTGTGTACAGTACTGGGCACCAGTGTACAAGAAAGATATAGTGGAGCTGGAGAGTGTTCAAAGACGGGCAACCAGAGTAATAAGGGGAATGGGAGGACTACAGTACCCAGAAAGATTATCAGAATTAGGGTTATTTAGTTTGGAAAAAAGACGGCTTAGGGGGGATTTAATAACTATGTATAAATATATAAGGGGACAGTACAGAGATCACTCCCAGGACCTATTTATACCCAGGACTGTATCTATAACAAGGGGACATCCTCTACGGTTGGAGGAAAGAAGGTTTCTACACCAGCACAGACGGGGGTTCTTTACAGTAAGAGCGGTGAGATTATGGAACTCTCTGCCAGAGGAAGTGGTTATGGCAAACTCAATAAAAGAGTTCAAAAGGAGCCTGGACGTGTTTCTTGAAAGCAATAATATTACAAGTTATGGATATTAGATTAATAGGGACAGAACGTTGATCCAGGGATTTATTCTGATTGCCATATTTGGAGTCGGGAAGGAATTTTCCCCCTGGTATGGGACAATTGGCATCTGCTTCATAAGGGTTTTTTTGCCTTCCTCTGGATCAACACAGTAGGGACACAATATGTATATAGGTTGAACTTGATGTACTATGGTCTTTTTTCAACCTTATGAACTATGTTACTATGTTACTTTATTGGTCTAACGTCACTGTCCAGCCATAATGACCAAATTTTATAATATTTGGGAAGGGTATGATTAATTGCGTGGGACATATGTTCCATTTGGGAATGCATTTCCAGTGTCCTCCAGACTTCAGATAATGGGGGTGCAAGTGGATCTTTCCAGTGTCGGGCTATCACTATTTTGAGAGCTAGGAGGCCGTGGATTATCAGAATTTTATGGGTCTTGGCTATATTGTCTGGAAAAAAATTTAATAGTGCAAACTCTGGTGTATGTGGGAGACTTGTTGCAGTTATTGTTTCAAGCTTTTGGATATATTCTTCCCATAATGGATGGAGCTTGGGACAGGACCACCAAACATGCAACATTTTGCCCTTCTGGTTACACTCCCTCCAACATAGAGGGGAGGACCCCGGTACTATGTGAGCCAGTCTCGCTGGTGTTAAGTACCACCTACAATTAATTTTCTTCTGGAGTTGCAGGTGATTTAAGCAAAAGGAGACCCCTTTCATTGAATTATATGTTTTTATCCACTCATCTTGTGGAAACGTCAAACCCAACTCTCTCTCCCAAGCTACCCTGTGACTAATTTGGCCCTTAATCTGGTTTTCCAGGGCTTTATTATAGAAGACTGAAATTAGGCCCGGCTTGGGCTTTGCTTCTAAGAATAAGGACACGAATTAGTCAACCTCCTTGTGAGCTAGTAATAAAAATGGAGCTGTATTTAGGCAATGGCATATTTGGAGGAATTTATAGAACTCTTTATGTTCTAAACCAAAGTATAGTTGCAGTGCCCAGTTTATTTTTGATAGGTTGGGAATTAGATGTTCTAGTACTAGGATAATATCCATAACTTGTAATATTATTGCTTTCAAAAAACACATCCAGGCTCCTTTTGAACTCTTTTATTGAGTTTACCATTACCACTTCCTCTGGCAGAGAGTTCCATAGTCTCACCGCTCTTACTGTAAAGAACCCCAGTCTGTGCTGGTGTAGAAACCTTCTTTCCTCTTGCTGTAGAGGATGTCCCCTTGTTATAGATACAGTCCTGGGTATAAATAGGTCCTGGGAGTGATCTCTGTACTGTCCCCTTATATATTTATACATAGTTATTAAGTCCCACCCTAATTCTTATAATCTTTCTGGGTACTGTAGTCCTCCCATTCCCCTTATTACTCTGGTTGCCCGTCTTTGAACCCTCTCCAGCTCCACTATATCTTTCTTGTACACTGGTGCCCAGTACTGTACACAGTATTCCATGTGTGGTCTGACTAGTGACTTGTACAGTGGTAGAATTATTTCCTTGTCGTGGGCATCTATGCCCCTTTTGATGCACCCCATGATTTTATTTGCCTTAGCAGCAGCTGCCTGACACTGGTCACTACAGGTACATTTACTGTTAACTTACCTGTAGTGACCATTTGGGTGAGTGGACCCGACACATCCAGGAGATTGTCCTGAGCGGTCCGCAAACCCAGCTCGATCCCCTTGTGGGGGTCCTTGCCGTTCCTTGTAAGGAAGGTCACGAAGGCCTGGTCAAATTCTGAAGTATTTGACACTTTGGCAGGGATGATAGGGCGCGGACACTCTGACCGGAGCCTCTGACGAACCTCTTTGTCGAGCGGGTGATGAAGCCAGAACATGGGGAATTCGGCGATGTGGATGGAAGGAATCCACTCCGCTGAACGTTGATGGCGCAAGGCTCGTAGGTCGTGGGAATTCCAGCATCATCGTGATGTCGAAAGGTTGATCCTGGACCGTCGCAGAGGGTCTGATGTGTTCCAGGACGGGATCACGGCCTGGAGCAACAATAGGTGGAGAGGCAAAACCCGAAGAACCTGCGTGGTATTAGTCAAGGATTTCCGCGTCGGGGTCCACATCCGAGACCCCGACGGAGTAAGTCAACCGAGTACCAGCTCCCACGCCGCTGCCGTTGCTGCCATCCCTGCTCCTGCTCCGTCTGCCACCCTCGCGGCTGTATCTAAGAGCGCGCACGCGCGCGCCCCCACCTCTCTTTATTCATCCCTAAGTGGGGAAAGTGGATTAACGACGCCACGTACAGGGGGTGGGGCGACCCCTGGTGGTGAATTTAAAAACCAGCACTGAGTTTCACTCAGTGTTCGGTTATTGTGCCATTCAGAGCTTGTCAGGGTCCAGCAGTCAGGATTCGCTGCAGCGACTCACCGGAATACCCGCTACCCGTGGGTACCGGGTCCAGCGCTGCGTACCTGCGGGTACGGGTTCCATCGCCGCAGCATCCATCGCTTTGCTCAGTGCTCAGTTATTGTGCTTCCCATACGTACTTCCTGAGTGCTCTCTCTTTGCTGATTATTTCGTGTACCAGACCCGGCTTGCCTTGACTCCTCTATTTATTGACCCTTCGTGTACCAGACCCGGCTTGCCTACGTTTATCCTTGTGGTTCCTCATTGGCCTTGGCGACTTAACGGCTCCTACACCTGTGTACCGATTTTTGGCTTCTCCTTGACTTCGTTTTTGGGACTGATTATCTAAATACCGTGCCTGTTTCTCCTGCATACTGGTCTCCGCTCCACTTCTGTCGGAGGGGGCATTACACCCTGTCACGGTCTATACCGACCATAAGAACTTGGAATACCTACGCTCGGCTAAACGCCTGCAACCTCGCCTGGCTAGGTGGGCACTGTTTTTTACCCGATTTCAGCTGCACATCACGTATCGCCCAGGTTCCCGCAACACTAAAGCTGATTCCCTGTCACGCATGTTTGATGGAGCACCTGTTTTCCCTCCAGATCAAGATACTGTTTTGGTTCCCTCACACTTCCTTGCTTTGACCCACTCCATTTGGGAGTTCGGAGATACTCCACTCATGCTGACTCCTCCAAAATCCCAGGATTACAGAAACGACAGGGGTTTTATTACCACCAAGACCGGGTATACGTACCTCCTGCAGCCCGGCTCCAAATTCTACGAGCACACCATGACTCACCTGTTGCAGGCCACGGGGGTCTTCATCCGACTTTGGACTTAATAAAACGATCCTTCTGGTGGCCCACTCTGAAAGACGACGTGACCAAGTACGTGTTTTCATGCGGGGGGTGCCTCAACATCCAGCAGGTCTTCTTCAACCCGTTCCAGCCCCGGCTAGACCATTGACAGATATTTCTCTGGATTTCGTTACAGATCTACCAACCTCTGATCATTTTACTACCTTATTGGTGATTGTGGACAGATTTACCAAGATGGCTCACTTTATTCCGCATAATCATCTCCCATCTGCCACAGAGACTGCCACTCTATTTATCCGGAATATTTTTCACTTACACGGTTTACCTGAAGCAGTGGTGTCCGACAGAGGGTCTCAGTTCACTTCGCGATTCTGGAGGGCGTTTTGTGAACAACTTCATGTACTTCATGTACGTCGTTTCCTGTCATCAGCATATTATCCTCAAAGCAACGGCCAAACGGAACGCACGAACCAAACACTGGAACAATACCTCAGATGTTATACTACATACTTACAGGATGACTGGAGTTCCTACTTACCCCTTGCAGAGTTCGCTTATAATAATCACTTACACCGCTCCATCAAGATGTCACCGTTTTTTGATAACTATGGATACCATCCGACTATGTTACCCGGTGCACCCATTCACAGTACTGTTCCTTCTGTTACTGACCACGTCACTCATCTGTCCAAAAACTTCCAGTTACTCCGTTCCACGTTACTCAATGCCCAACGTTACTATAAAGCATTTGCAGATCGTCATAGAAGAGAGGCCCCTACCTATCGGCTTGGAGAGAAGGTCTGGCTCTCTACCAAACACCTTAAATTAACATGCCCCACAACTAAACTAGGCACTAGAGATATCGGGCCTTTCTCCATCTCACGCCTCATCTCGCCCTCGGCTGTAGAACTACAATTACCAAGCTCCATGTCTGTACACCTGGTGTTTCATGTATCACTACTTAAACCTTGGCACGACAATCCATTCCCTGGCCGGCATCCTACTCCTCCCCCTCCTGTTTTGATCGATGACACACTGAATATGAAATAGAAGAAATTCTGGATTCCCGTTACCACCGCAGCCAATTGCAGTATCTGATACGCTGGAAGGGCTATAACCCAGATGAGGATTCTTGGGAACCGGCCGCCACAGTTCATGCACCTGACCTGGTCTCTTCCTTTCATAACCTCCATCCTGGACGCCCCGGTTCTGCTAGAGGCCGGAGGCCTCTCGTTAGGGGGGGATCTGTCAGGGTCCAGCAGTCAGGATTCGCCGCAGCGACTCACCGGAATACCCGCTACCCGCGGGTACCGGGTCCAGCGTTGCGTACGCGCTACCCACGGGTACGGGTTCCATCGCCGAGGCATCCATCTTCTGGTCTTCCTCCGGCGTGTGTTGCTAGGGGCGCACGCGCGCCCTCTAGCTTAACTTTATTGTTCCCATTCTGGGAACACTGAGTGCACGCTCTGAGACTGTCCCGCCCCTAGGGGCGGGGCGTAGCCGAGCGGCAAGTTTAAAAACGAGCACTGAGCTTTGCTCAGTGCTCAGTTATTGTGCTTCCCATACGTACCTCCTGAGTGTTCTCGCTTTGCTGATTATTTCGTGTACCAGACCCGGCTTGCCTTGACTCCTCTATTTATTGACCCTTCGTGTACCAGACCCGGCTTGCCTACGTTTATCCTTGTGGTTCCTCCTTGGCCTTGGAGACTTAACGGCTCCTACACCTGTGTACCGATTTTTGGCTTCTCCTTGACTTAGTTTTTGGGACTGATTATCTAAATACGTGCCTGTTTCTCCTGCATACTGGTCTCCACTCCACTTCTGTCGCTGCTGTCCAGTATTCCTGATAGAGCTATAGTGTGCGTTTTCCTAGTGTATGATTCCTGTTACTGACCCTTGGCTACCGTTTACTGACTACGCTGCTCTCTCCGTTCCTGACCCTTGGCTACCGTTTACTGACTACGCTGCTCTCTCTGTTCCTGACCCTTGGCTAACATTTTTGACTACGCTGCTGATTTCCGCTCCTGATCTTGCCGCATTTACTGATCCAGCCCTGCCTGTTGGACACTGTCCTGCATACCGGGGTTCTCCACCTGATCCCGACAGTATCTTTATGCCCCTGAACCCAGGGTTGCAAAGATCCATTTGTTTTACTTATTGTTATGTGGTTCCTGTTTTCTCCAGCATATCACATCTCTATAACACTGGAGCCTGGTTCACACATACCCTTTTGCCTGACCATGTGCTGGCAATAATCTTCTGGAACTGTTTCTCAGGCTAGGACCCAAGTACATGCCCGCTCACTTTAACCCTTCCTAACCCGGACACCATTGACCCCACCAGGGTGCTCTTTTGTAAAGAGGTACAGACTAGGGGTGGTTTGGAGAGGGAGCCTTCTATGGATCCCCAGTTTTCTATGACTTCCAGGAGAGCAGGATTCAGCCGGCGCGGTCATGGAGCGCACGCCCGGCTGTATGGCGGTCTGACCCGGTGAAACTTTAAACTGCTACCGTTCGGGCTCCCTCGGGATCACCCCCACTCTCTCGGGATCACCCCGAAAACAGCAGTTTGGTGGTATACGACCATTGCTGAGCTTAGTGGCCTGAGTATGGCGCCAGGCTGTCTGGGCAGGGTATTGCCCAAATCCCCTCTGATCGCAGATCTGATGGAGGGGACAGGAGACCATTGACACCACAAGGGCGCTCTTTTGTAGAGTTAACCCACAGGTGGTGAGGTACAGACTAGGGGTGGTTTGGATAGGGAGCCTCCTATGGAACCGCAGTTTCTATGACTTTCAGGAGAGCAGGTGTAACAGGTTCACCAAGAGAGCTGTAGTAAATCCCAGAGGTCACCGAGTATCCTCCTGTTGTCCCCGAAATAACTTCCAGCACCAGCCAGCATGCACACCTTGGAACCCTGCTATGTGTACCCAATAAGTAGATACAACTACCTTGAATTGAGTACAGCAGGAATGAACACTTTATTGATGTAAAACATACTCATATATCCACAGAACTTTATTAACATAAATTAACATTGATAAACAGGTACATGTAGACAACCAAACCTTTAATCCCCTGACAGCAATCCTATTGATGGGAGTAATTAATTAAACAATGGAGTTCCTACCTGTGCTATCTTTGTTTGACAGCCAGGCTGGAGCCATCTCTGACTAGCTTGGGGCCCTGTATGACAGGTCATTCTGTCACATAAGGGGTTCAGCCTGCGCAGTCATGGACTTTTTGGACAGAATATTCTAGGGACCCCGGGCTATCCATGGGTACTTGGGATTGCCGCCGCTCCCTCGGGATGACCCCGGTTTGGGGTTATACTGACATTGCTGAGCTTGGTGGCCTGAGTATGGAAAAAACAAAAACTCTGCGCTTCTTACCCTAATAAAGTTGGCAACAAATATATAAACATAATATAAATGAGAGGTTTTGGTTATATGAATTGGCCAAAGCATAATTAAGCTCACCCGCCACGTCAAGGCACACTCTCAATAGGGTGACAACCTACACTCACCTCCTACATAGTGGGCACACAAAGCAGTTTATACTGCTACCAAAACCTTATTAATGTGTTGGGGGAGGTGCAATTAAACCTCCTCCCTATTAACCCCTGGACAGCAAGCTGCAACCAGACTAATGAGGAGCCAAGCATTACTTGATTCTGGGAGTGAAGTTACCTTGATAAAAAGTGCTCTGCTTCAGCCAGAGACAGTAGATACCAGGCAGCTTCTTGATATTGTGTGTATACATGGTGACACCCACTCATACCCCACGGCAGAGGTTGATATCGTCACGGAAGTAGGAAAGGTCAAATGGCAGGTAGGGGTGGTACCCCTATTGCCCTATGATGTAGTATTAGGGAGGGACTTCCCCCATTTCTGCAACATAACAGGAAAACCCTCAGTTCCTCAGGTAACGGGCTCTGAGGAAACCCATGAGGTAGAAGGAATGGATGTTTTTCCTTTCTCCAGTATTGATTGGGAGCTAGGTGATGAACAAGAGTCACCAGTAGTGTGCCTGGGTAATGAAGTAGAACCTCCCCATAATGAGGCCCCCTTAGCACAAGTAGAGTTTCAGGATCTGGGAGTCCACCCTGGAAATTTCCGAGCTGCCCAATGGGAGGATACAACCCTGGCAGCGGCTAGAGAGAATGTGCAAGTAATGGAGGATACCATTGTAAACCCTGACAAGCACGTAAGTTCTCCTTATTTCAAAGTAAAACATAACCTGCTTTACCGGGTAGAGAAGAAAGGGGAGGAGGAGATGGAACAGTTGCTGGTCCCACAATCGTATAGACACACAGTGTTAAAGCTGGCCCATAGCCATGTGCTAGGTGGGCACCTGGGATTTGAGAAGACCAGAGAGAGAGTTCTGACACGGTTTTATTGGCCAGGTATATACGCTGCAATAGAGAGGTATTGCAAATCATGCCCTGAATGTCAATTAAAGGCACCGCACAAAGGTTTCCGCAGCCCACTGGTACCCCTTCCTGTTATCGAGGTCCCTTTCGAACGAATTGCAATGGACCTGATAGGGCCTCTGCTTAAGTCAGCTAGGGGACATCAATACATTTTAGTTGTTGTTGATTATGCCACGCGTTATCCTGAGGCAGTTCCCCTACGGAATGCCTCCTCTAAGAGTATTGCAAGGGAGTTAATGATGATGTTCAGCAGGACAGGTATACCAAAAGAGGTTCTCACAGACCAGGGAACTCCTTTTATGTCCAGGATTATGACCGAGCTATGTAAGCTGCTCAAAATTAAACAGCTAAAAACCTCAGTATACCATCCTCAAACGGACGGACTGGTAGAGAGGTTTAATAAAACATTAAAGGCCATGCTACGCAAAGCGGTAGACAAAGACGGTAAGAACTGGGATTATCTCTTACCGTATCTTATGTTTTCTATTAGAGAAGTCCCACAAGCTTCCACGGGGTTTTCACCCTTCGAATTATTATATGGCAGGCACCCCAGAGGTATTTTAGATGTTGCCAAGGAAACATGGGAACAAGAGCATACCCCTCACCGTAGTGTTATAGAACATGTAGCTCAAATGCAGGAGCGTATGGAAGCTATAATGCCCATAGTGAAGGAGAACATGGAAAAAGCCCAGAGGGCCCAACAAGTCAGTTATAACAGGAATGCAAGGCTTCGGATCTTCAAACCGGGGGACCGGGTATTGCTTCTTATCCCTACAGTTGAAAGCAAGTTCCTAGCCAGCTGGCAAGGGCCATATGACATTATAGAGCGTGTCAGTGAGGTTAATTATAAAGTAAGACAGCCGGGTAGGAGGAAGGTAGAACAGATCTACCATGTGAATTTATTGAAGCCATGGGTAGAGCGAGATGTCTTCACCATGACCAAAGGGCAACCCACTCACACTTGTGGGAAAGAACCTGAGGTGTACATTGCTGACACTCTTGCTTCTCATCAGAAACAGGAAGTCAGAGAGTTTGTGTTAAAAAATAGAGATGTGTTTTCCCCAGTACCAGGAAAAACACACATAATAAAACACGATATTATCACCGAACCCGGAAAGAAAATCAATCTGAAGCCATACAGAATACCTGAGGCTAGACGTGAAGCGGTTAGTGCAGAGGTAAAAAAGATGCTAAAACTAGGGGTGATTGAAGTGTCACAAAGCGAGTGGAGTAACCCGATTGTGTTGGTGCCGAAACCAAATGGAGAGATACGCTTCTGTAATGACTTCCGTAAATTAAACAATATCTCCAAGTTTGATGCCTATCCTATGCCTCGGGTGGATGAGCTCATAGAGAGGTTGGGTAAAGCCAAGTATCTGAGTACATTGGACTTGACCAAAGGATATTGGCAGGTTCCCTTAACAGAGAGAGCAAAGGAAAAGACAGCTTTTTCTACCCCTGAGGGGTTGTTCCAATACAATGTGTTACCGTTCGGTTTGCATGGTGCCCCAGCCACCTTCCAGCGTATGATGGATAGGATACTTAGGCCCCATAGAGAGTATGCTGCTGCCTATCTGGACGATGTAGTGATTCACAGTGCGGACTGGGAAACACATCTGATGAAGGCTCAGGCAGTAGTGGATAGTATACGGGCTGCCGGTTTGACTGGCAACCCCGCTAAGTGCTCTTTAGGCTTAGAAGAGGCTAAATATCTGGGTTATACCATAGGGCGGGGGCTCCTTAAACCACAACAGAGCAAGGTAGCAGCCATCTCCAATTGGCCACGTCCTGTAACAAAGAAACAAGTAAGGGCATTCTTGGGCTTAACTGGCTATTATCGCAGGTTCATCCCTGACTTTGCCACCATTACTGCCCCGTTGACTGAGCTCACAAAAGCTAAAGGCCCGGTTATGGTTAAGTGGACCCCAGAAGCAGAACATGCCTTTCAGGTCTTGAAAGAGGCCTTGTGTTCTGACCCCGTATTGGTAGCTCCGGATTTTTCTAAGCAATTCATTGTACAGACCGATGCGTCAGATGTTGGCCTGGGCGCGGTTCTTTCTCAAGCACATGATGGAGAGGAACATCCAGTCATGTATCTAAGTCGGAAGTTAAATCCTCATGAACAGAGGTACTCGGTGGTTGAGAAAGAATGCCTGGCTATTAAATGGGCACTAGAGTCCTTAAGGTATTATCTGTTGGGTCGAAGGTTTACACTGATTACTGACCATGCACCTTTAACCTGGATGAGGCAGAACAAGGAGAAGAATGCCAGGGTTACCAGGTGGTTCCTTAGTCTCCAGCCATTCCAGTTTACTATGGTGCACAGGGCTGGTACTGCCCAGGGTAATGTGGATGGCCTCTCCCGAGTTCACTGTTTGTGGTCCAAGGCCGCTCGCCCCGATGGGTCTGAGCTGGGGGGGAGGATATGTAACAAGGTGCGGGGTGTTGTCGTGGAAGGGGTATACATTCCCCCTCGATTTTGCAGGGTTTTATACGACATATAGGGCAGGCTGGTGCTCCACCCCGCAGTTTACATGCATCTGGACTGACACGGGTTCCAGGCCGGGAGTTTAAGCTGACTCCAATGCACTGGTCAGCTGCAAGAAATTAGCTGCACTGACTGCAATATAACCTGACCTGTTGGACAGAGGGAGAGAAGAGAGTTTGTTTGGAAGCAGCAGAGCTTGCTATGCCCAAAAGAGACCATCAAAGAGGTTGGTGGGATTATGTTTTGTGTTAGTTTAGACCCTTAGTAGTGAGAGAGTTATATGTTAGTAAGCGCTCAGACGAGCTAGGCTTTTGTTTGTAGCGAATTTGTGTTCTATGTAATCCTGTAAATATCTTCATACGTGGACTACAAATAAATCGTTGGTGATTACCTAACTGAGATGTGGCGTTAATACCCTAGAGGACCGTGCTGTTTGGTACCCTGTGTGGGTGCAGGATCACAATATATATATATATATATATATTATATATTATTATTGAATTTCGTTTGTCCAATTTTCGTGTGTTACTTACTTTTAATAAAAGTGTGAGATTTTTTTTTATGGTGGGGTGTCATTTTCAGTTTCGGCCAAGTAAATGCTGAATTTTCGGTTTCGGTCCAGAATTTTCATTTTGGTGCATCCCTACTACTAAGCCAAACACTGAAGTGGTAGGCCTACATCACATCAATGTTTGGCTTAGTATATAGTGATAGGGGTTATGCTGTACCCCCGTCAATGTCTGCCTCAGTATATAACGATAGGTGTAATGCTGTACCCTGTCAATGTCTGCCTCAGTATATAATAACAGTAATGCTGCGCCAGTATATAACGATAGAAGTTATGCAGTTTTAAAGTGTGTGTGTAGGGGTGCCACATACAGGCAACTGGGTGTCCCCAATAAGTATCATACTCTTAATAGAGCAGATTATTACTGCTCAGTATGCGCATGTATGTAATCCTGATGGGTTCCTTAAGATTCTTCTGATATGTTATCCCAAAAGGACTCTGAGGGATTCAATCCACTTTGGTTCTCAAAGGGTAAAAAGAAACACCATATAGTGTGATATTGCAATTTTAATAGCATAAAAAAGGTTTAAAAAAGGCTTACATCAAGTTGTGGTGGTTGCTCACATCAACAAACACAGAAACGCTTATTTGTAGCAGTCAAACTGGAAGTTTGATACAAATTAACGGCGGTTCACTCTCACATATCCGGATACTCGTCACAACACTCGTTTCACCCCGCCTTAGGCTTCACCTGATGAACCCTATGCTAATAAAATTGCAGTATCACACTATATGGTTTCTTTTTCTACCTAAGGTAAGTGATTTTTTTTTACTCTTTTCAAGAGTCTATATTAAAGTACTCAGAGAGTATGCATTATTCTTTGGAATAGCTCCGTGGGACATTTGACTGTTCCTCTGATGCGGTTACCCTACATTTACATTTTCAAGTGTGCTCTGTTTAGGTAACTTAATAAATAAAGAACACAGAATAGATTTAAGCCCAGACAGACATGTTTCACAAAGAAAAATTTATTGTGCACATACAATTGACCAGTCAATAAAAGACTTGACAAATACAATGGCCAGTGACATATCTAAATAAATACCAAATAATGTGTAACAGGAAATTAACACAAAACAGTCCCTGAGCTCACAAGTTTATACAAAAAGTATCGGGAAACCTGAACATTACCCCAACATTGACTTTAGATAAAATCGATAATGAAAATTGTTGCCAACTAATTTCATTATGGATTTTTATCGATTATAAAATGAGGGTTTCATTCAGTGTGACTCACAGCGGTTATTACTTACCAGTCTCTCCCTGCAGTCACTCTGACAATTGACCCCGCCCATTTCCTATAGCGTCTACATGACCGATGGCTAAGCAACTCATCTGAGTATAAAATACTTGGGATGCTGAAAGTTAGGGGAGGTGAGGGTTAATTTAGGGGCAGTTATAGTTAATGGGGTGTTTAGGGTTAATTTAGGAGCAGTTATGGTTAATGAGCTGTTTAGGGTTAATTTAGGGTCAGTTATGGTTGATGGTCTGTTTAGGATTAATTTAGGGGCAGTTATGGTTAATGGGGTGTTTAGGGTTAATTTAGGGTCAGTTATGGTTAATGAGCTGTTTAGGGTTAATTTAGGGGGAGTTATGGTTGATGGGGTCTTCAGGGTTAATTAAGGGGCAGTTGTGGTTAATGGGGTATTTAGGGTTAATTAAGGGGCAGTTGTGGTTAATGGGGTTTTTAGGATTAATTTAATGCTGAGGACTGAGGGTTAATTTAATTAATTTAATAAGGTTAATTTAAGGTGCAGTTAGAGGTAAAGGGGGTGCAAACTAAGGGGAATCTAAATCCTGGGGGCAGTGAAGATTAAGCCAGTACTTTTTTATAAAAGTATTGTGTCAGTATGCTGTGAACGAGTCTGTGACTCTATGAGGGCACTATGGCATATCTGGGGGGTATAAGGCATATCAGGGGGTATAAGGCATATCAGGGGAGGACGGAGTGACATATCTTGGGGTATAAGGCATATAGGCTATATAAGGCATATCTGGGGGGCACGTGGCATATCTGGGGGTATGTGACATCTGGGAGGCGGGGGGGGTCAGGTTGGGAAATATAAACAAGAAATGCATTTTTATCAAAGTTTTTTTTATTCTGCTGTTTGTTTTTAACATCCTACGTTGCTTTATTAAATAATTTTAAATAAATGAAAAATGAAAATTTTTTTGTCCGATTAATCGAAAACATAAATCGGCCAACTAATCGATTATGAAAACAATCATTAAGCCCTAATCCCATTCTAAATATATAGACATGTAGTTGGTCCCGCCTTTGTAGCTATAACAGCTTCCACTCTTCTGGGAAGCCTCCCCTCAAGTGCTACAACAATATGTTACTAATACAGATAAAAAGAACTAAGCCTTTTGTATCCCTTTGTCCGGCATGGCTAAAGTCTATATAGAACTGTCCATGAATATTATAATGGATACATGAAGCTAATGTCATGTAAACCAACGTATGGGCAAGGTATTTTGCAAATTTTTCACTGTTTATGAATTCCTTCTATACTTTGTTATATATGTACAGTATATAAGTATAGATGCCATTTTCAGTCAGATCCCACACATTTAAGTCATATCAAAGTAGACTGTAATGGATTTTATAGTGGTTAAGTAGAATTTCTGTTCTTGTTATTACCAGCGCCAAAACCAAAAGTGGCATCCAAGTAAATAGTCCATAAGGAATCTAATGGAGGAAGTAACCCTCACAGGTTAGTGGTAGATAAAAAGAACAGCATCCCATCAGAAGTGGTAGAGACTAACACAGCGAGGGAATTTATACATGCATTGGCTAAGCAAAAAGCTATTCTGAATCTCAGACAAGACCAAGAACTGATTATGGTTTCTACATCAGACTCTATATAGACTAGATGGACCAAATGGCTCTTACCTGTTGCCAAATTATATGTTTTAATTTATTTCTTAAATTGAGGCTGTCATGAGACAGGCATGCTTTGAGGAACCTTCTAATATTTGTACAATGTGACCAAGACACAGATGTACTGCATATTAACACATAACACACTGTAAAAACAGATGGTAGTCAGGAGGTAACATAAGGTAATGTAGACATTAAATGCAAATCCAAAATGTAGGTTTATGTGATGAGGAACTTGAACCAATGAAACCAGTTGGGTAAATATATATGGTCTAATATTACATTTTTCCTTCTTCTATTTCAAAATAGAAGAAGTTTGTAGTTACATGTTGTATACCTTATTGCAATGTATAAAACATGTAACTACAAATTTCTTCTTTTGCATATTTGTCACACTTAAAATGATAACCACTAACCACAGTAAACACAAAATGCAGCTTTTAAATTAGGATTTCATGTATAGAAGAACAGCTATCCAACTCTACCTGGCCATATGTGAAAAAGTAATCACCCCCTTTGTTACTAAATCAACCAATTAACCAAATTTAATAGAAAATTGGGTTTCATTTCTCTAGACACACCTAGACATGATTACTGCCAGCCCTGCTGAATCTAAATTTCAATTAAATACCTGTCTTGCAAAGTGAAACAAGCTTTAAGGTCTCAAAAAACAGCACACAATGCTACAATCTAAAGTAATTCAAGAACAGATATAATTGATATTTATCAGTCTGAAAGGAATTACAAAGCCATTTCTAAGGCTGTGGGGCTTCAGCGAACAACATTAAGTGCCGTTATTTACAAATAAAGAAAACAACAGTGGTGAACCTTCCCATGATTTGCCAGCAGACTAACTGTAAATAACTACAGGCTTTACTTGCTCCAGTTAAGGTCAGTGTTCATGATTCCACAATAAGAAAATGGCATCCATGGGAGAGTTGCAAGGTGAAAACTACTACTGACCAGAAAGAACACAGACTCATCTTACATGTGGCAAAAAGCATCTTGCTAACCTCCAAGATTTTTAGGATAATAATCAGGTAACTGACAAGTCAAAGGTGGAAGAGTTTGGAAGACATGGGTCCGGTAACATCTGTCGTAAAGCTAACACAGTATTCCACAATAAGAACATCATATCAACAGTCAAACACCGTGGTGGTAGTGTGATAGTCTGGTCCAGCTTCAGGACCAAGGCAACTTGCCATAACGAATTAAACCATTAATTCTACCAGAAAATCCTGAAGGGGATCAGTTTGGACCCAAAGCTCAAGTACAGTTGGGTTATGCAGCAGGACAATAATCTGAAGCACACAAGCAAGTCCACCTCAAAATTGGGGCGGCCTAGGCAAATTCCTTGAGATTGTGATGATGTGGCATGACCTTAAAAAGACAGTTCATGCTTGAAAATCCTTCATTGTGGCTGAATTATAACTCTGCCAAGAAGTGTGGGCCAAAAATTCTCTACAGCCATTTAAAAGACACATTGCCAGTTAAATATTTGAAAGAAGTTGTTGCCACTAAGAGTTGTCACAGCCAGTTATGTTTTGGGGGCAATTACTATATGGGTGATATAGGTTTTGATTAATTCTTTACCTTAAATAAAAGGAATCATAATTAAAAAATTAGAAATAATAGGGAAAGGGTTAAAAACAGCACTGCATACATACATACATATATGTATACTTCACCAGTATATGCAGTGGAAAATGTGTGTTAACAGAAGCTCTCTTTGTTCAAGTCATTCTGCAGATCCTGTCTTTCTTGCCTTCCCTCATACAAATGTATATGAACAGGAGTATAGATCACATTAGCCCCTTCTTTTTAGGAAGGTAAATATCTAGTATCTGGTTCATTACAACTACAGCAGGATATAAAGGCAAAGCAAGGCATATGTACCAAGCAGGTCCTTTGATCTGTGCTTGAAACCAGTCAGAGCACAAACCCAAAAGCACAGTGGATGTAGCCAGTACATACACCAGTAGTCCACAGGTGGCATGGTATAGTTTAAAGCGTGTTACTGCAATGACTTGGAATAGGTGGGGGCATAACAGTACCAGGCCACAGATAGCCTGGCAGCATGTGGCTCCTAAAGTGAAAACCCCTATAATGCTGTGCCATGACATCAGATGTGGCTGCTCACTACGATTCTTGCTGCCTACAATAAAGGCCAGGCCAGTCCCTGCCCAAACAAGTGCAAAAAGCTGTGCTAGCCAATGCAGCCGAGTCTTAGACTTCCGTGAGAGGAGGCAGAAAGGGGACATCTCTGGGGACAACAGTAGTACATCTTCAGTCATACACAGGGAAAACTGTAAAAATAAAAGTGGGAATTACAGAGGATATTGGGAGCTAAGGAAAAAAGATCGTTTGAAAAAAGGAATGTTAAAAGCAAAGCTAAAAGTTTAAGTATGACACAAACTATTAAGAATAGACTAGAGTGAATAAGGCAATATGATCCAAATAAGAGCACCACACGAGAAAGACAACAGCTAATATCATAGAAAAAGCAAGAGAAGAAATGTTGCAGAGATTATTAACCTAAGTACTCACAGCAGCAGCCATGAAGACAGGATGCCAAGAGAAGAGACCTGTAAGGTAACAATTAAGTAAAAGGTAAGTGTTTATACATTGATTTTCATACAGAGTGCAGCAATTTTGTAGCACCATTACAATAGTAGGACATTGAAAATTAGCACCATTAAAAATTACAAGCAAAACTGACACATCGTGAGAACTACTGGTACAGAAGGAGAAGAGGGCCCTGTTCTTACAAGCTTACAAATGATTCAGAGTGTTTTGGGCTGCAGAAATGCTTTCAAAAACACATGTTAATAGTTTTTTGTTTATTATTATATATATCATTTAACAAAATCTAAATGAAATTTGGTGTGACCAACCTTTAAAATGGCATCAATTCATCTAGGTACACTTGACCACAATTTTTAAGGAACTCGGCAGGTAGGTTGTCATGTTATAATAAATCTGGGGCCCATAAGATGGCTCCATGATGGTATTGCACGATGGATAAATCTCTGCCTGCAGCATTCAGCATTAAGGAGACAAATAATTCTGATCAAATCCCCAACTCCAGCCCCAAACTTGGAAGAAACATCCACCATGTATCACTGTTGCCTACAAACGCCCATTGTACCGCTCTCTAGACCTTAGGCAAACAAACCGCCTCCTGCTACAGACAAATATATCTGTATATTTCAGAGCACCTGAAACAACTTTTCGGCACTCCTGTTAATGTGTTTTGTACATAGTTGAGTTGGTTGACGTCTTTGGCCACAAGTCTTCCATGAAGACCACTTCTGACCAGACTTCTCCGGACAGTAGGTGAGTGTACAAGGATCCCACTGCTTTCTGCTGAGCTGATGGCAAGTAAGCATGATGCGTCATGTTTCCCTTAACCAGTTTGATTCCTCCTACACATCTGTTTCTGTTTTAGTTAATGATTGTGTTTCAACCTACATATTAAATCAATAATCATTAGCACTTGATTGGTATAATTGTTTAATCATAGAGCTAATTATATCCCTGAAACATCCCTGACTTTGTGCCAGTGTATCTAGAACTGATGCTGTTTTGAAGGCAAAGGGCAGTCACATCAAATATTGATTTGATTTAGATTTTACTGATGTTCGCTCACTTTGCATTTTGCCAAGTGATAAAAGAATAAACTATTAACATTTTTATTTTTCAAATTGTTTTCGCATTTTTTTCACACTTGCCAAAACTTTTGCACAGTACTATATCTACCCACCAGCAACAAACTTGGGTATTTGTCCACTACCAAAAAAAAAATTGGGAATAAAATAAACATGGCAGCATCTTTTCTTGACCTGTCAGATGAACAGAATTATTTTAAAACAAATAAATGTAATGTTAAATTGTGGGGACTTGTGGGATATCAATAGCGATACAGATAAATGATGGCCCATCTTAATGCACATATCCATAACTGAAAACTGCCGGTACTTACTGGTTCCAGGACGGGCAAGTATCACTAGAAATATGGTGAACCCAAGAACCAAAACATGTGCCAGGAAACCACTGAGTTTGCGTAGACACCGATAAGGCCAAAAATCAGCAACTTGTGGTGATTCAGCTCCCAGCAGCGAGTATGGGGCAGAACTCTCAGGCATCTCTCTACAAAAAAATATTCATATATAGATAACGGTTAACATGTTGCCAATAAGTAAACATGGGGTAGCGTGTTCCCTGTGAATGTGACACAAATAAAGATTTACATGAGGTATGTTGAACTTTCTTTATGGTTGGTACATAGGATATACCCAAAAACCACTGGATAATAGAGAAAAAGATTAGGCAATATAAGGAGTAAATCACTTGGTACATAATAGAGCAAGTCCAAACGGAGTCAAATGAACAGAACAATATAATTTCAGTGTATCATTTATTTGGAAATTTTATATATTTTTTGTGAAAAAATAATTTCCCTGTCATCCAAACAAGTTTCAAGGTGCACACTTAAAACATAAACAAATAATGTATACTAATAGATATATCTATATTGTTAAGTTTTAAATTCACATGATCCCATTCTGTACAATGTTCTTTACACAATTCACAAGCAAATGAACTGTTGCATTGGAAAGCAATTCAAGTACAGTATCTCACAAAAGTGAGTACACCCCTAACATTTTTGTAAATATTTTATTATATGTTTTCATGGCTGCAATGTAAAGTAGTGAGTGTACAGCCTGTATAACAGTGTAAATGTGCTGTCCCCTCAAAATAACTCAACATACAGCCATTAATGTCAAAACCTTGTTCTTACAAGTGGAAATGTCCAAATTGTGCCCAAAGTGTCAATATTTTGTGTGGCCACCATTATTTTCCAGCAATGCTTTAACCTTCTAGGGCATGAAGTTCACCAGAGCTTCACAGGTTGCCACTGGAGTCCTCTTCCATTCCTCCATGACGGAGCTGGTGGATGTTAGAGACCTTGCGCTCCCCCACCTTCCGTTTGATGATGCCCCACAGACGCTCAATAGCGTTTAGGTCTCGAGACATGCTTGGCCAGTCCATCACTTTTACCCTCAGATTCTTTAGCAAGGCAGTGGTCGTCTTGGAGGTGTGTTTGGGGTAGTTATGTGGGAATACTGCCCTGCTGCCCAGTCTCCGAAGGGAGGGGATCATGCTCTGCTTCAGTATGCCACAGTACTTGTTGGCTTTCATGGTTCCCTCAATGAACTGTAGCTCTTCAGTGCCGGCAGCACTCATGCAGGCCCAGACCACGACAATCCCACCACCATGCTTGACTGTAGGCTAGACACACTTGTCTTTGTGCTCCTCACCTGGTTGCCGCCACACACGCTTGACGCCATCTGAACCAAATAAGTTTATCTTGGTCTCATCGGACCACACGACATGGTTCCAGTAATCTATGTCCTTAGTCTGCTTGTCTTCAGCAAACTGTTTGCGGGCTTTCTTGCGCATCATCTTTAGAAGAGGCTTCCTTATGGGACAACAGCCATGCAGACCAATTTGATGCAGTGTGCGGTGTATGGTCTGAGCAATGACAGGCTGACCCCCCACCCCTTCAACCTCTGTAGCAATGCTGGCAGCGATCATCCGTCTATTTCCCAAAGACAACCTCTGGATACGATGCTGAGCAGGTGCACTCAACTTCTTTGGTCGACCATGGCGAGGCCTGTTCTGAATGGAACCTGTCCTGTGAAACCGCTGTATGGCCTTGCCCACCGTGCTGCAGCTCAGTTTCAGGATCTTGGCAATCTTCTTATAGCCTAGGCCATCTTTATGTAGAGCAACAATTCTTTGTGACCAGTATGAGAGAGTGTGAGAGCGATAACACTTGTGACCTTGTAACACCAATGAGTCACATGACACCGGGGAGCGGAAATTGCTAATTGGGCCCATTTGGACATTTCCACGTAGGGGTGTACTCGCTTTTGTTTCCAAGGTTTGGACATTAATGGCTGTGTATTGAGTTATATTTGAGGGGACCGCAAATTTAAACTGTTATACAGGCTGTACACATTAATTAGGTAAACTCTTAAGCAGATTCTCCCAAAACTGCTGCCTTACAAAACTGAATCATAGACATGCTAGCTGGCTCTGCCCAAGATGCTGAGACAGCTCTAGTAGAATGAACACATCGTCCAAGAGGAAATTCCTTTTCAGCCTTCGCGTAAACGTCATAATCAACATCAACAGGAAATAGAGGTGTCTGAACACTTCTTATGGCCTGCACAGGCGATCTAGATTACTTCTCCAGGAAGCTGTCCTATCCAGATTATTTGGCAGGTATCTGCATACAGCCTTCTCATACCTTGGACAGGGATAATAATGGAGAATAATCTGATTTAGATGGAAAGTGTAAGTGAATAGGCCTAGACACCAAAAACCAGAGGCAGCAAAAGACCAAAACAATCTTCAAAACTTAAGATATGTTTCTTAAATGGAGAGTGCTAGAAATGCTACTACTCTCCTAGTTAAAGTGAGAGCTATGAGTAAAGCAGTCTTACTGTGAGGAAGGTTAGATACTTCTTACAGAGATTGAAAAGGTAAGGGAAGTAGCCATATTCAAACTCACAAAAGCACCAGTCTCAAAAGGGTCTGAGCTCTTGAATCGTCGTCACCCATGATTCTCATCCTTTCTGGGATACTGGGGAACTTCAATCTAGAGCTTCTGGACAAATATGCAGACAGGAGGCCTTGCAAAAGAGGCAAGCAGGCCCAGGCAGGAAGCATGTCAAAAGAGGCAGGGAGGCTCAGGCCAGCCAAGCCATTATATTGGGCTGAGCTGTAGTCATCAACCACACTGCTCCCAGAGTGGAAACAGGGCTCCAGCAGCCAGTAAGTAATCAGGCCGCTCAAGGGCTGAAAAGCTTTAGAGATCTGACCAATGATCCTGCCCCCAGCATCCTTGTAGTTGACTGGTCCTCCCAAGGATACAACCAAGACTCCCCCAAACCAACAGGGGGAGTGTACAGAGCCTGGGAATGGAGCTCCTGCATGAAATCAACAGCAACAGGGGGAAAATAACACACCCACCCAGAAGTATCAGAAAAAAAAATAAAAAAAACCTTTAGGATAAGAGAGGTTCCAGGAGTTTTATAATTTTCTGCCCTACCTGGATAAGCGGATCTATCTCAACAACTACATGATGTTGGGTATGACATGTAAACATCATTCATAGTACTGTTGAATGTGTAAACCCCTCCCAGAACTAATTATTTAACCCCTTAAGGACCAGGCTGTTATTTGCTTTTAGTACCCTTTGGGACCGAGACTGTTTTAACACTTTTGTGGTGCTCGTGTTTAGATGTAATTTTCTCCTCACTCATTTAGTGTACCCACACAAGTTTGTTTTTTTCAGGACAAGAAGGGCTTTCTACTTTTTTGATCATATATAATTTCCTATAAAAAAATAAATATGTATCAGGAACCCGGGTCCATACAGACGACTGTAAAGACCCAGCGTGCCCAAAGATTGAGTTCAGGAGGTATTGCGCAGGAGTGGAGTTGGACAGGGCCTGGTGCAGGGCAACCACACTCACCCGGGTGTTGAGCACCTAGGGTTGTGCAGCCACATACCAGCGCCCTGACATAGCAGCAGATGTAGACAGAACAGAGCAGAACTTGGAGATATCCTGCAGGCACCCTGGAGCAGGCATGAAACATAGCACTGGAATCATGTGCAGGATTCTGCAGGCTGAGAGTAGGGAAGCTAAGCAGAGTACAGGAGAAACATAGCGAGCAAGGGTCAGGGAGACCAAGCAAGAAACATAACAGACAAGATATACATAAAACAGGGCACAACAGGGAACAAGACAAGGAATACTCAAGATCTGACACGAACAGGACAGGACACCCCTCTACCGGGGATCCACGACAGGACACCCCTCTACCGGGGATCCACGACAGGACACCCCTCTACCGGGGATCCACGACAGGACACCCCTCTACCGGGGATCCACGACAGGACACCCCTCTACCGGGGATACACGACAGGACACCCCACAGGTTACATCACAGACTGACACACTTAAATACAGGAACTAGCCTAGGACTACATTATAACTATTGGAGATTCCATCACATGTTATGGCCATAGTATGCTTAGCCCACCACTACACGAAAGTACTCCAATGACGGTGGGTCCTAACGCTAAGCCCTGCATACGAAAGTACTGATAACTGAGAAGGACATACCTTTAGACTGCAGACTGAGACAAACAGAACAAACGGGTGGGACACACCTTATAAAAGGAAACAGGAGCTGAAGCAAAGAGCAGACTGTTATCAAAGAATCAGAGGTTCAGGACAGCGCATACGGAAATCCAGGAGTGGACCACAGCAAAACATGGGAACTGAGGCAAGGCAGGGAAAAACAGAGATATGCAACTCCGCAGTCTGGATAGACCCTGACAATATGATGAAAAAAAGAAAAAAAACAAAAACGCTCACTTTTATTTGAAAAATCTTTTACTCATCCAAAAAAGCTAATAAAAAACCTGCTAAATAGATTCTACTATTTGTCCTGAGTTTAGAAATACCCAATGGTTTTATGGTTTTTTTTGCTTTTTTATTGGGCAATAACTGCAAGTAGCGTTTTGCTATTTCAAAACCATTTTTTTCCCCGAAGCTGGTCATTCTGCCCCATCTGCTATTTCAGGTATCTTTGAAGCTGGCCAATGCAATTTACCCCCTCAAACCATATATTTTTGAAAACTAGGCACCTCAAGATATTTCAAATGCTGTTATTTTAACCCTTTCCATGCACTAATTCTACTACCACCCTTTGTCAAACTTTGTGGTAGTTATTTTGTGTTTTTTTTATTACTAAAATTGCGCTTCAGGTATGGATTTACAGCTCTTGGTATACGTCACTTTAACCCCTTCGAGACAAAGGCTGATTTTACTTTTTGTACCCTTTGTGACAATGGCCTTTTTAACATTTCTGCGCTGCTTGTGTTTAGCTGTAATTTTCTTCTTTCCCGTTTACTGAACCCACACACATTAGATATTGTTTTTTTCAGGACAAGAAGGGCTTTCTTTAGATGACATTGTTTTGATTGTATCATATTATTTACTATTAAAAAAATTATAAAATATGGTGAAAAATTTAGAAAAAAATGACTGTTTCTAACTTTTAGTTGAAAAATCTTTTACTCATCTATAAAAGGTAATGAAAAAACCTGCTAAATAGTTTCTACTATTTGTCCTGAGTTTAGAAATACCCAATGTTTTTATGTTTTTTTGCTTTTTTCTACCCATTATGGGGCAATAAGTACAGGTAGCGTTTTGCTATTTCAAAGCCATTTTTTCCAAATCTGGTAATTCTTCCCCCCATGTGCCATTTCGGGTATCTTTGAACCCGGCCAATGCAATTTACCCCATCAAGTCATATATTTTTGAAAACTAGACAGCCCAGGGTATTCCAAATGCTAGTATTTTAACTCTTTCCATGCACCATATCTACCACCAGTCTTTGTCAAACTTTATGGTAGTCATTTTTTTGCATTTGTTTTGTCATACACATTTTACTTCAGGTATGAATTAAAATGTTCTAGTTTATGTCACTATCACAAAACACCCCAATATGTGTTCAGCAACATCTCCTGAGCGCAGCGATACCCCACATGAATGATTTTGCCTGGCTGTTTAGGGGCAAAAGGGCCACATTTGGGGCATGCGCATTTTTCAATGTTGAACTTTGGCATTTGGGGATCCACTGCCCATGCCCTATTTGGTACATCTTTGAGCCGGGCCATTTCAGTGTGCCCAATAAACCCATATATTTTTGAAAACTAGACACCCCAGGGTATTTCAAATGCTAGTATTTTAACTCTTTCCATGCACCATATCTACCACCAGTCTTTGTCAAACTTTGTGGTAGTCATTTTTTTGCATTTGGTTTTCCACACACATTTTAATTCAGGTATGAATTAAAATGTTCTCGTATATGTCACTATCACAAAACACCCCAATATGTGTTCAGCAACATCTCCTGAGTACAGCGATACCTCACATGAATGATTTTGCCTGGCTGTTTTGGGGCAAAAGGGCCACATTTGGGGCATGCGCTTTTTTCAATGTTGAACTTTGGCATTTGGGATCCACTGCCCATGCCCTATTTGGTACATCTTTGAGCCAGGCCATTTCAGTGTGCCCAACAAAACCATATATTTTTCAAAACTAGACACCACAGGGTATTTTAAATGCTGGTATTTTAACTCTTTGCATGCACATATTTTACCACCAGCATTTTTTCAAAGTTTGCAGTAATATTTTTGTGTGTGTATTTTTCCCACACACACCTACTTTATGTATGAATTTACAGCTCCTGGTATATGCCGCTGTCACACGACACCCCATAATGTGTTCAGCAACATCTCCTGAGTGCAGTGATACCCCACATGCATGGGTGTGTCATTTTTTGGGGGAACTAAAAGGCCACATTTGGTACGTGTGCATTTTTCTAATTGCAAATTAGATGTGTGGCCATCCTTCCCCCCGTGTTAATTGGGACGTTGTTGAACCTGGCCCATTCAATTTACCCCATCAAATCATACATTTTTTAAAAGTAGACACCCCACGGGCATTTAATATGCCAGTATTTTAACTCTTTCCATGCGAGAATTGTTTTAAGCTAATATGTTAATTTTAGGACTTGCTCACAAAAATATATTTTTTATATATATATTTTTTTTTTATTTTTTTTAAAAAAAAATTTAACATTTTTTTTCAACTTGGAGGTTCCCCTGATAGTGACATCAGTGGGAAATGATTTTTACATTTTACTGTTTTTTTACTATTTTTTTCTAATTATTATTAATTTTATTTTATTTTTTAATTTATTTTTACTAATCACACTGTGATTAGAAAGCTGGGCTCCATTGACTTGCATGGTGAATGCAGTACCTGTATTCAACCTGCAAGTGGAGCCAAAGTTCTCTAGATGGTCTGGACTATCTAGCGAACTTTTAAAATTTGTGGTTCCTGTTACAGGACGGCGGCCATCTTCCTTGATGGCGAAGATTGCCGGCAGCTGCGGCTGTGACCGCTCTCCGGAGCGGTCACAGCCCATCAAAAGGTTAGTGTTTGGTGTCGCTGGATGCCTCCTGATCGAGGCATTCCAGCGACACCATTTAAGTTTAGGAGGCGATCGTCGATCGCCTCCTAAACGCTTTTAAAACGGGCGTCCGCCGCCATACAAAGTATGGTGGATGTTGACGCCCCGTGGAGGGGCCAGAGATGGCCCCTTCGTGCCGATCGCGGCGTTGCTGAATGCCTCGAGGTCGAGGCATTCAGCAACGCTTTTTGGGTGCAGAAAGCGATAGTAGATCGCTTTCTGCACCCGTTTAAAGACGTGCCGGTCCTGGCACGTCAATTGTCGTAAAGCACATGCTTTTCCGTGCCGTGCCAGGACCGGCAATTGTCATTAAGGGGTTAAACAAGACCCCAATCAAACCATATATTTTTGAAAACTGGACACCACAAGGTATTTCAAATGCTAGTATTTTAACCCTTTTCATGCATTTCATGAAATTCTACCACCAGCCTTTGCCAAAGATTGCGGTAGTATTTATTTTTTCACACAAATTGTATAAATTTATAGCTCCAGGTATACGTCACTATTAAACAACATCCCAATAGGTGTTCAGCAACATCTCCCAGGTACAGTGATACCACCCATGAATGGGTTTGTCTGATGTTTGAGGGTTAAAAGGCCACATTTGGTAAGTGCGGTCCCCCCCTATTTTGGCCAGTCTGTGCCTATGCCCTATCTTTGAGCCCGGCCAGTCAAATTTACCCCATCAAACCATTCTTTATTTTTTTTAAATTAGACACCCCTTCAGTATTTGAAATGCTTTTTACTTGAACTCTTTCCATGTCAAGATTTTTGGGAAGATACAGCGCTAATTTTAGCACTTGCTCATAATAAAATTTTATTTTATTCTTTTTGGACTTTTTTTTTTTATGGTTCCTCTGAATCATGATTATTTTTAAATGTTACCATACTTTTTATTTTATTATTATTTAAATATTGTACTAACATTTTGATTAGAAAGCTGGGCTCCATTGACTTGCATGATTGAATGCAGTACCTGTATTCAACCTGCAAGTGGAGTCAGAGTTCTCTAGAGAGTCTGGAGACCCTCTGGCGAACTTTTCCATTTTTTTTTAAAGGATGCGCCACCATCTCGCAGTCACAGCGGGTCCTGGGGTGAGTGTTCGGTGTCGCTGAATGCCTCGTGATAGACGCGTTTCAGCAACACCATTAAAGTTTAGGAGGCGATCAAACTCTTTTAAAAACGGACGTCTGCCGGCATACAGTGTATGGCGGATGTTGACTCCTGGGGAGGGGCCCCTGATGCCAATCTCAGTGTTGCTGAATGCCTCGACATTGAGGCATTACAGCAACACTACTTAAGCGAAGAAAGTGATCATAGGTCACTTTCTAAGCTTGTTTAATGAAATGACGTGCCAGGCACGTCATAGGTTGTCACCTGACCGTTTTTGCGTGACGTGCCTGACGTGTCAATGGACGTTAAGGGGTTAATTATGTAAAATGCTTCCTTTTTCAGATTCTTTTTCAAGCAATGTTTGCCATGTAACACAAAAACAGGTACTGATAGACTGCTTCCATTAAAAAAATGAAAATGGCAGATATGCTAAGGTTTGTTTGCTTTTAATGAAATTTTTTCCTGCCAATGCTTATGTTAATATATCACAATAGGTATTACTCAGTATGAAATGTACTGTGGTACATTCATATTTAAAATTGTCCTTGGATCAAAGCTGCTGTTCGTCTTACGATTAACTGCCCTATCCACGGTAGGTAAAGGGCCACCCAGACAGTCTCCTGAAAGAGCAATGCATATTCAAGTTCTTTGTAAGTTAGGAAGTACGCAATTCTGTTGATACAAATAAAGATTCAGAATTGTTACCTCAACTACAACCCTTAAACCCCAAAATGGCAGTCAGATTTCTCCTTGGATCAATAAGCCGTTTCCCCGTAATTAAAGATTATATCCCTGAATATTATGTTTTTCCAAGTATTCATCCAGTTGCTGTGTAAACGTCTGTACAGACTCCGATAAAACTACCTCTGCAGGCAGAGAATTCAACATCCTTATTGTCCTTACTGTAAAAAAACCCTTTCCTCTGCCTTAGACTAAATCTTCTTTCTTCCAGTCTAAACGCATGACAACGTGTCGTATGCATAGTCCTGTTTATGAACAGATTTCCACACAATTGTTTGTATTGGCCCCGTATATAATTATATAATGCTATGATATCCCCTCTGAGGCGCCGTTTTTCTAAACTAAACAGATTTAAATTTGTTAACCTGTCTTCATAACTATAGTGCTCCATTCCTTTTATTAATATTGATGATATCCTTCTTTAGAATAGGTACCCCAAACTGCACAGCATATTCAAGGTGAGGCCTTACCATTGATTTATACAGACGCAAAAGTATATTTTTATCCCGCGAATTGATGCCCCTTTTTATACACGACAATACCTTACTGGCCTTAGGAATTGCTGATTGACATTGCACAATGTTGCCTAGTTTGTTGTCTATAACCACTCCCAAATCTTTCTCATTATCCCTAATTCACTACCATTTAGGGTGTAGGTTGCTTGTGCATTCCCTACCCCAAAGTGCATAACTTTAAATTTATCTACTTTAAATTTCATCCGCCATTTGTGTGCCCAGTCCCCCAGTCTATCTAGATCCCTCTGCAACACAGTAATATGCTGCTCACACTGTATTACTTTACCTAGTTTACTGTCATCTGCAAACACAGAAACATGGCTTTCAACGCCTATTGCCAGGTCATTTATAAATATGTTGAATAAAATTGGTCCCAGAACAGAACCCTGAGGGTTACCACTTACCACTTTTGTCCAGCTTGAAAATTTACCATTTATAACAACTCTCTAGACCAATTTCCTTCAGTTTGAATACTAACCTACTGTGTGGAACAGTGTCAAATGCCTTGGCAAAATCCAAGTAGATTACTTCCACTGCAACACTCTAATCTATACTTCTACTTACTTCTTCGTAGAATGCAATTCAATTAGTTTGACAGGACCTGTGTTTCATACAACCACACTGATTTTTGCTAATAATACTGTTCTTCCCAATGAATTCCTGAATATTATCCCTTAATAAGCCTTCAAGTACTTTCCCAACCACAGACGTTAAGCTCACAGGTCTATAATTTCCGGGCACAGAGTTTGAACCCTTTTTGAATATAGGAACCACATCTGCCTTCCTCCAATCCTCTGTGTCATCTCAGTACAATTCCTTAAAGAAAAGAATCCCGGAAGATTAGAAAAAGAGGTTCACTTATCTCCAGACTAAGCTCCTTAAGTACACATGGGTGAATACCGCCAGGCCCCGGAGCTTTGTTGACATTAACTTTCGTTAGTTGCTGCAGCACCTTGTCCTGAGTCATCCAATCACAGTTTGACTGCAATTTTTTTTTCCAGCAGTCATATGTATAGGTTCTTTCTTAATATATACTGAGGAAAAATAGTTATTCTTTTTTCTGGTCCTCCTCAACCAACACGTTCATTTTTTTTTTTATAATTATTTTTTTTAGAATTTATGTACTTAAAGAATTTTTTGGGGTTAGTTTTGCTCTCTTTGGCTATCACTCATTTTCTAGTTTAGCCCATCTAACCACCGTTTTGCATGCTTTATTGGCTTCCTTATATCTTATATAGGATACCTCTGATTTGTCTGATTTAAATGCTGTAAAAGTCATTTTCTTATTTTAAATTTTCTGGTTTACTTCCCCACTAAGCCACATTTGTTTCTTTTATATTTATTACCTAGTGGTACATACTGAGAAGTGTACCTTGCTAATATTTGTTTGAAAATACTCCATTTTCCTTCAGTGTTTTTATCCCTAAAGCGTTGCTAGTCAATATGCCAGTCAATATGTTGTAAAGCTGCCCTTATCTTATTGAACTTGGCCTTTTTAAAATTATATATGTTTTAGTATTCCTCATGGGCAATTTCTTTTCTGAGTTTATTTCAAAAGACACCATATTGTGATCACTATTACCCAAGTGCTCCCCCACTTGAATGTTAGACAAAAGATCAACATTGTTTTGTTATCACCAGATCCAGACAACAATCCTTTCTAGTTGGTGCTTGTACCAGTTGTGACATGAACATGTCATTTAACAGGTTCAAAAACCTGAATCCCCTTGCATAACTACTAGTCCCTCTATCCCAATTTATGCCCGGGAAACATTAAATTCTTACCTGAGAATTTCCATTCCTTGTTACTTCCCGGTAGCATAGGAGATAGCTCCGCCTATCCGAATAGGGCAGGAAAGATTTAAACCCCCAGAACATCCCCTTTACCCACAGTGAATACAAAAGACCAAATACAGTAAACAAAAAAGCCTTTATTTAGGGAGGGCAACAAAAATTGCTACCGGGAAGTAACAAGGAAAGGGAATTCTCAGGTAAGAATTTAATGTTTCCCTTTTTACTGCCGGTAGCATAGGAGAAAAAAGACGCTTAGGGAGGGTAAGACACAACGGACTCCAAAACGCTTTCTACCGAATCTGGCATCGTCCAGACCGGCGGATTGCTCGGTAGTGTTTGATGGAGGTATGAGCATTCTTCCATGCTGCAGCTTTGCAAATCTGTTCAATAGTCTCGACTGCCCGCGTGGAATGAGCCCTGAGACCAGAGGGAGGTTCTTTACCGGCCGATACGTAGGCATGAGAAATAGCGGAAATCAGCCATCTAGCTATAGATGATCTCGAAACTCCAAGACCTTTTCTAGAACCAGAAAAGGAGACATATAGATTCGAAGACCATCTCCATGGAGCAGTCTTCTGTAGATAGACCTCCAAACACCTGCGAACATCCAAGCAATGGAGACGGCATTCCTTGTCATTACCAGGCTGAGGACAGAAGACCGGAAGGACAATATCCTGATGATTATGGAAAGGTGACATGACTTCAAAGAAAATCCGGAGGAGTACGGAGAACGGGGATCTCTGGAACTCCCCAGATCTTCGTGATCCGATGAAACGTCGCATAGCTCAGGCTCCACTCTCCTTGAAGAACAGAAGTTCTGCTTAGGAAATCTGCAGTGACATCCTCCTTCCCATGGATGAAGACGGCTGAAAGGTGAGAAAGATGAAATTCGGCCCACTTCCCGATCTTCTGAAGAAGACTTCCTAACTGAAGACTTCTCGTGCCTCCTTGTTCAGGAAAGCCACTGCCGTGCAATTGTCCGACAGAATTCTTACCGCTTTCCCTTGCAGCATGGACTGCCATGAGAGGAGAGCTTTCTAAACTGCCAGAAGTTCCAGGATATTGATATGAAGATGGCGCGCGTAGTTGGACCAAAAACCTTGACGGAATTCTTTGTCCATCGTAGCTTCCCAACCGAATAAACCGGCGTCCGTGGAAACGACTGTCCAAGAGGGCTCGGTCCAGACCTGAACCCAGCCTTTTCGCCTGAAGCCACCATCTGAGGGAAGAGCGATCTTCCTTGAAGACATTGACAAGACATTGTAGAGGACGGATATGGAGAAGCGCCCATGCCACGGCAGGCCTTGTAGAAACCATCAGTCCAAGAAGTCGCATGAGAAGCCGTAGACTGGAAAGACGTCTGGAAAGAATCAAGCTGGTAAGGCTGATAATGTTCTGAATTTTGTTCTCCGGCAGAAAAATCTTTTGACACGTAGTGTTCAGGATAAACCCCAGGAAGGGAATTATTCTGGTGGGAAGAAGGTGGGATTTTTGAAAATTGACAATCCATCCCAAATCCTGAAGAATGGAAACAGTCCTGTGAATCTGCTGAGACAGAAGATCTTGAGAACCTGCTGCCAGAAGCCAGTCATCTAGGTACAGGACTACCTTGATTCCTTCTTTCCTGAGGAAAGCCACGACCCCTGATGAGTAGTTTCATGAAAATTCTCGGTACTGAAGCGAGACCGAAAGGATGTAGACGGAATGGCCACCTGAAGGAACCTCTGAGAATCTTGCTTGATGGGAACATGGAGATAGGCATCTTGAAGATCGAGAGTAGCCAGGAAATTCCTTTCGGAAAGAAGTTCCACGGAGGATTTGATAGATCCCATCCTGAATTTCCTGTAACTCACGAATCGATTTAGAAACTTGAGGTCTATGATAAGCCTGAAGTCTCCTGATGGTTTGGGAACCACGAAGATGTGGGAGTAAACACCTCTTCCTCTTTGGGCAGCAGGCAGTGGGATAAGTACTTGTTTCTTGACAAAATCCTGCGCCAGATCCAAAAGCGCCATTCTCCTGGAAGGACAGCAGGAGTTGCAGAAATCATAAAACGCTTCGGGGGAGTGCTGACAAGCTCCAGGCCGTACCCTCTGGAAACGATGTCCAGGGTCCAAATGTTGAACAAACAAGAGCCCAAAAGGTGGAAAAAAAATTTCAGCCTGCCCTCTACTGCACAAATCCTGGCGTCATGGTCTTTTAGTGGCTCCATCTTCATGTTTAGATGAGGAGGGTCTGCCCCTACCACGGAAGGGTCAAAACCTGGAACCATAAGGTCTGTTACGAATATTGACCTCTGGAGGAGCTGAATGGATTTGGACGAAAACGAGTTAAGAAGTACTTATCCCCAGTAGCCTTTTCCAATAAAGTTTCCAGCTCTTTCCCAAATAGATCTTTGCCAGAAAAGGGGATCCCGCACAAATGTTGCTTGGAAGCTGAGTCTGCTAACCAGGCTTTGAGCCATAGAGCCCTTTCTAGACACAACCGACAATGCAGAGGCCCTAGCAGCCATGCGTACGGATTCCATAGCCGAGTCACATAAAATCAGCAGCACTCTTCACATCTGAGATGCCACGGAGGATATCCTCTTCTCTTGCACCATGGAAGATATCCTCTTCTCCTGCACCACTTAGGATATCATCTTCAATTTGTTGAAGCTATAAGCGCATAGCCCTAGCTACTGAGGCTGCTGCAATGCCTGGCTTAAAGATAGCTGCTGGGGCTTCAAAAGATCTCTTAGCTGCCCCTTCTGCCTTCCTGTCCATGGGATCCGAAAAATGAGAGGAATCTTCTAGGTATAGCAGATCTTCCGGTGGCTCTGGCGACTGGAGAATCAACTTTGGGAGTTGAACAGAGCTCAGAGAAATCATCTGGAAAAGGAAAGAGTGTGGACACCCTTTTAGAGGTGGTTAGCCTTCTTTCCGGAGCCTTCCACTGGTCAGTGATTATGGATATTAAGGTTTCATGAACAGGAAAAACCTTAGGTTTCTTAAAGGAGCCCTGAAAAAAATGGTCTGATTTGTCTTTTGGCTGCTCTTCTTCCAGATCTAGAGCAGGCCTTACTGCAGTAACCAGCTTGTTTACTTCTTCTGTTGGAAAGAAGAAGGATTCTTCCAATAGTTCCCCATCCTCCAGGGATTCGGGATCTTGCATCTGCCATTCCTTGTCTGAAGTGTAAGGATCCTGACCAGAGGGCCGGAACCCAGACTGAGGGCCAGGGCCCACAGATCTAGGCTGAGGTAAAGAATCCATAACAGAGCTTTTAATCTGCTGAAAAGCTCAGCCTTCATCCATTCCTTGAATTCTGAAATGGACTCCTCCTCTCTGGCTTTGAGGCAGGATGAGCAAAATTTCCTAGAGGCGTCAGACATCGTAGCCTTGCAGTTTTTACAGGCAAAATGTTTCATCTTGGACGCAGCCTTCCTAGGAGCTGGTGATTCTGGTGATTCTTCAGGGAGGTCTGGCTTATCTAGCGACATCCTAACAATAAAGGATAGGAGACTGTTAAAACCAAAATAAAAAACAAACGTAGACAAACTCCCATAGACTCATAACCTACTTGGGTTAAGAGGCAGAAAAACACCAGAACAGAAAATCTCAGGAAGCCAGGACTCTTCATCAGAAGAAAACTGCAAACTAAAAGCAGTACAAGCTAATAAATAGAAAAACCAAACCGAGGGAAAAAGGTCCAGAAAACCGCCAAAAAACCTTCTCTGACCTGAGAGCTGCTTACAGATCTGCCCCTTCCTGACCTCAGACGCCTCCTGGCAGAATGAGATGAAACAGGAAGCACGTCACCGCAAAGATTGGCCGCCTCCTGGCTGAAATCGTCGGCAGACTGAAGCAGAGTCCCGGCGTCCTGCTTCTAGCTAGCCCGCCCAAGGGCTGCTAAAGGTAAGTAGGCTAGAGTCCTACCGAGGACCCTGCGTGAAGGAGCCTTTCCCTGCTCCAGTAAAAATGATCCTACCGAGGACCGGCCCGGAGTGGGTTAAAGGGCAGAAAACGCTTGCCCGCCACCCAAAGCGGGACTGCATCACTGGACAGGAGAACTCTCCCATGAGCTCTGAAAAATAAACTGGGGATGCACCTACCCGGATAGGGCAGGAAAGAACTGTGGGTAAAGGGGAGGTTCTGGGGGTTTAAATCTTTCCTGCCCTATTCGGATAGGCAGAGCTACCTCCTATGCTACCGGGAGTAACAAGGGAAATTAAAATCTCCAATAATTAACGTGTTACCCATATGTGCAGCTTTTTCAATTTTCTCAACAGCTGTTCTTCCTCATCATTATTAACATTAGGTGGTTTATAACATATCCCAATAATTTCCTTTTTTGCCCCAAGCTGATATCTACCCATAAAGCTTTCACATTTCCCTTGTTGCATTCAAGATGCTTAATATTAGACTTTAGCTCGCTGTTAACATACAAGCATACTCCACCTCCTTTCCTGCTTTTTCTGTCCTTCCTATATAACGTATAACCATTTAAGTTAACTGCGCAGTCATGGGTCTCATCTCACCATGTTTCTGTTGTGCCTATAATATCATATTGCTTAGTGTGTGCTATTGCCTCTAGTTCCCCCATTTTGTTATTTAGGCTCCTTGCATTAGCAAGCATATATTTATTATCCCGAGTCTCTTGAATTTTATGAGAATTGTTATTAATACATACCTCCTCTGTTCTGATCTTGCCCCTCCCCCATCTCCCCCCCTTGTTCTGATCTGAACCCCCTCTCCTTTCTGTACTATCTGCATTTTCTAGATCTCTGTGTCCCTCCCCCCTACCACTAGTTTAAAAACCCCTCCAACCTTCCAGCCATCCTCTCCACCAGCACAGCAGACCCTCTTCCATTTAGGTGCAATCTATCACCGCTATAAAGATTGTACCCAAGCGCAAAATCAGGCCAGTGCTCTAGAAAGCCAAAAACCTCCTTCCTACACCATGACAACCACGCATTAACCTCCCTGATCTCCCGCTGCCTTTCTATTGTTGCGCGTGGCACAGGTAATATTTCTGAAAATACTACCTTGGAGGTCCTTTTCTTCAGTTTACCTCCTAAATTCGCTGAAATCATTCTTTAGGACCTTCCAATTTCCACTTTGTCATTGGTACCGATATGGACCATGACAGCCGGGTCTTCCCCAGCCCCTCCCAATAATCCATCCCACTCTGTCGGCAACATGCCGGACCCGAGCACCCGGGAGACAGCAAACTGTCCGGTTGACCAGATCAGAGCGGAAGATTACTCTCTTAATAATAGAGTCCCCTACCACCACAACCTGTCTAGTCTTTCTTACGCTCTCAACACCACCCATACTAGAGGGGCTGTTCCCTCGGCTGTAAGAAGGAACAGCTTCCTCCAGTACAGCTACTCCTGAGCTGGTGCACCCAACATCTTCACTCAAGCGGGAAAATCTGTTAGGCTGCACAAGGTCACGACTAGCTAAACCTTTCCTCTTCCCTCCCCCTCTGCTACCACGTGTAACTGTTACCCAGCTACATGCCTGTTCCCTAGCTGACTTATCTCCTCCCTCTTCACTAGCTGCCCCCATTACACTCTGCTCAGTGAGCAGCAGACTCCTTTCAAGATTGTCCATCTGCCTCAAAGTTGCAATTTGCTTCTCCAGATCTCCAATATGAGCTTCTAGAGAAGCCACTTGCTCACACCTGCCACAGAGGTATGGACCCTGGACGATTCATCCAGGCATGCATACATGAGGCAAGATGTGCACTGAGTCAATAATCATTTCAATAATACAACCCTACCCCATCACTATATTATATTTACAATAGACCTGAAATATGCATTTTTTCAATGGGATGGAATCAACCCATATTTCATTACAAAGTGGCATGTGCAAGAGCTGCCCCTTCCTGTATAATTTTGCTTCAGATCTCCTATTAAGAGCCAAATAAAATTGGCTCTCTTTTCCCTGTATCGTAAATTACGGTTTTGTTTTTCATATGTAATAAATCTTCAATATATTACATGTTTTGCAGCATTATGCAAACAGGGACTGGCTTTACCCTGAAAGAAAATCTAGGGAGGGGATTCCTTGCACACCTCCTAGACACCAGAGAATACAGATACTCCAACTTGCCACCAACTATCCAACACTACAAATACTGTTATTTTTTTAAAACAAAATCTATTTTCACAGCTGTTATGTCAAAAAGAGAGAACAATGGTACAGTGTTCTAGATGTACATAAACATATCTCCATCTGCTGTTTACACCATAAAACAGGCAGATAAAAATAAGCATAAGTACATAATATAGCATTATGTTACTATTTTAGTAATAATAGTAATAAAAATAATCAAAATAATGCAGGTTTCAATACGTAAGAAAAAAAAAACAATACCACTGCAATATACCGACATGTAGAAAGTACAGGACCACCAATCTCATATGTCTCCTACCAGACCTGCGTGGACACAGTCAGCCAGGGCACCCAAACTGTTTGAAAGGCTTTAGTGGTAGCGAATGGACCACCTCTGTCACCAAGCCTACATGCACATCGAGGCCGATGTTAGGCAACTCGAACCTTCAGCTCCCGCCACAGATTTTCTATGGGATTAAGGTCTGGAGACTGGCTAGGCCTTTTCTTGAGTCACTCCTTTGTTGCCTTGGCCATGTGTTTTGAGTCACCGTCATGCTGGAATACCCATCCACAAACCAATTTTAATGCCCTGGCTGAGGAAAGGAGGTTCTCACCCAAGATTTGACAGTACCATCCATTGTCCCTTTGATGTTCTGTCCCCATAGCAGAAAAACACGCCCAAAGCATAATGTTTCCACCTCTATGTTTGACGGTGGAGATGGTGTTCTTGGGGCCATGGGCAGCATTCCTCCTCCTCCAAACATGGTGAGTTGAGTTGATGCCAAATAGCTCTATTTTGGTCTCATCTGACTACAACACTTTCACCCATTTCTCCTCTGAATCATTCAGATGTTCATTGTGCTTTCTTGAGCAGGGGGACCTTGTGGGTGCTGCAGGATTTCAGTCCTTCATGGCAGTGTGTATTACCAATTGTTTTCTCCTTGCAGGGCCGGCGGGGGACAGCTACGCAGTACGCGTATTCAACTTCCGGTGCTGGCACTTCCGCCGTGGGTGCGGCGATGCAAGCGTTAACAACCTCTCGCTGCCGGCACGTCTGCACGATGCGCTTAGACAACCTCAGTGCCGGTAGGGGAGGCTGTCTCAGCGCATCGGAGAATAGGATGCAGGTCCCCTGCACCCCTGCGGGGAATCTGTATCCTAACCCTGCTGCCTGCCCGGCACTGCATGTCGTCGGGCGCTAGACCCCGAATACAGGCCCCACATGGGCGTCGGGCGCTAGACCCCGAATATAGGCCCCACATGGGCGTCGGGCGCTAGACCCCGAATATAGGCCCCAACTTTTCCCCCCCACTTTAAGTCTTTAAAGTGGGGGGAAAAAGTGGGGCCTATATTCGAGCCAATACGGTATGTACAAATCCCCACTGTCACAAAAAAAAAATTAATAAGCAAGTCCTACAATTCTTTATCTTCACAAAAATTCCAGCATGGAAAGAGTTAAAATATTGGCATTACAAATAGTAATCAGATAGGATCAGATATCTAAATGGCAAAAAAATACACACCTCACAAAGGAGGCCTTTTACCTCCCAAATAACCCAACAAACCCATGCATGTGGGGTATCACTGCGCTCAGGAGATGTTACTGAACACATATTGGGGTGTTGTTTGACACGGACATATACCAGGAGAGATGAATTCATACCTGAAGTACAAAGTGTGTGGAAAAAATACAAAAAAAGATTTACTACCATAAAGTTTCACAAAGGCTGGTGGTAAAATCAGTACATGGAAAGGGTTAAAATGCCAGCATTTCAAATACCTTGGGGTGTCTAGTTTTTAAAAATATATGATTTGATGGGGTAAATTGCATTGACCGGCTTCCCCCCATGTGCCGGAAATGGCACATGGGGGGGGGGGAATTACCAGATTTGGAAAAAATGGTTTTGAAATAGCAAAAAACGCTACCTGTACTTATTGCCCCATAACGTGCAGGAAAAAAAGCAAAAAAAAACATTGGGTATTTCTAAACTCAGGACAAATAGAATCCATTTAGCAGGTTTTTTCATTAGTTTTTGCAGATGAATAAAAAATTTTTGTTTAAAAAGTGAGAAAAAGTAATTTTTTAACAAAAAATACCCATATTTTATCTTTTTTTTTTTTTATAGTAAATTAGATGATATGATAAAATGAATGGTATCTAAAGAAAGCCCTGTTTGTCCTGAAAAAAAAATATAGAATATGTGTGGGAGCATGAAATGAGAAAGAAGAAAATCACAGCTAAACAGCAACACTGAAAAATGTTAAAAGAGCCATTGTCCCACAATAAACATTGGGTAAGAACCCCTATTGTCCTTAAGGGGTTAATATGGAAAGTCCGAAAGACTTATAGACAAGTTGGCATAACCGATGTGTTATGCATACAAGCACTAGGAATAAAAGGTCCCAACCAAAATCAGATGGTGATGAAAGTATGTTATGTAGATCTGATTCAAGGTCTCAACGTTTCACTGAAGAAAATGGGCTTCCTCAGGAGAAAATAAGCTTTAAAACATATAAAATGTAAAAGTGCTGGAGACTGAAAGTGTCCGTCTCGGTGCTCCGTTTTGAATTCGTTCCTAGCAACGTCCTCACGTAGTTGCATCAATACGTTGTGCCGTCCCTCCAGATTTGTGTACTAAGTTCATGTCTTCATTTGTGAATGTTCAATAAAAGGTCTTTCAAAAAAAAGCGAGAGACAAGGAGGAGTAGACTGCTTGTTGGTGCAGGATGCCATGAGGTCTATTCTGGGAGACCCCCATCTGTCTAATCATCTGAAATATGTACTTGTGCAGGCTCCATTCTCCTGGGAAAACTAATTGTCTGCTCAGGAAATCTGGTTGTGAATTGGTAGTTCCTTTGATATGAACTGCTATTTTTTGGCCCAAAAACATATCTTTAGAGAAATGCCTTGAAGGGAACGGCTTCTTGTCCCTCCCTGTTTCTTGATATAAGCCACTACCGTGACATTGTCTGAAAGAATACGGACTGCTTTGCCTCTTATGAGTGGTTTCCAGTGAGTTAACGCTTTCCATACTGCTAACACCTCCAGGAAGTTGATGTGATGACTGGTCTCCTGGGGAGACCATAGGCCTTGAGCAATGTGTCCTTCCAAGGTGGCTCCCCATCCTTTCTGGCTGGCATCCATATAAATGATTGTCCAAGTATGGGACTTCCATGATCGTCCTCTCAGCATATTTTCTTCTCTGTTACACCAATGAAGGGACAGGAGAACGAGAGAGTTGATGTGGATTTTCTTTCGTAGAGCCAATTTTGAACCGTCCCAGTCAGACAATATGTTTGTAGAGGTCTCATGTGGGCCACAGCCCATGGAACTGACTGCCGCCTGGGTCCCGGTCATTAGGCCTAGTAGTGACATTAGGTTCCTGATTGAAGACTTCCTCTGCCAGGTAACCATCTTGATGGAATCTCGAATCTTCTGATATTTTTCCACCAGAAGGAAAGTCATCCGAGTTCTGGAATCTAGGATCATCCCTAGAAAATCAGTCTTTGGGAAGGATATAACTGAGATTTACACCAGTTGATGAGCCAGCCTAGACTTTGGAGAAGATCCAGAGTTGAAGACAGGTGAGATCTTAACAGACTTGCTGAGGGAGCTGCTACGAGCCAGTCGTCCAGGTAAGATATAACTCTTATTCCTAAGCCATAATCTTTGTGAAAATGCGTGGTGCCAAAGCCAAACCGAGCGGAAGAGCCGGGAATTGAAGATGTTGGATGCCGTGACTCGATGTAACTGCCAAACGAAGGAATTGCTGATGCTGTTTGTGTATCAGAATATGTAGATAAGCATCTTGGAGGTCTATTGAAGCCAAGTAGTGCTTGTGAAAGCATCTCAGTGGTTGAATTTTAGGTTTCCATCCTGAATCTGAGATACTTGATAAACCTGTTGACCAGGCGTAGATTTATTATTAATCTGTGACCTCCCGAAGACTTTGGAACTACAAAAACGTGGGAGTAAGTACCTATTTCCCTCTGAGAAGGGGGAACCGGAATCAAAGCGCCTTTTCTTAAAAAGCGAACGGTTCAGACAATTGAGGTGATCCCTTGGGGGTTGTGAAATGAAGAAGCTTCTGGGAGGACGCTGGGTCAATAATAATTACATTGGTCTGAAGTTATCAGACCACTGATGGAAGAATTTGGACAAGCGTCCTCCCACCTGGTTCGACAGAGTCCGAACGTTTTAGGTTTGTCATCTCTTCCTCTTTGAAATCTACCTCTGTAGGACCTGTCCCGAAAGGACTGAGGATCTTCCTTCCTTGTCCCGAACGGTGCTCTATTTCTATAAGGCCGAAAAGGTGTTAGATTTAAAATGTGGAGGTGCTTTCTCTGGAGGAAGCCAGTTCTTGTCTCCTGTAGTAGATTCTAAAATCTCATCTAGGTTACTGCCAAACAGGAGTTTCCCTTGGAAAGGAATACTACATAATTTGTTTTGGAAGCATTATCTGCTGACCATGATTTAAGCCAGAGGGCTCTCCTGGGTACCACTGAAGAGGCTGTGGACTTGGTCGAGGCACGCATCAGAAAGGAAATCAACCGCAAGACAGGAGTCAGAAAGATTCCTTGCCACTTGTTCAGCCCCTTGAATAGAGGAAAGGTCTTCAATGGCTTGCTGTAACCAGATTCTCACTGCTCTAGATGTGGAAGCCATATCAATAGCAGGTTTGAAATTTGCTGCAGCAGCTTCAAAGGCCCTTCTTGCAGCTGTTTCTGCCCTATTATCCATGGGGTCTTTACAATTTGAAGCATCTTCCGGGGGGGACCGTTTTCCTGGTAGCTTTAGCAACTGCCGCATCAATCTTAGGCGTTTCCCATAACCCTGAATACTTCCGTTCAAACGGGAACAGACGCTTCATTCTATTCAACGACGCAAATCTTCTATCCGGATGTTTCCACTGTTCCACTATAATAGTAGATAGGGAGTCATGTACCGGGAAGGTCTTTTGTTTTTTAATATGGCCTTGGAAAGGATCGACATTAAGAGTAGATGTTTCTTCCTGCAGATTTAGAGTAGATCTAGCTGCTGAAATTAGGCATCCTGTTTGTTCCATTGGGAAAAAGTAGTTTTCTTCCTTGACTTCTCCTTCTTCCTCTGATGAGTGGGGCAAAAAAAACTCTTTATTAGAAGCCGAATCCTCATCTTCTTCTTGAATAAGCTTCGTGAGGGAAGGATCATAGCTAGGGAGACCCACAGGATGAGATTGGGCTTGCTGAGAGGTAGCCATTGATTTAAAGAAATCAAACGTAGATTGCAGCTCGCTCTAAAGCCAGGCAGATAATTCAGAGGCAGAAGAATGGCTGGCTCTAATACAGGAACCACAAAGGAATGCCGAGGGATCCTTAAGGGTCCTATGGCAAGAAGCACAGGCTTTATACTTAGACTTCCTGAGAGCTTTTCGTGGAGGGCAAGAGTCAACAGGAGTCTCAGGAGCTTTATCAGCCATCATACAACAGAAAAAACCTTTAGAAACCAGAATACTGCTTAGTAGAGGTTGCTCACTTACCTTCTCTTCCAGCGTCCCTTTAAAAAGACTGACAAGCAAATTTTGGCAGGATTCCAGGAAATGAAACTGGAAGGCCGCCCACAGGAATTCCCTTACGAAATACATGACGCACCAGCTAAGAACACAGACAGGCGTCTGAAAAAAACATCCTCCTTGCAGTCTCCCACCGACCAGAACATCCTAGATGCAGCAGGGGAGAATGCGAGTTCTCAAACTCATATCAGCTTTCCAGTGTCCCTTTAACCCCCTGATGACAACTGCCGGTCCGAGCACGTCACCGAAATTCAAGTCGTTAACGACAATTGACGTGCCAGGACCGGCACGTCTTTAAACGGGTGCAGAAAGCGATCTATTTTCGCTTTCTGCACCGAAACGGCCTTGCTGTAATGCCTCGACCTCGAGGCATTCAGCAACACCATGATCGGCACAAAGGGGCCATCTCTGGCCCATCCCAGGGGCGTCAACATCCGCCATACTTTGTATGGCGGCGGACGCCCGTTTTAAAAACTTAAATGGTGTCGCTGGAATGCCTCGATCAGAAGGCATCCAGCGACACCCAACACTTACCTGGGGATGGACTGTGACCGCTCCGGAGAGCGGTCACAGCCGCAGCTACCGGTTATCTTCACCATCAGCAAGATGGCGGCGGCACGGGAAAAAAAACAATAAAGACGAAAAAGTTCGCTAGAGGGTCTCCAGACCCTCTAGAGAACTCTGGCTCCACTTGCAGGTTGAATACAGGTACTGCATTCAACCATGCAAGTCAATGGAGCTCAGCTTTCTAATCACAGTGTGATTAGTAAAAATACATTAAAAATAAAATAAAATTAATAATAATTAGAAAAAAATAGTAAAAAACCAGTAAAATGTTAAAATAATTTCCCACTGATGTCACTATCAGGGGAACCTTCAAGTTGAAAAAAAATGTTAAAAAAAAATTAAAAAATAAAAGGCAAAAAAAAATAATAATATATATATATATAAAAAATATATTTTTGTGAGCAAGTCCTAAAATTAGCATATTAGCTTAAAACAATTCTCGCATGGAAAGAGTTAAAATACTGGCATATTAAATGCTCATGGGGTGTCTACTTTAAAAAAATGTATGATTTGATGGGGTAAATTGAATTGGCCGGGTTCAACAAGGTCCCAATTAACACGGGGGGAAGGATGGCCACATATTTAATTTCCAATTAGAAAAATGCACATGTACCAAATGTGGCCTTTTACTTCCCCCCAAAAATGACAAACCCATGCATGTGGGGTATCACTGTACTCAGGAGATGTTGCTGAACACATATTGGGGTGTCGTGTGACAGCGGCATATACCAGGAGCCGTAAATTCATACATAAAGTAGGTGTGTGTGGGGAAAATACACACACAAAAATACTACTGCAAACTTTGAAAAAATGCTGGTGGTAAAATGTGTGCATGCAAAGAGTTAAAATACCAGCATTTAAAATACCCTGTGGTGTCTAGTTTTCAAAAATATATGGTTTTGTTGGGCACACTGAAATGGCCCGGCTCAAAGATGTACCAAATAGGGCATGGGAAGTGGATCCCCAAATGCCAAAGTTCAACATTGAAAAATGGGCATGCCCCAAATGTGGCCCTTTTGCCCCCAAACAGCCAGGCAAAATCATTCATGTGAGGTATCGCTGTACTCAGGAGATGTTGCTAAACACATATTGGGGTGTTTTATGATAGTGACATATACCAGAACCTGTTTATTCATACCTGAATTAAAATGTGTGTGAAAAAACAAAGTCATCTGCATCCAGTAAATGAATGAATGCACAATAAGACACCCAATGAGAGGACATTCACCTGGAAAAGAAAAATGTTAACCATATCCTATTAAAAATTAGGTAAAAAGATCCAATCGACAACAACCCATCTTTTTGGATCCTAAATATGTTGAATGTTTTTTTGTTTACAGCCCAATTATGTAAACCACCACTGGATAATTCTATAGAAGTGACATCTGGTTAAAAGAAAACCTGATGATCTGTGAATTAGTATATTCCCTGGAAAGACAGGGAGAACTTTCATCCACGGTCTTTACAGGACAAATACATTTTACAAAAATACCACAAACATTTTAATAATCAGGTAGTTGTGAGTACATAGAAAAAGTTGAGCGAACAAACTAAAAAACATAAAAGGCACACATACAAATTCCTGGGTTGATGCCAGAATAATAATGGCCAATAAATATACAAAACTACGCAAGAATTCAGCACATACTCAGCAAATACTAAGGTGGGCTAAGCAATATAGTGCCAGATAGTGTGATGGAATCCCCCAATATTTATGGTTCATGTTTTTTTAATTGGCATACGCTGGGTATCCGCTAAATTCTTGCTTTTAATTGTGACTATTAGATTTGCGACTCAGGATTTGGTTGATTTCTCTCCATTATTTCCCTATTTTGTTAAGTCACAGCTCAACTTTGTTGATTGATTGTCAACATTAGTAAGAGTGGGATGAAGAGAATACAGAGGACTTGAGGGCAGGAAATTAATATGCTATTTGTATTGCTTATTTGTCAGAGACGCCAGTTTTCTTTAGATAAAACCAAAGAATAAAACTTCAAGTAGTTTTACAAACAAATTAGCTATATAGGCAAAAGAACAATTTAATTGTATGTACCCTGATGATCTTGGTTCAACGTTCTTTTGAGACTCTATGTTCTTCCATGTGTTTTTGCCCCCCTGCAAGCACTATGTGTATTTATGCCCCCAGCGTGCCCTTCAGACAGTGTGTGCGAGCAAAGCACAGGTCAAAGCAGGGCCCCTGTGGACACAGTTGCTGCAGGCTTTTGCCCCGCATTAAAGACAGTCCTGGTGGATGATTATTTTCAGACATTTTTTTTATTTGGGCATTTTGCCTATAATGCCATTTTTGGCCACCGATATTTCGATGCATCCCTAGTACTGAAAATAATTCACTAGCACTCTGCTATTGGAGAAGCCTGCTTGACCCTATATTATGCATAATTGAAATCAGTGAGTTAAATAAGACACTGACAAGGCATACTTTAGTGGATCAACCTCACTCGTTAAAATATAATAATGTGCAACATGTTAAAATAACTTTTCATAATCCAGAACAATGGTACTGTAAATTGCAACCCAAGTGTTCATGTTTCCAATACCATTCTATATGGTTGCCACCTTTCTTTAACCCCTTGATGACAATTGCCGGTCCGTGATCGATTTTTTTACCCAAACGGCGTTGCTGTAATGCCTCGACCTCGAGGCATTCAGCAACGCCATGATCGGAATCAGGGGCCATGTCTGGCCCCTCCCCGGGGCGTCAACATCCGCCATACAATGTATGGCGGCGGACGCCCGTTTTAAAAGCATTTAGGAGGCGATCAACGATCACCTCCTAAACTTAAATGGTGTCGCTGGAATGCCTCGATCAGGAGGCATCCAGCGACACCAAACACTTACCTCTTGATGGACTGTGACCGCTCCGGAGAGCGGTCACAGCCGCAGCTGCCGGTGATCTTCGCCATCAGCAAGATGGCGGCGACCCGGGAAAAAAAATAATAAAGACGAAAAAGTTCGCTAGACGGTCTCCTGACCCTCTAGAGAACTCTGGCTCCACTTGCAGGTTGAATACAGGTACTGCATTCAACCATGCAAGTCAATGGAGCTCAGCTTTCTAATCACAGTGTGATTAGAAAAAAATAAATTAAAAATAAAATAAAATTAATAATCATTAGAAAAAAAATAGTAAAAAATCAGTCAAATGTAAAAATAATTTCCCTCTGATGTCACTATCAGGGGAACCTTCAAGTTGAAAAAAAATCTTAAAAATGTTGTAAAAAAGGCAAAAAAATTTAAAATATATATATAAAAAATATATTTTTGTGAGCAAGTACTAAAATTAGCACATTAGCTTAAAACAATTCTCGCATGGAAAGAGTTAAAATACTGGCATATTAAATGCCCATGGGGTGTCTACTTTTAAAAAATGTATGATTTGATGGGGCAAATTGAATTGGCCGGATTCAACAATGTCCCAAATAACACGTGGGGAAGGATGGCCACACATCTAATTTCCAATTAGAAAAATGCACACGTACCAAATGTGGCCTTTTAGTTCCCCCCAAAAATGACAAACCCATGCATGTGGGGTATCACTGTACTCAGGAGATGTTGCTGAACACATATTGGGGTGTCGTGTGACAGCGGCATATACCAGGAGCTGTAAATTCATACATAAAGTAGGTGTGTGTGGGAAAAATACACACACAAAAATACTACTGCAAACTTTGAAAAAATGCTGGTGGTAAAATGTGTGCATGCAAAGAGTTAAAATACCAGCATTTAAAATACCCTGGGGTGTCTAGTTTTCAAAAATATATGGCTTTACTGGGCACACTGAAATGGCCCGGCTCAAAGATGTACCAAATAGGGCATGGGCAGTGGATCCCCAAATGCCAAAGTTCAACATTGAAAATGCGCATGCCCCAAATGTGGCCCTTTTGCCCCCAAACAGCCAGGCAATATCGTTCATGTGGGGTATCACCGCGCTCAGGAGATGTTGCTGAACACATATTGGGGTGTTTTGTGATAGTGACATATACGAGAACTTTTTAATTCATACCTGAAGTAAAATGTGTGTGACAAAACAAATGCAAAAAAATGACTACCACAAAGTTTGACAAAGACTGGTGGTAGATATGGTGCATGGAAAGAGTTAAAATACTAGCATTTGAAATACCCTGGGGTGTCTAGTTTTCAAAAATATATGGCTTTATTGGGCATACTGAAATGGCCCGGCTCAAAGATGTGCCAAATAGGGCATGGGCAGTGGATCCCCAAATGCCAAAGTTCTACATTGAAAATGCGCATGCCCCAAATGTGGCCCTTTTGCTCCTAAACACCCAGGCAAAATCATTCATGTGAGGTATCGCTGTACTCAGGAGATGTTGCTAAACACATATTGGGGTGTTTTATGATAGTGACATATACCAGAACCTGTTTATTCATACCTAAAGTAAAGTGTGTGAAAAAACAAATGCAAAAAAAATTACTACCATAAAGTTTGACAAAGGCTGATGGTAGAATTAGTGCTTGGAAAGGGTTAAAATACTAGCACTTGGAATACCCTGGGCTGTCTAGTTTTCAAAAATATATGACTTGATGGGGTAAATTGCATTGGCCGGCTTCAAAGATACCCGAAATGGCACATGGGGGGAAGAATTACCAGATTTGGAAAAAATGGCTTTGAAATAGCAAAACGCTACCTGTACTTTTTGCCCCATAATGTGTAGAAAAAAGCAAAAAAACATAAAAACATTGGGTATTTCTAAACTCAGGACAAATAGTAGAATCTATTTAGCAGGTTTTTTCATTACCTTTTATAGATGAGTAAAAGATTTTTCAACTAAAAGTTAGAAAATCATTTTTTTCAAAATTTTTCACCATATTTTATACTTTTTTTAATAGTAAATAATATGATACAATCAAAACAATGTCATCTAAAGAAAGCCCTTCTTGTCCTGAAAAAAACAATATCTAATGTGTGTGGGTTCAGTAAACGGGAAAGAAGAAAATTACAACTAAACACGAGCAGCGCAGAAATGTTAAAACGGCCATTGTCACGAAGGGTACAAAAAGTAAAATCAGCCTTTGTCACGAAGGGGTTAAGATGTTTTATCTGGGGTATTTTCTACTATGCCAAATTGGTAGTCGAATCACGGATGATAAATTTCAAATGGCGGATTACATTTTATCAGATACTTATGACTGAATTCACAAACTTAAGATCAAGTCTGATAAAGCCTGCACCGCATAGGGCAGGGTGGCATGAAGGTGGGGGGACTGAGGTAATGAGTTACCTAATAAAAGAAAGGGTTAAGCACGTTAAAAAAAAAATAAATAAATTGTTATGTAACTTAAAAATTTTATTGCGCTTGCGCTAGCGCTTGCCGCCTTTTTAGGTGTCTCGTGCTGGCTGGGGAAGGTCTCGCGCTGCGCTGGGATAGGCTGCGCTTGCCTCGCGCTGCGCTAAAGGGCGGGAATGCTAATTATATAAGGAAGTCCCTGAGGTGTTTCTGTACTTACCTGACGTGACGCCTAGCCGATACTGCACTGTCCTTGAGACTGGTGAGCAGTGGCGAAGCGTTGCGTTGAAAATGGACGAGCTGATGAAGATTCTTCAGGTCCGGGTAGCTGAGAAAGGCGAAGAGTGGCTGCGAGGATATCTTCTTGCTGCGTCATCTTCCGAGGATCTTCAAGTTGATCCTTGCTGTGCCGGAGAAGAGGAGGAGAATGCGGAAGTGGAGCCGGAGGCGGTTTATATACCGGTGAATTGTCCGCTAGAGGGCGCTTCATCTAGGCGAGCGGCATCAGGTGACCGGGTCTCTGTCGCGTCTGATAGATGTGTTAAACCCGGAAGAAGATCTCAGGCTGCCGGGCAGAAGAAGAAAAGACCCGCTTCTCGGGTGAAGAATCCGTCCTTAAAGAAGGTTAAGACGCTGCATGATCCTGATGAGGGATGCAGCCATCATTTTGATTCAAGGGGCAGGCAGCTGACGCAGGCTGATCCGAAATCGGCTCAGCTGCCTGTTGAAGAAAGAAGAGAGCAGGCATCTGAGGTCAGAGCTGATTCAGCTAATGGTGAGTGTGCCAGTTTAGCTGTCAATACTCTGAATGATGCTGTGTTTGCTTTAGTGGATGTTTTAAAGAAAGTACAGGAGACTAGTCCAGCTCAGGCCTGGGTCTCTGATAATAGTAGGGTTTTACGTGCTAATGTGGTTAATGAGTCATGTATGAAGGAGGTGATGTCCTGTGAGGTCTCACCCCTTGGTTTTCATTTAAATAAGACAGTTAAGGAAAAGATTTGGAACAACGAATATTTAGACATATTGTCACTGCTACCGGCTTCCAAAGAATTTCTTATTAAGCATGACAAAGATGATGAAAGACGTAGACCGGTTGTCCGGTCTTTTAATAACTGGTTACAATCTTTTTGTATACTAGCTAGTGTATATTGTGAGAAACATAGTGAGTTGTACGGGCCTTTTCCAGCATCTGGATACTGTGCTGGAAGCATATAAAAACTTTGGTGGTCTCGCTTGGTTTTATTATGATGAGACCTTTAGACAGAAATTGTCAGTTCATAAAAATTTAAAGTGGGGAATGAAGGATGTGGGATCGTGGGTCAGCATTATGTTACCCCAGAAACATAGCAATACTCTCAGGCCTATTGGTAATGCAACTATGCAGCCTAGACAGAAAGGTGTTTGTTGGGCATTCAATGAAAACCAGTGTAAATGGCCCAACACTTGTAAGTTTAAGCATGAGTGTACGGTTTGTGCTGGAAATCATCCTGCTTTTCGTTGCTTTCGGAGGAACTTGCAGAATACCGGGAAAGATATGTCTAAAAGCAGTGACGCCAGTGAAGCTAGCAAGTCTGCTTCCATTTTTAAAACGGTACCCAAACAAGCAGATGGCTGATCTATTACGAAATGGTTTCTTGGAAGGTTTTAGGATTCCTATTTATGATAGGAAGGGTTGTGTTTGGGTTGACAATTTAAAATCAGTGCAAGTTAATGAGGAGGTGGCACAAGCTAAGATTGAGAAAGAATTGGCGTTGGGGAGGATAGCGGGACCTTTTAGGGAACCGCCATTTGAATGTTTTCGATTGTCCCCATTGGGTTTGGTGCCTAAAAAGGAGCCTGGATCATTTCGCTTGATCCATCATTTGTCTTTCCCTTTTGGGGGTTCATTGAATGATGAAATTGAAAAAGATGAATTTTCAGTGCATTATTCATCTTTTGATGACGCCCTTAGGTGGGTGAGAGCTTTGGGTAAAGACGCATTGATGGCTAAAGTAGATATTGAGGCGGCATTTCGGCTTTTGCCCATTCATCCGGAGTGTTTTCCGTCGTTGGGATTTCAATTTAGGAGTTTATTTTATTTTGATAAGTGTTTGCCAATGGGCTGTTTCATGTTTTTATTTTGATGCATTTTCTTCTTTTTTAGAGTGGGTGTTGAGGGATGTTTCAGGTTTGGTGTCTATTGTTCATTATTTAGATGACTTTTTATTTATGGGAAAAGCAGGATCAGATGATTGTTTTCGGATGCTGGAAGCTTTTTTGAATTTAACGAAAGAATTTGGAGTACCATTGGCTAAGGACAAAACAGTTTTCCCTACTACTCAGTTGCAGTTTTTAGGCATAGTCATAGATACCCATAACATGTGTTTTAAGTTGCCAGAGGATAAGATTATTAAATTAAGGTTATTTATTAAGACAGCTTTAGGTTATAATAAGTTAAAGGTTAAGGAGTTTCAGTCCCTGTTGGGGATGCTTAATTTCGCAGCAAGAGTTATGCCGATGGGCAGGGTTTTTTCTAGGAATATGGCTCGGTCAATAGCAGGAATGAAGATACCGTATCATAGGGTTCGACTAACTAAGCAAATTAAAGAAGATTTGAGAGTGTGGGATCTATTTTTGAGTGAGTTTAACGGGTCATCTATTTGGCAGGAGGAATTTATTGATAGCCATTCTATGGAGTTTTTTACTGATGCCGCTGGAGCAACGGGTTTCGGTATATTTTGGAAGGGGAAATGGGCTTCTGCTGAATGGCCTAATTCATGGTTAAAGGCGGGATGGGTTAAAAATATGGTTCTTTTAGAGTTGTTTCCGGTGGTGGTGGCATTTGAGTTATGGTATAGGGATTGGGTCAATAAGAGAATTTTACTTAACTGCGATAATATGGGTGTGGTGTGGGTGATTAACACATTAAATGCAAAATCTATTCCGGTGATAAATTTGTTGCGTCGTTTAGTTTTTATATGTTTAAAAGGTAATATTTGGCTTAAAGCCAAACATATTCCCGGAAGCAAGAATATTTTGGCTGATGCTTTGTCCCGCTTTAATTTTAAGCTTTTCAGATCATTGGCTCCGGATGCGGACAAAGAAGGGACGGTAGTCCCAGAATGCGTGTGGGAGTTAACTTCGCCCAGTTGAGGGAGCTATTGTCAAAATCTGTGTCAAAAAGCACTTGGGAATTTTATTCTAAGGCTTGGAAGGCTTGGAATGTGTTTGTTCAAGGAAAATGCTTAGATATGTTTGATGGTAGTATTAACTGTGCGTTAGCGTTTGTTATTAGTTTGATAGATAAAAGTTTGGCTAGAACAAGTATTGATAGGTATTTAGTTGGGATTGCCTTTTTCTTTAACCCCTTCGAGACAAAGGCTGATTTTACTTTTTGTACCCTTTGTGACAATGGCCTTTTTAACATTTCTGCGCTGCTCGTGTTTAGCTGTAATTTTCTTCTTTCCCGTTTACTGAACCCACACACATTAGATATTGTTTTTTTCAGGACAAGAAGGGCTTTCTTTAGATGACATTGTTTTGATTGTATCATATTATTTACTATTAAAAAAATTATAAAATATGGTGAAAATTTTAGAAAAAAATGACTGTTTCTAACTTTTAGTTGAAAAATCTTTTACTCATCTATAAAAGGTAATGAAAAAACCTGCTAAATAGATTCTACTATTTGTCCTGAGTTTAGAAATACCCAATGTTTTTATGTTTTTTTGCTTTTTTCTACCCATTATGGGGCAATAAGTACAGGTAGCGTTTTGCTATTTCAAAGCCATTTTTTCCAAATCTGGTAATTCTTCCCCCCATGTGCCATTTCGGGTATCTTTGAACCCGGCCAATGCAATTTACCCCATCAAGTCATATATTTTTGAAAACTAGACAGCCCAGGGTATTCCAAATGCTAGTATTTTAACTCTTTCCATGCACCATATCTACCACCAGTCTTTGTCAAACTTTATGGTAGTCATTTTTTTGCATTTGTTTTGTCATACACATTTTACTTCAGGTATGAATTAAAATGTTCTAGTTTATGTCACTATCACAAAACACCCCAATATGTGTTCAGCAACATCTCCTGAGCGCAGCGATACCCCACATGAATGATTTTGCCTGGCTGTTTGGGGGCAAAAGGGCCACATTTGGGGCATGCGCATTTTTCAATGTTGAACTTTGGCATTTGGGGATCCACTGCCCATGCCCTATTTGGTACATCTTTGAGCCGGGCCATTTCAGTGTGCCCAATAAACCCATATATTTTTGAAAACTAGACACCCCAGGGTATTTCAAATGCTAGTATTTTAACTCTTTCCATGCACCATATCTACCACCAGTCTTTGTCAAACTTTGTGGTAGTCATTTTTTTGCATTTGGTTTTCCACACACATTTTAATTCAGGTATGAATTAAAATGTTCTCGTATATGTCACTATCACAAAACACCCCAATATGTGTTCAGCAACATCTCCTGAGTACAGCGATACCTCACATGAATGATTTTGCCTGGCTGTTTTGGGGCAAAAGGGCCACATTTGGGGCATGCGCTTTTTTCAATGTTGAACTTTGGCATTTGGGATCCACTGCCCATGCCCTATTTGGTACATCTTTGAGCCGGGCCATTTCAGTGTGCCCAACAAAACCATATATTTTTCAAAACTAGACACCACAGGGTATTTTAAATGCTGGTATTTTAACTCTTTGCATGCACATATTTTACCACCAGCATTTTTTCAAAGTTTGCAGTAATATTTTTGTGTGTGTATTTTTCCCCCACACACCTACTTTATGTATGAATTTACAGCTCCTGGTATATGCCGCTGTCACACGACACCCCATAATGTGTTCAGCAACATCTCCTGAGTGCAGTGATACCCCACATGCATGGGTGTGTCATTTTTGGGGGGAACTAAAAGGCCACATTTGGTACGTGTGCATTTTTCTAATTGGAAATTAGATGTGTGGCCATCCTCCCCCCCGTGTTAATTGGGACGTTGTTGAACCTGGCCCATTCAATTTACCCCATCAAATCATACATTTTTTAAAAGTAGACACCCCACGGGCATTTAATATGCCAGTATTTTAACTCTTTCCATGCGAGAATTGTTTTAAGCTAATATGCTAATTTTAGGACTTGCTCACAAAAATATATTTTTTATATATATATATATATATATTTTTTATTTTTTTAAAAAAAAAATTTAACATTTTTTTTCAACTTGGAGGTTCCCCTGATAGTGACATCAGTGGGAAATGATTTTTACATTTTACTGTTTTTTTACTATTTTTTTCTAATTATTATTAATTTTATTTTATTTTTTAATTTATTTTTACTAATCACACTGTGATTAGAAAGCTGGGCTCCATTGACTTGCATGGTGAATGCAGTACCTGTATTCAACCTGCAAGTGGAGCCAAAGTTCTCTAGATGGTCTGGACTATCTAGCGAACTTTTAAAATTTGTGGTTCCTGTTACAGGACGGCGGCCATCTTCCTTGATGGCGAAGATTGCCGGCAGCTGCGGCTGTGACCGCTCTCCGGAGCGGTCACAGCCCATCAAAAGGTTAGTGTTTGGTGTCGCTGGATGCCTCCTGATCGAGGCATTCCAGCGACACCATTTAAGTTTAGGAGGCGATCGTCGATCGCCTCCTAAACGCTTTTAAAACGGGCGTCCGCCGCCATACAAAGTATGGCGGATGTTGACGCCCCGTGGAGGGGCCAGAGATGGCCCCTTCGTGCCGATCGCGGCGTTGCTGAATGCCTCGAGGTCGAGGCATTCAGCAACGCTTTTTGGGTGCAGAAAGCGATAGTAGATCGCTTTCTGCACCCGTTTAAAGACGTGCCGGTCCTGGCACGTCAATTGTCGTAAAGCACATGCTTTTCCGTGCCGTGCCAGGACCGGCAATTGTCATTAAGGGGTTAAATTGGCAGGGAAACAGCATTCATTCAAGGATTTTTTGGTACGGCAGGTGCTGAAAGGTTATAACAATGGGTTGAAAATTCCAGATGATAGGAAACCTCTTTCATCAGTTGTTTTAAGAAATTTAATAGGTGTTTTAGATAAAGTTTGTTGGGATAGTTTTGAATGTTTATTGTTTAGAACAGCATTTGTTGTTGCTTTTTTCGGAGCTTTTCGAGTGAGTGAATTAGTGGCAAAAAACAAGAAAGGTGGTTCTGGTTTGCAAGTTAATGATGTTTATTGTAACCAGGTCTTGAGATTGTTTATTAGATCTTCAAAGACGGATAAGGATAAAAAAGGTTGTTGGGTGATGCTGAATAGGTTAAATGGTTCAGATATTTGTCCGGTTTTGGCAGCTGAAAAGTTTAATGCGGTTCGTCCTGGGGTTAAAGGAAATTGGTTGGTCCATCGATCCGGCTTACCTGTTACTAGATTTCAGTTTCAAAGGGTTTTGAGTTTAGGTTTGAATGAGTTAGGTTTGAGTGACGAAAGATATACTACGCATTCATTTCGTATTGGTGCTGCTACAGAGGCAGCGTTATTGGGTCTTGATGAATCTGTAATAAAAAGATTGGGTAGATGGAGTTCTGAGCGTTTTAAAATATATATTAGGCCACATCTGTTGTAAGAATGTTATGTTTATAGGTTGGGTTTATTGTAACTTTTTTGCAGGTCATCGGAAGTTCATAGTATGGATTGTCGGCCATTCTTTCGTTTTTTGGTCGCAGAGAAGAGCGGCCCTACGGAGTTATGGTGAAAATTTAGGGTTTGATAAGGATGTTATAGCTATTCATTGGGTGGGCATAAGGGGTTTGAGGGTGGATCAATTAAAGGATTGTTTAGATGAATGTGTAACTCGTTTGCCGTGGCCTAATGCCATTATTATTCATTGCGGGGGAAATGATTTAGGTAAATTGAAATCGTTATGGTTGAACAGGCCGTGGTGTGGTGGGAAAGGGCCTCAAATGGTTTTTTATAAAAAAAAAACAAAAAAAAAACATTTGAGGCGGTTGGGGTGAATTGATGATGTTTGTCCAGCTGGCTTATAGGGCGGTTGGCAAGGAGATATGTTTAAGATGTGCTCTGGGGCTTATGCCAAGAGTTAAGTTGTTTGGTTATCAGTTATAAAGTACAAGTTATGAGTGAAATATTTGTATGTCTTGGTAAACTAAATAAAAGCCCACGGCCTGTTTCATCCAAATTGCTTGTTGCGTTTTTTATTATTAGGTTTTAAGTTACAAGTTATGTTTTGTGTGTATGTGTGTGTTAACATGTCCCCCTACAACTTCATGATAAAGCCTGCACCGCATAGGGCAGGGTGGCATGAAGGTGGGGGGACTGAGGTAATGAGTTACCTAATAAAAGAAAGGGTTAAGCACGTTAAAAAATAAATAAATAGTTGTTATGCAACTTAAAAATGTTATTGCGCTTGCCGCCTTTTTAGGTGTCTCGTGCTGGCTGGGGAAGGTCTCGCGCTGCGCTGGGATAGGCTGCGCTTGCCTCGCGCTGCGCTAAAGGGTGGGAATGCTAATTATATAAGGAAGTCCCTGAGGTGTTTCTGTACTTACCTGACGTGACGCCTAGCCGATACTGCACTGTCCTTGAGACTGGTGAGCAGTGGCGAAGCGTTGCGTTGAAAATGGACGAGCTGATGAAGATTCGCCCTCCCACCCCTCCCCTCCTCTCCCCTCCCCACTCTTCTTTGATTGTATTATTATGTTATATATAAAAAAAAAATTATTATATTTAATAAATTGCCGTGGCTTTTATTGGGGTATGATTGCCCTATAATTATGGGGTGAATTGATGATGTTAGTTTGTCCAGCTGGCTTATAGGGCGGTTGGCAAGGAGATATGTTTAAGATGTGCTCTGGGGCTTATGCCAAGAGTTAAGTTGTTTGGTTATCAGTTATAAAGTACAAGTTATGAGTGAAATATTTGTATGTCTTGGTAAACTAAATAAAAGCCCACGGCCTGTTTCATCCAAATTGCTTGTTGCGTTTTTTATTATTAGGTTTTAAGTTACAAGTTATGTTTTGTGTGTATGTGTGTGTTAACATGTCCCCCTACAACTTCATGTTAACTCAGCTATTTGTGAAAAAGGGTAAGACAGCTAAAATATATTGCCTAGCCTACAACTAAGTTCACTCACATCAAGTGAAATACAACCTGATTTGACTTTAGTTAATTATGAGTTCACAGGTGAACTTGCAGATTGAAAAACCTAATTTCGCAGCTCGGATGTTTGACAGTATAACAGCCCCACATTATCAAATGCATTTCAGTTCTGTTTTACAGATAGACTTAGCTGGATGTGCAGCTCATTCTGGCACAGCTCCTCCTGCCAGCCATGCATATTCATTCATACTATAGGACCTATTTTCCCCCTGAACAATTTGCAACTCATTTTTATGCCATTGGTCTGTTACGACATTTAATTAGCAGTTCTATTCTTGTTCTCCCCTTCTCTCACAAGTATAGTCCCTGTAAGACTTATTTCAAGAAGCTAAATGCTTAAATCGGTTTCATGATAGAACTTTACGAGTCACGCAAAACAAAATGTTTTGTTTTAAGCACAACAGTACAACTGAAGCAAACCAGACCAACCAATGAAAGAAATGGTATATGGGCTGCCTTTCGTTTAACATTGTCCTGCAATGGTTATTTCTCGTATATAACAATCCTACCCACGTAAAATCACATTACATATACACCACCACTTCACAGATACTCTTATTATGTATGTACCGTAAAAAACCCAGCTGCGCTGCGAGGAATATCAAAAACATTCGAGAACCAACTCCAACTTCCTTATTTTACCATTTCCTGGTTACGGAGATAACAGAAAACCGATCAATATACGTGGATCATAGCGCCACCCCGCGGCTCCACTAAGGTGACACTCATCAGTGCCACTGTATGACAAGCTCTTTATTGAGTTTATTACTCGAACATCAGCACATCAGTACATCAGGTATGTGCGTGTGCGTGTATATATAACTTTGCATATAATTACATATTTGAGAGGGATGGGGCAGAGAAATGCAAACCATGAACAAACTGGAGATTATTTTAATCAATAAATAGCACCAGCAACACAGGAAGTTGAGGCAGTTGACGTGGGGGTTATGATAAGAAATAGTAATTCTAAAATGCCATTATTGGTAACAGCAAAGCTGTATGCTTTTAGGACTTGATGACCAAACATTTCCACTGGTGTGGGATGCTTAACCCTAGAGATTTCTTAATGGAGAAGACTGGTCATCTTAGATTTGGGTCAGTACAAACGTTAATAAAATGAAAGAACACTGAAAACAAGGAGATATTATTGGATCGGCTTAGTCCTCCAGAAGGAGAGGTGATTGAAAGGGGTTAGAGTAGTTGATCATGGAAGGCCATACGTCACTGGCGATCTTCAGCTTCACCACGCTCTGCAGATTCCTCCTTGGTGGATGCTGGTTTGCTCCAGACTGTCTCCTTATAAACGAACCACACATTGCCTGACCAGATCAGGAAATTAAAAAAGCCGAAGAGCTGGTGATGTAGTGGAAGAAAAGTATTACATCATTATAAATCAGTAACTATGGGTAATGTGCATACGTGGGAGAAACTCCAGGGTTGACCAGAAATTTCCAGGTGAACTGCTGCTTTACTGGGTCTCAGAGTAATTTCACAACATCCACTCTCCTTCACTTACACTCCCACTCAAGACCGTTTAGGGAATGCCCTCCCCCATGATTGGCCCTGGCTATGTGGCCAACTAGTCCCCACCTCTCATGGAACAACTCCTCCGGAGGAAGAAGAGATCCAGGCAGTCTGCCCAGGGAAGTTATGCTGGTCCAGTTGTGAATTCTCAGGTTTAAACAACCTATAGCTGAATCCTGATAGTCTATTGCCATACAACAGCACTAGTATGCATACCTGGACTCTTCCCAGAGAAGACTACTTGGGGCACTCCTTCTGAGGGAGTGGTGTTGCAAGGGTTGAAACTAGCCACACAGACCAGGAGGGCACCCTACAGACAGGGGGAGGCTAGCCCCATGTAGCTCTGAACGTGTTAGGAGGAAGATTTAGCAGGGAGTGGGTATGGCTGCTCTTCCCCAGAGAAAAGAGTAGAGCCAGAAAGTACATTTCACCTGCAGACTCTGGGTCAAATCTTTACAGTTCCCCGGTATGCTGCATGCTACAGTTTTAATTCTTAATTGATTACGACGGCAACAAACAGAATATTAGTCATGTGCTATTAAAGTTGTTGTCCCATTTAGAATTTCTTGTAACATTGTGTGCTAACCAAAACAAATGTCAGCAGATCTGAAATTTTTTTTCTTTCCTAACATCACATAAAAATACAGAAACTTTTAAGAAATCCTTTCAATTTGTATTAAAGTCTATCATTGCCTGCTTATGTCACATGGCATTTCCCCATGTTACGTGATAAACAAATTATTTCTGGTGAAGGTTTGGACATTCAACAACACTAGGAATTATTTATGTAATAAATTTAGAAGTAGATGGAGTAGTAAATGGAACACAACTAGACATTAATATATAATGATTATGGTAGAAAGTAAAAGTGTTTTAATTATGAAAAGAGGTAATGACTGAAGGACCCTTAACTATTCTTACCACAGATATGTTGGCTAGGCCAAAGTATGGTGTAGTACCAAGACTGCATGTGGCTTTCTCCAGTTGGCACACTGGCATTGGTGATAGTAGGCTATAGGGATGAGTGGCCAGTTTCACATCCATCAGACCCTTTCCCCAGGCTGAAGCTGCCACCAGCCACAGGAAGGCAAAGACTCCAGTCACACATAGGTCCTGCAGGAAAATTGTAGGCATCCTTTTAATATTTATATATATATATATATATATATTGCATAGGTTTATGGATATTGCTAAACTTTCAAATGCATTTGAGAAAGTGATTAGCCCACATACCGTTCGGTTTCCCTATGTTACACAGCATTCAGTGTCTTAAAGGCTCACAGTGCATATTAATCCAGTGAAGATGGCAGGCTCGGAGAAGCCAATGGTAACGACATCTCTGTGTGCATGTGTAAGCGCATAGTGTTAGTTTGTGTATGGTGTTAGACGTGTGTGTCTGCGTATAATGTGTGTATGTTAGTGTACACGCAGTCCTCACAAGTTACCTGTGTCTGACTGCTGGGAAATGATGTCATATATCCTGGCGTTCAGACCCAGTCAGCATGCTGGGACTGCGGGAACACTGATACCGATTTGTACCTGGGTATTATACCCAATAATTTATGGTACTATGTGCACATATTAAAAGAAATCACAGAAAATGCAGGTCTCATGCCCCAGATATTTTGGAAACCTAGCACCACTTCTGTAATTGAAATATTTTTTTCTCCATAGCTGTTTTCAGTATCCCTCTCTTACATACCACGATAGGCACTCTACGGATCTGGGTGTATTGTTCATGGAACCGCAGATAAATAACCAGTGCCAGCATAGAGTACAGGAAAGAAAAAACTCCCATTGTGACAAAGAACTCTGCAGGAGCAGAAAAATCCCCAGAGAGGTGCATAACACGTTTTTCTATATCGGCACAAGCTGGCATCTCATATCGCAGACGATATAGTCTACAAAAACAAAAAGACAGAATGTTGCTTGTACAGCATGACAGTTTTCATTAGGATGCTAGTTACATTTTGAAATGTGTTAACATTACAGGGTACTGACTCTCTTTTAAGAGTCAGTCTCTTTTAACATAAGAGTATTTTTGTGCTAAAAAAAATGTATTAAATTAATTTATTAAAACCATTACAATGGCAAGCAGTTGCTACACTAATAAACATTTGAGATATGTGGATTCTCCCTTGCTGATTTGCTTGGATGACATTTTATGCTCTCATTGGAAATTGGGTTACATGTATGTTTTCACTGCATAATATGGCCATATTATCTACCAGATATTTGAGTTGGGGTTATAATTAAAGAAGGACTGTGACATCTGAAAGAACCATGGAGATGCTTTGTGCAACTTTTGTGTACGGGTCCCCGGTGGAGCGTTTGGAGAGCAGAGCCGGCCATTACTCCAACTTCAGTTTTTGAAAGAGACTGTCTGCATCATCCAACCACAAGAGGGCTATTAAGAAGAGAGGAAGTTCCTATGTTCCCCCAGGACAAGGCAATCCCTGAGTCAAGTGTGGGTTTAACTTCCTGGACCTGTGTTTGTTATCTGGGCAGAAAAGCGTAGCCAAAGTTGGCGTTGGTGAGAGCAAAGCTTTATTTTTTCTGATTTTGTTTGGGGGATTTTTGTTTTGTGCACCTATAACTAATACACACAGTTTGCTGAAATTAAGTGTTCCTGAGCCTCGTTGCCCTTAAGATCCCAAAAACATAGTGATCCTCCCTTACCATGGTTTTGTCACAGAGATCCACACACCATGAGGCCTTTTACATAGGCAGACAATTATGACTGCAACAAATTATTACAGCATTTTATGCTATAAAATCTAAAATAATTTTAAGAGTTACTTGTGTGCTGTGCCAAAGGATTAGGAGGAGGATTGCAAATTTCTGGTCCCAGGACAAACCCAGCTTAATTACTCTGTAATAAAGACCCTGAGGCACACCAGATGGCACACTAAATATATGTTAAACGTGCAGAACACATTCTCAAATGGAAGAAACAAGATGCAGGTAGAATCACAGTATCCCCAGATATATACTGTCCATTACCACATCGGCATGTATCTATTGAATGCGGCAAAAGAGAGTACCACTACAAGGTTACTGAATTTTGAAAGTCCGCATGGAGGGAGGTCCCCCTTAGAGTCTTTCCCACTCCTCCAATTTTTTTCAGGGGTATATATATCCCCACCTGTAATCATTACTATGTTCTATTAGAATATTGCCTTTACTTGTCACATGTTCTTTAACAATGACTAAATACAGATCACATAGTTTAGTTTTCTATGGGGCGCAACTTAACTAGGTCCACTGAGACAGACATTACCCCATTACCACCCCTCCCCTTCTTTTTTCGGTCCCCCATCCTTTTTACTGTAAAAAAATCAATAAGCTTTGATTTGAGAAAAGAAAAAAAATACTTTGTATATAGGCGAGCTGATCTATGATTAAGCCACTAAGGGTGTAACACATGTGACTTCTCCTGCCATAATCCTTTTACAATATTGGAATAAGGCTTGGATCTTACTTGGAACGTCATTGGTGTCATTTTGGAATTTGCTATTCTACTTTGAGTTGCGCAAGTATCAGCTCATACATTTACAAAGTTTCGGAACGCACATCACCATGTGTACTGTTTACCAAAAAGTAAAAAAAAAAAAGAACTGTATAGAAAATGTGTTAATAGGAATAAAATATTCTGCTTAAAACGTCCCCAGATGCTTGTTTGAGGCATAAGATTTAAAATCAGAAAAAAACATGATAGTAGCAGTTCTGGGATAATTGCCTCTGCCGACCTTGCACGGCATCCCTTGCAAGGAATCACATTGGTGTTACCTGAAAGGGTACCCAAAGGGCACAGATATAAGATTTATTTCAGTTTCTGTTTCCTTGCACGTAACTGTGGCTGCTGTTTCTCCACTATACGAGCCACAACTTCCGAAGGCAAAGATAGCAAAGAGCTGAGATAGAAGGGAGAAAGATTAATAAGAGATAAAGACAACAAAGTCAAGAAGGATATGGTAAGTAAAGGAATAGATATGGTGGTTAATTACAAATTAGATCATAGGGTAAAACCTGCCCTTTCCCACTCAAAGAGGCTCTTCATAAAGCATAGCTGATGACATAAGATTTCTTCTTTCACATGTCTTCTGTTACGTACTCTTAACAAACATTCATTACATTTCCCTTCATCACAGCTTATTGATTGCAACCTCTGTGTGTCATCTATGACTAAGTAAAGTTTCTGCTGCTACAGGAAACAGAAGTTTCCAATGTATTGAAGAAAAGTGAGATAACGAAGGCAGCAGGCTGGATACACACGTCCACACGTTACATTTCCATACTTCCTGCCGGTGGCCACACACATCTGTAAGTGTCAGCCACCAGCCCAATGTGCCAAATGGCCACTCTGGACATGTCACTGTGCTTATCAAGGGCAAACCCAAGTGAGTTGTTTTTTTTGCAAGATGGTCTGAGATGGCCCTCCATATTACATATATAATGTCAGAGATAGAACAGTTTACTGTGGTTTGCCTTTTAAAATCTTTAGTGCTATCTGTTTAATTTTTCCTATTTGCCCTATCCCCTTATCTCCTGACATATATTCTGCCGTTTTTCATTATTATTCATTATTATTCATTATTATTCAGTTCTGTTATTTATTTGTGTCTGACGTGATTTCAATGTCATTTTCTCATTTTCATTCCATTGACTGTAATGTTTGTAATAAGGATTGATGTCGTAATGCACATTGCTACAGTTATCTCAAATAACACTTTCCCGATTAATAAAGAAATCTAAATAAACAGATGCATAAAGTACTATGTAAATATTTTCACGATTCCCATGAAATAAAAAGAAAATATGAATTTAAAATGCAATCCAACCTTCATTAAAAAATGAAATGTTAGCAAAAAATAAAAAAAAAATCTTTGGTGCTATCAGGGAGCTAAAATTGTAAACACTGTTGCACTTTTTAGTAAATAGACCTACTTATTCTACATTTTCTCACACACACTCTTCAGACGAAGATCTCAAACGAACGATATATTAATTAGAATGCTATGACCTTGGATACAAGGCTGATTTGTGACACACATTATATAAATATATATATATATATCTGTAAAATAAATTCTCATTTTGCCCTTATGTTGCGTGAAAGCATGGCTTGAGAAGATGGGCCACTGTGAGAGCTGAAGGATGTTTGGCATTTGGTTTATGGAGTTGGTGGAAAGGTTAATAACTGGGATAGATTCCTACAGAGCGGTGAAATGTGAGAACAGCTATTTGTGGGAGGCATACACCGCCTGGGACTGGGGGAGGGATACGCATCTCTCAGCTGGCAATGGCTTATGCTAAAGATGGGCAGTGGGACATGTTTTTTAGGGTTGACACAAAACTTATATTAGTATATAAGTTTAGCTGATTGAAAGCTGATGAAAAAAAGTTTGACAGATAAATTATCTATAGCATGGGAGAGGGTTTTGTATATTCACTAATCTCAGAATTTTTAAATTTGGTTATCTTGAGGTTACCAGTGGTAGATAATGTGCACAGCTAAGAGGGATTGAAATTATATTTAATAGTGATGTGACGAATACCATTACGTGCAACAATGTGATATATTTGCTTGATAAAAAGAGACATTTCAACAATGCCCACCATTTCATACAATGACAAGGCAGAGACATTCCATGCACCTTTCTTACCCATTCCAGCAATTTAATGAATCCCAATGGCTCCTCCAACCTCCTCCAACGCAGCCCAATCAGTGGGTTCTAGTGAAGTGAGGAAGGGGTAAGTATACCATTGCTAGTGAAAACCCACACCAACCCCCACCTTGTGTGCCCACTCTTGCTACCTTCTTGACCCAGCCTCCTTGCGTGTCTTCTCTGTCCATTGTTGTAGGGGACATGGTTGTAGACATGGTCGTAATCCAGCGGTGTCCAACCGTAAAATGTTTGAATCCAAAGGTCTCAACAAAAAGGGTTTAGGTTTCCAAAAACAGATCTGCTGTACCTCCACTTTAATCTCTATACAGTGAGTTACTCCTCTTCAATAAAGTCCCTATAGTTTTGTACCTCTATATCGCTGCACAATTTTAAACATATGCTTTTAATTTTGATATGTTGTAAACAACATACATAAACAGTATTTCCTTATACTTGGCTATGATTCTGCTTCTCTGTCACTGAAGTATTGGTATGTACAACTATATATCCCATGTATATACTCTTCCCTGTCCTTCTATACCTCTGCCCCCTGTCTTTCTGCCTTCCTCTCCCTCTGTCCTTCTATACCCACCCTCCTTTCCCTTTCTCACCTCCTTGCTCCCTCTGTGTCCCTGTTCACTGATCAAAAGGAAACCTAATTCAGAGTAGGACAGTATGAATGCAAATGACACCTGATCCCCACACATACACCATCCCAAAACAGGACATAGGCAGTGAACAGTATCACAACTGTTAGGGGGCAGGGTAGGCACTGACAACTGTTACTAGGTTTAGCATTGTGGACATAGAGTGGCTGCAGATTTCACAGTTCAGCCAATAGATTGAATAAATTTCCATCTGTAGCTATTTGTAGGACTTCATGCTAACATTGAATGTTTAACCAGAGAGTATTGCATGATATTAAAATACATATGAATATATGATATCAAAGAATAAAGTATTTCTGTAGAGGTATTTACATTTGGATGGGAGATATAATTTGGGTGTGCAGCCTGTGATACACCCATTGTGCATTGTATACATATACAGTGAAGGAAAAAAATATTTTATCCCCCTGCTGATTTTGTACTTTTGCCCACTGACAAATTTTAATTATAGGTTTATTTTACTCAGTGAAATAAGTATTTGTGATCCCCTATCAGTTAATCAGATTCAAAACTCTCCACCATGGCCAAGACCAAAGAGCTGTCCAAAGATGTCAGGGACAAGATTGTAGATCTACACAAGGCTGGAATGGGCTACAAGACCATCGCCAAGCAGCTTGGTGAGAAGATGACAACAGTTGGTGCGATTATTCGCAAATGGAAGAAACACAAAATAACTGTCAATTTCCCTCATTCTGGGGCTCCATGCAAGTTCTCACCTTGTGGAGTTTCAATGATCATGAGAACGGTGATGCCCAGAACCACACAGGAGGATCTTGTCAATGATCTCAAGGCAGCTGGGACCATAGTAACCAGAAAACAATTGGTTACACACTACACCGTGAAGGACTGAAATCCTGCAGCACCTGCAAGGTCCCCATGCTCAAGAAAGCACATGTACAGGCCCGTCTGAAGTCTGCCAGTGAACATCTGAATGACAGGCTGAAAAAGTTGTGGTCAGATGAGACCAAAGTGTAGCTATTTGGCATTAACTCAGCTCGTCGTGTTTGGAGGAGGAGGAATGCTGCCTATGACCCCAAGAACACCATCCCCACCGTCAAACATGAAGGTGGAAACATTATGCTTTGGGGGTGTTTTTCTGCTAAGGGGACAGGACAAGGGACAATGGATGGGGCCATGTACTGTCAAATCTTGAGTGAGAACCTCCTTCCCTCAGCCAGGGCATTGAAAATGGGTCGTGGATGGGTATTCTAGCACGACAATGACCCAAAACAAATGGCCAAGGCAACAAAGGATTGACTCAAGAAGAAGCACATAATGGTCCTGGAATGGCCTAGCCGGTCTCCAGACTTTAATCCCAAAGAAAATCTGTGGAGGGAGCTGAAGGTCAGCCTCGAATGCTTAACGACTTGGAGAGGATCTGCAAAGAGGAGTGGGACAAAATCCCTCCTGATATGTGTGCAAACTACAAGAAACATCTGACCTCTGTGAGAGGGTTTTGCCACTAAGTCATGTTTTGCAAAGGGGTCAAATACTTATTTTACTGAGTAAAATGCAAATCAATTTATAATTTATTTGAAATGCGTTATTCTGGATTTTTTTGTTGTTCAGCAGGGGATCACATATTTTTTTCCTTCACTGTAGGTATGAAAAATGCACTGATGAATACATTATTGTACATCTAGTCCTTGGTCTGCAAGCATAACACTTGCAATCATGTGGGTGATGTAACTAATACCAAACCGGGGATGTCTAAACAGCCCTGGTATCTGTATTTGGTCATGTGGTATATGTAACCCCTTCAGTCCCCTATGGACGTTCCGGTACGTCCATAAAACGAAACCGCTATGAAAGAAGGAAGAGGTAAGAGATGGGGAGAATGGGGTATAAGGGCAGTGCATGTGTATATATATGTGTTTGTAAGCTTGTGTGTGTGTATGGGCAGGTGTGTGTAAGAGCAGTATAGGTATTTGTAAGCTGCTGTGTAAAGGCAGGTGTGTGTGTGTGTGTGAAGGCAGTGTATGTGTGTGTGTTAGGTCAGTGTATATGTGTGTGTGTGTGTGTAAGGGCAGTGTATGTGTGTGTATATGTGTGTGTGTGTGTGTAAGGGCAGTGTATGTGTATATGTGTGTGTGTAAGGGCAATGTCTGTGTATATGTGTGTTTATGGGAAGTCGTGTGTAAGGGCAGTGCGTGTTCAGCCAGCATCATGGAAGCAGTATGTCTGGCTGAGCCTCATGTGTACTGTGGTTAACACCAGATTATGTGACAGGTATTAGTTGTGGATTACAACTCCCATGATGCCTAGTCATCGTGGACACCTATGTTTCTACAGTTAACTGCATGTCCCATAATGCTTAGCCAGCATCATGGAAGTAATATATCTGACTGAGCCTCATGAGAATTCAATTGAATGTGTTGGTTATTTTTCATAAGCATGACTGTGCTGACAAAAATGAAGTGTGTTTTAAGTGGCGATGCAAGCTTGACATTGTAAAGTGTAATTGCTTGTATTGGCGAGTTCCGCGAGAGCGATTAAAAAAAAAGTGTCCCTCTTTCACATTTTGAAATGTTGGGAGGTATGGTACTCGTAGCAACCTAAATACTGACTCAGTATCTACTTTAGCTAAAAATGAACCCTTGCCACAAGACCTCACCCATACTAAAGCATCCTCAAAAGACACATATTTAACCAGAAATGTTTCTCTCCCTATCTGATAATTTAGTGATTCCCTTTTTGGAAAGGACAAATGTTGAATTAACCTGAATGAACCAAACTCCTTTTTGGCTTCCACCCTCCCCAACAATTCTGTAACTCCTTCTTACCTTCTTATCATCTTCCACTGACTTTAAGGTATTGACCCAAACAATATAATTTTCAGTATACAACAGGACTCTGAAACCTTCATTAAAACCTTCAAATAAAAGTTTAGCCATCCGTCTGTTTGGATAACTGCTTAAAAAAAAGCCTTTCACTGGTGTCATTGCTTTTTTGAACCTGTTCTCTGCCTGCTTGACGTTTTTACCTGTTTTTACGAAAATACCTATAAGCTGCTTGACTGCCTGCACAAAATGTACATTTGTGTTTAATTTTGAATGAATTCAACAACTTACACTGAGATTCATTAAAAGCCCAGCACTCACCTTTCCGCCATACTTGTTGAACATCCCTAAATTGCTTCCTACTACTAGATGCGTATCTCTGAGGTAACAATATACTAACCCATGTCCTAACATCTTTCATTCCCCACTTTAAGCTCCGGCTATGCGGTCCCATGATGTCGGTGGGCAGTCCCATTTAAATGGGAAATGGAGGAGGAGCGGGGCATGTCAAGACCCTGCTCCCGCGACCCGGGGGATTCGGGTCTTGACCCGGAGAACCGGTGAAGCAGTGCTGGAGCGTTCCCAGGTATGATTATAATTGAACCATGACATCCCATCAAAACTTTGGTAAGCTTATGACACTGACTCTATAAACCTGAACTCATATTCTTATGTTTTCTACAATACACACTAGAGAAAATACAAAATGCTTGCTGCCAGTTGTTGAATGACCTAGGTACAGGCCTTCTCCTATCATCCTCTGTATCTGGCTTAATTAAAATTTCTTTGGAAGTAGGGAGCAATGATAAAATATTCATATACTCATCACTCAAATTTTTCTCTTTTACAGCTTTTGTTAAATGAAAACCTAAAAGGGACATTTTGCAAGATAATGCTTCTTTCATATAGGCTTCATTAATCATATTTAACTTTAATTAACTGAACCTGCACCCTTCCAAGCCTGAGCTGCATAGGGCCCTGCCATTCCTTTAACAAATTAAACAAACAACTTTCTACCTCACTTAACTTGGCACTTACCCTCTGCAACATCAGCTCTGCCTTGCCCTTGAGACGTTCCTGGTTGATCAGTTTCTTCTTGCAGTTCTGGCCTGGATGCTGCCAGTGACCCCTGCATCTTTGGTCCAACAATCTTCCTCTGAAGCTGCCTTCTCTTCTTGCAAAGTTGTTTTCCACTTACAATGCTGGAAGCTCGCCTCTTCTCCCTTGTAATCGCCTTCTTTCCTCGACTTCCACATTCAGTGTCATCTTCTGACATTACTGCAAACTTGACAGCTTCCCTCAATGTTTTCCTCAGTTCCCGCAGGACTTGCCTATCATACGGCATTGATAGACCATCTTCCCCCACTATGGACTCCTCCTCCGCTATGTCTCCTACCGCCTCCCAGGTATCTTTCAGCTCTTCAGCATGGGGGGGGGGGGGACATCAGACAGGACCTCAGCCATTCTTTGAAGCCCTTCTTCTCAGCATGTCTTCCGCCGTTTTCTTTGATAATATTTACTAATGGCACCCCATTGCTATAGGAAACAAGGAATTCAATGTCACTAAGACAAACCTATACATTAGGTAAAGTGCACATCTAAACTTCCAATGTTTCCTAAGAGAACGGGCCTTAATCAGTCCTTGGTCTTGTTTTAGATTTAGGATAGTTTTATGACTGTATCTATAACAAGGGGACATCCTCTACGGCTGGAGGAAAGAAGTTTTCTACACCACCACAGACGGGGGTTATTTACAGTAAGAGCGGTGAGATTATGGAACTCTCTGCCAGAGGAAGTGGTAATGGTAAACTCAATAAAAGAGTTCAAAAGGAGCCTGGACGTGTTTTTTGAAAGCAATAATATTACAAGTTATGGATATTAGATTAATAGGGACAGAACGTTGATCCAGGGATTTATTCTGGTTTTTTGCCTTCCTCTGGATGAACACAGTAGGGACACAATATGTATATAGGTTGAACTTGATGGACTTTGGTCTTTTTTCAACCTTATGAACTATGTTACTATGTTATGCCTATCCCATTACATTTCCTAAGCAGAACTACCAGTGATGTCAGGTTTACTGTTCGTTTGAAGTGTTTCAATGAAACTTAACAGGTGTAGACATTAGTTTTGCTACTATATGTATGTATTTAATTTGCATGGCGAGTCATAAAACTTCACATACAAATTTCTGACATACTATGATTTAAATTAGTTGGTTCTTCAGGTCATTTATGATATTAGTAGAGCTGCAACACCTAATCGACAAAATCGCTAATAATTGATAATGGAAATCATTGTCAACGATTTTCATTATTGATTAGTTGAATCGATTTTATCGAATAAAAGATGAGGGTTTTTTCAGAGCAAATGCTCTGAAAAATACCCCTGATTTTATAAGATTAAGATGCGGATCCCCGCAGCACTGCAGGGGACCTGGGTAGTCTTCTCTGTTAGCTGGTGGACAATGTGCGCAGACAACCTCCGCTACTGCCCTCCACTTCCGCAGGGGCTCCTATTTTAGAGTGCCAGCATGAAATGATGTTCCAGTGCTCCACCACAGAAGCTCCAACAAAAGTGGGGGGCAGCAGCAAAGGCTGTCTACCAGCTGCCCCCCACTAGACACCAGGGAGTCTGGAGCATGGGGGCAAGTCTGGGCAGAGTGGTGTATCAGGGGGTATAAGGCTTATCTGGGGGGGCAGAGTAACATATAGGGGAGTATAAGGCATATCAGGGGGCACAGTGGCATGTCAGTGGCATATAGGAGGGTATAAGGCATACTAGGGGGCACAATGGCATATAGGGGGTATAGGGCATATCTGGGGCAGAGTGGTATATAAGGGGGTATAAGGCATATCTGGGGGGCAGAGCCTGGGGGCAGATGTGTATAACTGGGGTTGTCAGGTTGGCAAATAAAAGAAAATAAAAACAAAAAAATCATTTTTCTCAATCATAGTTTTTATTAAATATGAAAAAGAGTTAACATTAATTAATAGTAACTAGTAAAACATTTTCCTATAGGGTAGTATATTCAGGCTTTTTCTTTTTTTCCTAAGTTAATATTAAAATTTGGGGGGGGGTCGAGCTCCAGTGTGAATGGTTGAGTGGCTGTAGTTTTATATGAAGTGTTTAGGAAGGGACCTAGGGACACTAGAGATTGGTTGTCCCCGATCCTTTCCATTTTTCTTGTCTTTTTCTTTCTCGTTTATTGTTTGCTGAATTTTGATTGTGATGTACATTTTAAGCTTATAAGAAGCTAATTGTATAACAAATAAAAGAAAGAGGAGCACGATTTGTGTCCCATTGAAAACCTGAGGCCAAGATCCTGCGTACAAGGCAGATGCCTACTAGGAATTTAAAAAAACGAGGAAAAAAAAACCCCCAATGGAATAAAGTGAATTAAAACTTATTCCTCATGGATACAAAAGGAATAAGTTATTTCCCGCTACTCAGTCATCCTGCATTCAGGCGTGAATAAATCTGTAGTAACCCTGATTCTTAAAAACATTCCCTGCCATTAAAATTGTTCATATGAAACAAACCCTGAGCACAGTGGCGGATCTACCGGGGTCGCAGGGGTCGCGACTGCGACCGGGCCCCGGCGGCAGGGGGGCCCAAGCCAAGGGGCCGCCCGAAATCTTTTTTACGTTTTTTTTTTTTTTTAAATAAGCCGCAGGGGCGTCCAACATGTGGCCCGCGGGCCAAATGCGGCCCGCGAGACCTCGAGGTGCGGCCCGCGTAAGATCGGCAGCCAGGGCAACCGATCTTACACGAGCCGCACCTCAAGCCCTGCTACTTACTTGTGGGAGGGTCTTCTGGACAGCACAGAGGAAGCGGAGTTCACGTGACTTCCTACTTCCTCTGTGCTTTAGCAGAGAAGGCAGAGGGAGGCCGCGCCCCCTGCTGAAGTCTGTGAGCGGCATCGAGGGAGCTGCAGTACAGGTAAGGGGGTGGGGAGGGTGTTTGAATGAGTGTGTGTGATTGAGGGAATGAATCTGTGAATTAATGATTATATGAATAAATGTGTGTGTGTGTGTGTGTGTGTGTTAGCATGGATGTGTAAGTGCTGGAACCTAGGCATGATGGGACTGTGATTGCTGTTAGCAATCACACTCCTATCATGCCAAGTCAGCCAGTACATGCTGAAACCTGGCCAGCTGCCCCCCTTGTGTAGTGATAATGCCAGCAGTATGGGGTCTGCACTTACAGCCACCCTGTACCAGCATGTACTGGCTGACTTGGCATGATAGGAGTGTGATTGCTAACAGCAATCACAGTCCCATAATGCCTAGATTCCAGCATTTACTGGATGGATGTGTAAGTGCTGGAACCTAGGCATGATGGGACTGTGATTGCTGTTAGCAATCACACTCCTATCATGCCAAGTCAGCCAGTACATGCTGAAACCTGGCTAGCTGCTCCCCTTGTGTATTGATGCTGCCAGCAGTATGGGGTCTGCACATCACTTACAGCCATCCTGTACCAGCGTGTATTGACTGACTTGGCATGATAGGAGTGTGATTGCTAACAGCAATCAGAGTCCCATCATGCCTAGGTTCCAGCATTTACTGGATGGATGTGTAAGTGCTGGAACCTAGGCATGATGGGACTGTGATTGCTGTTAGCAATCACACTCCTATCATGCCAAGTCAGCCAGTACATGCTGAAACCTGGCCAGCTGCCCCCCTTGTGTAGTGATAATGCCAGCAGTATGGGGTCTGCACTTACAGCCACCCTGTACCAGCATGTACTGGCTGACTTGGCATGATAGGAGTGTGATTGCTAACAGCAATCACAGTCCCATAATGCCTAGATTCCAGCATTTACTGGATGGATGTGTAAGTGCTGGAACCTAGGCATGATGGGACTGTGATTGCTGTTAGCAATCACACTCCTATCATGCCAAGTCAGCCAGTACATGCTGAAACCTGGCTAGCTGCTCCCCTTGTGTATTGATGCTGCCAGCAGTATGGGGTCTGCACATCACTTACAGCCACCCTGTACCAGCATGTACTGGCTGACTTGGCATGATAGGAGTGTGATTGCTAACAGCAATCACAGTGAGCACAGTCCCATCATGCCTAGGTACCAGCATTTACTGGTTGCCTAGGCTAACAGCAATCACACTCCTATCATGCCAAGTCATATTGCTAATTTTGTCCAATTGCGTGTTACCTACTTTTATTAAACATGTGAGTTTTTATTAGTATTTTTAAAGGTGGGGGTCATTTTCGGTTTTGTCTAAGTGAACCCTGAATGTTTTGGTCCAGAATTTTCATTTTAGTTCATCCCTAGAATAAATCTAGGGAATCCTGAATTTGTAGTCGCAAAACTTTCAAGGCCCAGAAATCAGTGAGAGGAAGAGTAAAGGTTTTGTGTCATTTTACTTTATTTTAATCTGCATATTTTATTAAAGGCCATATTTTTTGTCACAGTGAAAAATGAGTGCGGCCCGCGCACGTATACAATTCTGATGAAGTGGCCCACTGCAGAAAAAACTTGGACACTCCTGGATTATGCCCTTTGTACATGCGCCCCTTTTTCTTTGATTATGATTCAATATGTAAATTGAATTTGTTGAATTAGTTGAAAAAAAATTGTTGGGTAAAAATCATGTTTTTTGTGGGGGGGTGAGGGGGCCCTTAACAGATTCTCGCACCCGGGCCCTGAGGCATCTAGTTACGCCCCTGCCTGAGCAGCAGGAATTAACCAATTCTTCCCATGAATAAATTAGTTTTAATATTTTCCAGTAAGACTTAAGTCTTAATTTACTTAATTTCATTACTGTTTGCGTCCAATAGAGACACACTTACGAGGTCCGATAGTGACAACAGCTATTTTACTTGATTAGATAAAAAAAAAAAACTAGCCATGTATTCTGAGTGGAAAAACATTATCTTAAATTTTCATTGTACCCCTACTCATTCAAATAACGGTTTACAATATGCTTCATACATAAACTACTCTAAGTTTTGTTCATTTTTATTTTCACATATAGGGTCATATTTCCATCAAGAAGCATAGACAAAACCACATCCACCTGGCAGCATTAACAACCGGAACGCTTTATCTTCCCGTCAAACATTGCATCAGCATGTGATCTTTGAAGCTTCCGCAGCAGTCTGTAAACCAATCGGCATGGATGGTGTGCGCATGCGCAGTGTATGCCGGTAGCTGTAGGCCTTGTTCTCTGTACTTGCTGTGTAATCGGCATCTTCGTTTTTCAAGTCCGGTGTAAGATCGTTCACTCATACCGTTAGGAACATGTTTCTAACGCGTTCAGAGTATGACAGGTAAGTGTACGTTTTTTATGGAAATAAGTAGTTGGGATGCTGAGTCATGAGTGGGAATTTCAGTGACGGTGGCTTGTAGTTTTAATGTTATTCACGTTCTGTATCATATTTTCGCTTCGGTGGCCATGGATGGGCAAGTGTTTTGTAATATACACGTAACCGGGCTACTAAACTGAGTCCATGCAGGCGTTTGCTGGTCCATTTACATTGGGATCTATTCACACACACTCTTTCTATTACAGTTGGTTGCATTCTTAAAATTTGATAGTGTATAAGGAATGGACAGACAGTATTTGGGACTTAGGTATCCGTATAACGATGGTGAGAGGAAGTTTTATGCAAACCGTGGGGGGTGGCATGTGCCATTTTGGAGGGAGGCAATGCAGGGTGGCATGTGCCATTATACAAGGGATGGTTTGTGTCACTTGCCTGAGGGAAGGCACATGTTGCTGTAGTAGTGTGAAACACTGGTCGGGTCTCAGAGTAAATCATGCTATGCTGAAGGGCAGGTGTAATAATGAATAATGAGATAAATATCATGTTCAACTTGTTTTTTATTTTTTTTGTTTCTTTTTCCTTAGAGGAGTCAACACATTCTCTCCAGAGGGCAGACTCTTCCAAGTAGAATATGCTATAGAGGCCATAAAGGTAGTAATTACATTTTAATTGTCCCTCCTCTCTTGTTCTAGATTATCTAATGTTTTTTGTCCTCCGGTTGGAATAGAAAATGAAAGTGATCTTATCTGTCCCAAGATGTCTAGGGTTGTTGGTTCCCTCGTGCAGAGGAAATTGACTTCGCATATCAGACTGATATGTAGGTGGAGATTTTTCCTCTGTAATGACACAAAAGAGCTAAAATTTGAGATTTTTAAATTAAATATAGTCAGTCCGATTCTTGTTACGCTAATTATTGTTTCAAATGGAAATGCATTGACTGCACGACTAGGTCTGCTTTTATGTATTTGTTTTTTAATGTACTGACATACACAAAGTTATACATTTGTGTAGTTTTTTTTTTCTTCTTAAACTAAAAGGTAATTTAGATTTTTTTAGTATCCATTGTACCTTGTACAAAAACATTTGACAGCAGATAAGAAACATTCATCCCATCTAGTGTGCCTGTTTTGAAGTCTGAAACCTTAATCAGTTCTTTTTGTCCTAGATTCATAAAAGCCATATGCCTATCCTGTGCATGCATTTATGAATCCTTATAAATGTATTAGCCTCTACTACCTCTTTCCTGAGATCCAGTTATATAATAAAGCGTTTTTATATATATATAACACAAACCCTTAACGGTATCCCCGTAATATTCTTAGCAATTTTTGATTATAGGCAAAGTTTTTAAAAGAGAACACACCAGGGTCAGCTATCATGTCACTACTTCTAGGTGCCTCTCATATTTCTCAACCAACATTGGCTTGAGGAGTAGACTGTTGAGATTAATTAAAGTTGTAGTTAAACTTCACAGATGGGAAGCTACATGCTGGCTACTTGTGTACTTAAAATATTCTTTGTATATTCCAAGGCTACGTGAAACTACAGACACAATTCATCAACATATTTAGTTCATTAAAGTAAGGTTCTCAACAAATTGCACTTAATAGCAATGTTGCCAAACCACAATATCTCAACAGATATATCCAAGTCTTTGCTGTGGGTTGAACTTTGTGATGTACTCTTGGAGTTAGGGGAGTGTTTACTACTACTACTGATAATAAAATATTATTATTAAGTAGACCCACCTTTCCCATGATTGCCTTTCTTACTTGTTTTCTTGTTTTTCAGTGTTGTATGTACAGCATTATTTAAATAAAATGAACTTGAATAATAAACATGCTTAAATTGTATTTCTGCATTATTTCAGCTTGGCTCAACAGCTATTGGCATTCAGACATCAGAGGGTGTATGTCTTGCAGTTGAAAAGAGAATTACATCACCACTGATGGAGCCCAGCAGCATTGAGAAGATTGTAGAAATAGATGGTCACATAGGTTAGTTGCCATCATGCCAGATGATTAAACATCAGCCTTTTCCAGCTAGAATAGTCATTTATAACATTATAAATGTGTATATAATATATTTGGGCTGCAACTAACAATTATTTTCATAATTGATTAGTTAGCTGATTATTTTTTCGATTAATCGGATAAAAAAATGTAATTTTTTCATTTATTTAAAATAATTTAACAAACAGCAGAATAAAAAAAAAACTTTGAGAAAAATTATTATTTTTTGTTTTATATAGCGCCATAAAATTCCGTAGCTCTGTACAATGGGTAGACAGGACATAACAAGTAGTATGTAACATAACAAACTGACTAACGGAGACAACGGGTGAGGAGGGCCCTGCTTACAGTCTAGAGGGATTTAGGGTGTATTACACAATAGGTAAAAGGTAAAAGTGCCGTTGTTAGGGATGGATCAGCCACACTAGTGAAAGTATTGCAGGAGAGGGACTAGGAAAGGTGAGCTAAAGGAAAATGGGAGGGTGTTAATGTGCTATGTTGTAAGAATTCTTAAAGAAGTGGGTGTTGAGGGATTTTCTGAAGGAAAAAAGGCACGGAGAAAGACGGATAGGCCGGGGGAGAGCATTCCAGAGGATAGGAGCAGCCCTTGAGTAATCTTGTAAGTGTGCATGAGAGCTAGAAATTAAAGGAGAGGATAGAAGGAGATCATTGGAATAGCGGAGAGACCGGTTAGGAGTGTATTTAGAGATGAGTGAGGAGATGTAGGGAGGGGAACCGCTGTGAAGGGCTTTGAAAGTAAGAGTGAGGATTTTGAAATGAATCATGACTCGCACAGGCAGCCAGTGAAGAGACTGACAGAGGGGACAAACGTAAGTAAAGCGATGTGAGAGGAAGATAAGTCTGACAGCAGCATTCATGGTGGATTGTAGAGGGGTGAGACGGTTAAGAGGGAGACCAGCTAAGACGGAGTTACAGTAATCAAGACGGGGAATAATCAGGGCATGGACAAGAGCTGTAGTGGCATGCTGTGTTAGGAAGGGACGGATGCGGGCGATGTAGATGGAGACAACGGTTTTTAGAGACAGACTTTATATGGGGTGTGAACGAAAGGTCGGAGTCAAGGGTGACACCAAGACAGCATGCATGAGTAGAAGGGGAGATGATAGTACCATTAACATTGAAGGAGATTGATGGGGGAATCTTAGCATTGGAGGGAGGGAAGATGAGGAGTTCAGTTCTGGAGAGGTTAAGTTTCAAGAAACGTGCAGACATCCAGGTAGAGACAGATGCAAGGCAGTTAGTTACATGATCTAAGACAGGGGGAGAGAGATCAGGGGAGGATAGATAGATCTGGGTGTCATCCGCATACAGGTGGTATTGAAAGCCAAAGGATGAGATCAATTTGCCAAAGGAGGAAGTGTAAAGAGAGAACAGAAGGGGTCCTAAAACTGAGCCTTGGGGTACCCCAACTGAGAGAGGCAGGGGAGGGGAAGTGTTACTGGAGACAGAGATGCACGTTTGAGCCCGGGCTTGCCACATATGCCACATGTGCCCCCCAAATATGCCTTATAATTGCGGCCCCCCCCACCCGACTTACCCCCGTGCTCCAGACTCCTTTGTGTCTAGTAGGGGCAGCGGGTGAGCGTCTGCGCGATGTGCGTAGACAGCCTCTGCTTCTGGCTGGCACTTTCGTTGGCGCTTCTATGACTGAGCACCGGAAGGTCATGCGACATCGCACAGACGCCCACCCTTTGCCAGAGAGAATGATCCGGGTCCCCTGCAGCGCTGTGGCGGATCCTCCTCTCTGGTAGTTGGCGAACGTTGCACAATGCGCGCAGACCGCCTCCGCCTGGGCTTCAATGGTGGAGTACCGGAAAGTTCCCGTCACGATGGTGCTCCATCAAAGAAGCCCCGGCGGAAGTGGAGGACAGTAGCTGAGGTTGTCTGTGCGAATCGCACAGACGCCCGCCGGCTGCCAGAGAGGAGCATGTGGGAGAGGAGGATCCTGCAGCGCTGCGGGGGATCTGGATCTTAGTGTTATTATCCAACCTCTATTTGAGGTCGGATCATAAAACGAGGGGTATTCTTCAGGGCATTTGCTCTGAAAAAAACCCTCATCTTATAATCGATAAAATCCATTATGAAATTCGTTGGCAATGATTTTCATTATTGATTATTTGTTGCAGCCGTAATATATATATATATATATATATATATATATATATATATATATATATATATATATATATATATATATATATATATAAAAAATGTGTGTGTGTGTGTGTGTGTACGCACGTTACACATACTCTTGTTCGGAGGCTACTTACAAACAAGCTAAAGGATACAATTCCACTTCAAATACACCCACTGTTGGAGGTTAATAGGTGGAAGGGATTAGTAGTGCACCTAATATAAATCAGACTTCTGCTTAATTTTTATCTGACATAAATTGGTGGATTAGAAAAAAAAAAAGTCCACTCGTCTATGAATGCAATCGTAACTGAAGATTTGCATTTTGGTCTTTAGCGTGCTGCAAAGAATTTAACAATCATCTCCTTTCTCCTTAGGTTGTGCCATGAGCGGATTAATTGCAGATGCAAAGACTTTAATTGATAAAGCTCGAGTGGAGACACAGGTATCAGGAGGGCTATATGTTTGTTCTCATTTTGCTTTAACTAGGAATGCTTTACTTTATGTATAGTGAAGATGTATTTGACTTGGAAATGCAAAAATTGAGAATTATAACAAATCCCCTTTATGTTCTGTCCAGAATCATTGGTTTACTTACAATGAAACTATGACTGTGGAGAGTGTCACTCAAGCTGTTTCTAACCTTGCCCTGCAGTTTGGCGAAGAGGATGCTGATCCTGGAGCCATGGTTAGTACATGGCTTGTGTGTTCTGATAAAAACTAGCATGTTTCTAAACCTTTTCTTAATTATTATTATTGTCATTAGTGATTATGAGTACCATTTGAATGCTTGTTAGTATTGATATGTCATGCATCAACATGTGCTGTAGATACAAACTAGGAGCATATTAGGGCTGCCGATAACTATTATTTTCATAATCGATAAAAAAAAATTATTTTTTATTTAAAATAATTTAATAAACAAACGGGATGTTAAAAACAAACAGCAGAATAAAAAAACTTTGATAAAAATGTATTTCTTGTTTTGTTTTTTTTTTTCCCCCAACCTGCCCCCCCCCAGTTCTGCACAATTGAGCCCAGGCTTGCCACACTGCCTCCCACATATGCCACTCCACCCTCCCCACATATGCCTTATACCCCCTGATATGTCACTCCGCCCTCCCCACATATGCCTTATACCCCCAGATATGTCATAGTGCCCTCATAGATTCACAGACTTATTCACAGCACACTGACACAATACTTTTATAAATAAGTACAGGATTAATCTTCACTGCCCCCAGGATTTAGATTCCCCTTAGTTTTCCCCCTTTACCTCTAACTGCACCTTAAGTTAACCTTATTTAATTAAATTAACCCTGAAGACCCCATTAACCATAACTGCCCCTAAATTAACCCCCACTTCCCCTAACTTTCAGCAGCCCAAATATTAATCTTATACTCAGTTAGAGCCGTGTGGATGCTATAGGGAAATGGGCGGGGCCAATCGGCAGTAACTGCAGGGAGGGACTGGGAGAAAAGGGGCGGGGCAAATCGGGACTGTAAGTAGTAACTGCTGTGAGTCACACTGAATGAAATGTATTATAAAACGAGGGGTATTTTTCATAGCATTTGTGCTGAAAAAACCCTTGTATTATAATCAATAAAAATCGGTTCAACTAACCGATAATGAAATTCGTTGGCAACGATTTTCATTATCGATTTATTATGGATTTTGTCGATTAGTTGTTGCAGCCCTAGAGCATATACATTTCTTTAAAATAAGTATTTTTTTGTTATTACATTATTTTATTTTTGGCTATTGAGAGTTCTTGGTGTATTGACCAATACACACTGTTTTTAGCACAACCACATTCGTGAGCATTTTCTCATGTTTCAGTCTCGTCCATTTGGAGTGGCTCTGCTGTTCGGAGGAGCGGATGAGAAAGGGCCCCAATTGTAAGTATCGTCTAGGGTGCATCACTGTTCTGAACATTGTTTTTTGTCTTGCCTGTCAATATAGTCTTATTTAAATATACTTATCTATTATCTACCTAATTTATAGATTCCACATGGATCCCTCTGGAACATTTGTACAGTGTGATGCAAGAGCCATTGGCTCAGCCTCTGAGGGAGCTCAGAGTTCGTTGCAGGAAGTTTATCACAAGGTAAATGGCACGTTTTCATTTTAAAGCTTATGTGCAGCACAGATGTTTTTAGAAAGCCACATGCGTTTGGTAAATGCTGTCAATGTATCGTAACTCACTCTGACTTTCCCTTCACAAAGACCATGACGCTGAAAGAAGCCATTAAGTCTTCCCTCACCATACTAAAGCAAGTGATGGAGGAGAAGCTGAACGCAACAAACATTGAGGTAAATTGTGTTGTGAACCATTTAAATGGGTCTTTGTAACAGATATGCTTGTGTAGTTGGTGAAGCTGAAAATAAATACATTAAAGATTAAAAATAACATTTCAAAAACAATTTGCCTTTATTTTAACCCCTTAAGGACCAGGCTGTTTTTTATTTTTTCTACCCTTTGGGGCCCAAGTCTGTTTTGACACTTTTGCAGGGGTTGTGTTTAGATATTATTTTCTCCTTACCCATTTAGTATACCCACGCAAGTTATATATTACCGTATTTGCTCTACGCGATTCGTGTAGACAACTTCCACTCTACGCGAATCGTGTAGAGCTCTACACGCTGCCCGGACTAAGCACCGGGGACTCAGATGCAGGGGACCTGGATCCTCCTGTGTTATGCCTCCCCCCAACTTACCGGTGCTTCTGAGTCCCCGGTGCTTAGTCCGGGCAGCGTGTAGAGCTCTACGCGATTCGCGTAGAGTGGAAGTTGTCTACACGAATCGCGTAGAGCTCTACACGCTGCCGGGACTAAGCACCGGTAAGTTTGGGGGAGGGAGTGTTAAATGGGGGGGGGGCATAAGCCATTTCTGGAGGCAGAGTGCTTTGTGAAATGCCTTTTAACCCCCTTAATGCCACTCTGCCTCCAGAAATGCCTTATGCCACATTGCCCCATAATATGCCTTTTAACCCCCTAAATGCCAGAGTGGCATATAGGGGGTATAAGGCATTTCTGGAGGCAGAGTGGCACATAGGAGGTTAAAAGGCATATCATGGGGCACAGTGGTATTTAGAGGGTTAAAAGGCATATCATGGGGCACAGTGGCATATATGGGGTATAAGGCATTTCTGAGGCAGAGTGGTAAGCCTGGGGGCAGATGTGCATAACTGGGGGGCAGGTTGAAATAAAAACAAAATATTTTTCTCTATCATAGCTTTTATTAACAAACAATTGTTCACATAGTTTACATGAATTAACATTTACTGTTAAAACTTTTTTCCTATAGGGTCCGTATTTGCTCGATTATAAGACGACCCCCCAAAATCTGAATATTAATTTAAGAAAAAAAAGAAAAAGCCTGAATATAAGACATATTCAGGCTTTTTCTTTTTTTTCTTAAATTAATATTCAGATTTTGGGGGGTCGTCTTATAATCGAGCAAATACGGTATATTTTTTCAGGACAAGAAGGGCTTTCTTCAGATACTATTTTTTGATCATATCTAATTTCCTATAAAAATAAAATATGAGGAAAAATTTTTTTCACTTTCATTTGAAAAATCTTTTTCTCATCCAAAGAAGCTAATGACAAAAACTGCTAAATAGATTCATTTGTCCTGGGTTTAAAAATACCTAATGTTTTTTTGCTTTTTTCTGTAAGTCATTGGGCAATAATTACAAGTAGCGTTTTGCTATTTCGAAACTCTTAAAACTCTTTTAAAATGGGCGTCCGCCACCATACGGTGTACGGACGTTGACGCCCCAAGAGGGGCCGGACATGGCTCCTGATGCGGATCTTGGTGTTGCTGAATGCCTCGACCTCAAGGCATTTTAGCAACACCTTTTAAGCAAAGCGAGTGATCGTAGATCACGTTCCAAGCTTGTTTAATGAAATGACGTGCCAGGCACATCATTGGTCGTTACCTGGCCGTTTGTGTCTGACGTGCCATTGGGCGTTACGAGGTTAACAGATTTTGCAAAAATGTTTTCATGCAGCTACATGTTATCTGATATTCTATGTATACGCTTGGCATATACCCTGATCCTCCAGTCATACTGCCTGTGGTAAATTATGGAATGGCTTGACCACCCAGCTGGACAATGACTAATGAAAGTGTGTGAAGGAAAAGACTTCATTAGCATTGCCATAAAGAATAAGTTCAATGTGGTGTTTGAGCAAGGAAAATCTCCCAAAATATCACATGACTGACACAAATGGCACCCCCAGGTCTGCAGATAAAGGACATTTATTGGGATAAAGCCAATGCTAACCTACATTACTGTATTTCATGATCAAGAAAGATTGTTTTAAATCCATAAAGGCTAACCTTTCCAAGATTTTGTTAACTGTAGTGATTGTCATAAAGGTAAAAAAAACCCCTTTTTTCTGATCTAAGGATACTTTTGCTTTTAGAGGGGAAAATATCTTCAGGATATCAGTGGCGCTCAAATTACATAGTGGATAATTGGGGATTATTCTAGCTCTGTGCCCGAATAATCTGAATTTTATTAAAGACAGGAGGCGAATATTTTGCATATCTTCCTTTACTTAGACCTCACAGCAGCAAAGGAGAAAAAACAATGTAAACAAATAACCAATCAGAGACAGTCCTAGCATATATAAGTCCCATTCAGCAAGACTGCCTCCTCTTCCTTTGGTATGGAACCGAACGCAGAAGACGAAACTTGAAAACTGGAACGAGGAGATCATAGAGAAAAAACCACGGAGGAAACTGCAGTCCAAGCCTGACCATCCACAACTGGAATTCCTGGACACAGGTCTTCCGGACGCACCGCAGCAGAGAACGGATTACGCTGAAACAGAGAGAAAAACCATAACAGTATCTGGAGATGGGACCGCATGTAACATATACAATCATAAGCGCGGTACAATCTTAAAATCTCTAAAAATAAATTAAATATAAATTCTACACATAATAATAGACAAAAAAAACACCAGAAAAGGAGTTCTAAAATAAAACATTCCGGGTCAGGGAAAGATGGGTGGGAAAAATATTCGCCTACTGTCTTTAATAAAATTCAGATTATTCGGGCACAGAGCTAGAATAATCCCCAATTTTATAGCGTGACAGGAGGCTCATATTTTGCATTTTTAACGCTTAGAAAAAAGAGAATCCGCCGCATGATCAACTGGGTGACAATAGAAACGACGAAAAGTAGATTCCCTGGACCAATCGGCCGCACGCATGATATCTTGCAACGAACTGCCCATCTGGAAAGCTTGAGCGGCTGCGGCACCTCTAACCGAATGAGCACCAAACAGAGGGTCCACTCCTGCAAGAGAGAGAACCCAACGGATCCACCGTGCTAAGGTGGGCGAAGAGACCGGGCGATACGGGCTTGCATAAGAAATTAACAGTTGGGGTGCCCTAAAAACTCTGTGAACTGCAGTTCTATCAAGATAAGCTTGAAGACAACGAACAACACAGAGAAGGGGTTCCGAAGGGAAAAAAGGGTAAGAGACGGAACTCGAAAGTGACTTAGTACGACGCGAAATTTGAAAACAAACGCCATCCGGAGAAAAAGTCAGCGAATTAAAATCCAACGCCCGGACATCGGAAACTCTGCGAAATGAAACCAAACACAAAAGAGTGGTAAGTTTAGCGGATAAGTGCCGCATCGAAAGTTCCGAATTATCCGCCCAGGACTTGAACAAGTTTAGCACCAGGGAGACGTCCCAGAAATGGGAATACCGAGGAGCAGGGGGTCTAGAAAGACGCATCCCTCGCAAAAGACGGCAAATCAAGGGGTCCCTACCGATCGGAAGACCTGATATGGGAACGTGAGCAGCCGAGATGGCAGAGCGGGTCACGTTGATGGTACGGTACGATTTTCCTTGGGAAAAAAGTGCCGACAAAAAGTTGATAACGTCCATCACAGGGGCTGTAAAGGGATCACCTTGTTGAGCCATACACCAGCTACTCCACTTGTTCCAAGCGGAGGAGTAGGCGCGTCTAGTACCGGGAGCCCAGGATTCGCGGAGTAGGTCTCTAGCTGAGTCTGATAGGCCTGGTAGATTCCAGGAACCCCTGAAATCGACCATGCCACCAGAGAAAGACGATGATCGACCACCAGAGGATGTGGGGAGTCCTCCGGGTCTCGAAGGAGAAAAGTACTCCACGGAAGGATGAGGAAATCCCTGTAGGACATTTCCAAGAGAGCCGGGAACCAGGGTTGAGCTGGCCACAGGGGCGAAACTAACACAAGGGAAATCACCTGTCGTCGCACTTGGTGGATCACGCGAGAGAGCATTGAAAAAGGAGGGAACGCATAAGAACCCGTCTGAGGCCAGGTCTGAGAGAAAGCGTCCGTCGCTGTTGCTTCCGGATCCGGAAGCCAACTGAAGAAGGATGGAAGTTGGAAGTTCCATCTGGACGCGAAGAGATCCACTGAGAGTGGACCCCGACGAAGAGCGATTCTCGAGAAAACATGCCTGTCTAGCATCCAGTCGCTGGCATCTCTCCAGGATCGGGAGAACCAATCTGCTGTCAAGTTGCTCGCTCCCGGAAGGTACTCCGCTGACAGAGAGATTTGCCTGTGAAGACAGAACTGAAAGAGGTCCCTGGTCAGATTGGATAGACGTTTCGACCGAGCTCCACCGAGACGGTTGATATAGCGCACCGCGGACACATTGTCCATGCGCAGTAAAATGGAACAATGAGAAAGGTCCTTGGAAAAACTGCGTACCGCAAAAGATCCGGCTATAAGTTCCAAGCAATTGATGTGTAAAGTGACGCTCGTCCCGTGACCAGCGGCCTCCGGTTGCGGAATCTGCGCAAGAGGCGCCCCAGCCCCACAGACTGGCGTCTGATTCCAAGACAAAGTCTGGTCTGGTTCCGAAAATGGCTGTGCCATTCCATGCTTCCATGTGCTTGAGCCACCAATTAAGTTCCAGACGTACATCTGACTGGAGGGGAACCAATTGATCGTAAGATTGGAGAGCCCGAAGATGTCTGGCTTTCAGGCGTTGCATGGCCCGATAGTAAAGGGGGCCCGGAAAAATTGCTTGAATAGAAGAAGATAAAAGGCCTACTATTCTTGCAAGATGTCTCAAGGAGATGTATTCCAGGCGAATAACTTTCCTGATCTCTTTTTTTGATGTTCGCTATTTTGGAAGAAGGGAGCTTGAGAAGGGAATTGATGGAATCTATCTCGAAGCCCAGAAAAGTAATCAACTGTGTCGGGGCGATGACCGACTTCTGGAGGTTCACAATGAACCCCAAAGCCTGAAGCCAGCCGATAACCCAGGTTGTTTGAAACCGCAGTCGTCTCGGGTCTGAGTGGAAGAGCAAGATGTCGTCGAGGTAGATGATCGAACGAACACCCCGAGCTCGAAAGAAGGCCATGACAGGCTTCATTAGCTTCGTGAAGCACCACGGAGCTGAGCTCAAACCGAACGGAAGGCAAGTGAATTGCCACAGATGGGAATTCCATATGAACTGAAGAAACTGTCGGCAGTCTGGGTGGATCGGTACTGTAAGGTACGCATCCTTTAGGTCCAGTCTGGTAAACCAATCGCCTTCTCTTAGAAGGTCTCGAAGCATATGAATCCCTTCCATTTTGAAGTGACGGTAAACTACATATTCGTTTAGGAATTTCAAATTTATGACTGGACGATTTTCCCCTGATTTTTTGCGAACAAGGAATATGTTGCTGATAAAACCCTGGGGGCCAGGTGACCTCTGGATTGCACCTTTGACTTTGAGAAGTGCTATTTCTTGGTCGATGAGACTTTGTGTCTCTCGATTGACAACTAAGGGGGCGGGGGGGTGGGCCTGAGACGGGGTGGACACAAAGTCTATGGAAAAACCCTGTATCGTCTGGAGGACCCAATTGTCTGAGGTAATGAGGTGCCAACAGTGGGAAAAGAATGCGAGACGAGCCGCAGGGAGCACGGGAGGAAGGAAAGAAGATAGTATTGGAGGACTTACCAGATGAAAATCTTGTTCGTCCACGTCCACCTCTGCCACGACCTCTCTGGAGCCCTCTGGAAGCGGGAAACGGAGTCAGAAAGGTGGGATTATATTGGGGTGTGGAAACCGGACTGTAGCTGTATCTAGGGCCAGTGAAGGTTCCACGGCTGGCAGCACGGCCCCGCTGTCTGCCAGCCCGGTGAAAAACACCTTGTGCTTGAAATACTTTCTTAAGAGAAGTCTCGACCTTATTGATTGTGGTGTAATTACCCGCATGTTTGCGTAACTCAGAAATAAAGGGATCCCCAAATAATTTGCCATCGGCTTTGGGACCAAGTTCTTTATCAGCCATATCGGCCAGCCGGGGGTCAATTCTAAGCAGCGCTGCCTTGCGACGTTCGGCTGAAATTGCCGCGTTGGCGTTGCCTAACAGGCATAACCCCCGCTGTACCCAATCTTTGATTAGTCCTGGGTCAAGGGGAGAATTTTGGGCTGTTGCCTCATCAGCCAGCACAAAAATCTGAGTCATAGGACCAGAAACATCTAATAATTTATCCTGTGCGGATTTCAAACCCTTCTCCAAACCCCTACGTGGGTCTCTACCCTTTTTGTTCATATACGTGACCATGAAAGAATCGAATTCTGGGGTGGCCGTAACTTTGCCCGGGATAGTGGGACGAGGGCATTCGGCCCTAAGTTTATTGCGCACCTCTTTATCTAAGGCCTTGCGCATCCAGACCTGCAAATAGCGGGCTATATGGTCTGGAGGTGTCCACTCAGCCGACCTAGGGTGGCGAATAAAACGGGGGTCAAATAGGGTTTCACCCTGAGGGGTGTAAACTAGGTCTGCTTCCGAAGGATCTGCGCATTGTAATGCAGCCTCTGAACTGGTTAAGGGCTCACCTGAACCAAGTTCCTGGGTCAACAGAAAATTTGAATCCTCATCAGAGGAATAATCACGGGCATCTCCCGAGGGAGGTGTATAATCCGGTGCATCCCCCGAAGGGTTTGCTAATGTGGAAGGTCCTGCCGAAGCATGATCTGCGCGGCGTTTGGCACGTTTAGCCGGACCTTTGCCTTTATTGGCATGAGCGCTAGATCCTTTCCAAGGTCTTTTGGGAGGTGGGGACCCTGCAGAGCTCTCTGAATCAGAACCTGAGGGTTGAGACAAGGAGACCTGAGGAATGGTGGATGCCGGCAGGGCCGGGGTTAAATTGGCCAGAGCCTCTTTAATTGCCACCTGAATCCAGGCTTGGATATCAGCAGGGGGAGCATTAGAGCCAGAAGCTGTATCAGCCATGATGTTTTTTTGATTTCTCAAATATAATATAGAGGCAAGAATAAATGTGTTAGGGATAATTATCTAAATTCCCAAATCTGAAAGCAGGGGTAAAAATTGTGAGGCTCACTCACAGGAGAAGGATTATAGGAATTAATGGCACAGATTAATCTCAGGGCTCACCTGAAATAGAGACTGAATGTAGCTATAATACCACCAACACTAAAACACCACAGAAAAACGCGGGAAGGAAAAACGTATTATATAAAAGGCACTATGCCCCCACCAAGATGGCCGCCGCAAGTTCCGAAATTAACAAAGGAACAAGCTAGGTGGAAACCATTAACATGATGAGAAAGCTAGTGCTCTCCCAACCCCAAACGCTATACTAAAAACGAAAAAACTAAATTGAAAACCTGTAAAAAACGGACCAAAAGGTCCGTTTTTTACAACTCAGGGCATCCAAGATGGCCGCCGAAATATCGCGAGATTAAAGATGGCGGCCGCGAGATCCAAGATGGAGACCAGAGACAGAGAAAATGACTGTTAAAGAACACAGAGATGGAGGTGAGAGCCCTGGACAGAAGCAGGGAAGTCAGAGGAAAAATAATGAAGGTAAACTAGGGGGAAAAAACTACCAGGGGGAGGGAGAAAGTTCTAAATAAAACATATGTTTAGGCAGAGATGTATATCTATAAATAACAATAATTTGGTAATAAAATTTAAATAATAGCCGTGCATGAAAAAGTGGGTAGCAAATGTCTCAGAAGACAAAACAGCACACAAAGATCACCCACTAGACAAATAAAAGAAATGTGACTGACCTGCGTGAGGAGCAGCAAAGGAAGAGGAGGCAGTCTTGCTGAATGGGACTTATATATGCTAGGACTGTCTCTGATTGGTTATTTGTTTACATTGTTTTTTCTCCTTTGCTGCTGTGAGGTCTAAGTAAAGGAAGATATGCAAAATATGAGCCTCCTGTTACGCTATAAAATTTTACAATTTACTCTTTTGTCAAAAATACAAATCCGGGTTATCCTCATAGATATTGTAGGTTGAATTTACTTAAATGACTTCCATGACAATGTCCCTACGTGAATGAAAACATATTACTCGTGTTTGTGCACCTTTTTACAATTTCTTTCCTTGCTTTACGTGCCTTTTCTAGTTGAGAACATGGAAGCATATTTCTCCCCTAACCTGAGAATGTTGTCTTCTCTGCAGAAGGGGGTGCGGAAATTTTTCCAGGGAGCTATTCTAGTGGGAGGTGGCTATATTTGGGGTATTGCAAAAGCATAGAATCCTCTTTGACATCCATCACACTCACAGCAGCTGTTCAACCCATCTCCTTCCCTGCTGACTTCCCTTGTTTTCCTCTCACAGCTTGCAACGATAGAGCCTGGGAAGAAGTTTCACATGTACTGCAAGGAGGAGCTGGAGGAGGTGATAAAGGACATCTAAGCATCACGAGTCCTTCACAGATTGCGACCAGGCCTTGCTGTTCCCCATTTTTTTTTTAAAAATCTCATTCTCTGTATATAAATGGAGCTGACCATCACCAGTAATAAACGTTTTCTTCAGTTGGAGCCTTTGTTGATGGTGTAGTTGTTTTGAAATGTCATATTTACAACATTTAGATTACTCGAGAACATATAAGAGAGTAACCTACCTAAATATACTGAGTGGCACTAGACTTTAGGGTGCTCATTGTAACACAAGCAATTTAACCCCTTCACTCCCTTTAGCGGTCCTTAAAATGTTGCAAGAAATCAATTAGGTCATACAGCAACTTTGTTGCACTGGCAGGGACATCGCAACTACATTGGAGATCAGGCAGTCTCTTGACAGCCCGGACTATCACCTGTCATATTTGGCTTTCTGCTGACTGGTCGTGTGTAACTGCACTCATTTAAGGAATGCTTTATTACATGCTCTGGCATTCCATTCGGGTAGGCGTTACTGCTGAGACCCACCGTAAATTCACTTGAGGACAGGAGAGCCTCATCAGTGTCTTTCTAGACTCTGCTGACTAATCCTAATTATTGCAATCGGCAATGCAGGGCTACTGTGATCAGCACAAACAAATGAGGTGGAAGAGAGGGAGAAAAATTGTTTCTCCCCTTCCAAAAAATGAGGGGGGAAAAAAACCTAAAATTAAGAGCCCAGTGATGTCAGCATGACATTTTTTTTCAAAGATGCCGACACTCGACTGTAAAGAAGCTAATAAGGCAGGGGTGTCTTATTATTTCTGCAGTGGGCCACTTCATCAGAATTGTATACGTGCAAGGGCCGCACTCATTTTTCACTGTGAGAAAATATGGCCTTTAATAAAATATGCAGATTAAAAGTAAATGACACAAAACCTTTACTTTTCCTCTCACTGATTTCTGGGGCTAGAAAGTTTTGTGACTACAAATTCAGGATTCTGGATAAGTAAAAATGAAATTCAGGGTTCACTTAGCCAAAAATGACACCCCCCCCACCTTTAAAAATAAAAAATCCCACACTTTTAATAAAAGTAAGTTACACACCAAAATTGTACAAAAAATGTAATAATGTTATTTATATATATATATATATATATATATATATATATATATATATATATATACAGGGCCGGACTGGCCCACCGGGGTACTGGGAAATTTCCCGGTGGGCCGGGCTGTCCGTGGGCCGCTCCGCCCGATCGTGCGGCCGTAAGTGTTGTAAAATCGTAAGACAGCCGCTAAGCGGCTGCGAGGAAGCTTCAAAGCGGCCATTGCGCGGCCGCCAGTCCGCCTCCACTGGCCACTGATGAAATTAAAGCGGTTGGTGTGCACACAACGCGCCACCCAATGGCCTTTCCTCTGCTCTTTGTCCCACCCCACACCAACCGCTTTAATTTCATCAGTGGCCAGTGGAGGAGGGCTCACGGTGCTACATCTCTTTGTCCCACCCCACAACACGTTCAACACAGCCTCTGTGGTGAGCAGCTGCAGCGTAAAGACAGCCACTGAGCGGCTGCTAGGAAAGTTCAAAGCGGCCATTGCGCGGCCGCCAGTCTGCCTCCACCGGCTACTAATGAAATGAAAATGGCTGGTGTGCACACCAATGGCCTTGCCGCTGCTCTTCGTCCCACCCCACAAAAGGGGTGGGACGAAGGCCATTGGGCGGCACATTGCGTGACGGCTGCGAAGTGGCCGCTTTGAATTTTGCTTGCAGCCGCTCAGCAGCTGTCTTACGCTGCAGCTTACGGCTGTGTGGAACGTGTTGTGGGGAGGGTCGAAGAGCTGCGGCACGGCCATTGGGCGGCGCGGTGCGGTGACACTCAAGGGGGCGGGCTCAGCCTCACAGAAGTAAGTGTTCCTTACAGAAGGATTGTCACGTCGTCAAGGAGATCAAGAGAGCAGGACAAAAAAAAAACCACAAAAATTTAAGTACCGGTAGTATTACCAAAATATAGTTATGGGTTAAAGGGGAAAGCAGACCCGTATTCAAGGGAGGGGGGTTTGCCTTCATTAAATTTTAAAATGAAATAATACAAAAGGAGGGGTTGGCTGGGGGGTAATACACATGGCAGTGGGGGGCATCAATAATAGACAAGTGTGCTTCACAAAAGTGTTAGGGGCATCAAGGGAGGGGGTTAGCTGGGGTATCACATGAATCAATGGTGGGGGTAATAAATGCACAAAGGGGGCAATACCCAAGGTTGTGTTGTGAGGGGAAGACAGTAATTAATACTAAAGGGGGACCTGGCTGGGGCATCAATACATAAGGGGATTAATGACAGGGGGAGTTCATGGCAAAGCAGTGTAGAACATACATGTTTTATGCTTCAGCGTGGCAGAGGCTGTCTGGGTGTTGGTGTGCACTGTACTTACTTTAGAAATAAATGGATTTATTTAATGTTTACTTATCCAGAGATAAAACGCCCTCCTGAATTTGTAATCACTTCAGAGGACAAAACTTTCTAGGCCCAGAAATGAGTGAGAGGAAAAGTAAAGGTATTGTGTTATTTACTCTTATTTTAATCTGCATATTTTATCACAAAGGATTAATCACAGAAACTTGAATGGTGGTTGGGATCTTCAGAGTGAAACCCAATTTAGTTGTAAGGACTAATTTTGTTATTCCTGTTGGTTTCACAGTCCTTCCCCCTTAAGAGAGGACCTTTTACATAAACATACTGGCAGACCACTTTGCACCATGAACTGTGTGCATTAAAAAAAAAAAAAAATAATGTATCTGGGATGAGGTCAGTAGCGTACCTAGCGGGGGGCGGGGGGGGCGGTCCGCACTGGGTGCCGCTCATCAGGGGGGTGCCAACTTGCCGGCACCCGGAACCCCTCCAGAGACGGACAGCAATGTCCGCCGCTGGAGGAGCAGGCTTGCAAGGGAGCGGTATCGGAGGTCTTTAACAGACCTCCGGCTCCCTTGAGTGATTTTAAGCCGGGTTCAACCTTTCCAATGTATTTTTCATTATATAATTATGCTCTAGTACATCATAACTCCCATCACTCTATACTGTTCCATACAGTGGCAGAGCTGGGAGACAGAGGCCTTGCACCCCCACCGCAGGACTCCTGAAAGGTAAGTGAACTTCAAAGGGGGAGAGGGTAGATCGTTAGGAGGGGGTAGATAGGGAGAAGGGAGTGAGGCGGGGGGATAGGGGGTAGATAGGGAGAAGGGAGTGAGACGGGGTAGGTAGGACAAAAGGGAGTGAGAAGGGGTAGATAGGGCAATCATACTCCTATCATGCCAAGTCTGCATCCTGGAATCTGGGTATGCCTGGGCATGACAGGAATGTGATTGCTGTTAACAATCATATATATATATATATATATATATATATATATTAATATTGTTATTTAATTGTTTTGTCCTATTTTGGTGTGTTACTTACTTTTCGGTTTCAGTCTACTACTAATGAAGTGGTAGGCCTACACCACATCAATGTTTGGCTTAGTATATAGTGATAGGAGTTATGCTGCACTACTGTCAATGTCTGGCTCAATGTATAGTGATAGGGATTACGCTGTACCACCGTCAATGTGTGCCTCACTATATAGCGATAGGTGTTATGTTGTACCACCGTCATTGTCTGCCTCAGTATATAGTGGTAGGTGTTATGCTGTACAACCGTCAATGTCTGCCTCAGTATATAGTGATAGGTGTTATGCTGTACCACCATCAAGGTCTGCCTCAGTATATAATGATAACAGTAAGTGTTATGCTGTACCACCTTCAGTGTCTGCGCCGGTATATAATGGTAGAAGCTATGCAGTTTTAAAGTGTGTGTGTGTAGGGGGGTGCCACATACAGGATCCGCCCCAGGTGCCAAATACTCTAGGTACGCCCCTGCATGGAAGTCAGCCCTTTCAGGTGGTTCCAATTAACCTGCACTGCAATGTTTAACCCCTTCGCGACCTTTGCCGGTTCAGGACCGTCACGCAAAAAACGGTCACTTAACGACCTTTGACGGTCCTGAACCGTCACTAAATTAAATAAGCTTTCTTCGCTTAAATAAGCTTTCTTCGCTTAAACGGCGTTGCTGTAATGCCTCGATGTCGAGGCATTCAGTAACGCCGAGATCGGCATCAGGGGCCATGTCTGGCCCCTCCCTGGGGCATCAACATCCGCCATACATTGTATGGCGGCGGACGCCCGTTTTAAAAGTGTTTAGGAGGCGATCAACGATCACCTCCTAAACTTAAATGGTGTCGCTGGAATGCCTCGATCAGGAGACATTCAGGGACACCAAACACTTACCTCAAGACGGGCTGTGACCGCTCCGGAGAGTGGTCGCAGCTGCCACTGCTGGTGATCTTCACCATCAGCAAGATGGCGGCCGCCCTGTAAAAAAAACCAATCAAGTTGAAAAAGTTCGCTAGATGGTCTCCAGACCCTCTAGAGAACTCTGGCTCCACTTGCAGGTTGAATACATGTACTGCATTCAACCATGCAAGTCAATGGAGCCCAGCTTTCTAATCACAATGTGATTAGTAAAATATTCAAAAAATAATAAAGAAAATAAATAAATAAAAAAAGTGCTAACATTTAAAAATAATTATGCAGTGATGTCACCAGAGGAACCATCCAGTACCAGCAAAATGTGTAAAAAAATATAAAACAAAATATAAAAAAAATAAAATAAAAAAATAAAGTTTATTATTTTGAGCAAGTGCTAAAATTTCTCAAAAATCTCAACATAGAAAGAGTTAAAATAAAAGCACTTCAAATACCCAAGGGGTGTCTAATATAAAAAAAATGGCTTGATTGGGTAAATTGGAGTGGCCGAGCTCAAAGATAGGGCATAGGTACAGACTGACCAAAATGGAGAAAAAAAGCGCACTTTTCAAATGTGGCATTTTAAATCTCAAACAACACGACAAACCCATGCATGTGGGGTATCACTGCACTCAGGAGATGTTCCTGAGAACACATTGGGGTGTTGTTTGACAGTGACATATACCAGGACCTGTATATTAATAACTAAATTACAATTTGTGTGGAATTTTTTTTTAAAAATTACTATTACAAAGTTTGACAAAGTGTAGTTGTATAATTGGTGCATTGAAAGGGTTTAAATAAAAGCATTTGGAATACCCTGGGGTGTCTAGTTTTCAAAAATATATGGGTTTAAATGGAGTTAACCGGCTTCAAAGATATTCCAAAGAGGAGATGGAGGCAGAATGGCCAAATGACCACCTGAATTACGCATGCCCCAAAAGTAGCCTTTTACCAGCCAAACAATCTGCATGTGGGGTATCGCTGTACTCAGGAGATGTTGCTGAACACATATTGGGGAGTTGTTTGACAGTGACAACTAAATTACAATTTGTGTGAGGCTAGGTTTCCACTTGGTTTTTTTTAGCTAAAAACGCCCATAAAAACGCCAATAGCGCCACCTGGCGTTTTTTTAGTGAAAAAACGCAGCAGCCAGATGTTAGCTGTTCTTCAATAGGAAATCGCAGAATGCCATATCCAGTTGGCGTTTTTTTGTTTGGCGTTTTTTCAGTCCTCTTTGGCGTTTTTCAGAATCGCAGCATGTTGACACTCTGGCGTTTTTTGCAAGGAAATCTTGGCGTTTTTCTCCAATAGAAGTCTATGGGAGAGAAAAAACGCCATGAAAAAGCCATGTGGGTTTATTGCCTTGGCGTTTTTTATGGCGTTTTTTCCACAGTTACAATGCAGAGGATGGACCCAGTATCTGTGTGTCCTACGAGAAATAGGCTGGAAACAAACAGTTTCACACAAAACAAAGTTCATATTGAATTCTACACCATTTGGAACAAACATGCCATTACAAACAAACATACGCGACACATCAACTGGATCCTGCGTGCCAAAAGCAACAGCAAACAATTTGCACCATCATTTGGGGCCAATCTTCCTAGAGGAGCAGACATTCGGAATAAAGCATGCCTTACAAACCACAGAAAAGTGACAAAAGGGTCCGCCGGGGCGTTTAAGTAGAACTCTACCAAGTAAATGACATCAGGGGGCAGATACTTGCCATTTATCCTAATCCCTTTTAGCTGGGTGAAACTTCTAACTTGTAAAGGCTGGAAAAACTGCCTAAGGTCAAAAAAGCAATTTCCACAGAAAGGCTAAAACGCCAGAAAAAACTCCAGAAAAAAACGCCAAAACGCAGAAAAATGCAGTGGCAGTTTTCTTGGCGTTTTTCATCAAGAAAAAAAACGCAGGACAAAAACCCAAGTGGAAACCTAGCCTGAAAAAAAAAAAAAAAGAATTACTATTACAAAGTTTGACAAAATGTGGTTGTATAATTGGTGCATGGAAAGGTTAAAATAACAGCACTTGAAATACCCTGGGGTGTCTAGTTTTCAAAAATATATGGTTTGACGGGGTTAAATTGAGTTAACCGGCTTCAAAGATGTTCCAAAGAGGAGATGGAGGCAGACCAGATTTGTTAAAAAAGGTTTGGAAATCATAAAACGCTGCTTGTACTTATTGCCCTATAACTTACAAAAAGCAGCAAAAAAACGTAAAAACATTGGGTGTTTCTAAACTCAGGAAAGTAGTAGAATCTATTTAGCTAGTTTTTTTACTAGCTTTTTTAGCTGAGTAAAAGATTTTTCAAATAAAAGTCATAAAATGTTTTTTTTTTTCCAGTTTTTCATCATGTTTTTTGTTTTGTTTTTTTTATAGTAAATAAGATGATATGATCAAAATAATGGTATCTGAAGAAAGCCCATCTTGTCCTGAAAAAAACAATATATAACTTGTGTGGGTACACTAAATGGGTGAGGAGAAAATTACAGCTGAACACAAGCACCACAAAAGTGTTAAAACAGCCTCGGTCCCACAGGGTACAAATTGAAAAAATGAGCCTGGTCCTTAAGGGGTTAAAAGGTCAGCCATTAGAGGGGCAGACATTCGGAATAAAGCATGCCTTACAAACCACAGAAAAGAGACAAAATGGCCCGCCGGGGTAGAACTCTACCAAGGAAATGACATCAGGAGGGGGCAGATACTTGCCATTTATCCTAATCCCTTTTAGCTGGGTGAAAATTCCAACGTGTAAAGGCTGGAAAAACTGCCTAAGGTCAAAAAAGCAATTTCCACAAAAAGGCTAAAACGCCAGAAAAAACGCCAAAACACAGGAAAATGCAGTGGCAGTTTTCATCAAGAAAATAGCGCAGGACAAAAACCCAAGTGGAAAATTATAGTACTCCACAGAAGTGGCCAGAAAACCTTGAAGTTAGCATTTAGTAAATACAAAAAATTAAAAAGTGAGGAAGATAGACAGATCTATATGATTAGGGAGAAAGAGCAAGTTATAAGCAATAACTTCTACGCAATACGCGTACACAACTTCCGGTGCCGGCACCGGAAGTTGTGTACGCGTATTGCGTAGATGTCCCCTGCCGGCCCTGCAAGACACCTGGGAGTCTCCTCTGGTAAGTCGGGGGGGGCAGAGTGGCAGCATATCTCGGGGGGGAGGAGGAGGACAGTGGCAGCATATCTCGAGGGGGAGGAGGACAGTGGCAGCATATCTCGGGGGGGAGGAGGACAGTGGCAGCATATCTCGGGGGGGGAGGACAGTGGCAGCATATCTCGGGGGGGGAGAGACAGAGTGGCAGCATATCTCGGGGGGGGGACAGTGGTAGCATATCTCGGGGGGGGGAGACAGAGTGGCAGCATGTTTTTTTGGTGCTTTTTTAAAGAAAAAAACTTTCTTTAAAAAAGCACCAAACTTTTAGGGTGCGGCCTATATACGGGGGCGGCCTATATCCGAGCCAATACGGTAAATAAGAAAAGGAAAATTGATGGATACGTCATATAGTATCAGAAGGCTACGCCATCAGGTTTTGCAAGACCCCACACGATTATTTCCTAGTCTCCTCATACCCATCGGTGAAGAAAAACTCAGCGCTAGTCATGGCAGCATCAAAACTCCTCAAGCAAGGAGTTATAGAGAACATACCAAAGAAACATCTATTTCAGGGAGTTTACTCGCTTGTTCCTGGTGCCAGATGGTTCCTTCTGTCCAGTCCGAAACCGGCTGGGGAGCCCATCTCCAGTTTTGAAAAGCCCAGGGAAAGTGGTCAGCGCAAGAGGCACTTTAATCCTCAAATTTCAGGGAGTTAAACCCAGTCTTCAAGGCCCTGCTAGCCTTCAAACCGTGGATATCGGGCATGCCAGTGAAGATTCAATCAGACAACAGCACGACGGTAGCCTATATCAGCAGACAGGGGGCACAAGAGTAAGCAGTCTTCAAGACCTATGCGCCAAAATCATGCTATGGGCACAACTGAATCTAGAGGCTGTTTTGGCTATCCACATCAGAGATCAGAATAATATAATTGCGGATGATCTCAGCAGATGCTCCCAAGCAGAATGGGCTCTATACCCGACTGATTTCCAAACATTAGTTGCGAAAGTAGGTCTTCCAGAAGTGGATCTCATGGCGATGAGACGGAATCGGAAAGTTTCCCTTTTCGCCTCTCTCTACAAGATGGATTACCCTCATTTCCTGTGTGGTCTGGAGATCAAGTGGCAGTTCAATCTGGCATACATCTTTTCTCCGGTATCTATGATTCCTCGAGTGATACTCAAAATCAAAACAGACAAGGCAAGAGTGCTGGCTATTCTTCCATTCTGGCCGAAACCGGAGTTGGTTTACAGACCTTTGCCAACTCTCGGTAAATCATTGGGAACTTCCAGTATCTTCAGACATCTTAGAGAACAAGGGGATTCCACTCCACACTCTTCAAATGTTCAGATTGATGGCATGGCTGCTGCAAGGCTAATCCTGGAAGATCAAGTATCAGCGGTATCATGGCTAATCTTCTTTTGGGTTCAGTGAGACTGTCTAGAGCCAAAATGTATCTAAGAACCTAGAGAAAGTTTCTTGAAAGGTGTCACTCTCAAGGGCTGCAGAGTTCACCTCCGTCCATTCCGGTCATTCTGCACTTTTTGAATCTAGGGTCACGACTCTTAAGGGTCAGATTTCTGCTCTTAGCCATTTCCTGCTCGTCGATTTGGCATCAAATCGCTTCATTCGAAGATTTCTTAAAGCCATCACAATTAAAAGACCTCCTATTAGATCCTTTTTTCCCACCATAGGATCTTCCCTTAGTACTTAAGGCTCTGTGCTCTGCTCCATTTGAACCTTTTCAAGAAGTCTCACTCAAATTCCTTTTCCTGAAAACTGTGTTTTTGGTAGCTGTTACCTCAAAATGACGGATTGGGGAACTCCAGGCTCTCTCAGCATCTGAAGACTTTCTTGTTTTTCATCAAGACAAAGTGGTTCTGTATCCCAGGCCATCTTTCCTGCCTAAGGTTCTATCTCAAGCTAATGTTAACTAGCCTATAGTTCTTCTGACGTTTTACCAAGACCCTGCATCATAATAAAAAAGTAAATGGCATTCTCTGGATGTTAAGAGAGCTCTCACCATCTATTTGGGGCGTACCGCTTCCTTTCGTTCATCTGACCATCTGTTCCTTCAGTTCCATGGCAAGTCGTCTGGTCAAGCAGTATCAAAATCAACTTTAGCCACATGGCTCACAGACACAATCCATCTGGCATAAGAGTTCTGTGGTGCGGTTCTTCCGTCCCAGATTAAGGCCCACTCCACGAATCCGTTTCCTGGGCTTCCAGGGCTTCAGTGTCTCCGGAGGAGATTTGTAAACCGGCCACTTGGTCCTCCTGGAACACTTTTATTAAACATTATAGACTGGACATTTCCTCTGCTTCAGAAGCTGTGTTTGGGCATCAGGTCCCTCCCTTTTGTTTTTTGGGGGATCTTGATATATCCCACCGGTACTACCACTAAACGTTGGGAAAAACAGAAATTTGTACTTACCGTGAATTCTCTTTTCCCCAGTATAGTGGCAGTACGTGTTTCCCAAATTTTGTTAATAAAGATTTTTGTACTGCTGATTGGTCCTCTTGTTATTAACTGAGCTACGGAGTGATGTGAGTACGGTTATAGGGTAGGGTGGAGCTTAACCCTTTACTATCTTTTAGCGTGCTTGTACCGGGAGAGAGAGCAAGCCCACCGGTACTGCCACTATACTGGGGAAAAGAGAATTTATGGTAAGTAAAAATTTCTGTTTTTGAAAGCTTGCCTTTTAAGTATTATGTTAATCCAATACAAAAGGTATGATTGCATTATACTCTGGTATTTTGTCATCTTATTCATATATTTAGCTTTTTCAGTAGCATGATTTAGTAGCAAAAATCAGCATGGTTTTATGAAACATAGGTCATGTCAAACTATTTTAATTGCATTCTACTGAGAAGTAAGTAGAAGTGTTATTACGTTTGAAGCAGATGAGGAACCCAGTATGCAGAGATAGCGACAAAAGTCTCATAAAGCAAGAAACGAAGTCCAACAATGGTCAGGCAAGCCGGGTCAGGGGAGGAGAAATCGGCGTTGTCAGGATCAGGCAAATATCAGCAATGGTAATCGAAATAGAAAGGTCAGGCAAGCCGGGTCAGGAGAGGAGAAACCGGCATAGCCAATATCATCAAAGAAATTCCAATATACACACTGCAGACTAACAAGCTCAGCCGTTAAAACAACTATCATTCAGTGCTCGGCTTTTAAACTTGCTGTGCTCTTAAGCCCCGCCCCAACTATGATGACGTACTGTGCGCGTTCTGTCGCCTCCACAGGAGTATGGGAGAAGAAGGGAGCGTGGCGTACACGGATGCACACATCTCTCCTCCTGGAGGGACAGGAGCAGAGGAGGCCTGCCACGAGCCCGCTGGACGTGGGCACAGCACGGACCCGGTAAGCCAAGGACCATGACACTCCCGGAGGATGGGGAGAGGAGGCAGCAGAGGAGGTAAGTATCGAGTACCCGCTAACCACAGATACTCCGGTGAACCGCGCTGTGGACCGTGACAAGTGTAGATCAGAGTGTTGCAGTGGATGTAATCTACTTGGATTTTGCCAAGGCGTTTGACATGGTTCCACACAATAGGTTAGTATTCAAACTGAAAGAAATGGGTCTAGATGAAAATTCTTGTTCTTGGGTTGAACATTGGCTTGGTCATAGAATACAGAGAGTTGTTATAAATCGTAGATTTTCAAGCTGGACAAAAATGGTAAGTGGTGTCCCTCAGGGTTCTTTTCTGGGACCAATTTTATTCAACTTATTTATAAATGACCTTGCAATAAGCTTTGAAAGTTTCAGGTTGGGGGGAGCGTAGCGTAGCGCAGGTGTCACCACACAATGTCCAGCAACGAGGGAACACAGGGGCAAATCCAAGAGAGTAGTCGGGGTCACGGTCCAGAGGTCAAGGCAGGTAGCAGACAGCAGTATCAGGTAACAAAGCCAAAGGTCAAAATCCAAGGAGTCAGTATAAAGCAGCTAGGTAGCAATAGACAGTACTTCATGGTACTCAGCTTAACTAAGAAGCACTTGGAGAGAGGTCTGTGGGGTTTATATAGGGGTAGTGATTGAGCAGTCCACCCCCTATCACCTGATCCCCTCCCACCTGAAGCACCTGATCCCCTCCCTCCAGATACACCTGAGAGGAGGGGGACATGGAAGTTTCCACCTCCTCCCCTTCCTTCTGGTGTCCTACCCAGAGGGTGGCCACACCCCCTGGGGCTAAGCCACGTCCCCTCCTCATCGGGAGCGCGGACACGTGCGAGCTGACCGCAAGGGTGGGGTTGTAGCCTGCCACGAGGCAGTGCCGCAGCGTCACCGGGAGATCCGCAGGCAGGATTATAACTCCTGCCCGACGGTTCCCGCGACGAGGGATCCCTGACTCTTCGTGGCGCACGGTCCTGGGACCGTGCGACCACGACGTCCGGAGGCTGACCCTCTGTGAACTAATTTTCTATTGTTAATGCCATCCTGTCAATGACGGCAACGTCATTTACAGGATGGCACTTGTGTTTGCTCTATCGGGGTAGTGGGGTTGTGTTGCTGACATGCCTCGATATCTTAGAATGAGCTAATGAATGAGTGAATGTTATAAGTATTTGGGGGCAGGGGTTGCACAGGCAGGCTACTTAAGGGACAGGGGTGGCACAGGCAGACTACATATGGGCATTCCTGGGAACTTCTGGGCTCCGGGTACCCGGAGCCTTCCCTTGCTGGACGCGGCCAGGCCCACTGACGTCTTGATCCAGAGAAGCGGTGCTTCACCTGGCAATCTCAGGGTCAAACCCGGAGAGTTCCCAGGTATGCATATGGGGCAAGAGTGGCACAGGCAGGCTGTTTCAGGGGCAGAGGTGGCACTGGCAGGCTGCCTGTTTCAGGGGCAGAGGTGGCACTGGCAGGCTGCCTGTTTCAGGGGCAGAGGTGGCACTGGCAGGCTGCCTGTTTCAGGGGCAGAGGTGGCACAGGCAGGCTGCCTGTTTCAGGGGCAGAGGTGGCACAGGCAGGCTGCCTGTTTCAGGGGCAGAGGTGGCACAGGCAGGCTGCCTGTTTCAGGGGCAGAGGTGGCACAGGCAGGCTGTCTGTTCCAGGGGCAGAGGTGGCACAGGCAGGCTGTCTGTTCCAGGGGCAGAGGTGGCACAGGCAGGCTGCCTGTTCCAGGGGCAGAGGTGGCACAGACAGGCTGCCTGTTTCCTGGGTAGAGGCCTACCGTGTTAATGTCTGGCTCGGTATATAGTGATGGGGGTTATGCTACACTACTGTTGATGTGTGCCAAAAACTCTAGGTACGCCTCTGTCCTAAGCTATTTCAATAACTTTGGGCGTATCCCATTGGGTCCCATGAATTTGACTGTTAACCCTTTCCTTTGTAAACACACGTTTTACATGTTTCCCTGTTTCCTTCACCTGCCTCTCTAAAAACTGTTTACATATTTTCCAGTTAATAGTCCACGGGCATTCTTCTTTCCCATTATAGTCTATGGGCATTCCATTCTGTCATTCTCTCATCACTCTTTTTCGTCCTCTTCTCTTGGTAATGGTCTGTAAGGCTTGACAGGGCTTAAAGCAAAGGTGAAATAATTTGCTTTGCTATCATTAGTCAGTTAGCAAATTGATTTGCTGTGCTATAATTAGTGTTTGTACCGCTCATAGGATAGGTTTATAATATTGTGATTTACTATATACCATTTTTGGTTATAGTGCAAAACGGCCATAGCCGTGTATAGTTAAAAAAAGGTTTTGTCATACTCAGTTAGTCGCTTATCCCAATGATTGTGTTTTATTATAAATTACATGTAAATGGAGGTCACTGTGTTCCTCAACTTTGCTACATTCCCTCATAACTTTTAACAAGTGAAGATCCCATGAATGGGGCTCTGTCATAGCTAACCAATCAACACCGACGGTTTATGCTGGACCCAATCGGAAGAAAGCAGCCGAGCACACAGCAAGGGTATTGGAGAACGTATGGTAAGCAGGGCTGGTAGCTGCCTATGTAGTATTGCGATAATACCAACTGGCCAATAATTTACGAGAATAGTTGTGACTGATGGCATTTTCAACCAATCACTGCCAAAAGATTCATTATATGTTAGTGAAAAGTGCTGTTTGGTTTATTGTAGAAGAGATGCGGTCCCTCGGCGAGTTTAGGACTGGGGTGATTGGCTTTTGCCTAATGTTGTTCATAAGTGTATCATTGTCTGACTTTCACCCTAACGTGCGAGAGCCTTCGGTAATATGGCAGCAGGGTGCTGCAGTGAGCGTCAGAACGCGAAGGAGCTCAGGGCTCCGAACGGAACCGGCGGATGACGGAAAGTGCAATGATTCAAGGATATTCCAGGGACTGTTGAGAAAAGAAACCCACACGGTGCGGAGCTCGTGGTGCATGTGTCGGGAAGCTGTCAAGGTTTCCTGGGTCATAGGCTGCTAAGTACAAGTGGGGTTATTGTAGCTCGTTTAAGATAACAAAATATAGCGTAACCTTATTTATGCCTCTTTCGTTCGCCGGAACCCACGGTGGGCTTTGTGTCGATTTTATTTTGTTCTGGTGCAGTTCTGCTGTTTGGGAGGCAGAAAATTCGGTATGCCAGTGCTTTCTGATAATTGAATAGGTCTTGCACAGATTTTAGTAGAGAGGTAACGTGACATGTTCTGCTTTACATGTACTAGTATATCGTTTGTTATTCGTATGCATCTATATAGTTGTCGACATTTTTATCGAAGGGGGTCTAAATAAGATGGATGAAGCACCACACAGTACACTATTTTCACAAGACAGTTCATATCCGTACTAAAACAGTCTAGATAGGTAAAAGTCTTGATGTTTTTGACTTGATGCTATAAAATCCTAAATTCCTCTTAACTGCTTTAGTCTTGAGTCCCACGCTCTTTAGAAGGAACAGTGTGCTTTATACACAAACATGAAATAACGTCATATTTGTGTAAATAAGATGGCATAGTATCCACCCTACACTGTTTTTCATTTGTCAATCCTACCTACTTACAGTAGTGAAAGATATGGAGTTGCAAATCCATAAAACCTGCTTGTCTGGTTTGGCAGGTGCTAGCAACAGGTGACCTTGCCTGGGGCAGTGTTCTGTATGCAATCTTTGCTTACCTATACAGTTTTTTTTTTTTTGCCTCAGCTGAATAGACAAATGCATGCAATACAAATATTCTATTTTGAGGGGAATAGCTCATCGTGCAGTGATATTATTTTTCTTTGCAATGTCTTGGGCTAATGTTGCACTATGTGTTCCTGCTTTCTCACAAATAATTATTAAAAAGCATATATCAACCTCTTCGTGACAATGGCTGATTTTATATTTGTACCCTTCGTGACAATGGACGTTTTAACATTTCTGCGGTGCTCGTGTTTTAGCTGTAATTTTCTTCTTTCCCGTTTACTGAACCCACACAAGTTATATATTGTCTTTTTCAGGACATGAAGGACTTTCTTTTAGATTTAAAAATCGAGGGGGGAAAAAAGGACTTTTTCTGACTTTTACTTAAAATCTTTATAAAAGCTAGTGGAAAAAAACTGCTGAATAGATTCTACTATTTGTCCTGAGTTTAGAAATACCCAATGTTTTAATGTTTTGTTTTTTTTTTGCTTATTTCTGCACGTTATGGGGCAATAACTACAAGTAGCATTTTGCTATTTCAAAACCATTTTTTCCAAATCTGGCCAATGCAATTTACCCCATTAAACCATACATTTTTGAAGACTAAACACCCCAGGGTATTTCAAATGCTAGTATTTTAGCTCTTTCCATGCATTAATTCTACCACCAGTCTTTGTCAAACTTTGCGGTAGTCATTTTTTGGAGTGTTCTCCCCCCCCCCACGTTTTCATTCAGGTATGTATTAACAGGTCCTGGTATATATCATAAAACAGCCCAATATGTGTTCAGCAACATTTCTTGAGTATAGTGATACCCCACATGCATGGGTTTGCCTGCCTGTATTCAGCCTGCAAGGGGAGCCAGAGTTCTCGGGAGGGTCTGGAGAGACCCTCCTGAGAAATCTTTTCAACTCCTTTTATATTTTGAAAGCACGCGCTGCCATCTTGCGAGTGGCAAAACCTTGCAGTGGCAGTTGTGGCGCCGGAGCAGTCACAGCACGCTCTGGGGTAGGTGTTCGGTGTCGCTGATTGCCTCACTATCAAGACATTTTAGTGATCGCCTCCTAAACTCTTTTAAAATTGGCGTCCCCCGCCATACAGTGTATGGCAGACATTGACACCCAGGGGTGGGGCCAGACATGCCACCTAATGCCGATTTTGGTGTTGCTGAATGCCTCGACATCCAGGCATTACAGCAACTCCGTTAGGGTGCAGAAAGTAAACGTAGATCAATTTCTGCACCCGATTAAAGCCATGACGGTCCTGGCACATCAGTTGTCGCTAACTGGATGTTAGTGCATGGCGTGCCTGGATCGTCAGTTGTCATCAAGGGGTTAATATATAGCACCATCGGATTCTGCAGCACTCATTGGGTAGACAGAACATATAAGTAATATATAACATAACAAGATGACTTACAGAAACGGATGAGGAAGGCCCTGCTCAAATGAATTTACAATCTAGGGGGAATTAAGTCTCGTGTTACACACAAGTTAAAAGTGCCGTTGTTATGGACGGACCATCCATGCTAGTATAAGCATTGCGAGAAGGGACTAGGAAAGGTGAGCTAAAGGCTGTTAGGCTGTAAGTTTATAGGCATCCATAAAGAAGTGGGTCTTTAGGGATTTGGAGGATAAGGGCAGCCCTTGAAAAGTCTTGTAAACGTGCATGTGAACTAGACAGAGGACAGATGGAGATTATTGGATGATCACAGAGACCAGGAGGGTGTTCAGAAATAAGTAAGGAGATGTAAGTTGGGCAACCGCTATGAAGAGCTTTTTAAGTAAGAGTCAAGATGTTGAAATTTAATCTTGAAGTGTACAGGCAGCCAGTAAAGCGATGGGAGATGAACTATATTTGTATAATATACAAATTAAATTTCTTTTGGAATAGTATTTTTATGGGCATCTAGTAAGTGTAAACAGATAATTCTGTTTAAAACTCTTCATTACTACTTCTGTTTGATAGGAAGGCACTGTTGCATGATGTGTGGAAAGTTTAATTATACCATATTTGCTCGATTATAAGACAACCCCTCAAAACTTGAATATTAATTTAGGAATTAAGCCTGAATATAAGACTACCCTATAGGAAAATATTTCACTAGTAAACACGAATTCACATGTAAACTTTATCATATTTAATAAAAACTATGATTGACCCCTTTTATTTGCCAACCTGCTCATAGTTATGAACATCTGTCCCCAGGCTTGCCACTCTGCCCTCAGAAAGGCTATTCTACCAGTGCATCCCGAGACTTGTCCCCGGGGCTTCAGACTCCCTGGTGTCGAGTGGGGGCAGCCGGTGGATAACCTTCCCTGCTACTCTGCGTTTCCGCATAGAAGCCCCGGCGGAAGTGCCGGGCGGAAGCTGAGGTTGTCTGCGCGGATCGCACCAGCTGCCAGAGAGGATGATCCAGGTCCCCTGCAGTGCTGCCGGGAATCCTCCTCTCTGGCAGACAGTGAATGGCACTTTTGCTGGGCCTTCTATGATGCAGCACCAGAACGTCATGTCATGCCTGAGCTTGGTCATGGAAGTGCTGGCAGCAGTGGAGGTTGCCAGAGAGTTGCGGGGATCTGGATCTTAGTCCTACTTGAGGTCTGATTATAAGACGACCTTGAATATAAGATGAGGGGTATTTCCCAGAGTATTTGCTCTGGGGAAAAAAACCTTGTCTTGTATTCGAGCAAATACGTTATGTTAAGGATCAGGTTGTTTTGTTTTTCATTCCAATATAATATCTGATCTCGAAGAGTATCTGGGATTCTAATTATAGCGATCACCTGGCAAATCAAATATAGTCTGAAGCCAGTTTTTGTTCCAGATGCAGTATCATTGTCATTCCTATGTTCAGATTGAAGTAAACTGTAGTTGATGTCAGTGTTTTAGATCTCTGTCACTAAGTTTTGTCATTTAGTGAATTTTTTTTTATTTATTTTTTTTGTCCCCCCACATAGTACTCATTTGACCTGAGTGGAGAACTCTCTTTGGTATGGGTTGGAGACGGAACTGGGGTAGGTTGAAAATAATTTTCTTGTGTTTTGTTGTACTGATTACAACCTAGTGTTGGACATGTGCTTTAAGGCCTTTGTAACATTCCTGACTTCATGACCTTTTGCCAGTATAGGTTATCCTTGTGCTCACTACATTTCGTATTCCTCTGTTTGTCATCACCTATGCACAGTCAAAGCTCTACAGGAGGTAAGTGGTCCATATTTCATCAATTTAAGGTTCTTCATCTAGCCAGTTATGGGTCCTGATCGTGCAATAGCTTAAAGTGGACTTACTTACTTACTTTGTTCACGCCAAGGGACCGACTATCGTAACCTCATGTTTTCACGATCTATATGATTATAGCTCAACATTGTTTTCTCTCCTCTTTTATTAACTTGCTGTTTGTTATAGATTGGTGCAAGCAGCCTTTGTAAGGGTGGGGTGAGAAGAAGGGATATCAAAAGTGAAGGGCAGGAAATTGATTACATTTGTTAGATGTGTTATCTTCTTCTGCTGATCTTTGAAGTAAACAAAATCTAAATTACGTATATGTGTGTGTGTGTGTGTGTGTATATATATATATATATATATATATATGTGTGTACACTCGCATGTAAGTTTTAGGTATCTACCACAAAGCTGTGGTAAGGTTGTGCAAATACAATTCTATGTATTGTATATGGGGGGGGGGGAATGAAATATATTTATTTTCTCCTTGAGCATAAAATACAGTGCGGTGTACTTAAAACCACGTTTTCGTCAACCTACTTTGATCTCATCTTGTTGGAATAAACATTTATATGCACACCAGAAGGCTGTCGTTCATCATTGGATATTTTGGTCAACTTTTTTCTGCATAATCACTACACTGAGCTGATTCTTTATGGCAATGCTAAGTAAGTCTGTTCCTTCATGGTCTTTCTTGAACCCCTTAAGGACATAGAGCGTAATGTTACATTGTGTTTCTGGGATTCTGGGCAGACCAGCAACACTGAAACTCACCTTATTAATGTGTGGGAGCTTCAGAGACATAATTGTTAACAATTACTACATGATCACTGATTACTTTAGGTCACTAATTATTGATCCATCTAATGGATCAGTGGCCTAAACTTGTCACATACAACTGATCTGATACGGAATACATTTTAAAAATGTTTTACAATATCTAATATATTATAAAATATATATTTAATATGTTTTCAACCTAAACATTGGCCATGTGGTCACTAATTAATGAGCCTTTAAGTCACTGATTGTTGATTTCTCGCCAATCAATAGCCAGTGACCTAATCTGATCATCCCTAACAGTATACACTCACTGTAACCTTAGCCTATCACTACCCCTTACACCATTCTCGCAAACTAACCACTAGATATAGTCTCTAAAATAAGACACAAAAAACCCAAAGCCAGAAAAGAAACCAGTAAAAACCAGGCCACCTGTGCAAGAAAAAAAGGAAATGTGTAGCATTCGTCTTGATACCTGCAAGACACTCTACTTACCTTTCTAAGTGGCCCATTGCAAACACTAAAGGGAAGAATGTATTCCGTGGGGGGGTTCTTTACCTTTTCAAATGTCGGGCACATTTAGGGATGAACACTGGGCTACCTGAAACAAGCAAGAATAAAGAAAAAAAACTAACTTCTGTTAAGCACCTACATACCGCATGTGTTTCAGTCACAAGAGACCCCCAAATCATGAGTGTATAGAGGTTTTAGCTTTTTTTTTATTTTTTTTATTATTACTATTAATTAGTTTAACCATTAATACCCAAGTCATGATTTTGGGGGTAAACCTACCCCTAAACATTAACATAAACCTCCAAACACAGTACCTTCCAAGATACTCTACTTACCTTTCTAGGTGAAACGCCACAACCACAATTCTAACTGGAACACACAATATTGGCATTACTTCCCTTCTCACGTCTTGCAGGTATCAATAGTTTTCTTTCCCCCCCCCATCATACTAAACATTAGTTTTTTACTTTTATGTATGGTTTCAGAAGAAAGGCCTATTTAATTTGTGCAGGTAAATGAGATGGTAGGGTAATTTATGATTGAACCCAAGACCACAAAAGTGCAAACAACTGCTAAGTATACAGAAAAGAACATCTTTAGTCCTTAAGGAGTAAATTAGAGTGTACAGCTTGGTAAATTTAAGAATTGTTTATGGGACAATTCTTTCACTCTCTAATATATCTTTTTGAGTGCTAACCTTGGCTAATGTTGATGAGAGCTTGATTTTTGCATCTTCTCCTGCCTCTATTTAGTGATGATTATGGAAAGACATTCCAAGATATTACTGGGCTAATCAATGACACTTACGTACGCACAGAGTTTGGTATGGGTCTTGGACCAGAAAATTCAGGGAAGGTAAGAAACTGGTTATAGTGGCTTGTTTGACTGAATGACAAAATTGGTTCATGGACAATTTTAAAATATAGTTGCAGACGATGTCCTTATTGTATTACTGTTTCTTAGGTGATTTTAGTTGGAGACGTTTCTGGTGGGAGCAATGGCGGTCGTATCTTCCGATCTTCAGACTTTGCTCGTACTTTTGTTCAGACTGATCTACCCTTTCATCCTTTGTTTCCTGTATTGTATAATCCAGAAAATTCCAACAGCCTTTTACTTATCAGCAGAGATGTAAGTGCTAAAAAACACAGTTTGCATGTATGCTATGGTCATGGTAATAGAATCTCTTCTATAAACTATGAAACTCACAAGCATGTTTTTATAAAATTAATTTGGCAGTAAATTTTAGATTTAAAGTGTGTATGTGGTGTATGAGTGTGGAGCACTCTTGCCTTCATTTCAGCCCAGATCGCCTGATACATACTCACAGGCCACTTTATTAGGTACACCTTGCTAGTACGGGGTTGGACCCCTGTTTTGCTTTCAGGACTGCCTTCATTCTTCGGGAAACATTCCTCTGAGATTTTGATCCATATGAATGTGATGGCATCACGCATTTGCTGCAGATTTGTCAGCTGCACATCGATGATGCGAATCTCCCGTTCCACCACATCTAAAAGGTGCTCTGTGTGTGTGTGTATATGTATTAGGGCTGCAACAACGAATCGATAAAATCGATAATAATCGATTATGAAAATCGTTGTCTACGATTTTCATAATCGATTAGTTGAATCGATTTTTATCGATTTATAAAATTATGTTTTTCAGAGCAAACGCTCTGAAAAACTCCCGTCCTTCTATAATCCGATCTCAAATAGAGATCGGATTATAACTCTAGAATCCAGACCCCCCGCAGAGCTGCAGGAGACCTGGATCCTCTCTGCCACCCGGTGAGGGTCTGTGCAAAACGCGCAGACATCCTCCGCTTCTCCCCTTCCGCTTCTCCCCTCCACTTCCGCCGGGGCTTCTATTACTGAACCCGGCGTCACGTGACCTTCCGGTGCGGCTTCCATCATGGAAGCCCCAACGGAAGCGGAGGGGAGAAGCGGCTGTCTGCGCGCATCACACAGACCCCTACCGGCTGCCGGAGAGGATCCAGGTCCCGCTGCAGCGCCTGCTGGGGATTTGGATTTTAGTGCACTGTGTACTGCCACTTCCACCTGCCCCACCAGGGGTTAATATATCAACAGAAGAAAAACAGGACAAGTAAGCAGCACTGGGTAAGTATTATCTTTATTTTTATGCTCATTTGCCCTGTGTTTCTTCTGTTGATATATTAACCCCTGGTGGGGCAGGTAGAATTTTTGCGGGATCTATTAATTATGTGCATTTGTGTTTTGTTTTTTATGTCTAGAATATTTGATTTATTGTCCATATATTTATATATATTTATATTGTATTGTGTATTTTTTTTTGTCTATATTTAATAAATATAAATATAAAAATTTTTTTTAGTGATGTCAGTTTTTCTTATATCGGGGGGGCATAAGACATATCAGGGGGCACAGTGGCATAAAGGGGCTATAAGGCATATCGGGGGACAGTGGCATAAAGGGGCTATAAGGCGTATCAGGGGGCACAGTGGCATGAAGGCGCTATAAGGCATATCAGGGGGCATAGTGGCATCTCAGTGGCATATAGGGGTAAAAGGCATATCGGGCATGGTGGCATATCAAGGGTAAAGGCATATAGGGGGCTATAAGGCATATCAGGAGGGCACAGTGGCATATCGGGGAACTGTGGCATATATATGGGGCTATAAGGCATATCAGGGGACAAAGTGGCATATCAGTGGCATATAGGGGGCTATAAGGCATATCAGGAGGGGTATAATGCATATCAGGGGACAGAGTGGCATATAGGAGGTATCCCCTTATACCTCCTATATGCCACTCTGTCCCCTGATATGCCTTATACCCCTCCTGATATGCATTTCTGGGACAGAGAGGCAAGCTGGGGGTGAGATGTGCATAACTGGGCAAAAATAGTTTACATGAATATTTACTAGTAAAGCTTTTTTTGGTATTTTTTGAGTTCTTGTTAAAATATAACTTTAATTATTATTATTATTTTTTTTTTACCCGATTAATTGATTAATCGAAAAAATAATCGGCCAACTAATCAATTATGAAAATAATCGTTAGTTGCAGCCCTACCCACATGTATGGGCAGAACTTCAATATTTCCAGCTATGGCAATTTAATGATAACATAATGAAAGATGGAATTCATATGATACAGTTACCTTGGAAAAAACACATAATGCAGCAGCAGTTTATAGTAGGGCTGAAACAACTAATCAATAAAATCGATAATAATCGATAATTAAAATCGTTGACAACGATTTTCATTATCGATTAGTCGAATCGATTTTTATCGATTATAAAAAGAGGTTTTTTCAGAGCAAATGCTCTGAAAATCTCCTCTCTTTATATAATCCGGCCTCAAACAGAGATCGGATTATAACACTAGAATCCAGATCCCCCGCAACACTGCAGGGGACCTGGATTCCCCTCACTGTCGGCCGGCGGGTGTCCGTGCGATGCGCACAGACAACTTCCGTCTCTCCCCTCCACTTCCATACACCCCTCCGACTCCTCCCCCCCTCCCATACACCACTCTGCCTCTCTCCCGACTCCCTGGTATTTTGTGAACCTCCGTTGCTGACAGGCACTTTCACTGCAGCTTCATAGAAGCCTTAGCGTAAGTGAAGATGAGTAACGGAGGCTGTCTGTGCGCATCGTGCAGACCTCCACCGGCTGACAGAGAATCGAGGTCTCCTGCAGAGGATTATCCTCTCTGTCAGCCGGTGGGGGTCTGCATCGCACAGACAGCCTCCGTTACTGCCCTTCACTTACGCTGAGGCTTCTATGAAGCTGCAGTGTAAGTGCTTGTCAGCAACCGAGGTTCACAAGACACCAGGGAGTCGGGAGAGAGGCAGAGCGGTGTATGGGAGGGGGGAGGAGTCAGAGGGGTGTATGGGAGCCACCCTGCCATACACCACTCTGGCTCCTCCCCCTCCCATACGCCCAGGCCCGGACTGGGACAAAAAATAGGCCTGGGCATTTCAGACTGAGCAGCCCGTTTTTATGAAAAAACATATATGTACATACACATACATAATACTTGGTCATTCAACATGGGAAATCTGAAGCCACAATTTAGTGCGACTAATCCTTGAAATAAATATTATAGAGTAAATAACACAATACCTTAACTTTTCCACTAAATGATTTCAAGGCCTTGAATGTTTTGTCCCCTGAAGTCACTACAAATTCAGGAGGGCATTTTATCTCTGGATAAGTAAAAATGAAATAGTTCCTACTGTAAATTAAGGAAACAGATAACCAAACACACACACCAGGACAGGCTTTTCCACACAGACACCCAAACACACACCAGGACAGGCTCTGCCACACCGACATCCAAACAAACACACACCAGGACAGGCTCTGCCACACCGACATCCAAACACACACACACCAGGACAGTTAAAAAAAGAAGAAATAGTTCAGCACTCAACTCCCGGGAAGCTGGGAGCTAGCAGGAAAAAAAGGGCAAAACAAAAACAGAAAGCATAACAAAAATAGCAACGTTTCAGACAAACAGGGCCTTTTGAGCTTGACAAAGGCCCTGTTTGGCCGAAACGTTGCTTTTTTGTTTTGCTTTCTTTGAATAAAGTAACCTAAGGATTGGAAGCTGATTGGAGTGCTGGGGTTCTTTTCTGTGTTCGTACACACCAGGACAGGCTCTGCCACACCGACACCCAAACACACACCCCAGGACAGGCTCTGCCACACTGACACCCAAACACACACCCTAGGACAGGCTCTGCCACACTGACACCCAGACACACACACCAGGACAGGCTCTGGACAGGCACACCGACACCTAAACACACACACACACCAGGACAGGCTCTGTCACACCGACAAACAAACACACACACACACACACCAGGACAGGCTCTGTCACACCAACACCCATACGCAAACACACACCAGGACAGGCTCTGCTACACTGACACCCAAACACACACACACAACAGGACAGGCTCTGCCACACTGACACCCAATCACAAACACCAGGACAGGCTTTGCCACACTGACACCCGCATACGGACGGTTTCACTCAGCCTGCCTGTGGTATCTTTGCCCCCAAAACAGCTTGCCTGTGGCAACTTTGCCACCAAAACAGCCTACCTGTGGCATCTTTGCCACCAAAACAGCCTGCCTGTGGCATCTTTGCTACCAAAACAGCCTGCCTGTGGCATCTTTGCCACCAAAACAGCCTGCCTGTGGCATCTTTGCCCCCCTTACACATCCATGCCATCACACATCCATGCCATCACACACACACATTCATTCACTCGTTCACAAATATTTATTCACTAATTCACAGATAATCATTCACTCATTCAGATATTCATTCATACATTGATACTCATTAATTCCCTCATTCAGATACTCATTTACATATACTCATTCACAAACATGAATTCACTCACTCCTTCACAGATACTCATTAATTCACTCTTTCATTCAATCTCACATACTCCGTACAGCCTCCCTCACCCCCTTACTTGAACTGATGATGTACACGCCGCTCGCATACTTCCGCGGATCTGCACAGGGGAAGCAGACGTGCAGCAGGGTCATGTGAGGTACGTGATGTGCGTCCCCCTGGCGGTAGAAGAGACGCTGCCCGCGCATGTCTGCTAGGTAAGCAGTGGGCCCGGTCGCGGTTGCTGCGGGCTTAAGGGGCACGTGCCCCTTTTGCCCTGCGTTAAGGACGGCCGCATAGGCCCACTCAATCTGGTCCTGACTGGGCCTATTTTAAGGTAGGGGCCTGGAGCTGCAGCTCCATTAGCCCCTAAGTCAATCCGGCCTTGCCGCGGCCCGGGCTGCCCCGGCCCACCGGGCAAATGCCCGGTGTGCCCGATGGCCAGTCCGGGCCTGCATACGCCACTCTGCCTCTCTACCCGGCTCCCTGGTGTCTTGTGAACTTCCGTTGCTGACAGAAGGCAGAGTGGGAGGAGGCAGAGTGGAGTATGGGAGGGGGGAGGAGGCAAAGTGGTATATGGGAGGGGGGAGGAGGCAAAGTGGTGTATGGGAGGGGGAGGAGGCAAAGTGGTGTATGGGAGGGGGGGGAGGCAGATTGGTCTATGGGAGGGGGGAGGAGGCAAAGTGGTGTATGGGAGGGGGAGGAGGCAGAGTGGAGTATGGGAGGGAGAGGAGGCAGAGTGGAGTATGGGAGGGGGAGGAGGCAGAGTGGTGTATGGGAGGGGGGGAGGCAAAGTGGTGTATGGGAGGGGGAGGAGCCAGAGTGGAGTATGGGAGGGGGAGGAGGCAGAGTGGAGTATGGGAGGGGGAGGAGGCAGAGTGGAGTATGGGAGGGGGGAGGAGGCAGAGTGGAGTATGGGAGGGGGAGGAGGCAGAGTGGTGAATGGGAGGGGGGGAGGCAGAGTGGTGTATGGGAGGGGGGAGGAGACAGAGTGGTGTATGGGAGGGGGAGGTTGCAGAGTGGTGTATGGGATGGGGGAGGAGGCAGAGTGGAGTATGGGAGGGGGAGGAGGCAGAGTGGAGTATGGGAGGGGGAGGAGGCAGAGTGGTGAATGGGAGGGGGGAGGCAGAGTGGTGTATGGGAGGGGGGGAGGCAGAGTGGTGTATGGGAGGGGGGAGGAGGCAGAGTGGTGTATGGGAGGGGGGAGGAGGCAGAGTGGTGTATGGGAGGGGGGAGGAGGCAGAGTGGTGTATGGGAGGGGGGAGGAGGCAGAGTGGTGTATGGGATGGGGAGGAGGCAGAGTGGTGTATGGGATGGGGGAGGAGGCAGAGTGGAGTATGGGAGGGAGAGGAGGCAGAGTGGTGTATGGGGGCAGAGTGGTGTATGGGATGGGGAGGAGGCAGAGTGGTATATGGGATGCGGGAGGAGGCAGAGTGGTGTATGGGGGCAGAGTGGTGTATGGGATGGGGAGGAGGCAGAGTGGTATATGGGATGCGGGAGGAGGCAGAGTGGTGTATGGAAGGGGAGGAGGCAGAGTGGTATATGGGTGAGTTATAGTGGTGTATGGGGGTATAATGAATTTCAGGCTAGCAGAGTGGTGTATGGGGGTGTAATGAATTTCAGGGAGGCAGAATGGCATATCTGGGGGAGTTAGAGTGGTGTATAGGGGGAGGTAGAGTGGTGTATGGGGGTATAATGAATTTCAGAGTGGCATATCTGGGGGAGGCAGAGTGGTGAATCAGGGAGTATAATGAATTCCATGGTGGTGCAGGGCATTTATGGGGGGCAGAGTGGCATATCAGGGTGCACAGTGGCATATAGGGAGGTATAAGGCATAAATCGGGGCGAGTGGCATATTGGAAGTTATAAGGGTATAAGGCATATCGATATTAGGCATATCAGGGGGGCATAAGACATATCTGGGGGTAAAAGGTATATCAGGGGGCTCAGTTGGATATCACTGGCATATAAGGAGTATAAGGCATATCGGGGGCACAGTGGCATATCAGGGGGCACAGTGGAATCTCTGGCATATAGGAGGTATAAGGCATATATGGGGGAAGAGTGGCAAGCTAAGGGTCAGATGTGCATAAGTGGGGGGCAGTTTGGTAAATAAAAGAAAATATAAACAAGGCTTTTTTCTCATAGTTTTTATTAAATATGAAAAATATGAATTAATATTTACTAATAACTTTGTATTAAAACCTAGTTTGAGAAACTCAGTGTTTGGGTTCTTGTAGCTTTTATTATTATGTCAGTAAAATAAGAAGGTGAATTGAGAGAGAGAGAGAGGCCATTACAATAAAGAGATGAAAGTGTAAATTGTACGTTTTTTATTACATTATTTTAAATTAAAAAAAATTGCATTTTTTATCCGATTAATCGATTAATCGAAAAAATAATCGGCCAACTAATCGATTATTCAAATAATCGTTAGTTGCAGCCCTAATATGTATATGTATGTGTGTGTATATATATGTGTGTGTATATATATATATATATATATATATATATATATATATATATATATATACATACACATACATACATACACACACACACACCGTATTTTCCGGCGTATAAGACGACTTTTTAACCCATGAAAATCTTCTCAAAAGTCGGGGGTCGTCTTATACGCCGGGTGCTCAAACTTACTTATATATATAGAGAGTGTGTGTGTGTGTATGTATGTAAAGGCAGGGGTGTGTGGCGAGGGCAGTGTATAAATGTGTATGTATGGACAGGCGTATGTTAGTATGTGTAGATATAAATGTGTGTGTGTGTGTAAGGGCAGTGTATGTATGTATATGTCTGTGTATGTGTATGGACAGGTGTGTGTGTATGTGTTTGTAAGCTGGTGTGTGTGTGTGTGTGTGTGTGGACAGGCATATGTCAGGGAGAGCTGACCCACCCAATCCAAGCAGGCTTTGTATACCACAACCAGCCAATCACCGGTAAGGTACATCGCTTGCCGTGATTGGCTGGTTGTTGTATACTGGGTAGAGGGGTAGTCTTATACGGCGAGTATAGCCCAAACTATATTTTAACTGGAAATGTTGGGGGTCGTCTTATACGCCCAGTCGTTTTATACGCCGGAAAATTCGGTAGTAATCTGTGCATAATTTTGGCCCAAGGTAATTGCAATAAGTAGTATGTATGCCTTCGTAGACCATTTATTATAATCTGTACACATTCAATAGTTTTTGAATATATTTAATGGAATTATGACTGGGGATTATCAGTCAGTGTTGCAAGTTTAAATTTTAATTCTTTGTATTCCGTTTTTTGAAAACAAATCATCCATTTATGTACATCTGGTTTCTTTTACTGCCACCATACCAAATGTAATGGAAGGTGATGGGGGACTAGTGAGCAGTGTTTGCATTTCGTAGCCTTCCACAACCACCGTGGCAACCCCATATGATTACTACCGCACTTAAACAAATGTTTGTGTTCGTTACAATACGTGAGAAATAGAATAATGATTGCCAGTGACTGCACATGGTGTGGAGTACTTGTTTGGCTAGAAAATATGTAGACGTCCAATTAAACATTGTGCAGATTTATTTACTTTAAGAAACTGTGTTCTAGTCTTTTTTTTTTTTTTTTAATCACATTTGCTTCATATGCTTATCATGGACACTGAGATATCGTGTGAATTTGGCACACTTGCTAATTGATTTATGGCAATCCACATTGTGTATTCTTTGTTTTCCCTATTGCCTAACACCTAAGCTTTTAACTATTTGCACTAGTTTGTAACTAGTTAACTGTACATTTCAGTTTTTCATTTTCAGTTTGGTTTATGGATCTCCAGAAACTTCGGAAAATCTTGGTCTCAAATACATCACTCTGTGTGCTCTGCCAAATGGTGAGAAATGTGTGTTACACCGGTTTACAGTTACATTTAAATTTTTTTTTAAGGCTTTTAAACACAGTACATGGAACCCAGATGCATATCTTGATTTTTTTCTTTCTTTCTAGGGGTGCTGGAAATGCCATCCTTTTCACAACATCAATGAATGAACCGTGTAGTAAGTTTGCGTCTTAAGAAACTAATGCATCCTGGAGGTGAGTGCTTTGGTCATGCTCTGTTTTTAAACAGGTTTTCAGCTACAAACGCTAAAGAGGACATCAGACTTTGGTCAGACATTTAAGGTTCTCATGGAACGTGTCTACTCATTTGGGCTCTGGGGTCGTTTTCTTCTGGCCTCTGTAATAGATGAGGTGAGAGAAGTTCCACAAATCAGCAGTAAGGTGTCATAGATGCGCCCAAAATATAACAATTCTTAATTGTGCTGTGATTTCTCCTTTATTACAGGGCAGAATCAGGAGAAGGATTCATGTTTCTAAAGATCAAGGGGACTATTGGAGCGTAGCTCAGCTTCCATCTGTGACACACGAACAGTTTTATTCCGTATTGGCAGCTAATGACGACATGGTAGTAATCCACGTGGATGATTTAGGTGGTGAGGTCGCGTTGAACTTTTATAAATCATAAGATTATTATATACACTGTTGCCGTGTTTTTTTGTTTTATAAGAAAAGTTGACAACACAATAATTTGGTTTTGCACTATGGTGTTCGGATGTGGGCTGGATCAGACATAGGTGATTAATTTAATATTGACCAGTAAGTGGTCACCAGTATTATGCAACAATCTGTTATATCTAGGACATCTTTACATTACATTACATTTATTTATAAAGTGTTTAAAAAAAGATTCCACAGCGCTGTTACAGTAGAACAATTTCACATACAAAAACACATACAATAACAAACTGGTACAAAAGGAGAAGAGGGCCCTGCACTTGCGAGCTTACAATCTACTCGGTGGTTGAGGGGGAAGTGAGACAATGGGAGAGGGCTGTTTGGATGGGGATGTTGATCTAATTTCGATGGTGTTGTAGCCGCTTTCTGCAGTGGTACCTGGTATGTCATTTCCCTCCCGTTTAACTCCAGTGTAACTCTTACATAGCCACTTATAAGGAGGCCACTTGGTGAGAGGCTACAGCGGCTACATTTACAAGCAATTAAAACAGAATTGTGGGCCTAGAGCTGAAAATTTTGATGACCATAATTATGCAGTTGGGCAGAGGGAGCCCCAAGAATTGCGAAAGAGACCATGTTAGCATTAAGTAGTAGGGTGCATGATGTGTGTGAGGAAGATATGTAAATGGTTTTGGAAATGTACAAGAAGACAGATGCGTCTGTAGGAAAAACAAGGCGGTTTTATGAGACTTTACAACTGAGGTATTCAAATTTTATTTTCTATAAAAAAGTTTGTTGGCTGCTTAGGACTTTTGCACATCTAGGTTAGCTGTATTGTTACTTGCACATTTTGTTACATTCAGCATGTATTTGAGCATGTTAGAAGTTTGGATTTGTGGGTGGTCTCCATGAGATAAACAGAGGGCAAAGTGTGAAACCCAGTCAGGTAAATTACCCTTGCTTGGAGGGTCGGTGAGAGGACATCACTGCAAGTGCCGCCAGTTTGTCTGCAGAGATGCAGAAGGAGTTGGCAGAGAAGGTATGTAAACCTTTAGAGCGTGTGAGTGAACAAAAGTGTGAGTGAATGTGAAGACCCAAATTTTGGGGCAAAAAGTGTGCTTTTTGCTTCGTTTACATCTGATTCGGGGGGGGGGGGGGCTGTTCTCGTTTTCTGGGCTATGAATAAATCCGAATGAACAATTTTACTAGATAATCACTGCTTGTGAAGGGAGTGTTATGCCCCTACTTGCGCACACACACACACACACACACACACACACACACACACACACTTCTTTTACATCAGGTTGGAGGGAGACTTCTGTATTCACAGCTGCTTGCCAGCCAGTGACATCTGGGTGCCATACTAGTAATTTTACATATTTCTGGACATAATGTATATGTTTTATGGTTTTACCATACACAGTAATTTGTGCCTTGACTTAATAACTTGTTCTTACAGACACTGGATATGGTACTATATATACCTCGGATGAACGTGGCATTGTGTATTCCAAGTCATTAGAGCGTCACCTTTACACCACCAAAGGAGGAGAAACTGATTTCATCAATATAACCTCTCTACGTGGAGTTTACATTGCCAGTGTGCTCGCTGAAGGTTAGTTAATGGCATGCAAGGGATGATAGCATGAGGTATTTCTTGTATATGCAGCTTGAATGTTCCTGCTTTTACTTATTTATTTAAGACGACTCCATTCATAGCGTGATCACATTTGACCAGGGGGGTGAGTGGACTCCCATCCGAAAGCCAGAAAACACCAAGTGTGACTCCACAGCAAAAGACAAAGATAAGGTGAGGTCTTTTCATGCAGACATTGGCATTATTGCACTGTTGTACATGCCATGCACAATATCAAGCTTAAAAAATGACAATTTTCCATTGTAAATCTCTGGGCATGAAACAAAAACCATAATTCAATTAATTAAACCTTGCTATAGTTTGGTTTGTTTGTTGAGTAGGCAGAATGACATTAAAATGTAACTTTTTTTAGTAGTCATTTGCTAATATAGCAAAAACTGAAGAGAAATATCTGCCAAAAAAAAAAACTCGGCTCCTTGTGCTATGAAGACTAAAGTTAAAATGACATGGCTTCCATACATATTCTAGCTATGAGAAAGCAGTAAACTTCTGACCAGATTTTAAAAAAATGATGAAAAATATAAAACAAATTACACCTTGTTGTACAATTTAAATGGGAACAGTTAACGCATACGTAAGAGGTTGAGAACCCTACCCATAAGCTTGCCATCTAGCCTTATGGTAGCTTTACACAATGTTCCTAGCATTGAGGGCCAAGCTCATGAGTTTACAATCTAAGAATTGTAAAATAAGGGCAATCTAGGAATATTATAAAGTGGAGATTTCTATAGTATCTGATTTCCAGTGCTTCTAAGAGAAATAATTTTTCCCCTTATGAGAGCCATGAAAGGGGGTAACTGCGGTCCATAAAAAGCAGATGTGCTTGAATACTAATGAGCTGGGAAACGAGCAGGGAGATTGCATGAATAGAAGACCAAGCTGACTGCAGAACAAATCTCCAGCGTGCATTTCGCCACGCCTCGTATCAGCTTTGACAGCTTTGTGGCTGGCCGGCCACACTACACACCAGGGAGTCTGGGGTGCATTGGCAAGTCGGGAAGGGGGTGGCATATCTGGGGGGCAGAGTGGCATATCTGGGGTGGCAGAGTGGCATATCTATAAGTAATGTGCATTATGAATTAAGGGAGGACCTTAAAATGGCTGTTGGTTTTCCAAATTTCTGTTTATATATAACATATGCTGACTGTATAATAGAAACCAAAAATGTTAAAATACATGTATTCCTGTGTATTAGGTAAAATACTCTTCTACCATTCCACTAATGTATTTTTTCTTTAAAAATAAAATTTTCTTTAAAATAGCTCCAAACTTTTAGGGTCCGGCCTATATTCGAGACAATATGGTATATCGCTCTTTAGGTCCTACGTGAGTCCTTTGACCACTTTTCTGCCTGGCTCCCCTTTTTCCTCTCTTCTAATACCCCCTGTCTTATTATGGGTGATTTTAACATTGCTTTTGACATATCCAACAACAATGCTAGCTCCAAACTCCTCTCCCTGAGATACTCTTCTGGTCTTTCTCAGTGGACTAGTTCCCCTACACACACTGAGGGACACTCACTTGATCTGGTTTTCTCCAGGTCATGCTCCCTTTCAGATTTCTTCATCTATTCCTTCCCTCTGTCTGACCACCACCTTCTAACCTTTTCTCCAGTGCTAACCCCTAACAAAACAACGTTGCAGCGCTCACCTCGTATTTGTAGGCCATTACCAGATAATACCCTTACCCTACTGTCAGCCTCACTGGAACCTCTCTTACCTTCCATATTAACCCTCTCCTGTCCGGATGCAGCAGCCTCTTTTTAGAACAATAAACTTGCCTCATCTCTGGACAGCATAGCTCCTGTTACTCTGTTTTACCCCCGACAACTGAAATGCCAACCATGGTATACCAAGAACACACGCTTTCTTCAGAAGTGCTGCTGCATGGCTGAACACTTCAGAAAATCCAAATCCAGCGAAGACTTTACTCACTGCAAATTAATGCTTCACACCTACAACTCTGAAATAAGCAACTCTACTCTCATATCCTCCCTTTCTTTCAACCCACGATGCCTTTTTTTTTTTTTCTCTACCTTCAGCTCCCTTCTCTGTCCCTCCATACCCACAACACAAACCTCTCACTGCCCAAGATCTTGCTACCAACTTCAAAGACAAGATCAAAACTATTAGACAAGAACTTTTTGCAACCCCCTCCTACACCACCTACCATTACTCCCTCTACTCGTCCCATACAAATTGCTTTTTCCAGTACAACTGAAGAAGAGCTGACCTGTCCCCTTGACCCCATCCTGTCACATCTTGAAAAGTCTGTCCCTTGGTTCATCACTTACCCACCTATTTACTCTCTCTATCATCCTGTACTGTACCAACAACCTTCAAGCATGCGCTAATCATACCCATTCTAAAAAAAATCCTTACTTAGATCCCATTTGTCTGACGAACTACTACCCTATCACTCTGCTTCTTTTTACCTCTAAATTGCTTGTAAGGATTGTGTACAATCCCCTTTCTAACTTCCTCTAATTTCCTCCTTGACCCTCTGCAGTCTGCTTTCAAACCCATTCACTCTACTGAAATGGCTCTAACAAAAGTATCCAATGGCTTGCTCTCTGCCAAAGCAAAAGGTCACTTCTCGATTCTAATACCTTTGGATCGCTCTGCTGCTTTTGATTACTGTTGATAACCACCTTCTTCTTGACTCACTCTCTTCTATAGGTACACAAGATACAGCTCTCTTCTGGATCTCCTCATATCTGTCTCTGGCAAGACATTATCACCCTTCTACTTTCAGTTGGTGTCCCTCAAGGTTCAGTCCTTGACCCTCTGCTGTTCTCTCTTTATAATTCATCTCTTGGCAAAGTGATTTGGCCTCCAGTATCATCTATATGCAGATGATACCCAAATCTACCTGTCTTCTGATCTCTCTCCGTCTCTTATGTTCCGTGTTACCAACTGATTGCTGTTTCTTCATGGATGTCACAACTCTACCTGAAGCCTAATCTTTCTAAAACTGAACTCATTATCTTCCCTGCTTCCATCTCTACCCCACTACCTAAAATCTGTATCACCATCAACAACACTACTTGATCTCCTACTATCCAGGCCCAATGCTTTGGGGTCTTTCAGTCTCTCACCAGATTCTCCCACTTGCACCTAAAAAAACATCTCTGGCATCTGCCCATTCCTCACCCAAGAATCCACAAAAACTCTGGTTCATTCACTTATTTCCCATCATGGCTACACAACACTCTTCTGGTCTCTACTCTCTCCTCTACAGTCTGTCCTAAATGCTACTGCTAGATTATCTTCCTTGCACGCTGTTCCTCTTCTTCTTCCTTACTCTGTGAAATCCTCCACTGGTTCCCTAAATCCTGGCCCCGTTCCCTCAAGATTCTAAGCTTGCGAGCAGGGCTCTCTCGACCTAATGTTATCGGTTTGTCTTTGTCTGACAATTCTATTCTTGTCATACCCCTTGAATATATGTATTAAAAGAAGCGCTGCATAAATTGTTGGCGCTATATAAATAAAAGATGATTATAATAATATGGCAATGTCTATATTCGAAAAAAAATACATTTGGTTATCTTTGACCTATTATAACTACGCAGAACTAACTGATGCTTGTTGCCATTAGGATTCAGCAAAATACCTTACCGTTGGCATTTACCAAATGTAACTGATAGTATACACTAAAATGTATATCACAATTTCATATGTAGCCCAAATTAATACAGTTTTATAGGTATCTAAAGTATAATGAATTCCTAAATTGCCATCACTCGATAAACTGGAAATATAATTCTAAAATGTTCATATGTATTAATCAAGGATCCCTTTCTAAGTTTAATACCGTATTGGCTCGAATATAGGCCGCACCCGAATATAGGCCGCACCCGAATATAGGCCGCACCCTAAAAGTTAGGTGCTTTTTTTTTTTTAAAGAAAAAAATGTCTTAGTAAAAAAAAAAACACTTATTGGAACAGATATGCTGCCACTCTGCCCCCGCGAGATATGCTGCCACTCTGCCCTCGCCAGATGTGTTGCCACCCCCGAGATATGTTGCCATTCTATCCCCCCCCTGAGATATGCACTCTGCCCCCGAGATGTGCCCCCCCCCGAGATATGCTGCCACTCTATCCCCCCCTGAGATATGCTGCCACTCTGCCCCCAAGAGGTCCCCCCCTAGACTTACCGGTGCAGACTCCCCAGGGTCTTGCAGGGCCGGCGGGGGACATCTACGCAGTACGCGTATTCAACTTCCGGTGCTGTCACTTCCACCGTGGGAAGTGCCAGCAAGGAAGATTGTTAGCGTACAATGGTCAGACGTTCACCCGCTGCGGCGATGCAATCGTTAACAACCTCTCGCTGCTGGCACGTCTGTACGATGTGCTTTAACAATCTCCCTTGCCAGGACTCCCCCCTACGCACATCGCCGCTGCCGGTGAACGCCGGCACTCCCCCCATTGAAAGTGCTGGCAGGGGAGGCTGTCTCAGCGTATCGGAGAGTAGGATGCAGGTCCCCTGCACCGCTGCGAGGGATCTGTATCCTAACCCTGCTGTCTGCCAGTGCATCTGTAGTGTCACCAGGGATGGGCAGGGAAAAGAAGCTTTCGGTTTCTGGGGGAAAAAATGGTACCCAGCGACCCATCCAAGTTTTGTTTTACTGAAAGTTCTTTACAAAAGCAAGTGAGCAAGTAACCCATTCAAACCCATATGTACGTACCGGTACGTCCAGCCCTTCTTGCAGCGTCAGGGACACATCCTTGCCGCTGCACGGGAGATCAGGCTGTCCTTTGACAGCTTGGTCTCCCCCCTGACAGCAGAAGCCGGCAGCTTCTGGCAAACTGCCCGATCGCGCGGAGGTTCATTGGAGGCACAGACACTGCGATCTCTATGCACGTCTGTGAGGACCAGGGGGATCGTGGGGAGGGGAGTGAGAAACCATGTCTCTCACCCCCCCCCCCCGTCCTGAAGCAGAAAAAAAAGTTATTCATTTAGAAAATAATAATAAAAAAAAATCATTAATATAATATAAAAAATAAAAAAGTCATTGTGACATCACTGGCATGTTCAGCAGGTCCCTAAGAGGACCTCTAACCATTCTTTTAAAAGATAATAATCATAAAAAATTTAAAAACCTTTCATCCCATTGCCCTAGCATAACATCTAGCCAGTATAACCCTCCTGCCCCCGTTCACAACCCCCAAACCTGTTAAGCCATAAGCAAAAAATGTACACCTCTATAGTATGTTCCCTGGTGCTGGGAAAGTTATTGAAAATCTATATAAATTAGGTATTTCTGAAATCAGGATACCTGAATTGATAAACTTTGAGGAGATTTTCCATCACTTTACCTAATTTTGTGAGGATTCAGAGGGAAACATTTTAAAAAAATTAGGTGGTTTTTTTTTTTTCTTCTAATTTTTGCTAGTTTTTTTACTAAATTTCTCATTCTAAATTTTCAGCTAATCGTCCAACTATGGTATCAAAAGAAAGCTCTATCTCTCCTTAAAAAAACAATGTATTGTTTACATGGGTACACTATTCACAGGAAAAGATGATAATCGATGAACCAACATAGCGCAAAAATGGCAAAATTGCTCTGGGACTTGAGGTACCAAAAACCCCTGGGATTGAAGGGGTTAAACCGATGTCATTATTTACTAAATAAACAGAATTTGAGCTGGATAAAAGAAATATCTATATACTGCATTTAAGCATTGTTTTTGATCAGATATTTTGAGAGTAGTAGACTCTCCCCATTTAAGATGCATGTTTGCATAACTAGTGACACTAGTTTGCTCGTAAATGGTTTATTTAAACAAAATAATAAATCATATATAAAAACTCAGCCAGAAAGAATTAACTCTCTTGATTCCATCATCATGAGGAATACTGGAACAGACTGATACAACATCTAAGCTGGAAAGTGTAGCCTGATAAAGATGGTGTAATTGTTACTAATAGCTTAAGAATGCAATCTACAAAAATAGCTCTCTTTCAATTACGTATTCGTTTTCTGAAGGGTAGTTTTTGTCCTTGTGTTCTAGGTAACCAATAGAATGTGGGTTTAGTTGGGTTGACTGCCACAATGTAGTTATATTCTTAATAATAAAACCTAGATCCCGTCCTTTCAATAATGGCACACTTAATAACGTTCTACAGTAACTTAAGTTAAAGAGCCATTTTATCTCCAGAAAGAGTTTTGTGTCAAGCTAGCCATTAATTTTACAGCAAGACAAGAGGCTTTGTATTTTGCATAACTTCCTTTACTGATTAACCTCCAGCAGCAAAACAGTTAACAATAAAAAGAACAATAACCATGAATGGAGCACAAAGACCCTATCAGGGCTGCAATAACTAATCGATAATGAAACTCGTAATGAATGACGTTATGTTAATGGGGGTCTTCTCTTCAGGGTTAATTTAATGCCTAGGACTGAGGGTTAATTTAATTAATTTAATAAGATAAACCTAAGGTGCAGTTAGAGGCACTTGGGAGGACGGAGTGACATATCGGGGGGGTATAAGGCATATATAGGGTATTTAAGGCATATGTGGGGAGGGCAGTGTGGCATGTCTGGGAGGCAGTGTGGCAAGCCTGGGGTCAAATGTGCATAACTGGTGGGTACTTTGGGAAATAAAAACAAGAAATGCATTTTTATCAGTTTTTTTATCTGCTGTTTGTTTTTAACATCCTACGTTACTTTATTAAATTATTTTAAATAAATGAAAAATTTAAAAAAAAATTCCGATTAATCGAAAAAATAATTGGCCAACTAATCGATTATGAAATTAATCATTAGTTGCAGCCCTAGACCCTATAAATCAGTGGTTCTCAACCCGTGTGTCCTCAGGACCCACATTTGTCTTTGGTCATTAAGTCGCGACCCAAAAATAACCTCAGAAAAGATGAGGGAGTGGAAAGGCTGTCCGCGGGCAATCAGAGAAATACTTTATTCACCTCCCACTAGGAGCAGACAGCGACCGCAAACCAATCAAGCAACTTGCTTTGCGGTCGCGGAGTAATGCTAAAGAACATGCCGGACCAGAGGCTGCCTGATGGCCCTGATTGATGCGGCCGCGGTCCTGACAGCCTGCTGCTTGCGGATTGCTGCTAGAATGTGTAAGGCAGCCCCAGGAAAATGAAATTTTCCCAGTATGCCTCCAGTCCGGCCCTGACCCTCCGCGACCCACTGAAGACAGGGTCGCAACCCACTTTTGGGTCACGACCCATGAGTTGAGAACCACTGCTATAAATGATAAAGAGTCCGGTCACTCCTCTTTTTTTGCTGCTTATCCTCCATTTGAGAACCTTCCAACTTATTTGCCTTATTCAGACCTACTACTAATATTGTATTTGTGTATTTTATTTATGTTGGATTTGATTAGGGTGTTATTGCCTTCATTTGCCCTTTATATTTTGATTAATTTGTATTTATTCCTTTTGGTTTAGATTAATTGATTATTTTTCATATTTGTGTTCTTTGATATTTCCCCTTACATTATTTTACCATTCCTTGTCTTATTATTTACCTTTGGGTTTATCTCCTGATTCTTGCTGCGGTTTATCTTACCTACCTGTTCCCTTCCCTACTGTCAGCGCTGTTATTTTCGGCTGTCACGTGGGTCGGCATCTCTACCTCACAGTCGCGCCGCAGCTTCATTGCCACGTGACGCAACTTCAGGTTTTTGTCCGCGCATCTGCTTCGTCGTGCGCCTTTTTTTCTGCTTGGCTGAGCTCTCCGGCGTGGTTTCTAGTATCTGATACCACTCGGCGGGATCGCCCAGCCCTCTGTTCACCGCGGTCACGGATTGTTATTTTTCAATCTGACTGCGGATTTCTTCCCTTCGCGCCGGTTCAGCCTTTTTAGGTCTGGCCACGCAGCACAGCAGTTCGTACTCGCATAGCCCAGTGGTAGAATGCATGCTTTGCATGCATAAGACCCTGGGTTCAATTCCCGGTACCTCTATTTATTTTTCAGCTCCTTATTTTTATTGCAGTGCACCTACTTATTTTAATTTATTTCTATCCTTGCTGACCTGGGTCTCTGACTCACCATTTAATACAGGATCACATACCCTTTGGTTTGCGAGGGTGATCACCTCTGCCATTCCCTGCCCCACCCGGGCTGTTAGGGGTGACCCCCCCTCTCCTGCCTCTGTGCTGCCATTTTCAATTTGGGGTGACCCCCCCCGCTGTGTTTATAGAGGCTGACCCCCCACTGTGCATGCGGGTGCCTCTCCTCTGTCTTACATACTTTCCCCTTTAAGTGTTTTTTAGATAACACATTGGGCATTATGGCGGATAATTCAGACACACCCATCTCTGCGGCTTTTCAGGCATGGCTCCGTTCTGCATTGGCGGCTTCTCTGCCTGCTGCTTTGGCCGAAGCTCAGCAAGTTCGCCCAGGACAGAAAGTAATCCCTCCGGCTGAAGCCGAGGAATCTGAAAATGGGGCTTCCATCTCTCCCTCCGACCGGGATCCATCCCGCAAATGTGTCTGGGCTGCTGCCCCATCCTTTTCTGACAAGGGCAAGGCCCATCTAAAGCGGTCCAGGCCTGTCAGGGATCCTGGGTCGCCGACAGCTGACCTAGAGGCGGAATATGAGGTGCTGGATAAATACCGGGCTCTCCCTCCTTTTTGGCTGGTGGGCCTGATCTGTAACCTGGCGAGCCTAAACCCTCCTGTTCCAAGCAGGATCAACCTTTCGAGGTCACTGATGAGTTGGGCATACCACTCTTTGACCCCAGGACGCTGCCCCATCCACGCTCCACCGAATGGACCACATCGGATCACATTGCGGAGTTTATCAAATTTTGGCTCTGCTGGCCCCTGGATAAAGAGGTCCACCAGCGCCTCCGGTCTGAATGCCCCAGGCCTACCGTACCCGTTATGGTCACCAACACTCCCGAGTTCGACTAATCCTTCGTCACCTTCCTTACGAGGCATGGGAAGGACCCCAGGAAGGGGATTGAGCTAGGTCTATGTTCCACTCAGGACAAGCTCTTGGACGTCTGGGGTCAACTTACCCACATCTTCCAGATGGCAAACGGGGCTCTTGTCGATGGAGCTCCATCGGATCCCCATTTGGTCTGCGAATGGACCCAGAGAGCCCTCTGTCTTTTGGGGAACGCCAACTGTGCCCTATCGGCCAAACGGGTCTGTTTCATCTGGATCTCTTTGCATCCTGGACCAACTGTCAGACTCCGGCGTATTTCCCGGACAGGTCTAGGTTGTGTGTGTGTGTGGCGCCTTGCGTTCTAGCTTACATTTGCGCTTCTGAGCCTTTTCAATCCTCTGGTTCAGGACCTCTGTTCATCTCTTACGTCCACCCTTGGCCAGGTGGGTTCGTTGGGTCCTCCAGTTGGCTGGTGTTCCAGACTCTTTCGGAGCCCACTCGGTTAGGGGTGTGGCTGCTTTGGCGGCTTTCTCTGCGGGCAGTTCCATTGCCGACATCATGTTGGCGGGGGACTGGTCTAGAGAGTCCACGTTCCGGACTTTTTACTTTCGTCCCCAGTCTCACGCTTCTTTTAGTTTTGTGGCTGGGCGTTAAAATTGCCTCCTAAAATTGGAGAATAAACTAGCCTTGGTGCAGAATTAATCTGAATTTTATTAAAGACAGGAGGCGAGTATTCCCCCCCTCCCTTGTCTTCCCTCCCTGGGTTTTCTTTTGTTCCACCCTTTCAGGTGTTTCCTGTTTTGATTGCCTGGTACTTTCACGTGTCGGTTCTCCTTTTTTTCAGGCCGGTCCTCTGCTATCTAAGGTGCTAGTGGATCCTGTTCGATATTGAGTTTTCTGCTGGGACGTTTGCTGTTTCCTGATTTTCCTGTTCGGCTTGTTCAGGCAAAGAAAGAGGAGGAGTGACCAGACTCTTGATCATTTATAGGGTCTTTGGGCTCTATTATTGGCTGCTGTTCTTTTTATTGTTAACTGTTTTGCTGCTGGAGGTTAATCCGTAAAGGAAGTTATGCAAAATACTCGCCTCCTGTCTTTAATAAAATTCAGATTAATTCTGCGCCAAGGTTAGATTCATCTCCAATTGTGTCCCTAAAGTCATCTTCCTTCTTATCCCATTCTTACAAAGGCTGCAAGGTCTAATTGACTTATTTGGAACAGTAGCATAACAGAAGGGTAGACATAACTAAATGGGATGATTATGCATATCCTGCAAATACTGTGTATATTGAACTAAATCTGACACTTTCCCAAATACTGCATTCAAACAAAGAACAACCCCACAATATATCTCTCTACAGCGTTTTGCTTGTTTGATGCATTGATGTGTGTGGTATGGCATTCTGAGTAGTGTTTTTATTTTTTTGTTTTGTTTTTTTTACAAAAGCTTTATGCTACTACAATAAGGGTTTAGGGTATTGCACAGGGCAGTGTGGGTAGAAAATCCAAGTATTTGTGTTTCTGTATCCTAGTGCCTTCTGGACACAAATGTGGTCTCTGTTATTATGCAGCCTGGATATACTTTTTGTATGGTTTCTCTAACACTACAGTATAGACAAGGACACCCAGCACACTGTATGTCCTAGCAGTCTGCAAACGTGCTAATGGTGAAGTCTAGAATCTACCGTAGAATAAAGCCTATAGTTTAGTGTAGTGTTATCTTAGTCTGTGAAGGCATTATTATAGTGCAATAAATCACTTGCTGTGGCCTTATTCTGTCACACCCAAACAGCTAGGTGTGATTTCTCACAATGGTAATCCTATGAACAAGAAAAAAAGGTTGGCAACCTGATTAAGCCATGCTGTTCATCCCATTATTGTGTGTCTGTGTATGTATTGTTTCTCTGTGCAGTGAAATGTATCTTTATATTACAGTGCAGTTTGCATGTACATGGTCAGTACAGCATATCTCAGAATCTTCAGGTCCCCATGCTTCCTTTAACTGAACCCAGTGCTGTGGGAATCATCATATCTCATGGTGAGTGAATAGGTTTAATTTACCGTATTTGCTCGATTATAAGACGAGGTTTTTTTCAGAGCAAATGCTCTGAAAAATACCCCTCGTCTTCTAATCGGGGTCGTCTTCTAATCAGACCTCAAATAGAGGTCTGATTAGGAGACTAAGATCCAGATCCCCCGCACCGCTGCAGGGGACCTGGATCCTCCTGTCTCACCCGACTCCCCCCCCATCCCATCATACACACACTTACCGGTGCTTCCTGCTGTGTTGCCGGGACAGCGGGTTGACGTCTACGCAATCCGCGTAGACAACGTCCGCTGCAGCCGGAAGGAGGTGTGGCTAGCAGCGGGGGTTGTCTGCGTCCGTCGCATAGACCTTCCCCGACTGTCAGAGATCAGAGTTCCCCGCACCGGTGCGGGGAACTCTGATCTCTGACAGCCGGGGAAAGTATACGCGACGGACGCATACAAACCCCCGCTGCTAGCCACACCTCCTTCTGGCTGCAGCAGAAGGCGACGTCAACCCGCTGCCCCGGCTGGAAGCACCGGTAAGAGAGGGGGGAGAGCGGGGGAAGGGGGGGGAGAGAGTGTGTGTGTGTGTGTGTGTTAGTTAGTTAAATGGGGGTATAGGGTGTGTGTGTGTGTGTTAAATGGGGGCATAGGGCATTTCTGGAGTGGCGTTAAGGGGGCATTTAATAGAGCACTCTGCCTCCTGAAATGCCTTATACCTCCCTATATGCCACTCTGCCCCATAATATGCCTTTTAACCCCCTAAATGGCAGAGTGGCATATAGTGGTATAAGGCATTTCTGGAGGCAGAGTGCTCTGTACAATGCCTTTTAACTCCCTTAATGCCACTCTGCCTCCTGAAATGCCTTATACCTCCCTATATGCCACTCTGCCCCATAATATGCATTTTAACCCCCTAAATGCCAGAATGGGATATAGGGGTATAAGGCATTTCTGGAGGCAGAGTGGCACATAGGGGGTCAAAAGGCATACCATGGGGCACAGTGGCATATAGAGGGTTAAAAGGCATATCATGGGCCACAGTGCCATATTGGAGTGGCAAGCCTGGGGGCAGATGTGCGTAACTGGGGGACAGGTTGGAAAATACAAGAAATAAAAACAAAAAAAATCTTTTTCTCAATCATAGCTTTTATTAAAAAAAATAGTTTACATGAATTAACATTTACTGGTAAAACTTTTTTCCTTTGGGGTCGTCTTATATTCAGGCTTTTTCTTTGTTTCCTAAGTTAATATTCAGATTTTGGGGGGTCGTCTTATAATCAGGGTCGTCTTATAATCGAGCAAATACGGTAATTTATTTTACAATCTTCTGCTATGTTAGGTTAATGATTTTTTTGTATGCAATAAAGAAAGTATTTACTTGTTACAGGCAGCGTGGGGGATGCAGTGTCACTCTCTAGGCCTGGGGTGTATCTTTCGGATGATGGGGGATACTCATGGAGTCTAGTGCTGGATGGCCCACATCATTATGCTATAATTGATTCTGGGGGTCTTATTGTGGCTGTGGAACAAAGCGAACTGCCCATAAACACAATTAAGTAAGTGATGAAATTGAACTGATGGTCCACAACATTATGCTATTGTTTCCCTGTGCTTTATGAACTAGGGCAGTGATGGCAAACCTTTTTGAGCCCAAGTGCCCAAACTGCAAACCAAAACGACGTATTTTTTTTCAAAGTGCCAACACTGCAATTAAACCTGAATGTTTGAGAGCCGACGCTGTGACTACAGTGTATGACTGTAGTCACGGCCAGGGCCGGACTGGGACTGAAAAGCAGCCCTGGAAACATTTGGAGAGCAGCCCCATATAGTTTATCTCGCGATTGAGCTCTTATACCCACACGCACCCCTTATACATACCCGAGTCACACTATTTGCCGTACAAATAACTATAAAACATTCTTTTTATCATATTATTTGTATTAAAATACCAGAAAGCAAAACTGTTAAAAGGCCCTAATAAATGAAATATATTACACATAATGGAATCAAAACATTTACTACTGCAAACATTTTTAGATTGAGACATTTTTTGTTTTTGTTTTTATTTCCTTTTATTTGCCAACCTGCCAACAGCCCCTTCTACCCCCTTTTTATTTTCTTTTGCATAGAGCCCCATGTCAAGGAGCTTTCAATTACTTAAGTTAATAGAACCTGATTAAGTTAGTAGAATCTGATGTCTTTTCATATTGCAGGGTACATCCAGAAAACAAACACAGATCAATTCTGGTGGAGTGCCAAACATCTGCCCCAGGCTTGCCACTCTGCCCCCTTTTAACTCCCTATATGCCCCTCTGCCTCCAGAAATGCCTTATACCCCCTATATGCCACTCTGCCATATAGGGGGTTAAAAGGCATTTATAGAGGCAGAGTGGCATATAGGGGGTTAAAAGGCATACCATGGGGCACTCCAGAAAAGCCTTATACCCTCCTATATGCCATTCTGCCCCATGATATGCATTTTAACCTCCTATATGCCACTTTGCCTCCAGAAATGCCTTGTAGCCCCTATATGCCACTCTGGCATTTAGGGGGTTAAAAGGCATATCATGGAACACAGTGGCATATAGGGGTATAAGGCATTTCTGGAAGGAGAGTGACATATAAGGGGCATAAGGCATATCAGGGAGGCAGAGTGGCATATGGGGGGCATAAGGCTTTTATATAAAAAAATATTATACAGTTTGTTAAAAAAAATAAAATTGTTTATTTACCTTCTACTTCTTCCACTTTGGGGCTTTTTCATCCTGGCCTCCGTCCTCTGGTAGCTGCAGGCCGCCGTTTTCTATGTTGACAGGATGTCAGTGACAGGACATCCGGTGCTCCAGCAGTCTGAGTGTGAGGGGGCGGAGCTTTCACCCCTCACGCTCCTCCCATCACTATGCGGCCATCATTTATTTATTTTTTTTATTGAATATGCCGGATCGGCTTGCCATATAAAGTAAAATAAAAAAAGTATTAAAGTAGCTCCGGCCGGCGGTGTCAGCACGCATCGGCCGTTTCGATTAAATTTCCATTAATCTGATGGCCGCATAGTGATGGGAGCAACATGAGGGGTGAAAGGTCCGTGCGAGGGGGCGGGGCTTTCACCCCTCACGCTGCTCCCATCAGTAGGTGGCCATCGCACACGGCCGCTGAGTGCTGATGCCGCCGGCCGGCGCTGCTTTAATACTTTACTAAAAAAAGAAAGTAGCGCCGGCCATTTAGATTAGATTTCGGGCAGCCGCCCGGCCTACGAATCTGCCGGCCCACCGGGAAATTTCCCGGTATCCCGGTGGGCCAGTCCGGCCCAGGTCACGGCGTGCCCACAGAGACGGCTCTGCGTGCCACGCGTTCGCCATCACTGAACTAGGGAACTGAACTGTTTTATATGTATCTAAAAATATGGTTCAAACTGAAAGCTTCTGCATTTACAGAATGCAACAGGATATCCACGAATCCGCAATTCCGGTTATGATAAAACAACCTTTACTTTCACATTACATATAAAACAATACAATCAATACTACCGTAATCCCAACATTAAGACACAACACATACCCGTAAATTACAATATTAAAAGTAAAGGTGAGGATTATTTTAACGGGTTCACCAAGAGAGCTGTAGTAACTCCCAGAGATCACCCACATGTATCCTCCTGTTGTCCCCGGAATAACTTCCAGCACCAGCCAGCGTGCACACCTTGGAACCCTGCTATGTGTACCCAATAAGTAGACACAACTACCTTGAATTGAGTACAGCACAGCAGGAATGAACAGTTTATTGTTGTAAAACATATATCCATAGAACTTCATTAACATAAATTAACATTGATAAACAGGTACATGTAGACAACCCAACCTTTAATCCCCTTTAGCTACTGAATCTCTCCCTGGCAGCAATCCTGTTAATGGGATTAGTTTACACAATGAAGTTCCTGCCTATGCAATCTTTGTTTGGCAGCCAGGCTGGAGCCATCTCTGACTATCTTGGGGCCTTGTGTGACAGGTCATTCTGTCACAATTATAAATACAGTACATATATACTCTGGCCACTTTATTAGGTACACCTTGCTAGTACCGGGTTGGATCCCCTTTTGCCTTCAGAACTGCCTTCTTAGTGGCATACTTTCTACAAGGTGCCTCCAATTCCACCACATCCAAAAAGGTGATCTATTAGATTGAGATCTGGTGACTGGAAGCCATTGTAGTATAGTGAACTCATTGTCATGTTCAAGAAACCAGTTTGAGATGTGAGCTTTGTGACACAGTGCATTATCATGCTGGAAGTAGCCATTAGCAGATGGGTACACTGTGGTCATAAAGGGATGGACATGGTCAGCAACAATACTCGGGTAGGCTGTCACACTTAAACGATGCTCAATTGGTACCAATGGGCCCAAAGTGTGCCAAGGTTCAACGTGTTGTGTGTTACTGTTGCCTTTCTGTCACCTCGAATAAGTCTGCCCATTCTCCTCTGACCTCAACAAGGCATTTTCATCCGCACGACTGCCATTCACTGGAAAGCTTCTATTTTTTTGGACCGATCTCTGTAAACCCTAGAGATGGTTATGCATGAAAATCCCAGTAGATTAGCAGTTTCTGAAATATTCAGACCAGCCCGTCTGGCACCAACAACCATACCACATTCAAAGTCTCTTAAATCCTCTTTCTTACCCATTCTAATGCTCGGTTTGAACTTCAGCAAGTTGTCTTGACCACGTCTACATGCCTAAATTCATTGAGTTGCTGCAATCTGATTGGCTATTTGTGTTACTCAATTGAACAGGTGTACCTAATAAAGTGGCCAGTGAGTGTGTGTGTATATATATATGTATGTGTGTGTATATGTGTATATATATATATATATATATATATATATATATATATATATATATATATAATATAATATAATATTGTGCCAGGGAACAGGGCATGGTGGAGGATAACATGTACATTTCCCACAAAATACTGCAGTGCAATGTATTCAATAACCCCAGGGAGAATGTTTTGTTACCGACAAAATAATGGTAATACTGAAGTTATGTTTGGGTCCCTGGGGTGGAACATTTGGAGAGAAGGGAGGGCCAGTGCTCCACTCCACAGTTAGCTTGCAGCAGGTGATGCAGCCAGTCCAGGAGTTCTGGTTATCCCAGAGAGTTGCTCACCTGTGACCAATGAGCAGCAGGGGGCTGCTACAAAAAAAGAGCCCTGTGAGATTCAGGTGAGAAAACACAAGCAGTGAGTGAGACTGCATTTTTCTCCTAAAGAATCTACTGAATGGTTCCTAAACGAAAAGGTCTGTGGTAAATGTTTTTGTTGGTAGCGGGTAAGCCGTCCAACGAGAGTTAGTTGCTATTTGTCAGTGCTCAGAGAGCAAGGTTTTTCTTTTTTGTTTGTTTTATTTATGTTTGTTTACAGACCTTTTAATAAAAAAGGACTACAATTTCTAAAAAGAATTCAGCCTTATGTGGTATTTCAAACCTTAAGACTGTGTGGTTACATGATCCCAGCTCACATATGGTGGAGAATGCCGGGACCACATTGATAGTCTGGAAAAGGAAACAATACCACAAAAAATAAACATGGAGGATGTTATTAAGGCTTTACTACAGGCAGCAGCCACACAGCAACAAGCTACAACTGCCCAGCAAAAAGCTACAACTGTCTAGCAAGAAAATATTAGTCTTGCAGCAACTGTTGCTTGCACAAAAAGAGGAGCAACAAAATGTCACTCGTGCCATGCAGCAGGAGGTCCAGGGCCTATCTGAGAGGCTGGCCAGGTATACTGCAGAAGTGCCACATAGTTCTAAGACTCTGAGAGTGAGTAACTATTTGCAAAAGATGGTGGCTACAGATGATGTAGAGGCTTACCTGATGGCTTTTGAAAGGACAGCTGAAAGAGAACGTTGGCCTGAATCTGAATGGGCAAGCCTTTTAGCACCGTTCCTGAGTGGAGACCCTCAAACGGCATATTATGATTTGGAGCCTGCAGAAGCCTGTGACTACGGTAAACTGAAAGCAGAAATTTTGGCCCGCCTGGGAGTCACAATAGCGGTTCGGGCCCAGAGATTTCACTCCTGGACTTATAATCAAGACAAAGCGGTACGGTTACAAATGTTACAGCCAGAGGTTAACTCATCTAGCCACATCGTAGAACAGCTTGTGATGGACCGGTTCCTGAGAGGATTGCCTGTTTCCGTAAGGCGGTGGGTCAGCCAGAGCGATCCTAAAACTGCTGATGATCTAGTTGCCTTGGTGGAATGGTATGTGACAGCTGGAGAATTTTTGCAACTCCCTAACCAGGAGAGACTTAGGACCCCGAAGATCCAGAGTCCCAGTAAGTTTGGTAAGACTGATCCAGGGAAAAGGGGGTCTCGGGAGGAGCAGATGGGGTTTTACAACCCAAGGGACACTACAGCAAAAGGCAGGAATTTTGTGAGGCTGGAAGAGACCACACCATCCTCAAGAATAATGCCTAATTATACGGTTAAGTGTTTTCAGTGCAAAGAATATGGACATATTGCAAAAGACTGTCCTGAGAATGTTGTTGCAATGGAATGGAATGTTGGTGATCGGTGGGGTGCTTATTCACTTTTCTCTCACTCCGTATATTCTGTCACACAAAATGAGTGTCTGAAGGGCCATCCCTGGTGTACTTTAAAGGTAGAGGGAAAAGAAGTAAATGCTTTACTAGATTCGGGGAGTATGGTTACACTTCTAGACCAGGGTCTGTTAAAAATAGATGACTCCCAAAATCTAGAGGTTGCCTGTATACATGGGGACATACACCAGTACCCCACTGCTGAGGTGATTATTGAAACGCAAAGTGGTACTGTAAATCATAGAGTCTAGTGAACGGATTAGTCCATGAAATGATAGTTGGCAGGGAATTTCCCTATTTTTTGACTTTATGGACTACTGCTGAAAGGGTTAACTCAGTACCAGTAGAGGGCGCTGTTAGTGACTTTCCCTTTTCAGATTTATTGGGGGATGACTTGGACAGAGAAGCTGCTGCTAGGAACAAGCATTCAGTCCCTATAGAAACATTAGTGGGGAGTAACACTGAGGAGAGTGAGGCAGGTCCTTCTAATATGACGGAGCCTGATGTAGAATTGACTGACCTAGAAGGTAACCTGGGTAACTTCAGAGCTGCACAGTGGGAGGACCCCACTTTATCTGGGGCTAGAGACCAGATCGCTATGAGGAATGGGGCCCCTGTTAATCCTGGAAAAACCCTGACCTATTCCATATTTTGAGGTAGAAAATGATTTACTGTATAGAGTTGATAAATTAGAGTCGGTTAAACAACTATTGGTACCCCAGGCATACCGACATACAGTATTAAATCTAGCACACAGCCATATTCTGGGAGGGCTCCTAGGGGTTGAAAAAACAAGAGAGAATTCTCAGGAGATTTTATTGGCCAGGTGTCATGGCATCAATTACAAATTATTGTTCCTCCTGTCCTGATTGCCAGTTAACTGCCCCTCTTACAGCATACCGTAGTCCATTAGTGCCCTTAGCTATTATAGAGGTTCCATTTGAACGCATTGGTATGGACTTTGTGGGCCCTCTTATAAAATCTGCCAGAGGACACCAGTACATATTGGTAATAGTAGACTATGCTACGCGTTACCCTGAAGCAATACCTATGCGTACAACTTCAGCAAAAGCTATTGCTAAGGAACTTATGTCAATGTTCAGCCGGGTTGGGATTCCCAAGGAAATACTGACAGACCAGGGAACTCCATTCATGTCCCGAGTTACAAAAGAATTATGTAATCTCCTTTGTATAAAGCAGTTGAAAACCTCAGTATATCACCCACAAACGGATGGTTTGGTGGAAAGATTCAATAAAACCCTAAAGTCTATGCTTAGGCCATTGATAAAGGTGGGAAAAATTGGGACTGCCTTTTGCCTTATTTAATGTTTGCTATTAGAGAAGTCCCTCAAGCCTCTACTGGGTTTTCTCCTTTTGAACTCTTGTATGGTAGACACCCTAGAGGATTGCTAGATATAGCCAAAGAGACTTGGGAACATGAGTCTACACCACACAAGAGCATCATAGAGCATGTAAATCAGATGCAGGAACGGATGACAGCCATTATACCCATTGTTAGAGAACATATGGAGACTGCTCAACAATGTCAGCAGAATAGCTACAATAAAAATGCCAGGGTCCGCGCGTTTAAACCAGGAGATAGAGTGCTTGTTTTGGTTTCTACTGTAGAGAACAAATTCCTAGCAACGTGGCATGGGCCTTATGAAGTAATTGAGAAAGTGGGAGTAGTGAATTATAAAGTAAGACTGCCTGGAAGACGAAAGGAGATACAAATTTACCACGTGAATCTACTTAAGCCATGGAAAGAAAGAGAAGTGCTTGTGACCATAGAAGTATCAAACCTCCCTCCAAAGGATAATGACCCTGCTGTCATTATATCCGAAACCCTGACTGTACATCAGAAGAGGGAGGTAAAAGACTTTATTAGATTAAATAAAGATGTTTTCTCCACAGTTCCAGGGAGAACTGCTGTAATAAAGCATGATATTGTCACTGAACCGGGGAAAAGGATCCATTTTAAGCCGTATAGAATACCAGAAGCTCGTAGAGAAGCAATCAAAGCAGAAGTGAAGAAAATGTTGGACCTTGGGGTGATCGAAGAATCCCAAAGTGACTGGTGTAGCCCAATTGTGCTTGTACCAAAGCCTGATGGTACAATCAGATTTTGCAATGATTATCGGAAACGTAACACAATATCCAAGTTTGATGCATATCCCATGCCGAGGGTTGGCGAACTTGTGGAAAGACTTGGGAAAGCCCGGTATCTCACCACACTGGATCTAACCAAAGGCTATTGGCAAGTGCCCCTCACAGAGCGGGCAAAGGAAATTGCTGCTTTTTCTACTCCAGATGGACTTTTTCAATATAAAGTGTTACCTTTTGGTTAACATGGGACTCCAGCAACATTTCAAAGAATGATGGACCGAATCCTAAAACCACATACCCTTTACGCAGCGGCTTACTTGGATGATGTGGTTATACACAGTGAAGATTGGGAGTCTCACTTACCAAAAGTGCAGGCCGTCCTTGATTGCATACGAAATGCTGGCCTGACGGCAAACCCTAGTAAGTGTACTATTGGCCTAGAGGAGGCTAAGTATCAAGGGTATTCCATTGGGAGAGGGTTAGTCAAGCAACTTGCTAAAATTGAAGCCATACGGAATTGGCCACGGCCATTGACTAAGAAACAAGTCAGAACATTCCTTGGTCTTGGCTATTACAGGAGATTTATTTCCAACTTTGCAACTATAAGGTTTAAGCTAGTGACTGATCACGCACCAGTAACTTGGATGAGTCAAAACAAGGAGAAAAATAGCAGAGTTACACGCTGGTTCCTTAGTTTACAACCCTATCATTTCTCGTTAGAGCACAGGGCAGGCTCTAAACAGGGTAATGCTGATGGTCTTTCACGTAAACATTCACTTATGACCGTGGTCGCTCACCTCACAAGGCTTGAGCTGGGGGGGAGGATGTGTGACAGGGAACAGGGCATGGTGGTGGATAACATGTACATTTCCCACAAAATACTGCAGTGCAATGTATTCGATAACCCCAGGGAGAATGTTTTGTTACCGACAAAATAATGGTAATACTGAAGTTATGTTTGGGTCCCTGTGGTGGAGCATTTGGAGAGAAGGGAGGGCCAGTGCTCCACTCCACAGTTTACTTGCAGCAGGTGATGCAGCCAGTCCGGGAGTTCTGGTTATCCCAGAGAGTTACTCACCTGTGACCAATGAGCAGCAGGGGGCTGCTACAAAAAAAGAGCCCTGTGAGATTCAGGTGAGAAAACACAAGCAGTGAGTGAGACTGCATTTTTCTCCTAAAGAATCTACTGAATGGTTCCTAAACGAAAAGGTGTTTGGTAAATGTTTTTGTGGGTAGCGGGTAAGCCGTCCAACGAGAGTTAGTTGCTATTTGTCAGTGCTCAGAGAGCAAGGTTTTTCTTTTTTGTTTGTTTTATTTATGTTTGTTTACAGACCTTTTAATAAAAAAGGACTACAATTTCTAAAAAGAATTCAGCCTTATGTGGTATTTCAAACCTTAAGACTGTGTGGTTACATGATCCCAGCTCACAATATATATTATATAATGTGCGTGTATGTATATATGTCCCAGTCTGGTGCTAACGACTGCACCATGCCATCGCTAGCACTACCCTACCTTGATGGAGGTCTGTGGACCTCCATCACCACCTAGCCTAGGGGCGATCTGCCCCTCACACTGAAGGGCATCACCGGGGCCACCCGATCCGCCTGGTGACGTCACCCGCGCAACTGACGTCACCGCGCAACTGCCGATTGTCAGTTAAAGAGGTATGGGGGCATGCTGCTTAGATGCCTGTTGGAAAGGTAATCGCCTCACCTTTCCAATGGTATAAGGCTTGTAAAAAAAGAATAAAAAATAAGTTAAAGTAAAAATGTAAAAAAAAAAGATTTGGGGGGCTTTAAAGGCAGATACATAAAGATCAAAATTTCCTAGAGACCCCCAAATTAAATTATCTAAACATAAACTAGTTTAACTTTTTACGTTTTAATCCCATGATCCCTTTGATCATGGGGTTAAATTTAGCCAATGGTAGAGGGAGGCAATTTTTTGAAAACCTGATGATATGTAAATGAACTGCAAATATTATTAAAATCAGCCAAATAGCCTGTGGTAGGTGAGTAACCATTTCATCCCTGGAGAAGTGATTTTGTTTTTTTCTCCCTTTACCATAATTTCTTTGGGATTTTAAGGGGAAGAATGGTGTGTGCTTCTGTGAGTGAATGGAGATATGAAAGGCGTGTGAATGGTCAGTAATTAGGGTTAAAGCCTTGACGTGGCATTACTGCTCACGTAGAAAGTTAAATTATGGCACAGAAAGTACGCATTTGCAAAAACACCCCTTGGCACATCAAATGAGGGGCTGCATTTGTTTCTAGTGTGCAAGACACAAATGAACATGTCTGTAGAAAGGAAGGTATGATTGACAACCAACTGTATGCCAATGAAGTGAAATGGTGTTCTGATGCAGAGATCCAATTGGCAAAGCATCTCTATACAAGACCTTAAAATGGTCTCAAACATTAATGGAGATTCTTCTCTGCAGAGCACATGGCAAATCAGTTAGGACATTTGGTCACCTTTCACTCCCTCCCCCAGTGCAATGTCCTTTCCCTTTTCTATCACCTTGGTCTGTAAGGGTCACTGGAGAAGATAGGTTACCAGGGGAGTGTCCAGCAGAAGGAGGACTTATTGTGTTTATAAAGTCCTGCTAACTCTCTCCCTCTCATCACAAGGGAGTGGTAATTGTATCACGTGTTTACTGCTGTTTCTTTGTTATTTCCATTCAATCAATGAATAGATAGTTTGGTAACAGCATATACTAATTTATAGTAATTTGTATATGTATTGTTAATTTGTTTAGCCTCTCAAATATTGTTAATTGCAGAAAACAAGGAGTGTGGACTTGGAATAGTTAGTGGTTATTGATAGCATAACAGTGTGTGTGTATATATATATATATGTGTATATATATATATATATATATATATATATATATATATATATATATTCATACAGTAAATGTTATTCAATAATTACAGTAAGATTCATAAAATACAGACACGTTTTTGTTTATAACAATGTTGCTATGGTTAGAAACATTTTCTAGCCAAAGTGACATATTCCATCATTTGTTCACTGAACTTTTGTCCTAGAAATACACGTAGCCCCTCATTTGAAGCTCTAAGGGGTGTAGTTTCTTGAAATGCGTACCCTAATTGAACTTCTCAGATGTCTAGACCACTTTAACTTCAGATATGGCAGATTTGAAAGTCTTGTTAAAAAATTGTCTTAAAACATTTAGGGTGATGCCTGCGATTAGACAGCTGGGAAGTTATATTATGGTACATAAAGTATACATTTGCAGAAACTACACCCCTTGGCACATCAAATGAGGGGCTGCATGTATTAGTAGCACAAGACTGGAGTGCGCAAGACATAAATTAACTTGTCACTTTTTTTTTTATAAGTGTGATACTTATTTGTTGTGCACGTCAGATTTATGATACAAATACAAATAAGAACTCATTTGCTGCAGCTGGGAGTGTAGTTTCTAAAAAATATATAGTTTTGTTGGCATATTTTAACATCCGAGGCAGCTAGAGCTGTTTAATTGACGGCAGCCATGCATTAAATTTAAACCAAATGAGACATACACATATATAAAATGGTATATTTGGAATCTGCTGGGTGTGCTGAAAAAATCAAGAAATTCCCAAGAAATTTACTAATATATACATATAAACTGCTCATAATGTGGATAAATAGTAATTTTTAACCTTCTTCCAAGAAAAAAACTTAGGTTGTCATAATAAATAGTGAAGAGATTAAACTTTTAGCTCACTTGCAGTTACCTCAAATTCACTTATTACATTACCTCAAAAATAGAAATGCCGTTGGTTGTGGAATCATTTTGCTGCGCAGTGTCCAATTCAGAATCTCCAAATCATACCACAGTGTGTCTGAGGTACACAACTGGCATGTTTACTAATGTATTTAATATTATGTAAATATCTAAATATTACCCATACCAGAAACCATGAAAAGGTACATTTATCTGAGGGGAATGATTTCGTCAACATCACATTAGTACCATTTAGTCTGAGAAGTGTTTTTTTCGGTTTCAATTCTCCATACAGGTATTCAACAGACGAGGGCCAGTGCTGGCTGAATTATACTTTCACTGATGAACCTCTTATGTTTACTGGTTTGGCATCTGAGCCTGGTGCTCGTTCCTTAATGTCACAGTGTGGGGTTATCACCCTGGCAACTTTCGTCGAGTGTGGGTGTCATACACAATTGACTTTGCCAGCCTTCTGACTCACAGCTGTGAGTATAATATACACTATATGTGTATTTGTGTCTGCCTGCCTTGAGCCTTATATCACCTGCCCTCAGGTGATGACCCATATTCGGTTTGACAGAATTTGACCAATTTTATTTCCTTAGTGCTCCAGGTAAATTCTCTTGCGAAATGCTGTCTCTTTCTATTCAGGTGAGGAGCATGACTACATTAAGTGGTTGGCACATTCAACTGATCCCGAGCACCAGCTGATGGATGTGTGTTGGGATATAAGGAGCATTATCTACGTCTGCGCAAATCCTCTATGTGTCGGAATGGACGAGGCTACATAGTGAACAGAGAATCGACTTATTGTAGATGCACACTGGATGACTATATGTGGTAAAGGCACATATTCACACTTGCATATTAATATAGTCTTACTGGTATTCTATACAAAAAAATACTTTTGTATGATGTTTACCTTCTCTCCTCAAAGTGACTTTGGATATTTTCGAAAAGAGAATGAGTCGGTGTGTGAGGAGCAGCCAGAACTTCGGGCCATGAGCTTGAACTGTGTATATTTGGAGAGAAGGAAAAGCTTAGGACCAATGGGTGAGTGCTATGTTTTCATGTGATACTTTATAACACGTTTGAAACATTCTACTTCTGTACTTTATATTAAGATTTTCCTAGCATGTACCTTTTCCTCTGGAATCGGTTTCCATATTTTTTCTATTGAACCACAGTTGTACTCCGCTAATTTATTATGTGTTTTCCTACCCACCAGTTATCGAAAGATTCCTGGGGATAAGTGTGTTGGTGGAGTAAACCCGATACGAGAGGAAATGGACATGAGGAGAAAGTGCACCGGTGACCTAGAAACAAAGGTATAAACCTCTCCCATGTGTCTACATCTCTACATTGCCCCCAGGATAGTACAGCTCTTGTGCTTATGGTTTAACTCTCACATTACTCAGCAGCAGAGTAGGTGGAACAAGCCACCTGAAACAATTTATGCTTAAAGGTTTAATTACATGTTTTAAGACATTCTCTCATTATGCTGTTTAAATCAAGACTGACAATAGGTGAGGTTTATTCACTCGACGTTTGCAGGACAATTGCTTTGTCAATGATTAACATCATTAAGCTTTTTGAAGAACTAACTTCATCCATATGAAGAGTGTAGCTGAACCATTGTAATTCAACTCAGAGAATTTTCTTAAACATAGCATCACTGATTTAAACTATACAAAGTTTCATGTCAGCACTTCCTGTGGCAGAAACTAGTCAATGTGTCAGGAAACTGGGTCCATACGGACGACTGTAATGACCCAGCGCGCCCAAAGATGGAGTTCAGGAGTTCAGTATGCAGTAGCGGAGTCTCAGGACAGGGCTTGGTGCGGGACGACTGCACTCACACGGGAGATGAGCATCTAGGGTTGTGCAGCCACACACCAGCGCCCAGATATAGCAGCGGATGTAGTCCAGAACGAAGTTAAATCCTGCAGGCTCCCTGGAACAGGCATGAGACATTGCACAAGACTCATGTGCAGGATGCTGCAGGCTGGGAGTGTGGAAGCTAAGCAGAGGTTATAGAAGAAACATAACAAGCAATGGATGGGAGATCAGAACAGAGCAAAAAGAAATCCAGGAATGGATTCAAGCAAACCAGGGAAACTGAAACAAGAGTGAGATATGCAGCTCCGCAGGCTGGGTAGGATCATGACACAATGCTAGCCCTTCATCATACATAGTGGTCGGTGAGTTGAGAACTCCTTTTTAGTTTGAAGCACACCAATGGGCCCTTGGAAGTCTTTGTATTCCAGTCACACAAAACAGACACTGAGCTTGATTACGAGGGCACAAGATTTATTTATCTGCCGTTGATCTGTAATATGAGTATCTGTTTTTGTATATACACTCACTGGCCACTTTATTAGGTACACCTTGTTAGTACCCGGGTTGGGACCCCCCTTTTGCCTTCAGAACTGCCTTCGTTCTTGGTATACTTTCTACAAAGTGGTGGAAACATTCCTCAGATATTCTGGTCCATATGGACATTATCTATATTTATATGTAGCTATTATGCTTATCATATATAAAATAGTCTTATCACAGTAGGAATTGTCGGTGATGCTGGGCAAGGTTAAAGGTGAAGGTCCAATCAATGTAGGTGTGCAGCATAGCTTTACCAGAATTGATGTTCTGCTGTTGTGTGCCGTGGGGCATATTGGTGTGTGGAAGGCTGCAGATTTATATGTGCAGCAGGGGAGATGTGATTTGGGGTAGGAGACTGCTACTGTCACCAGATCTCAATCCAATAGAGCACCTTTGGCATGTGGTGGAACGGGAGATTCACATCATGGATGTGGAGCCAACAAATCTGCAGCAACTGTGTGATGCCATAGTGTCCATGTGGACAAAAATGAGGAATGTGTGTGTGTGTATATGCTAGTATAAATACAATATCCTTGGGAGGCAGACAATACTGTGAACAGTGGGTGCAAGCTGGAGCAGGAGGTTGACAGTGCTGTGTGCAGGGGGGCCTGGATGAATGACTGACAATGCTGTGTGCTGTAGGGGCTGCATTGAGAATGCTAAACTGATGTGTG